>CM052701.1:79748024-79868685 GCA_028551405.1 Uromys caudimaculatus | reverse complement strand
CTAGCGTCTTTACTCTATGAGCCGTCTCACCTCCCCCAGTATTTAGATTTTGACTGCTGAACAGAAGCAAGACTTGGAGTTCAGAGGTACTAGGTAGGAGATTTCCTCAAGAGCAGGACTGGCTTTCTACCCCCAACCCTTTTCCTTTTTCTTTTTTGTTTGTTTGTTTTGTTTGACCAAGTTGACATAAAACTAGCCAGCACAGGTTATATACAAAATAGTACGTTTCATGTTTTCATACACATATGTCAATGTACCTTGCTCATCCATCCTACCATCCCCCCCCCCGAACTACTCCCCTGTGTCTAAATAGCCCCCTTTGCTTTCGTGTGTGTGTGTGTGTGTGTGTGTGTGTGTGTGTGTGTGTGTGTATGTGTGTTAAATCTAGATTCCAAAATACTGTCTCTCTTCCTCCCTCATTACCCACTTTGGTTCCCCCTAACTGGCCATCTCATCCTGTTCTGGTCTCCTTTCTACTTTTAGGAGGCATATGTTTGAAGTTGTCAGGGGCCATTTTCAAGGCAATGAAGAATGACAAGGCCAGGTTATGAAAGAATCAAATCCAGAGAAGTGAGCCAAGCATTTGTGGCCATTTACCCCCACGGGCAGGGCTCAAGAATGTCACAAACTTGAAAAGGTAAATTTTTCTATATTTTTACTACCTTCTAGTTGAGATGTAACATTTCCTTTAACTCTGAATGTCAATACAGATTCCTGTTCTACTTGTGACTTTGTCAGCGGTAGAGATCTCAGTTCCTATCACACTACAACTCTATCAGACATCTCCCAATACCACACACTCTTGCTTTCACTTTACAAGGATCTATCACTGTATCCTCTGTTAGTGCCAGGAGCTTATGCTAGTTGTAAAGGGTGCAGCTAGACTAAGTACTTAATACTTTAAAATTAAAGTTTAAGTTTCTGAGTCTTCAGATGATTTTTAACTTTGGAGGGCAAAGCAGTGGGGTCCAGAATGCCCTGAGGCTGGGGACGGACCCAGTAAAGCCATATTGCTCTTCTGCTCTCCAGAGAGCTACTTAGAAACCACCTCTCCTGGATAGTTTCGCCTCACTCCAAATCATTCCAGCACCTGATGGAACTGAGGTAAGCCAGGGGTGCTAGCAAAGCAGATGGAAATCTGAGGAAGATAACAAACGTCATCCAACACCATTGTCTGAACAGTGTTTTCATATCCAGTGAGTACCACTCAACCAGAGGGAAAGTATACTACAAAGTAAAACAATAGAATTAAAAAGATATACTAGAGATAAAATAAATAAGCCCACAGCAAATGCAGATATGGATTCTATAATAACCATGCTTTACGGGGCTTGAGCAAATTAAAAAACAAAGAATAAATAAGAAAACTAGCAATGAGTACAAAACAGGAAAAAACAAATTGAAGTCTTGAGATTATCTCAATATTGGGCCCAGGCTGGCTTTGAAATCCTCCTGCCTCAGATTCCTAACTGGTAGGATTCCAAACAGGAGCCTCTGCTATGCCCTAGCCTAAGTGGAAATTACTTAACTGATGAACACAGTAACAGAATTATGAACTTGGTAGGTAGGCATAATAGCATTTAGACACAAATGAGGAAAGAATTGATGAACTATAAAATAAAATATGCAAAATAACACCTAAAAAACAAAATGAAGGAAAATGCAAAAAAAAAAAGTATAGAAGAGACAGATACTCTGAGGAGATCTAATGCTTATAGAATTGGAATTCCCAAAGAAGTAAGAATAAAGAGAAAAAGAGAAGTACATCTGAATAGTTCCTAATTGAAAATTTACCAAAACTGATTTAAAAACAAAACAATTAAATAATCAAGCTGTGGCCAGCAAGATGACTCAGTGAGCAAAGGCGTTTGCTGCCAGGCCTGATGACCTGAGGTTAACCTGTGGGACTCTCAGGGTGAAAGGAGACAATGACTCCCTCAACTTGTCCTCTGACCTCCATACATGCAGTGTGGAACATGTGACCATGTGTGAGTTCATACACACAAAACAAATAAATAAATGTAAAAAAAATACAAGACACCAAGCTACAGGTTCAAGAAGCACTAAACACCAAAATGTGTAAATATACTTTTAAAATCAAACTACTCACACCAATGGCTTACGCTCTAAGATCAAGAATCGACAAATGGGACCTCATGAAATTGCAAAGCTTCTGTAAGGCAAAGGACACTGTCAATAGGACAAAACGGCAACCAACAGATTGGGAAAAGATCTCAACTAATCCTATGTCCAATAGAGGGCTAATATCCAATATATAAAAAGAAATCAAGAAGTTAGACTTCAGAGAATCAAATAATCCTATTAAAAAATGGGGTACAGAGCTAAACAAAGAATTTCCAACTGAGGAAACTCAAAGGGCTGAGAAGCACCTAAAGAAATGTTCAACTTCCTTAGTCATCAGGGAAATGAAATGCAAATCAAAACAACCCTGAGATTCCACCTCACACCAGTCAGAATGGCTAAGATCAAAAACTCAGGTGACAGCAGATGCTGGCGAGGATGTGGAGAAAGAGGAACACTCCTCCATTGTTGGTGGGATTGCAAGCTGGTACAACCACTCTGGAAATCAGTCTGGCGATTCCTCAGAAAATTGGACATAGTATTACCTGAGGACCCAGCTATCACTCCTGGGCACATACCCAAAAGATTCCCCAACATATAACAAGGACGCATGCTCCACTATGTTCACAACAGCCTTATTTATAATAGCCAGAAGCTGGAAAGAACCCAGATGTCCTTCAACAGAGGAACGGATACAGAAAATGTGGTACATTTACACAATGGAGTACTATTCAGCTATTAAAAATGATGAATTCATGAAATTCCTAGCCAAACGGATGGAACTAGAAAATATCATCCTGAGTGAGGTAACTCAATCGCAAAAGAACACACATGGTATGCACTCACTGATAAGTGGATATTAGTCCAAAAGCTCCGAATACCCAAGATACAATTCACAGACCACATGAAGCACAAGAAAAAGGAAAACCAAAGTGTGAGTGCTTCGGTCCTTCTTAGAAAAGGGAAGAAAATACTCATAGGAGCAAATATGGAGACAAAATGTAGAGCAGAGACTGAAGGAAAAGTCATCCAGAGTCTATCCCACCTGGGGATTCATCCCATATACAGTCACCAAACCCTGACACTATTGTAGATGTCAAGAAATGCTTGCTGACAGGAGCCTGATATAGCTGTCTCCTGAGAGGCCCTGCCAGAGCCCTACAAATACAGAGGCAGATGCTTGAAGCCAACCATTGGTCTGAGCGCAGGGTTCCCAAAGGAAGAGATAGAGAAAAGACTGAAAGAGCTGAAGGGGTTTGCAACCCCATAGGAAGAACAACAATATCAACCAACCAGACCCCCCCACCCCCCCAGAGCTCCCAGGGACTCAGCCACCAACCAAGGAGTACACATGGCTCCAGCCCCATATATAGCAGAGGATGGCCTTGCCAGGCATCAATGGGAGGAGAGGTCCTTGGTCCTATGAAGGCTCGATAGATGTCCCAGTGTAGGGGAATCTAGGGCAGGGAGTCGGGAATGGGTGAGTGGGTGGGGGAACACCCTCATAGAAGCAGGGGGAGGAGGGGGGATGGGATAGGGGGTTTCCGGGAGAGGGAACCAGGAAAGGGAATAACATTTGAAATGTAAATAAAGAAAATATCCAATTAAAAAAATCAAACTATTCAAAAAAATGTCAAAACTGCCAAAACCCAAAGACTCAGAAGAGATATCTGAAACATAGGCAGAGATTAAAAAACAAAACAAAACAACACAACAAACATATGCTCTAAGAGGCAAACGTAAGGTGCAGCCCTCGACAGAAATAGGTAAAAACTGTGTCAACCTGTATCTTATAGTAAGCAGAAACTGTCCTTCCAACATGGATGTGAAAGCCCCACAAGGACTATGGTTGGTAGGCTGCTTTACAGTGCTGCTGATCCACCCAGGGCACGGCTCCCCCTAGGAAAGTGTGCCACCACAGACCTGCAGCAGAGCCTGCGCTTCCCAGCAGTAAGCTACTAACACTGACAGTTTCATCCTGCTGCCAGAAGATGTATCACGGAGGCAGCTGACTCTAGGGATGAGATCAGCTCAAGAGTTCCACATTTTTAATAACTGTAACATTATTATATACACATAAAAACAGGTGGGGTCAAAACAACCTTCAGGAGCTGTGGAGATGGCTTAGTGGCTAAGAGTAGTTGGCTGTTCTTTCGAGGGTGTAGATCCTGTAGGGAGGCTCCCAAGCATCCCCGACTCCAGTTCTAGGGATCCAATGCCATCTTCTGACATTGTCAGGCACCAGGTATGTACATGTATGAGGCAAAACAATATACACATAAAATGAAGCTAAAAACATTAAAAACAACAGTTTCAGGCCAGAATCTCCACGAGGGTTGGGGTCCCCCTGTTCTGCTCCCTGCTATATCCCTAGCGTCTACAACACTGAGTAAGGCACAGGCACTCACTCAGCAGATGTGAGGAGGAGTGGTGTCAGCAGTGACTGACCAGAGCTAATCCAACACTCCTTACAGCTTTAAGCAGAAAAAGCCCTTCCCGTCCACTATCTAATTTAATCCTTCCAACAATTCGGTAACAAACATACTTTTATGTATGCATCTCACTGTTTTACAGAAGAAGCTAAGCCTCCTGCCCAAACTACACTGGCAGGCCCTCAAACAAAGATCAAAGTCTATATTCTTAACCATTATGCTTTCAGGCCATATTAAAAGCCCCCCTTTTCCCCTATCCAAATTCTATTTGTCTTTCCCAATGAAGAAAAGCTCCTCGGGGTTGCCCTACTTAACTGCTCTTATTTATAACTAATACACATTCGCCCTCCTTGCTCTCAACTCTTAGCTTACTGGTCTACATAACCTAATGCTGTTGCAGAAGATCTGACCATGTGCTCCCAGTGTCTGCTCCTCTGTAGATGTTATCCTCAGCAGAGAACAGCTCTTTACAGGCAAATTCCTACTGATACATGATGCTTTGTAGTCATACTTACTGTATGGCAAAGGAATGAAGAAAAACATTTAGTCAGGAAAATATGCAAGAAACAGAGTGTTTGGGGATCAGACTTGTATGGCTTAAAATTCTAAACATCACATTGGACTAAGAAAAACACTCTCTTTAAAAGATGGTTTTTACATCAAAATTTCCATAGTATCCCCTGGATGTTCAGGGCAATCTGGAGATAACAGTTCTTAGTTAAACCCTCTTGACAGGGCATGTGTATTACATATTAGGTGAAGTATGAGAGTGTGCAGATAAACAATTATCCACACATGTAAACGGCAACTTGTGTGGTGTAAATAGATTCCCCCTGTGTGGAACTGCCTGCATAATGCTCTCTCTGGGCTCTGCGGTTTCTCAATACATTCCAACTGCTCAGAGGCTGGAGTCTGACTGCCAGCATGAGGAGCAAGGAACTCAGGAGAGAAGGTCTGCTTTCCATTACCCTGAACACAGCACAGCCAGAGTGAAGAGTACAAACCAGAAGGCTGGACCCTAGGTCTTCCATTACACCTTGACAGTTTTTAATCTTAAGAGGCAGAGGAAGTTGAGTGTAGATGTTGAAGATAAGTGAAGAACAAGGATGAAGGGAGGGAGTGAGGGAGGAGAGAAGGAAGGAAGGAGGGAGAAAGAAGAAAAGAAAAGGAGGGAGCTGGAGAGGTGGCTCCACAGTTAAGAGCATTGTCTGCTCTTCCAGAGGATCCGGGTTCAATTCCCAGGACCCACATGGCAGCTCACAACTGTCTGTAACTTCAGTTCCAGAGATCTGACACCCTCACACAGACACAAAAATGCACAGAAAAAATGCAAATAAGTACATCATTTAGCGAGACAGAAGTTCTGTTAGAGAGTTATCTGAATGAGCAATCACGTGGCTGACACTGAGTGGCTAATAGTCACATGGCAAATCATCAGCTGTTTGGATCTCAAAAGTACACAAAATGTAGGGTGAGGAAGAACTATTATAAAACATGAGGTGACCTAGAGTCCTCAACCTTGAGACCACTTCAGTTTCAAAGAGGAAGAAGCCAAAGATTATTACTTTCTAAGAAATAACAAGGCAGAAGAAGCTAATTGCAGCTAGACCAGAAGCAAACTGCACATAATGAAAGTTGACTGGACATGGCTAGATACTTTGTCATTTGACTTGCTTTATATGTCATTTGACTTGCTTAATTGTCACATGAGACAAGTATTATTATTCCTGGTAAAAATCTAGAGCTGGAAAAAATCATAGCAGAGACACTAACCAAGGCATTTACTGTTGATGGCCCTTAAGGACAAGCAAGGGACCCAAGCACGATGCACATGAGGCATGCCTGTAATCTCAGCACTTGGGAGGCAGAGGCAGAAAGACTGCTGCAAGTTCTGGGCTAGCCTGGTCTACATAGCAAGCCAGGGCCATGTAGTGAGACCCTATCTCAGGAAGACAAAAGAAAAAGAAAATAGGAGGAATTGAAGGCTGTTTTCATAATCATGAAGGAACTGCAGTCATAGTATTCTCTACTGTCACAGCCCAGAACTCAGTGTCCTTCTACCCCAAATAAATTCACAGGCATTCTCTGATAAATAAGTCAGCATCCACATCTGATGGTCAAAGAAAGGAACCACAGTTCTGGCCTCAGATAGGAAATAGGTTGACCCTGACCCCTTCTGACAGATCCTGAGAAAAACATTGTTTGGGGCAGGTCCTTGGCTACAAAGATGCATGTGCTGTGACAGGACAAACACTTCAATAAATTTGAGAGGCACAGGGGCCTTCCTTTCCCTTTCATTTCCCTTTTCTCAGGAAAGAGCCACTGCTGTGTAGCAGGCACAACCAGAACTATCCTTCATTCTCCTCTGTCCCCACCACCCCATCCTGGTTCATTTTAAAGAGCTGCTTCAAGCACCAGGCTGTTCTTTCCTGCTCTTGTGCCAAGGCTGCCCCTGCCATCAGATAGCTCAAAGAGTTCTGGGAAAATTATGGAGACAATTAAAAGCACAAAAGAATTTAAATTGCTCTGTTGATAAAGTCACATTTGTTAACTTCTGACAGGCTGCTTTATGTTACTAATAGTAGAGCACATTTGTTGATTCAGATTTGTGTGAGTCTACTTGACTGCAGGAGGGTACTCAGGGAATTCAGAGTTGTGATAGAGACAGAGTAGGGGGGCTCGGACTGAATAAAGGTCCTTTAAATTATTTATAGATTGCAATAAATCAAGTTATTTCTCTAAGAAGAAATATTACATTGTGAAGAATCATACCTAAATTTTATACTATTTGCAAAAGCAGTTTCCATGGAAACAGAACTATTATTGGTGGGCCTTAGGAGTCCTTTGGCCTTCATTTCCTCTTACTGGTTTCCTAACAGCTGAGTTCCTCTTAACTTGGGAAAGGGGGAGGAGGTAATCATGTGTTTCTTGACAGAGGGAAGTAGGACCAGTTGCTACTTCTCTAACCTTTGACTCTGCAGTCTCAATGAGTTAGGGGACCAGTAGGTTGTGAAATCGCTTCCTGGGTCAAGTGCTGCTTGCTGGATGGTTTCCTGTAATGGTGACATGAAGGGCCTGAAGAAGAAAGACGGGCTTTACACAAATGGGCAGTTCTTGTATCCTCAATAACTCTGAATCTTTCAGCATCAAATAGATTCTGGTGACTCTTAATTCCCTGCCATGATTTCCTGGACTGTGACTGCCATAGCAAACCTCTCCTAATACAGAAAAGAACCAGAAATCTCTATGCATTTCACAAATGGCAATTTAACAGAAGTAACAGGACAGTACTGCTTTAACTGAAAGCAAAGTCTATTCCTGGCAATTCTGAGTCTCTTAGAAGCCAGCTGCTGACAATGAGAAATGGATAACTTTCTGTTACAATGTGTCAACTCCAGCTAAGAGTTGGACTATGGAAAAAAGCATGAGGGGGCTGGCACTCAGGAGGGGCCTGGCACTCAGGAGGGGCCTGTAATCGGATCAGTCACTATTTCTTCACTACACCACATTTTGACTTAATTTAACAACAATAAGTAGAAAAAACATGGGGCAGAAATGGCCCACGGAAGTCTTACACCCATCCTTGATGCAAAGCCATGAGCTTAGAAGTCTCTGCTGTGTTTCTTGGGCCCCAGTTCTCTGCCCCTCTACTGTCATGGGCACAGGACAAATCAAAACAGCAGCTTACAATTTACCAACTTACATGGGACTTGGTATGTCTGAAAAATCTGACAACTTTAGAAATGTCTTTGCCCTGATGGTTCTAGACTGTTCATAGGCCTTGAGAGTACCTGTCTTATAAAAGAAGAAACAATCTGTGTTTATTATGTCATGTTTATCGTGCCCAGCAGTGTCCACAGAGGCTCAGAGAGGGAGTTGGGTCCTGTTGGACTGGAGAAACAGCCAGTTGTGAGTTGTCTGTTGTGAGCTGCCATGGGGATGCAGGGAACAGGACCCAGGTCCTCTGCAAGAGCAGTGAGTGCTCTCTAGTCCCTGCGTCTGTATTTCCTAACCAAGGACTGTTTCATTAGAATTACAAAGTCAGTGATTTATGAATATGTACTACTGGGATTTTTTTTTCTTCTATGAGTAAATTAATAAGATTCACATTTCATGGATTTATTCTAATCAGGACAATAAAGAAGGAATTTGATGCTGAAACTTTTTATGGTAGTAACCCAAAAGAGCATTCAACTTCTCAATTGAATTCTGATAATTATTATGTCTTAGAATGCAATTGTTGTTCCTTTCCTAAAACCTGATAAAGCCTCCCGTTTCCATACTTATGCTACATGAAAGATAACACAAATAATTTTTCTGACTGCTTCATTACTTTTCTTATCGAATTTGAGCAAGGCATGAGGGAAGTCACTGTCTACAGAGCGGCTTTTTTGTTAAGACGTTAAGTCCACAAGGGCATGCACCTGGGTATGTTCCCGGACAGCCACTGCCAAGAACACAGTAGCACAGAAAGTAAAACAAAATTATCTTTCCTGACACAGGCAGAGTAGGTGATAAAGGCAGACAAAGAGAAGAAGGATAGCCTGTGAAATATGTCACTGACTCTTGATGCTAGCTTTAATGTCTTCTCCTCCAAGAGTCTTCAATAAATCATATAACCCTGGTTACTTCTTGTTATTTATCTCATTAAATTTATCAGCTATATAACCTTCAGAATGTTACTTTTATGTGTCTCAATTCCCAAATGTGTGAAATGAGACTTATACTGATACCCTACCTCATAAGTGTGGAAATTAAATGACAGCGTACGCTGAGAACGGTGCTTAGCACAGCGTTCACCAACCACGGCTCTTACAGCATCACTTTGTTCACACTGTGTCTGTAGGGGTATGCACATTGTCTTCTCTCCTGATACAGGCCATTGCCAAGTACACAGAAGCACATGCCAAGTACTCGAACACAGCTACTGAGGGGCTGGAGATGTAGCTCAGTTGGTAGAGTGTTTGTCTAGCATACAGAGTAGTCCTGGGTTCAATACCCAGCACATATGCCTGTGATCCCAGCACTCAGATGGAGGAAGGAGAATCAGAAGTTCAAGGTTGGGCCTGGTGGTTAAGAGTACTTGTTGCTCTTGCAGAGGACCCAAGTTCAATTCCTAACACCAGCATGATGGCTCACAACCATCCCTAACTTCAGTCCCAGGGGATCTGATACTCTTTTCATGCAGGCATGCATGTGGCCCATAGGTATACAATGCTGACAAAACACGCATGCACATAAAATAAGTAAATATTTTTTTAAATAAAGGTTAAAGGTCGCCGGGCAGTGGCAGCGCACGCCTTTAATCCCAGCACTCGGGAGGCAGAGATAGGCAGATTTCTGAGTTCGAGGCCAGCCTGGTCTACAGAGTGAGTTCCAGGACAGCCAGGTCTATACAGAGAAACCCTGTCTCGAAAAACCAAAAAAAAAAAAAAAAAAAAAAGTTAAAGGTCACAGTTGGTTACATAGGGAGTTCAAGGCCAGCTTGGGCTACATGAAACCAAGACCCTAAATAAAGTAGGCACTGAAGTAAATTCTGGCTTATGATTTTATCCTTAAAATAAAGCTCTATCGGGGCTGGAGAGGTGGCTCAGCAGGGAAAACACTGGCTGCCCTTGCAGAGGGTCCGGGTTCTCTTCCTAGCACCCGCATGGTGGCTCCCAACCATCTGTAATTCTTGTTCCAGAGGATCCGGTGTCCTCTGTCTTCTGCAGGTACCAGGAACACACACAGTACATACATAATACAGGAAAAATATTCATACATAAAAGTAAAAATAAATCTAAAAAAGACTTTAATAAACTTCTACTGACAAAGTAGTCTATGTACTTCTTCCCCTTGCAACCAAAGCAGTCAGCATGTAAACTGCATAGAAAATGAAAATTAACAAACGAAACAACACAAAGACAAAAAGACCTCTGGGCCCAGGGACCAAGACCACAGCGTTGCTCTTTTCTATATTAGGATGCAGAGGTCAAGCTCCCTTAGGCCACAGGGCTATAACTATCAATTAACTGTGAGCAATGGTCCCCAATCCTGATAGCCATTCTCAAATTCCAGCTTTTCCTTTCTTTCTCTCTCATCATTATTTTCCAGTGTCTTAAAAAGCCACGGTTCTCCTGTTACCCTTACCACAAGAACCTGGCCACACTATGCTGCGGTCTCTAAGTCACAGCGACTTTGCCCCATTTTCTTGGATGCGTAGCTTCAGAGACACTGGCCCAGTGCTGACCTGGTTCATTCCCTGCACCTTCCTGTTTGGAGGACAACATTCAAAGGTAGACATTACACACAGCACAGAGGTAGATCCTCTGGGGGTAACTGCCTGCTTTCAAGTTCTCTAGTGCTCAGCCTTGGAGACACATACAGTAAGAATGCAGTGACAGAATCCAGCTGCAGCTCAGGCCACAACACACACAGCAGCCCTTCACATAAACGGAGACCAACAGGACATCCCTATGACTCAATGTCCTGAGTGCCTAGCTAGCAGACTTCCAGGTGCCAAAATCTCTCACCTGGGGAAATGAGTATTCATCAAAGGGAGTCCTGGTAGCTACACACCCTGTTCCTCAACCATTTCCCTGCTTCCTGTGTGGGTATCAGAGAACCAGGCTACAGGCTTGTGCTGTAAGACCACACCACCTTCAGAAAGGTGTAGGAACACTTCTGCCATGTGGGCTCTGACATCCTCTCCTCAAAATCCTGGCTATGCTGTTGTCTATCTGTCTGTGTGTCCATGGAGTTAATAACTCTTTTAATAAATTCCATGTATCCAACGATCTATCTCAGAGTTCCTCTTGAACCCCTCATTTGAGACCTTTCACTTAGGGACTTGTTTGCAAACATGAGCAATCAAAGTGACATTACAGGTGAAAGGTCAGTCCAGCAGAAAGGCCTCCGGGAAATGCCCATTGCTCAATGTATGGAAAGGCATGGGCTGGACGAGACGGATGTATTCATGATTACGTGCTTTTTACAAAGTCATGCTTCTGCTATTTAAAGACAGCTTTAATTCATCTCCCCAAAGGTTACCAGGCAAGGTGACATGATAAGTTTGGATGATGTAGCTCACAGGGAGAATTCAAGAGTTGTCCAAACAATAAGAGACTTAAAACAAAATTAATGCAAAGGCTTCCTGTAACATTAGGCATGAAAGTTGACTGGAGGCAGGAGAGAGCAGCACACTTTGTAATACTGTGGGTGATGCTTTATTTCTTAGCTCTGACAATGTTTAGCTTTTGAACTTGAAGCTCTTTTACTTTAAACTGAGGAGCCTCCATCAATAAAATAGGGGTAACAATGATGCTTAGTTCAAAGAACTGCAAAGAGGAGGCACAGTCAGAGTTTTAGAATGCGCACTGTTGTCATCATTATTAGTGCTAAGTACACCAAGTTTCGTTCAACTCATCTCAACTGTGAGGTGATCTCAGCCTGGCGTTCAGAAGTCTGCTCAGGTTAGCCAGAAGAAAGCTTCTCCTTAGAGTAGTGATCTTCTCTTATGAACCACTATGAACCTGTCCCTGAACACGGGCACTGTCACTAGATAAATCACATTCACAAAGTAAAACCTCAAGCTCCCATCATTTGGGTCTCCAAATTCTACTGCTACCACTTCCCATTTGGGGATGGAGCTTTAAGCCTCTTTTTTTTTTTTTTTTTTTTTTTTAATGTTTTTATTGCTTTAGTGCTGGGCAGTTTTCACATATCAAAATAACTTACCTTGAGCCAGAGTTGTACAAGTGTCAGGTATGTGCTGTTCACATACCTCATATAAATTTTAGTCTTCTGAGAAAAAGAAACAGCTTGATTGGCAACTAGGTTTCCATCAATAATATGAAAAAATATCCTGAGTTTTTTTTTTTAAACGGTGTATTAGTAGATTAAATAAAAACAAACAAACTCAAAACTTACCAAGAGCCAACAGCATACTGGCTCTCTAGAGTTCAGTGTCATTTACACAGGCCAGTGAAGTTTGATTTTGAAATATTAGAGATACACTGTGTACAATTTTTGAAGAGAAGAATATAGAGCTTTACCATCTGAAAATCAACAATAGATGGGGATTGGGGAGAAAACAGCCTAAGAGGATCAAGAATAAGCGTAGTAGACAAGTATGGCACAGCTTAAAATGTAGATGGCGGCCGATTCGGGACATGTTTCCTAACACTTCCCCCACACCTTTACAAGCTGGTGCACAGCACACCAGTGCTGGCAAACAGAGATGAAAAGAAACGAGGCCTAGCACAAGACTCCTGGGGAACAGTGGAAAGATAGAGAAGAGAGGTGGGGGTGGGGTGAATGAAAGAAGCCCAGGAAGAGCATTCCCCAGGTGCCTCATATTTCACTTGGCAAAGAGCTGCCAAAGAGCTAGTACAGATTAAATGGCCTAGAAACTCGACCCATGTCAAGTCAGTAAAGGCAAACATGGCTATGCAATACCAGGCTTTACCCTTCGCCCACCTTGGTCCATTCAGCCCACACCATGAGAACAAGTAAGTGTCTTGTCTCGACCTCAGCATCCTGTAGAAGACTGAGTGAGGAGACTAGCTCTCTTCCCAAGAAACTTGTTTATCCCCTGGAAACTTAAAATTCCGTGTATAAAAACATTTTAAGGCTGGGAAAGTGGTTCAATGGTAGAATGATTGTTTAACATAAGCAAGACACCAGGTTCCATCCACAGTACTGTACAAGGGAAGGAAGGAAGGAAGGGAAAGAAAGGAGAAGAAAAAAAGAAATCTACATTTCATCAATTTTATTTCTGAGAACTCTAACACAGCAAAAGAGCTAGGGAGGGTCAAATATTCCTTTACTAATAACCCACATTGTTTAGGCCATTAGAACAGCTGTCTGATATCCAGAGAGCCTCTGGAGATCTGGGAGTGGAAAAAGACACCTTTATATTCAAGGAAGATGGAAGCTGTCACTCTTTCTTAGAATGTTCCAAAAACACAAGAAAAAGGGCATATTAGTAATAATACGAATAAATATAAAATAACCAATAAAATTAACCCTGCCTGTGTTTCTTTAGCATAACCTTTCATGAATATTAAAGTGTTTTAAGCTGATTAGCTTCAAAGTTGTTTGGTGATATCCTCAAAATGGTAATCATGTTCCCTTTCAAACACTCAGTGTGTCTTTTACAATGAAATATGGCCTTTCAAAAATATATAATCATTAAGCAATTAGTGCAACATCCTGTGAAAAGAAAAGTGCACAGGCACAGCATCCAAATCAAGTCCCTGAGAAAAAGCAGCTGTGAACACAATCACCAAATAAAGGAAATCAGAGCGAGTGTTGTGAATAAAGGGGAAAGTGAACAATCCTCAGAGGGGTGGGGCCGGTGAGCTGTCTCTGGTCAAGAGCACCAGCCACCACTGCCGAGGACCCTGGGTCAACTCCTAGCATCACAGGGTGACTCACAACCATCTGTAATTCCAATTCTGCGAAGTCTGACACTTTCTGGCCTCCATGGGCACCAGGCATGCACAGGTGCACAGATAGTCATGTAGACAAAACACTTATATACATAAAATTTAAAAACAGATTGTTAACCTTAAAAGGGAAAACCAGCCGGGCAGTAGTGGCGCACGCCTTTAATCCCAGCACCTGGGAGGCAGAGGCAGGTGGATTTCTGAGTTCGAGGCCAGCCTGGTCTACAGAGTGAGTTCCAGGACAGCCAGGGCTACACAGAGAAACCCTGTCTCGAGAAAGAAAAAAAGAAAGAAAGAAAAAAAGAAAAAAACCCTCTATTAATTTATTCATTTATTCACTTTACATCCCAATCACAGCCACCCACTCTTCCCAGTTCCCCCTCACATGGCCCCTCCCCTTCACCTCTAAGAAGCAGTGGGAGGTCCCTGCCTGGGAACCAACCCACCCTGGCATCTCAAGTCACTGCCTTCTTATAGAATTCAGGACTATCAGCCCAGGGATGGCACCACCCACAATGGGTTGGGCCCTCCCCCATTGATCACTAATTGAGAAAATGTCCCACAGCTGGATCTCATGGATGCATTTCCTTAATTGAGGCTCCTTTCTTGGTGATAACTCCAGCTTGTGTCAAGTTAACACACAAAACCAGCCAGTACACCTTGTCAACTTGACACACAATCATATCTCCTTATGTCCAAATGAAAATAACCAGGTAATGGGGGAGCTGGCAGAAGGACTGGAGGAGCAGAGGGGGATTGCAACCCCATTGGAAGAACAACATAGGCTGGCCTGACCACCCAGTTCTCGCAGAGTCTAGACCACCAACCATGGAGTGTACCTGGAGGGATCCATGGCTTCAGATACTTATGTAGCAGAGGATGGCCTTGCCTGACAGCAGTGGGAGGGGAGGCCCTTGGTCCTGGGGAGGTTTGATGCCCCAGAGTAGAGGGATGCTGGAGTGGTGGGATGGGAGAGTGTGGGTGGGTGGGGGAGCACCCTCATACAGGCAAAGGAGGAGGAGGGTGCATGTGGGATAGAGCAGTTGGTGGAGGGGTAACCAAAAAGTGGGATATTTTGGGATGGGGGGTTGGTGGAGAGGTAACTGGGAAGTGGGATATCATTTGAGATGTAAATGTATGGAATTATTAATAATTAAAAAAAAAGAAAATACCCAGATCAAAATAATGCCTAACGTGTAAACACATTGTAAATTTAGAATATGTGGCAATGTCCCTTGGGGAACATCTTTTTTAAAAAATAGAAGCTTAGCTGGGTGGGATCTTACCCTTAGGTCACCCATTCCCTTAATTCCATTTAATATCTTTAATCTGTTTATCTCCTTGAACACAGGATTTGGTTCCATTCCATTTCTTGGTAACCCTTTAACCCTTGAACCATACATTTTGTATTTTTCCTTTCTCAGCTTGCTACATTTGATCAAAACACTCTTCATAAGAGTGAACCACAGGGGGGCTGGAGAGATGGCTCAGTGGTTAAGAGCACTGACTGCTCTTCCAGAGGTCCTGAGTTCAAATCCCAGCAACCACACGGTGGCTCACAACCATCTGTAATGTCCTCTTCTGGTGGGTCTGACAGCTACAGTGTACTCACATACATAAAATAAGTAAAATCTTAAACAAAAACAAAAACGAAAACAAAAAACAAAAAAAAGAGTGAACCACAGGACAGAGTCTATACTAGGCTGTTTTGAGATCTGTCAATACAAGTAGTCTAAATCTCTTCACTTTAGCTTCAGACAGACTCTTCAGACAAGGGCAAAAAGCAGACACATTCTTCAACAAAATATCACAAGAACGAACTCTAGGCAACACACTAAAACCTCTCGAGCCAGGCTCTCACAGTTTAAATCACCCTCAGCACCACTGTCTTCCACGCTTTTATTAGTGTGGTCTATTAAGCCCCACTTAAAACATTCCACTAGTTTCCTAATTCAAAGTCCCAAAATCCACATTCCTCCAAACAAAAGCATGGTCAGGCCTATCACAGCAATACTCCACTCCTGGTACCAACTTTGTTAGAGTTTTACTGCTGTGTAGAAACCATGACCAAAGCAAGTCTTATAAAGGCTTAATCAGGGCTGGCTTACAGTTTCAGAGGTTTAGTCCAATATCATCAAGGTGGGAAGCAAGACAGTGTGCAGGCAGGCATGGTGCTGGAGGAGCTGAGAGCTCTCCATCTTGATCAGGAGACAGCAGGGCAGAGACTGGATTTCACACTGGACAGAGCTTTAGCACAGGAGATCTCAAAGCCCATCCCCACAGTGCATACATCCTCCATCAAGGCCACACCTACTTCAATCAGGCCACACCTTCAAGTAGTGCCACTCTCTGTGGGCCAAGAATTCAAACACATGAATTTATGGGGGCCAAACCTATTCAAACCACCACACTCCTGTATCCTGCCTGCTTCCAAGTACCTCCTTTGTGCCTGCCCAATGAGCAAAGCATTCATGTACTCACTATTCAGTGAAGAACCGGGCAATGCCATACTGGCTAATATCCTCCCTGTTCTCCAGCAGCTGGCACACTGCATCCTCCATGTATGTGAGGACATGTCTCTGAGCTGCAAATAGAAAGAAAGAAAATACAAGACATTAAAAAAACAAAAGCTTCTCTCAATCCCAATTAGAGGCCATGTAAATCAAGATGTTATTTCTGCCCTGGGGGAGTGGACTAGACTAGAGAGACAAAGCTTGCTGGCCATAACTGAGCTATGATCCTAAAAGGCCAAAGAAATGAGTGTAGAACACGACTACTGAGACCCGACAGCCGTCAGCCCCACCCTCCGTTCTGGTTTTCAGTAACTAAGAGCTTCAGTTCCTCTCTTTCCCTCAAACTGTATCCTCTACATCTTCCATCCTTCTCATCTGTGCATGGTCAAAACGTATGTCAGGAAATGGGATGATCCAACTCCAAAGAAAATTCAGATTTAATTTTAAAACATCACTGGAAAAGGTTAGGGAGCATGAAAATTTCAGTGCTGTTACATGTATACATCATTAACCTTGGGAAACAGCAAGAACTTATTAGATATACTTATTATTAGGTGTACACACAACCTGCATTTGTTGTGACTGGGAAATGTGTGACTTAATCTCAGGCTTGCCAAAATAAGCTCAACTCAGAAAAACAAAGTATCAAAGAGACTGTTAGGGACTGGAAAGAGGGTCAAAAGGGAGTGGGACACAGAGGGTGGAAGAATAGAGTATGAATATGATCAGTACATTATATACACACATATATAGAAAAGTCACAGTAAAACCCACTAATTTGTACCATAATTAACATATGTTAACACTTTAATTTTTTTAAAAAACATGGTCTTAGAGATAGATAGGTAGATAGATAGATAGGTAGGTAGGTAGGTAGGTAGATAGATAGATAGATAGATAGATAGATAGATAGATTTATTGATTGTTTATTTGGCTTTTTGAAACAGGAGGCTAGTCTGGAATCACTATGTAGACTAGGAGGTTGGCCTAGAACTCATAGAGATCTGCCTGCCTCTGCCTCCTGAGTACTGGGATTAAGGACATGTGCCTCTGTACCTAGTGTAAAAGTACATTCATGTTAGAAGGACCTGGGTTTGAGTGACTGCCTTTTGTAGCTTATTTGAATCGTTCCTTAATGTATACTTGATTTAGGCTTTATCAAGTGTACAAATCTGTATAATTTAGTTCTATAGTAAAGACAAACAGAAAAAAGAAGTAAAGATGCTTGCAAGGCAGTCTTGAGAGCAAAGCTCTGAAATAATCTATGTCAAATTCTAGCACCGTTTGCGAAATATTAATTATCACAATCAAGTATATTAAACTGAGAAGAAAACTATAGCCAGATTAATATTAAAATGCAGCCACCTTTCCACCGTGGCTGTGTTCTCCTTCCTTTCTTCTACCCACTTAACACTGATCTCACAAAACTCCTCCTTCCTCAGGCTCCGTGGGTTCTGATGACTTACCTACACCTAAGGCTAGTACAAGAATTTCGTATCCTCCCCCACCCTTTGATAGCAAAAAGGAAAAGAGCGTCTACTTAGCAGCAAGTCCTGGCGCTTCTCCTCCCTAGCTGCAGGGACTGCCAGGGGGGTGTTTTCATGGTAGTTAGAATCAAAATATTCTCATCTTGGGGGCTGGGAGAGTCAATTTTTTTTGGGGGGGGGAATAGACTGGAGAGGAGTGGGATCAGTTTAGTAATACCTGATAAATATCTTCCAGTCAGACACTTAGTCTACTATATTACAAATAACACCTATCATTTTTGAGCCCCTATCCAACTAATTGAACAATATGCCAGATAATGTACTGATTATTCTAATGCATTATTTTATTTAATATTAGCAACAATCTTATGATATGTATTTGTGGACTTCTAATTTACAGTTAGGATAGCTGAGACTTGATGAATTAAAGCAACTCACTCAAGATTACACAGCCAGTAGTAAGAGAACCTGAGATTTAAAAGAATCACTGTTTGTCTTGCTCAAACACCCATGCCCTTCTCCAAATGCCTCATCACTAACAATTTACAGTCAGCCACAGAAGTAAAAGTTACATTTATTTTACACAGAACATAGGCATGAGTGTAGCAAAATCACCTAAGGGGTGTGGTCCAGTCCTGTCTGTGAGAACTGTGGGCATACATGTATACACATGGGTGTCACGTGTGTGAGCATCTTTCTGTCCTGTCCCTGCCTGCATACCAATTGGCACCTATGTGAAGTCAGGACTTGTCTATGGATTTCTGAATGTCTAACCAAGAACTGCTCTACTACAAAGTATTCAGCCCACCCCTTTGCGGGTCACAAAGTGGAACTAGAAAGTGCTGGCTCTTTCTTTAATCTGAGTGAAGGGTAGGAGTTTAAAAAGCCACAGAGACAGCAGCAAGAGCTCCACTGTGTGGGAATTCCGCCCAGCCATGGAGCAAGGGTGACGCTCTCTCTAATTGTGCTTCCTGGTTTCCTCACCTGCACTCTTGTCAGTCTGGTGTTGTCTCTGTGGTTAAGTGTACCACCCAACCCCGGAAAATCCTTACCGTTGATCAAACTTCAATGAGCCTTGGTAAGTCCAAGGCCCTTTTTGCCTGGCAGTAAACGTAGAGAGTGCTCCTTTGTACTGCTTTGTAAATGCAAAGGACTAAGCTTTAATTTATGTGAGTGATTAAAGAATTCAAACAGCGCACCTGCACCCCCGGAGGGGAAAGATAGCTGTGCACCTGAGCGGCCTTTTTGGAGAAGGAAACACATTTCAGACTGGCTTTTCCTCTTCTGCTTTGCTGTGACTTCCACAACGTGATCAGGATTAAGTCTTCCAACCTGTACCAATAAGGCTTCACTGTTCTGAAATCCCCTTGTCTGAGATAGGCATTTATACATTCGTCATGCAAAAATGAAAAACCCAAGTAAATCAAAGTGTAAGTAAACACTGCCTGATCCTTACATGAATCAAGGGAGAGACGGAAACTGGGTCAGAACCATCTTGGGTCTGTTGACTTAGACTAGACCTTCCCTCTTTATACTGCAGTGGCTCCTGCTTTAAAATGATTGGGACTAAAAATGTATCTGATAATAAGCTACTGCATTAGAAAATACGTGGAGTATGCAAAAAAGTAACACATCTCGATGATACCGTTGTTACTATATACTGAATTTACAGATTAAAGCAGAATACATGAGTCAGGCCACCTGTATGTACGAATTACCTAACTTCACTGCTCTTTCTGTAAAATTAATTCTTCAAAAACAGTATCTACTGCTGGCATTATAGTAAGGATTCAATAATATAATAATTTCAATATAGCATCTGCTACACAGCATGTGATAAACATTAGCTTCCTGACCACTTATATAATGTTCTGTTTATCCATTCAAGAAAAATATGTTCAAAGATTTAGGGGCTACATAAAATGTTATATCTACCAACTGGGCATGGTAGCACACACCTTTAATTCCAGCAACTTGAAAGAGGCATGTGATCTCTGTAAGTCTAAGACCAGCCTGATCTATATTGTGAGTTCCAGGACAGCCAGGGCTATGTAGAGAGACACTGTCTAAAAAACGAACACCAAACAAGATTTTTGTATCTATAATACTTTACATAATCATATACCTATTTTAGCTGCAGCTTTTAAACTTGTGGGAAGCATTCACTTATTAGCTGCTAATTACTCAGTAAGCTCTAATTTACATGGGAAAGTCCAAAATGGTTTCCTTTTGCCCTCTTCCCAAACATAAATACCATCAAAGTACTGGCTGTTAATTTCACAATTAAATGATAAGGGAGCCCATTTGGAAATTCTTGCTTGAGGGGTCTAGAATTTCCACCTACATCAGTTACACCATTTTCATTTTTAAATTATCATTTAAAACAGTCTCAACACTTGAGTAAACAAGTCTTACCAGGAATATATTAATGAGTTACTCCATGTGCTATCAATAAGTGTAAGGAAGTAACGCTGTAAGAAAAGGCAGCCTATATACATATGTATCTTAATCCTGACTTGCCTTTCACACCAGTTCTGTTTTTAAGCACCCTTTGTTCTTTGAGTTCTCAAGGCTCAAATGATGGCTAGCACAAATAAATGTCTGCTGACCTAAATTCAAACTGTTCTAAGGACGAGGAAACCAAGTCTGCGCAGCCACCAGCCTGTCCTGTAAGCTGCTTCTAAGTCTCAAGGTTAGTGTTTTTTATAAATTACTAACATCATACAATATATGATCCTGTGAAGTACAAACAAATAGCTAAACAGATTAGCAAGTTACCACATTTCCACATTACCCGAACCTCCCATCTTTCTTGGTATTATCTTGGTCCTAGGAAACAGCGTGTTCTGCTATTTCGTCATCTATAGGAACATCTTTGATCTTAGCCCACACTTAACCAATTGCCCTTGACCAAAGGGGATGAGGAAATGAGAAAACGAGCACGTTTGATTCCCACACAGCTCAGTGAAGTAGACAACCATTCTTTTGCAGCAGAGAGAGGTCAGGGAGCCAGCTGAAGCCTGTGTGCCAGGCTGAGCTAGGATTCTCCTTGGATTTGACTCCAAAGTTGAAGTTCTTCCATACAAATGACTTCCCCACTTCTCAAAAGCAAAGAGAAAGATAGTTTACTCCTGTAAATTCCAGCAGGCAGGAGGATGAGGCAAGAGGGCTGTTACAAATTCAAGACCAACCAGGGCTACACAGCAATTCTGTCAACAAAACAAGGAGAGAGGAGGAGAAAAAACAACCAGAAAGACCCCAGCTCTTCCATCTGCCCTTCTCACATGTATTATTAGCTCTTCACTCATGTGGGTAAATTGAGTTATTTGCAGGCCTTTACCCTTTAATAAACACCTCTTGGCTTTCAAATCACACACTCTAATTTTAATAAACATCTCTAGGCTTTCAAATCACACACTCTAACTTTGCTTAGGGGTTCAGACTACACAGAAAAGCTACATACTAGCCAATGAATAACAACTCTCATCAGTTTAAGAGGCAAACTTTTCTTCATTCCTTTTTCAAATTTTCTTTTCTTCTTGAGGCAGGGTCTCATGTAGTCCAGGCAGACCTTGAACTCACTATGTAATATGCCCTTGAACTTCTGATCCTCCTGCCTCCACACCAGCCTGAACATGTGGAGCACCACAGGCAGTTTTGTGGCACCAGGGCTTTGGACATGGGAGACAAGCATTCCTACTGAGCTGCATTCCTCACCCTAAGAAGAGCACTTTCAGGAACATAGATTTGGGCTAGCAGGATGGCTCAGGCAAGGTACTGCCACCAAGCCTGGCCTTCTGAGTGCAGTCCCACATGGTAGAAGGGAAGAATGGACTTCTGGTGTGCCTTTGGGTAACTGAGTGTGACAACTTCCAAAAGTTGTCATCTGACCTCTACACATGTATCATGTGGCATGTTCACACCTCTGTCCCATACACACACTAAATAAATAAATAAATAAATATTTAAAAATCTTCTTGTCTGTTTATTTTGTTGTTGTTGTTTTGTTTTGTTTTTCCTGAGACAAGGTTTCTCTGTGTGGCCTTTGCTGTCCTGGAACTCGCTGTGTAAACCAGTCTGGCCTCAAACTCAGAGATCTGCCTGCCTCTGCCTCCCAAGTGCTAGGGATAAAGGTGTGTGTCATCACTGCCCAGCATTAACAAAATATTTTTTAAATATTTAGAAATACACATTCTGACTTTGCTTTGTTTTTATCTAAATGACAAAAATATGAACACACATTGTTATTTTCACTCACTGTCTGATTAACTTTCATAAAACAATATAAAATCAATGTACCCTTTGGTATTTCCCAAAGGTACATATTTCCCTTCCCACAAAGAGCAATCTTTTACAAACTCATAGTTAATTGCCTGGCCTGGTGGCACACACCTTTAATCCCAGCACTTGGGAGGCAGAGGCAGGCGAATCTCTGAATTCGAGGCCAGCCACAAAGTAAGTTCCAGGACAGCCAGGATGATACAAAGAGACTCTATCTCTGGGGGGAAAATTAATTATAAAACAGACAAAATTAATATATCACTCTGTGTAGCTAAACCAGCAGAATGCAGCTACACAGCTAGTCATACTCATTTACCGAAAGGCACACCAAAAACAGACAAAGCACAAACACAACACACAAGCTAATATTATCTCTGATGACCAGAAAACAAGAGGTGACCAAAGTAGAGGATAAAGAACTCAAGTCTAGGGCTGGAGAGATGGCTCAGCAGTTAAGAGAACTAGCTGCTTTTCCAGAGGCCCTGAGTTCAATTCCCAGCAACTACATGGTGGCTCACAGCCATTTGTAATAGGATCCGATGCCCTTTTCTTCTTCTTCTTCTTCTTCTTCTTCTTCTTCTTCTTCTTCTTCTTCTTCTTCTTCTTCTTCTTTTTTAAAGAAATGTTGGGGTTTTTTTTAGAATTATTTATTTATTTTATGTATGAGTACACTGTAGCTGTCTTCAGACACATCAGATCCCATTACAGATGGTTGTGAGCCACCATGTGGTTGCTGGGAATTGAACTCAGGACCTCTGGAAGAGCAGTCAGTGCTCTTAACCACTGAGCCATCTCTCCAGCCCTTTTTTTTTTTTTTTTTTAAAGAAATGTGGTTTTTTTTAGAATTATTTATTTATTTTATGTATGCCGATGCCCTTTTCTGTGTGTCTGAAAACAGTGACAGTGTGCCCACATACATGAAATAAATTAATTAATTAAAAAACAAAAACTCACGGGGAAGTGGTGGCACACACCTTTAATCCCAGCACTTGGGAGGCAGAGGAAGGTGGATTTCTGAGTTCAAGGCCAGCCTGGTCTACAGAGTGAGTTCCAGGACAGCCAGGACTACACAGACAAACCCTGTCTCAAAAAACCAAAACCAAACCAAACCAAACCAAACCAAAACCAAAACAAAGAAAAACTCAAGTCTATTTCACTCTGCCCAAAGAGGCATTGTACTACTTAATACATGTGCAGAACTGAGAGTTGCAGCATTCAAACAGTCTCTGGTCAGCCATTAATCCTCCTCTCTTCTCCTTTCTTAAAACTGGTGATATATTTTGGAGATGCCAATTAAGGCCTAAGTGCTTAAATTCCAAAGCCAAAGCATTTCCAGACTGAATCTCATAATTCAGAATTAGTCCGTTGGAGTCCAGCAATTCCAAGTACCAGAAACGACAGAGCTCTTTTTTAAGGCTTCCCTAGCAATTTGGCACTTGGGAGTGTTCAGTTAGCTGATCATAACAGAATGTACTTCCTGAACAGAAGACTCTAGCATGACATTTACATTTCCAACAGTTATAACTAAGGAGCCCATGGAGAACCAAGTTATAACTGTCATGACAAAAACTTTGTAAAGATAGTTATCAAAGGAGCAATACAGTTAATCAAGCCAACCTGCATAAATCTATTTTCCAGAAAGCACACTAGGTTTTAGTTTCAAACCCAAACACAACCTCATAAATTGGCAATCCTGGGGTTGGTCACATGCCACTTACATTGTTGTGTCAGGTAGAAAACAATAACGTCACAAGGTAAAAATTAACTGCTCTATATAGTTACCTCAAGTTGTAGTTCTTAGGGTGCAATTTACACACCATGATTAAATTCACAAAGTTTTTGCTTAGACAATGTGAGATTTAATTCAAGTTAGTGATACTGTCAATAAGATACTAATGTAATCCTTTATAATTTACCTAGTATTTTATGTTTAAAGTGCTTTTTAAAAACAGCTGGCACTTATAAAACAGTAAGAGCTTCTCACTCTCCACAATGGCATACAGACTCATGGTCTTAGGATCCCTGTCCTTTTGCCTTGTGAGGAGAACGCCACTGTCTTAAGATGGAGATTGTTTTTTCAAATGGCAGGCTCACCTGTCAAATCCCCACTAAGAGCTGTCCATAGCCTGCTCATGGATATGGCTGTAACAGTGCTTGGTAATCCTGGTCATTTCTATTTCTGTTACAAAAGCAAAGGAGGCCATTGTAGATATTTACAGATGCCCCAGAGGCCCAGGTCAAAGTGCACAGAGACTGCACGGGCTGAGTGGCTGAACAGTGCAGGCTAGACAGAGAGGCCCCAACCACTCACGAAACCCCTGCTAACACTTAGCATTCATCTACATTAAAGGTATAAAGCACTCCCAAGCTGCCCTAGGAAAGCATACTTTGGATCTACTTTACCAAACCAATAATCTTTGACTCATTACTTTTAGGAATGTTGTAATAAGCAATCAATCCTACATTTCCCACCAGGCCCAGTTCAAATACAATATATTGTCCTCAGGAAGTGTTCCCTAATTCTCCCCCAACTAAAACAATCTCTTCATTTTTTGAACCCTCTAACACCTATTCTATTTGGATAGACCCCTGGCATCGTCTCCTGCCTTATCCCCACTACCCATATGCAGCACCTTTTGTTAGACCTCTTGCTTTTAAGGATGGGCAGAACATGACTCATTTCTTTTATCCCGTTTAACACTCAGGATCATTCAGCTTCCTCCACACAATGGTCATTTGAATGTTTACTGACTGACTACGTAAACTGTGCCCACTATTTATAAACTGTGGTGCTAGTCTTTGTTCAGTGCAGCCACTGCAGGCCTGTACTTCCCAGGTGGGAAATACCAGACCAGAACACCCTGCTACAGTATTAGGGAAATACCAGACCAGAACACCCTGCTACAGTATCAGGCTTCTTGCAGGAAGCTCCTTTTGTCCTCTTCTCAGCCACTCTTCAGAGTTGCCTTTTTAGTGCCCTTCTCTCTATTCCAGTGAGAAAGCACGCGTTCCTTCTGTTGTTACTAAGAGCCTCATTATGTTCAAGGTGAAGTGAAAAACTGCATTCGATGCAATTACCAGTTCCTCACAGATCTGGGGACTACTTGTCATTTGGACATCCAGAGCTTAAATAAAAGAAAGTCCAAATTCTTTTCACTCCTAAAAAACGATTTTCTTTTTTGAGAGAATGGAAGTCCACAGCACAGGAAGCAGTCTTCAGTAAGCCACCGTTCATAAACAGCTTTGCTGAGAGCGTAACAAAGGTTCTGTTGTGCTCTTGCATGGCAGGGCCAGTGAGCAGCAGGAGCAGATGAACTCTTTAAGAAACAAGGGTTCTGTCTTCATGCAAATGTTTGCATTAATAAAAAATGAAGAAAACGATATAGAAAATGCAGGCTAGTTGGACATAATAGGTCTCTAAACGGGAGGTTTTTCACGTTTTCCAGGCGTAGTCCGAAGGTCTTTTAAAAACTTTGTCATTCTGAACATTTCATAGACATCACAAGAAAGACATGCAAATAACAGAAGCAAATCAAAGGACGTCCCACTGCTCTGCTGGCGCCTTCCTTGCCCATGCCTGGTTTGTCATTTTCTGTTAACCCTAGTGCTGGCTGCTATTCTGCTGAGGAATGGAGTCCCTAGCCCAAGTGGCAGTACATGTCCAGCCAGCGGGCTCCAGCGCTGATAACATCACAATGCAAGCCATGCACCACCACTCAGGGACACGCGCTGCCAGGCAACAAGTGCAGCGGGTGATTTTTACACAAATCTGCATGGGAAAGAGCCTCTAACAAGCCACTTGAGAAGATGTGGTCTTCTGGAGTGTGCACATCACTAAGGAGTTCTCGAAAGGATTTGTGAGGCTCAGTTCTTCAAAGTAAAGTATACAGTCAGGACCAGAAAAAAAAAAGCTTGGGTGGGAGGGGGAGCTACTGTGTGCCAAAGCCATGCACCATATGCTTAGCTAAGCTTGTCTCACTTAATCTTCACCGCCACAAATTCAGGCAGATATCCCATTTGACAGCTGAGGAAACTGAGGCTTGAGAAGGTTACATAAATGTCCAATGGCAAGTCAAGGCTCAAACCATATGGTAGCAAATTCCCACCACTCCATACATTTTTTATTACACACAATTAACCTTTTTCCCCCAAGGGGAGAGAGAACAGAGCCTGCTGTATGGTAGAAAAGCACCACAGTGTTGAGCTAAACTCACGGCCCATACTTGCCACTGCAGAACCTCTGGCATGGCCCCTGCTCCCCGTTCTAATCATCTGGATAATTTATTATCCATCTTTAAGAGTGAGAGGTTTCAGAGCTGGGTACAGTGGCTTATGCCCATAATTCCTGTACTCAGGAGGCTGAGGTAGGAGAATCACCAAGAGTTTGAGGCCAGCCTGGACTACACAGTAAGCTCTAGCACAGTGAGCTATGAGAAACACTGTTCCTAAACACTACACACTACACACTACACACACTATACACATACACTATACACATACACACTATGCTACACCACACACACACACACACACCCCAAAAAAAGAAGAGGTGGCTTTCTAGGTTGTGATAAAAATCTGACCTAAGATGCAGATGCTCTAACATGGAAAGGGGGCTGTAATGTACTGTGTAGTTCACAGCATCCATCTCCTAAGGCCATCTACAGACCCCTGGGGGGTGCGCCACCATGTGAAGAAGAAAAGAAGGAAGCCATGGCACCAGCACACATACCTCCTTCCTGAGATACGCATGGTCTGTTTTCTTTTTATCTTTCCCCCACCACTCTGTTCTGCTCTCTACCATTATGTTCTGCAACATAATGACGGCCCACTGAAAGCCCCAACCTGCAAATTCCATGTCCTCCAGCACACTGTTCCTCTCTACCAGGAAGTCAATTAGGCCTCACCACAGACTCCGGCCCATCGGCCTCTGGATTGCACAGTACTCCCTCCATTCCCACAATTTTGCTTTCCATGGTCTCAGTTACTGCAGTCAGGAATATGGTAAGTACAGGCTTCAGTACTCCATGAGGTCTGCAGACCAGGGTGAGCTGAGATGCAGCAAGCCAGACAGCTCATTACTGTTTCTTCACTGCTCCTAGGTTACAACAGTGTAAGAGGCAGAAAGACTCCCCATTCATGTTGTTCAACTCCTACCATTTTACATTAAATAAACCAGAGTCCTTACTTTCTGCCCCTCTTGATTCAAGGGTGCAGAATTCTTGGCTTACTTAAAATGTGACTTTGAAGTTTTCCATATTTCCATCTGTAATCATAATGCTGAAGTTTTTCTTTGTATAAAGGAAACAAATCATGACAAAAACTGAATTTTGTTAATTCATTGGAGAGCAAAAAAAAGCTAAAAAAAATGAACTAAAAACGTGAACACTGATGGTCAATCTAAGCCCACTACCTCTCCATTTCCCACAACTTTTTCATTTTCTGCCTTTTAAAACTTTACTTGGTACTATGACTTTCAAAATTTTATTAAGTATCCTCTTATGATAATAAATATTTCTTTTTATAAATATCATTTTGTGCTAGAAACCATAAGTTTTTATTTTATCAAAATAATTTATTATCACTCTATGGATACATAGTCTCTTCTATTTTATCTTATTCCTCAAATCTCCAGGTACAAATTAGAATGTTTCTAAAAATAAAGAGATTTCTGGAATTTTTGAATAGCAGTCTCTATCACAAATTATGTAAGTTTATGGCTATTTTCTCTTATTTTATCATGATTGTTGATGACAGGGTTTTATTGCCCTCCTGGCCTGGAATAGGCTGGCCTCTGTCTCCCAAGTCCACATAAAGGCATGCGCCACCATACTTGTTGATATTTTCTTTCATAAATCATTCTCCCTTCACAACATACACCCCCCCACACACACACACACATAGGTTCATGTAAAGATCACATTTTTTAGCTTTTCTTGTAGCTGTTTTGGTCATATAATTAAATTAAGTAAGCAAAATCTTCTACGTCTTCTAGAAAGTACTTAAATAGAACTAAGTATGATGAGAGATGTCCCTTATTTACCAGAAGAGATAAAAAGTTCCTTCAGTGGGGCTGGAGAGATGGCTCAGTGGTTAAGAGCACTGACTATTCTTCCAGGGGTCTTGACTTAAATTCCCAGCAACCACTTGGTGGCTTACAATCATCTGTAATAGGATCCGATGCCCTCTTCTGGTATGTCTGAAGACAGCGACAATGTATTCATATAAATACATAAATAAATACATAAATAAATAAATAAATAAATAAATAAATAAATAAATAAATCTTTTTTAAAAAAGTTCCTTCAGAGCTGAGGGGGTTTGCAGCCCCATGGAAGGAGCTCCCAGAGACTGGACCACCAACCAAAGAATACACATGGAAGGATCCATGGTGCTGGCCACATAAGTGGCAGAGGAGGGCCTTGTTGGCCATCAGTGGGAGGAGAGGCCCTTGAGCCTGAGGGTGTGAGATGCCCCAGTGTAGGGGAATGCTAGAGAGGGAAGACAGGAGTGGGTGGGTAGGTGGGTGGGGAGCACCCTCATAGAGGCAGGGGGAGGGGGAATGGAATAGGGGGTTTCCAAGGGGGAAACATTTGCAATGTAAATAAAGTAAATATCCAAAAGAAAAAAAAAGTTCCTTCAGTCCTCATGGAGTCTGAGGAAGGGACCAGGTCTACGGCTAGGATAAACAGGGTGACAGAAACCCATGTCTTCTATGCACCATGGATTATACCACCCCTCCCTGTCTATTCCAGAAGAAAATAATCTTCTACCTTGCATTTATTTAGCGTTTGTTTTCTTTAAGATTTATAGTATTTTTTGCGTGTATGTATATGTAAGTACGAGTGTGCTTAAGTGGACTACATCTGTGTGCAGGAACCCAAGGAGGTCAGAGAAGTCATAATATCCCCTGGAACTGGAGTTACAGGAGGTTGTGAGCCATGACATGGATGCTAAAAACTGACCCCAGGTCCTCTGAAAGCGCAGTAAATTCTCTTACCTACCAAGCTCTCTCTCCAGCCCCCATTTTATATGCTTGAAGATGGTATCTTAGTCTGTTGTGAAGGTTAGTCTGGAACTCACTCTGGAGTTTGTAGCCATCCTCCTGCCTCACTTCTTGAGTGCTTGGATTACAGATGTAAGGCACCATGTGCAGCTTCCTACTTTGTTTGAACTATATACTTTCTCTAGAAAGTATAGATGAAGGGATCAGATTAACAGGAATGCAAATATCCAATCAGAGAGCCCTTTTGACCTACTGCAGTGTACACATGGAGGATAAGATGGCGCATATGCAGATACCATCCAGAAGACATGCACTGCCGTCCTCAGTAGTCAGTCTAACGGCAGGATAATGACGTTCACAACTTAACAGCATTTTAATTGTTCCTGAACATTTACTACCAAATACTCTCACATACATTATCTCTTTGTACCTCACAATCAACCTAGGAGTCAAATAAGGCTGAATTATCTCCATCTTACAAATTCAAGTGCCCAAAGTCACAAAGTTTGTATGGTAGGACAAAGACTCAACCTCAATCCATAGTATAACTATTTGCACTGAATCACAGTATTAGGATAATTCACAAAGAAAGCTTAAGACAGTCCTGACTAATCCTAGTTAATTGATAAAAACATGATTATAACATGCCCAGAACTCACCTGCCAGACAAGCTAGCAAATTGATGTGCTCTGGATTCAGTACGAGACTCTGTCTCAAAGGATAAGGTAGATAAATAAGGCTGATAGGATGACTCAGTAGGTAAAGGCACTTACCACTAACCCTGACAACCTGAGTTTGATCCCTATTGAGACACCACATGGTAGAAGGAAAGAACTGCTTTGTTACCTTGTGTATAAATTGGTATGTGTCAACACACATACACACACACACAGCATACACATGTGCTCATGCATATACACCAACACACAGCATACATGCACATACAATATACATATGTGCTCATGTACATACACACACAGCATACACATATGCTCATGCACATACACAAACAGACACAAACACACACACATGGACACACACAAATAAGGTGAGGAATGATAGAAGATACCCAGAATCAACTCTAGCCTTCACACACAGGTATACACACATGTACATGTGAACCTGTATGAACATGTACACAGCTATGCACATATACATACATACAAAACACACACATACACAAGTTCTGGAATTATATGGAAGTGGTAGAACCACTGACTTCTATATTACATTGAATTTAAAAGGACAAATCTTATGGTAGATCAATTATTTCAATAAAAGGTGACAGAGGGCTGGGGATGTAGTTTTCTTATATATGTATGCAGTGTGCATGGATATGGGCATTGTGCAGACATATGTGTATGTCTATGGATGCCTGAGGCTAACATTGGAGATTTTCCTTAATGGCTCTCCACCTTATTCACTGAAGCAGGGTCTCTCACTTGAACCTAGAGCTCTTGTCCCAGCTAGTCTAACTAGCGAGCTTGCTCTAAGGATCATATCATGGCCTTCCAAAGGCTAGGATTACAGTAGGGCTACCAGGCTCACCTAGCATTTACATAGGTTCTAAGAATCTGAACTCCTGTCCTCCGGCTTCACACTTACATAGCAAAGGCCAATGTCCATACAAGGAAAAGATTAACAAGACTGCAGAGAACATTTGTATTATAACCTTAAAGAGAAGAAAGCAGAGCCACTCCCCCTGAGGGCCTAGCTCATTTTCATTTACCTATATGCTCACCCTTCTCTACATAACGCCAAGTATTCATTTTATCTGTAAGGTAATCACTTTATCTATAAGTAATCATGTCCGACCAGCAGGTCTGATGGTTGATAGACTATTAAGGATGACAATTTGGGCCCCATTCAATGGTTTACTACCGAGATTCCCTGACTTATACTCACTCATCTTCTCTGCTTTGTGAGGTAACCCTTAATGACTCTATTTGTTGGATTATGAACCATCATCCCTCTAAAGACCTCCCCATGATTACCTCCTCAGTCTTGTCACACTCCTACGAGGCAGGTGCCAGTATTCCTCTTGTCATTTTCATAGGTAAAATTCTACAGCTCAAAGAGCATGGTAATGTATTCACCGTATAAAGCTGGATTTTCTACATTAGCTAGAACATACTGCTAGAGAGCACAGACTCAAGTCTGAACTGTGTATAACTCAAGGGCACCGAGCTTCTAGTTTTCTCTATAATTCCCAAAGACTAGGGTTGTGCATGTTATTTAAGCCCATGCATCCACTGTTTATAAAGAGTATTGTTATCAGTTTTCTAAATTTGTCTCTTTAAGTTTCATCTGGTTACTCAGAAGCTGAATTATTTTTTGTGTCCTGTCTGTGCACTAGCCTTGTAAATGCTGTTGTCAGGAATATTCAAGTCTCTAAGACAAAGCTGCAGGGCTAATAAAAGCAATTCACTTGGGGGAGAGTGCATTTCTTCTTTCCTTTTTTCTTTTTTCTTTTAAGTAGCTAACACACAAAGATGACTCATTAAGCCCCAAAGAGGTGACCATGGCATGTAAGGGCTTCTCATGCAGGCTTCCACAAAGAGACCTGAGTGGCAGCATACGGCCTCCTCTTCTCTGCATTTTTCTCCAGGCAGAATGTGCATTTGTGTGGCTACATACACAATTATAATCTCCTCTGAAAGGCAATTCCTTCCATATGACAGGCTGAACAGTGGCCTGAGTGCTAGCCTCATGTTGTCCGTGCAGTTAACACGCCGAAATACCAGACACATTTAATCTCTCCTTTTTGGAAATCTAAGATGAGACACAAGGGGCAAAGCTGGGAAGAACTCCACACAGAGAAAAAGAGGGCGGCCCAAGTGCCCAGACTCACTTTCTCATGGGCCCAGCTTCTTTGTGTTGTTGTCTGCTTATTTGTCAATTTGCAGGACATTGGGGCATGAGAACCATGGAGCCCAGTGGTTCTGGCAGCAGCCTCTCCATTTGACAAGCGAAGCCAAAGACATGTGGCCTTTGGTACATTTCACATTCAAAAGTGTTATTGTTTCAAACATGCCTATTTTAAAATATATAATTTTCCCATTTAGACCACGTTGTATGTAAGCTGGCCACAGGAGGAATTCTGCCACAAGATTTTTTTTCCTGAGGCAATGGGGAGCAAAACACCCAAGCACTTGGGAGGTGGAGGTAGAAGGATCAACCATGTATCCAATGCAAGGCCAACTGAAAGGCGCTTTCCAAAAACACAAACACAAAAACCAATGATGTGACACAGGCCTGTCCCTCCCTGCCAGATGTCTGTTTACTGGGGCCTACAGAGTTGTCCAGGTGAGAGAAGTCTGAGATTAATTAACACCTGGTGACATCCTGTGACACAAGCAAATTTGTTTTCGATTACAGGAGCTGAATCTGTGCTATCATAATCATCTGTAATCTCACGGCCAGAAAATAGCATTAACAAGACCTTTAGCTACACAACAGGACAGCCAGAAAAAGGCTCCTACTCTCTTCAAAGAATAGAGCTTCTAAAAGCTAATTCAATAAAGAAAAAGAAAGGTCCTGAAGAAGTGCCTTTTTAAGCAATATTTACTTTTAGTGGGCTCCTGTTAATCAAACAAAAGTTATTCAAAAAGGTTTTATGAAAAATATATTTGATGATTTCACAGTAAGTGCTTTGTTTAAAGAAAGGTGCTTAAAAAACATATTTAATGGGATCAGTAATTGGGTAAATTCAGATGTGTTTGGGAAAATCCCTCCTCTCTTTGATAAATCATTAAAATTCTGTTCAGATAAATGTGTTTTGACTTGCAATTCCAATCATAGAATGAGCTATTTCCTAAGGCTGCTAGGGAAGTGGAACAAGGGTGATCCTGGAGCCAGAAAGAGGACCCAGAATTACTTGACAAGGGTAAGTCTCCTGTCAATCAAAGCACTCAGCATACAACTTAAGGATAGGATCTCATGGACATTCCCCAAAACTGTGCAAAATTTCTTTCCTTCTTAAAACATTAGCTTTAAAACACTGATTAAGAGCTGGGCAGTGGTGGTGCGCACCTTTAATCCCAGCACTTGGGAGGCAGAGGCAGGTGGATTTCTGAGTTCCAGGCCATCCTGGTCTACAGAGTGAGTTCCAGGACAGCCAGGGCTACACAGAGAAACTCTGTCTCGAAAAAACGAAAAACAAAAAAACACTGATTAAATCTTACTGTTGGGTAAGCAAGATGTAGAAACTGTTACCAACCAAGAAACTAAGCTTAAGATAATCAGAGTTTAAAGCCAAAAGCATCCAGGGCAGATTTTAATCACTTGTCCCTTTTTTTCCAATCCATCAAAGGGGGCGGGGACATGGTGTCTCTTCACGGGGTGGGAGTTCAGTAACTGTTTGTTAAACTACATTCCTTTCTCCCATTTACTTTTAAATGTATTCTGCTGCTTACAGCAAACCATTCATTCAACAACTGAGCACTTCACTTGGCCGACCACTATCCTAATGTTAGAGATACTGAGAAAAGCCTGCCCCACGGCTTACATTCTAATCAGAAACAGACGTTATCCAAGGATCCACAAGGGAAACCAAGGTCACTGTGTTGAGGACAGGAAGAGAGAGGCTCATGAATGTCTCTTCTCAAACACCAGTTGCCTACTCTGCTTCCCTAGGCAAATGCTGTATGTATGAAAAAAATGGCTGCCAACTTGTGGACAGAACTTGAAATACTTTACTATTACTTGAATATATAAATGACAAACGAAGTCAAAACTTTTTAAAGAACTCTGTCTGGAACAACAATGAAATCACTCTGCAACTTATTTTGGAGAAACGGAAGTGACCAAGGGTCAGAAGCCACAAGCCTTGGAATTCATCCGATCCTCCCACTCATCCAACAATAACCATACAGAGCCTGCAGAGTCCTCGGAAAGGTGGGAAAGAGGGCGTGGGCTAAACTTCCAGGAACCACTTCCAAGGGCACATTCCTGAACTAGCCCACCAAGGGACTGCCTGCTGCCCTTGCCATAACTGAGAAACTGCTGACCAAATTGGGAGAGAGCCAAGAGAGCCATCCAGTGCTCTTCAACACACGCTTATTTCTCTGTGTCCTGGTCACTTGAGAGAATGTTCCATCTTGGCTTTGCTTTAGATGACCAGGAAGGGAAGAGCAGTGAGAGGAGGGGAGGTGGCTGAACAGCTCTGTAGCTGTTCTAAAGTAACTTGTTTATATTAATCTCGTTTCCTAAGATTTACAGTCAGTGTGACACCTATATTTTTTTTGACACCTATATTTTATCTCATTTCTTTTCTCAAACAACCTAAACACCTGAAGTTCTGAAGATGATATCAGCTAATTAAGTACTAATGTTCTGTAGTATAGTATGGATTTGAAAGGCTCACTAATTATATTTGAAACAAAATAAATTTATCAAGAGTCCTCCAATAGCAAAAACTAACGCTGCGTTTGGCAGTCATACAAGTATCTCATGTTATGGTATCAACAAATAAAGAAGAAGAAAAAAGTCTAGAAACACTTAGAAATCTTCCAGGTTGAATGATTTCCATGTCAGAACCTTTGCCAAGACTCAGAGAGACTGCATAGGCTTCACGGCTGGAAAGGGCTGTGTCAGTGACTGTGACATTGCCTTCAGGTCCTCCAAGAAGCAGACACCAAAACAGAACAAGAAAAATATTAAATGAAGCCTTTGGACTCAACTGAACTCACTCCAAGGATCCTTGTTGTATGAGCCTATGCAATAGCTAAGGACTCCATTTTTTAGGGTCATTGCATGTATTTATAGCAAAATTTAACCATATAGACAGGAATTAGATTGCTCAATTATATCCCATTTCCAACATTTACTAACTAGCCATTTGATGTGTGTGTGTGTGTGTGTTCACTTGCACACACATATGTGCATGCACGTCCAGGACCCACTTGGTGAAAGGAGTAAACTGAGTCCCGTAAGCTGGCCTCTTAACCCACATGTGCACACTGGCACACCTACACATCCACCCACCCCCTTCACAGACACATGAAAAAAATTAACAAAAAACTTTAATGACAGATTAAAGAAAAATGCTATTACTTATTGTAATTCTTCTAAATGCATAGACCTCAAAAAAGAATATAACCCCTGATTGCTAATTTCCTACAGGTGGCTATTATGCCACCCCATTACCAACCTCAGCTGGTAAGCAGGTTCTACCGAGCAGAAGAGCCAACTTGAAGCACAAGTGAAAGCACGCACTTCCACAGATTAGATGGAGTAAGAAGTAATCCTCACCCGCTCATACTTGGGTCAGCACGTAGGTGGTTGTGTAAGTTTAGGTCCAGAACAGGCTCCCTTCTCTCCAGAGTTCTCCACACCCAACAAATATACAGACACACCTCAGCAGCTGGCATGGGACTCCAACAAGTAGCTTTCATATGGCTGGAAATGTCTCATAGGCCTACATAGACGTTTCTATCCTTCTTCATCTCCTTACCAGGCTCTGTCTTCAACCTGGATGTCAAGACAATTTCTGTTGCTACACTGGACTGCCAGCATGAACGTCTTCTTACCTGATGATCTTAAGACCCTATATAATGCGTGGCACACACACATACACACACACACACACACACACACACACACACACTCACACACATACACACACACACAAACACACACACACACACACACACACACACACACATTCACACACACACAAACCCAACCAACCAAAAAGAAAAGGAAAGAAAGGCCAGGACTATATAAAATTTGGACTATATCCAAATTCGTCAAGTCAATGTGGAAAAAAATTCAGTTCATCCAATATGATGGAAGATTGTCTTCAGGAATAGTCAAAAATTCAAATGGAATCCTTAGATAACAGGTAGAAAAATGCCTAGAGGCATTCACTTCTAGGTGTCCCTGTAACCCATACCAAAACCCTAAAGAGAGGTTCTAGACGGACTTCCCAGGAGTACTCAGCTGTAGCTTTTCTTTTCTTTCTTTCTTTTTCTTTTTGGTCGTGTGTGTGTGTGTGTGTGTGTGTGTGTGTGTGTGTGTGTGTGTGTGTGTGCGCGCGCGCGCGCGCGTGCCACGCATTATCACCACATGGCTTTCCTGCCTATAATATTTTGTCCTCTATTTTTTTTTTCTAGGCCTGTACTTGCAAGTGAATTTACACATTGTAAAAGTCAATCAAAGTGAAATAAGAAAGATAAACAGGTTTTGAAATCTTAAATCAGGCAGTATGGTCTAATGTATAAAGAATGGCTTTTAAATGTTATCTGTTTACCTTTGAGACAAGGATTCACTATGTATCCCAAAGTGACCTCAAGCTCAGGATCCTCTTGCCTCAGCAGCCCCAGTGCTGGAATTATAGGCATGTGCCACCATGCCCAGCTTCTAGGGAGTGGTTTTAATGGTTGTTACATTGAAAGGGAATGCTTCAAAATAGCATGTCTCTATGAGAGACCAAGTTGTAATAGGAGGGGTTAGTTCTTAGGTATAAACAAATGTGTTTTAGCAGTTACACAATTTGCTGAACAATGAGAAAGTCAGTGAGTAGCTTGACTTTGCTTAGGGCTGTAGGAATGTGCAGACTCAATTTAAGACTGTTAACCACACAACGGAACAGAAGGAACATTTGTCCAGGGTTCAAGGACTAGTTGAATTCCATGAACACTGAAACTTTTCAAGTGCCCTGAAGCAATGAATCTACTCAGACCGTCAACACTGCCACTAAATTAGTCTTTTACTTATGCCTCTTAGAAAAAGACCAACTTCTGTGCCCCAAGCAACAGTCTACCAATACCCCATGCCTCTGAGATATATACTTTAAATAGCAAAAATCCAAGGAACTGAACAAGGAATTAAGATGTTCAAATATTTCACAAGCTCATGGGTAAGTGAACAAAATACATAAAATCTTTAGCCAAAGTATAGGTGTTGACATTGTTATGCATTAGATATAAAGTTATATGTGCTATCACCCTGCTGAGTAGTTTTTATGTCAACCAGATGACCAGCTAAGGTCATCTGACAGGAGGAACCTCATTTAAGTAAATGTTTCCATAGGAAGCTATAGGAAAGCCTATAGGACATTTTCTTAATTAGAGACTGATGAGGGAGGCCCAGATTATTATGGGTGTTGCTACACCTGGGCTAGTTGTCCTGAGGTCTATAAAAAAGCAAACTAAGCAATTGAGGGAGAGTAAGCCAATAAGCAGCACCCCTTCTTTGCCCCGCCTCAGCTCCTGCCTCCAGGTTGCTGCCCTCACTGCTCTTGATGATGATAGAACAGTTTGATAGAACAGTGAGTCTGTTTGATAGAACAGTGAGTGAAATAAACCCTTTCCTCCCCCAAGTTGCTTTGGTCATAGTGTTTCATCGCAACAATAGTAACCCTACTAAGACAATAACTATGCCCTTTCTGCTGATTAATAAATGTGTTTGTTCTTTTGTGGGGGGACAGGGTCTCACTATGCAACTATGGCTGACCTGGAATTCTCTATGTAGAACAGACTGGCTTCAAACTCATAGAGATCCACCTGCCTCTGTCTCCCAAGTGATAGGATTAAAGGTGTGTGCAGCTATGTCCAGCTTTACTACTGTTTCCTTAATCAAAATGTATGTTCTTGGCCTTTCCTTCTTCCCTATGGATAAGGCCAAAAGAGACACACTGGCCACTATGACCACCTTAAAGCGGGCTCTACAGATGTTATCAGCAGCATGACCTTTTTGACCAAATTCAGCAACCAGAACCTCCTATCTTTCTCAGTAATGTCTGAGCAGCTATCACTGGGTACAGAAGCCGTGCTCTCCTGGTCCCTCTAGATCACCCGGATACCGACACACTTCCTGCTAGAACTCGGTTCTTCGGCTTTAATCCCAGTTTCATCCAGCATGATTCCTTCTGCAGTCACTTCTCACTATGTGCATCAGTATCAATTTTAACGTGAAGTTGTTCATCACCTTTTTATTTTGCATGAACACAACTTCAGGTATGAGGGACATACAGTGAGTGTATGTATGTGTGACTGTGTGTGTGTAGCCCAATCATCCTTGGGTGTCATTCCTCAGGAGCCATCCATCTCGTTGTATTTAAAAATTATTTAATTATTCAATTAGGTCCCTGACTCCCACACTGCCTCTCTCCTCCTCCCTTCCTCCTCCACGTGTGTGTGTGTGTGTGTGTGTGTGTGTGTGTATGTATGTGTCAGTCTGTCTGTCTGTCTTTTTTTTTTTTTAATTAGAACACACACTGGACACAGTAGACATGTAGAGGTAAAAGGACAACTTGTAGGAGTCACTTCTCCCCTTCCGTCATATGAGTCCCCAAGGATCAGACTCAGGCTGGCAGATTTGGCAGCAAGCACATTTACCCACAGAGTTTGATTTTCTTGGGGGCTGGAGAGATGGCTCAGCAGTTAAGAGCACTAGATGCTCTTCCAGAGGTCCTGAGTTCAATTCCCAGCAACCACATGGTGGCTCACAACCCTCTGTAATGGGATCTGATGCCCTCTTCTGCTGCGTCTGAAGAGAGCTACAGTGTACCCATATACATACATAAATAAGTCTTTTAAAAAATTGTCAATAAAAATGCAAATAAAGTACACTCTAAAACTGTTGCTTAACAGATTTAAAATTTTTTTTAAATGTGGTCTATTTTATTACAAGATTGTGCAGAAACAGGCATTTTCTTATATTGCTGATGCCAGATTTAAATGATAAAAACCCTTGTGGCCAGGTGGTGGTGACTTGCACCTTTGATCCCAGCACTTGGGAGGCAGAGGCAAGTTGGATCTCTGTGAGTTCAAGGCCAGCATGATCTACAGAGCAAGATCCAGGCCAGCCAGGGCTACACAGAAAAACCCTGTCTCAAAAAAGAAAACAAACAAACAAACTGAAACTCTTATGAGAGACTGTGTGGCCTGTCTATCAATGTTTCAGACACATTCTCCTTCACTTTGTGAAATTTGCCCTGTAGAGATGCATGCAAAGGAACAGGTCATTCACTGAGATATATTTAGTAATCATAAAACGTTAAAAAAATAATTCACTGTCTATCAATATGGGATTGGTTATAGCTAAAAATAAGGTTTAAAAGAAATGACAGTTTAGGGGTGGTGGTGTACACCTGCCATCCCACAGCCTAAGAGGATTTTTTTGCCTCTGAGAGGTTTCTACCTGGGGCAGGCAAGAGGATCGGATGTTACACAGTGTGTTCAAGGCCAGTATAGATTGAATCTATAATACTGTCTGAAAAAACAAACAAAACAGCAAAAAACAAAAGAAACAAAACCAAACAAAAACCCAAAAGAAAACAAAAAGACAAAGCTCCCTAGTATCACAGAAGTTATTCTTAATGTACTTTAAATGAAAACAAATAAAACTATGTACTGTATATTCCTTTATGTACAAAATAAACCCCAGAAGAACAGTCACAAAACCAGCAATAGCAGTTAGCTCTGTGAGATAGGCCAGACTTGGTGGAGGGAGAGGAGCATCTTTTTTACTATAAATCTCTTCTTTTTTATTTCTATTTTTGTTATATGTACATGTGTGTGTGTGAACACATGCAGAAGTCAGAAGAGGCCCTTGGGTCCCCTGGAGCTAGAGTTACAGGTACTCCAAGCTGCACGCTGTGGGTGCTGCAGCCCAAACTCAGATCCTTTGGAAAAGTAGCAAGAGCTCTTAACTGATAAGCTATCTCCCCATCCCCCAAGATAAACATCTTTATATTTAAAAAATAATTTTGAATCAACTTTTCATATGATTAAGAAAATTTAACCATCTGCTAGGTCTGACAACTCATGCCTTTGATTCTAGCACTGGGTAGACAGAGGCAGGAGGATCTCTGTGAGTTCAAGGCCAACAACCAAGGCTATATAGTGAGATCAATTCTCAAAACATAAACAAAGTATGTATCAGAGTTGTATTTTATTTAAAAATGTGTATGGTACATTCATATAATGAAATGTTATTCATCTATGTAAAGAAATGAGTTATCAAGTCACAAAACTATGAAGAGGAACCTCAACACCTAGTGAAACAGGAAAGCAGCACATCTGAAGAATTTATACACTGAATGACTCCCTTATTCTCAAAGGGGCAAGACTTTAAAAAGTCAGTAAAATCAGTGGTGGGAAGGGGCAAGGAAAGGGGTAAATGAATGGGAGACACACAAAGGATTTTTAGAATAATGAAATGATGGTTTTACATCTTAATGTAAGTTATGAGAATATGAATTTGCCTAAGTCCAGAAAACTATACCATACAAAGAATGAATCCTAATATAAACTATAGGCTGTTGCTAATCTTGCTGAGCTAATATTCAATTGGAAGAAATGTACCACACTAACACAAGAAATTAATAATAGAAGCTAAATAGAAGATATAGAGAGTTTAAAAAAAAGATCTCTACTATCAGCTCAATCTTCTATAAACTCTAAATATTTAAATCTGTGAATTTTTAAATGTGTATGTGTACATATAAGTGTATATACAAGTGTGTGCAGTAAATGCCTTACACACTCACTGCAGGGTGCTTAACAAAGTACAGTACTTACTACCACACAGCCTTAGCTCAAGAACAAGGTCCAGTTCTGCAGTGGTGAAATCTGATCCTAATACTATCTAACTGTATGGTCTTATGCAAACTGTCTCTTTAGCCTCAATTTTTCCATCTGAAAAGTAGAAAACACAGCAATCCCTTCTAAGAAAATGTTGCATGCAAAATATCTAATGGAAATGAAAAGCTCGAAATAACAGCGCACTATGAAGGCAAAATTATTATTCACAAAATGACTGATGTCACTTCAGATGCCAAGCTTGCTTCAATATCAACCTATCAATAATAGCCTTGTTTAGGGCCTCAGATTCTTAATTGTGTTACTTAGAATGCAATCCTCATTGCCTGAGTGCCAGTCCATATAATTCAGCCATTCTTTACTCCATAAATGTTATTTTTTTTTATCCCGGTTTGGTCCTACATTACAGGCTCAGGCCCTAGAACCCCTTCTTTCTGTCCCTCCCGTCCCATCCAGACTCGCTACCGTTCAGGCTCCGCCCCTGTCTCCTCCCCACTCCTTCCCCTAACTCATCACTCCTTTCTTTTCCCGAAGCTGAAAGAAGCCCCTACCCAGATACTCGTAGTCTGGTAGAGCTAGGCGATCGGGACTCAGCATCCTTTGACCGGGTAGTTTCCACGCTCCAGCTTTCCTCTTCCGGAACCCAGGTTACAGCCTGTCTCTGTTGCCATGGCACCATGCGGCCAGAGGAGAACTAGAAGGCTGAGAGGGTGTCACGTAAACAGTCTCCGGCTGGCAACGTGGAGCCTATCACACAAGTTCCGGAAGCAGTCACTTAGAGTTTGTTTTTCTTTAACTCTTATTTTTGGGACTTGGTTTTAGAAGCTCTGAAGTAAATTCTGTGAATGTGTCGTATTTTGTGATGCTGAAGAATTACTATCAGCGGCTCATATCCGCAATTTCTGGATTTCATAATTTCTGTTTATCCTAATGATAATGATCACGTATGGCCTCACATAACACTGAGATCCCATTATCTATTATTAATCACTTTTAGGATTTACTCACTCAAGTTGGTACAAAATGTTCTTTTTTTCTTGGCCCTTCTTGAAGTCTTTAGTTTCTAACAGGGTTAGATACATAGAGGTACTCACTAAAGGCCACTGAGTACAATCCAAGGGACCCCATATGGTGAAAACATAGTATCAACTCCTTCAAGTTGTCCTCTGACCTCCACATGTCCCCGGCCCCAACTATATATCTCGACAGGGTCTCACTGTATTGCCCAGGCCGGCTTGGAACTTGATTTGTAGACCAGGCTGGCTGTGAATTTAAGAGATCTGCCTGCCCCTGCAGATCCCAGGGTTTTTAACGATTTAAAGGTGTGTGCCCCTACACCCAGTAAAATGTAATTTAAAAAACTATTCACCAAGTCCTCTGTAAGTTAATGACCATTCCTCTCAAATTCCTTTTAGCCATCAGAGCCTGCTTCTACTCCTATACCTTATTATTTGACATCTTGTCCAAGTGGCTTTCCTTTTTCCTACAAAGACACTTCACTTCTCAAAGGAAATGGATCAGAAACTAGAGCATTTATTACATATTCTCAGCTGTACCCTTTTTGAAGAAGAAAGACTATTCCTTTCTTTTCAAATAACCACTTTTTTTTTTTAGAACAGGAAAGAGATCTGTAGCAGTTGTTACAGCCCAAACCTAGCAGGAAAAGGAAAAACCACTCTCTCCTCACTTTTTTTTTGTTTTTTGTTTTTTTAAAGTAAGTCTCCTCCCCTTCAACGATGAGACGTTTTTGCAAGAGGAAGGTTTTGTGACAAAGAAAGAAAACAAAATTTATGCCATCAAAGGAGTGACTGGGTATCCCACAGACCACCTACACTGGAAGAAGTAAAGAGGAGGCTCTTCTTTTATGTTCTGAGTGGCCTATTCTTAGCCTCTTCCAACTAGGAGCTACTCAGACCTTGTAATTCTTCCTTTCCCTTAAATTTGTATATATGTCTTAATTCTAGGCTCCTGTGAGTCACTCTGAATTTGGATGTGGTAAGGAGAAAGGGACAGAGCCACACAAGGAGCAGAGTTTGGTGTTCTGAGATAATGAATTTTCCGGGTTGATAGCTGATATGAAGTCTTGCAAATTTTGTTAAAAATAATTGTCTTCTCCTTCCTCCACCACTCCTCCATGCAGCATGAGGGTATAGAAATTTAATGATTTTTTTATACTTGGGCTTATTACTATAATGTAAGTAAAGTAATAATAAAATTTTAAAAATTGAGATAGGGTCTTACATATCTCAGGCTGGCCTGTAATTCACTAGGTAGTCAAAGATGACCTTGAACTTCTGACCCCCCCTCCCCCATTGCTAAGATTATAAGCATGTACCACCAAGTCTGTTTTATGTGGAGCTGGTGTGGAATGAAGGGTCTTTCTTCATCCGTGCTAGACAAGCATTCTAGCAACCGGCTACAACCCTATCTCTAGGATTCTAATTGTTCACTATGACCATTTTAACTTACTCACAAGCAATCTGATTTTCAGATTATTTTCAGATATTTTCACGTGACCGCATGAAAACTAAGGGAATTATCCTTTTTCTAAATAGGAAAACTGAGGCATGGGTCATAAAAAAAAAAAAAAAAAAAAAAAGGACTTGCTTAATCTCATCCATCAGGCCAGTGGGAGGGCTGGAAGTGGATCTCCACTATGTCAACAGCCAGGCTAGTGGTCTGACCACTAAACCACACAATCTTTTTTAGGGATTGTTGGGCTGGTGTTTATTTATTTATTTGTCTTTTTGTTCTGTCTTGCTAGCAACTGGGAGCTCCCAGATAAAAGCAGAAAGTTTTGAATTTAGGCTACATACTTGACATCTTCTTATTTGTGGAACATTATCCTGGGACTTGGAGGATGCTACTTACTATTGGGGTCTGTGTGGTGAAGCTGGGAACCAACCCCAAGAATAGAGCTTTGTTTGGGCATTAACCCATTTGCGGTTATAATAATGATAAGTTTCAGCACCAGTGGCGCCCGACTGTTAATGACTCAAAGAAAAATAAGAACAAGATGTCATCGCTGGAGAGATGTGTAGGTCTTTTCTACAGTTCCATCCCTTCTGTTAAAGTCCCAAGGATCCTTAGGCTAAAAGCTAGTCTTACACTCTGAGTGTTCTAAACACTGTATGGTAAGGCAGCCTAGAAAGGACAGGAGGTTACTAGTCTAGAGTTTTAAATATCAGGGGTTTCATAGAAATATTAGCTGTTCCTAGTGGTAGAATTACTATGTCGTCTTTCTTTATATTTTTTCTATATCCTTCAAATTATCCATCTATTAAGAACTGAAAACAGGGCTGGAGAGATGGCTCAGAAGTTAAGAGCTCTTCCAGAAGTCCTGAGTTCAATTCCCAGCAACCACATGGTGACTCACAACCATCTGTGTCCATGCTGTGAAAGTAGCATGAAGACTATGGGGACAACCAACCACTCACTGACTGGTTTAAGACCTGCTGCACAGGAATGAATTCATTCAAGTCTTGTACAATGGCTTGGGGGGTCATAGACTCTAGGAACAGTTCCTACTACTGTTGCTCTGCTAAATGTTGCCAAACTGCCTTCAAAAGAGGGGGAAGAAAGAATGTAAGCCAAAGGGTGGCAAAGAATGTAGTAAAATAAGGGCTTGTGGACATGACACGGCTGTGCCTTCCTGAACTCACTGAAGCTCTGGTTCCTGTTCAAGGCCTGTCAGTCAACATTCCAGCAAGCAACTAAATGAGATTCAGTGGCTCACAAAAATAAAGGATACAAGAAGACATGAACATAGGAGGAGGATACACTGGGGAAGTCTGAGGGGGAGAATTGAAGTGGAGGGGATCAAGATACATTGTATACATGTATAAAAAAAGTAAAAAGTAACAAACAGTAGAACAGGTTCTTCCCATAGGGTAGAATGAAGACACCAAGCCCCAAACGAAGAGAAACACCCATGTTGGGACATACTGATTTGTCAGCTTATTGGGCTATAATGTCTGATGGCATAAAGAGAAAATTAATAGATATGTTTGGGTCTGTAAACGACCTAGTAAGGGACTGATAAAGAAGAAAAGTGAAGACTGCAGAAAAGTAAACACATGGTTTTTAACCTCAGGGAAACAGCAAGGAAAGAAGAAATGAAAATTGGATTATTGCACTACAAAACAGGTTCGAGAAACTAGGATGCGCTCTTTGTCAGTTCATCAGGCAGAAAGATGCTAAAGGCAAAATAGCCACTAAGAAATTCAGGTCATGAAACGCATGCTGAGCCATTGGGAAATTCTTGAAAGACTTAAAGCTTGCACAAAGCAAAGTGGAGGCTAAGGGTTATGCCACTGCCTGACATGTGACATGGTTACATTTTAAAATACTATCTAATCATTTTGAATTGCCACACAAGTCAACAGACCAGAGTTCTGGGGAATTTTCAAATAAAAAGAAAAGTTCATGCCAGGAGTATTGGCACATGCCTTTAATCCCAGCCCTCAGAAGGCAGAGGCAGGCGAATCTCTTAGTTTGAGGCCAGCCTGAGCTACATCCTGAGACTGTCTCAAGAAAAACAAACAAACAAAAAAGAAGGAAAGAATAAAACAAAGAAAAGAAAGACATGTCCTTAAACTCTTGGGTATTTAAGAATCACTAATGCTTTATACTTAGTAAAAAGAACATTGCTTAATTTAACTCAAACTAAAGGCAATCAGAGACTTTAACTTTCTTGTTCTTTCATATTTTCAAAGGCTACAAAAAATTGATAATTATATTGTCAAATCCCTTGTAAGTGAAGGGAATTTCTGATTCTCCACCTCTAGACAGGGTTTAGTTGTATAGCCCAGGCTGACCTTGAACTCAGATTGTCCTAGCCTCAGCCTCAGAGCTGAAATTACAGATATGTGTCACCTCATCTTTTAAAGTTATTATTGTTGTTATTATTCTTAAAGTCCTCTGCTAGAATGTACATTCCTTAAAGGTCGAGGTTGTCTGTCTTCATTCATCTCTAAACATCTAAGGTTTACAGTGTCTGCCAGAAGGCAGGTGCACAATAAATGCCTGATAAATGCACTAGCTTCCTTATAGACTGTAAGTATGAAAAGCAAAGGTCATTCAATCCATGAGATTTATAGTTGCCTCATAGCAAACAGTTCATAAAACAAATTGACTTAATAAAAAAAAGCCCCAAAATCAAAGGTACAACTGATGGTGGTGGCACATGCCTATAGTCTTAGCTACCTTGAAGCCTGAGGCCAGAGTAAGCCTTGAGACCAACAGTTCAAAACCAGCCTGGGCAACACAGTGAAATTCCACCTCTAAATAAATAATAAAATTAAAGATAGAAAACATAAAAATCAACCAGTGCCGGGCAGTGGTGGCACACGCCTTTAATCCCAGTACTTGGGAGACAGAGGCAGGCAGATTTCTGAGTTCGAGGCCAGCCTGGTCTACAGAGTGAGTTCCAGGACAGCCAGGGCTACACAGAGAAACCCTGTCTTAAAAAAACAAAAAACAAAACAAAAAAAGCAAACAAACAAACAAAAACAAAAACAAAAAAACAACCAGTGGACTGGGGATGTAGTCAGTTGGTAAAGTGCTTTGCCTAGTATGTGGGAGGCCCTGGATGTTCTCCCCGCTTCTCTCTCTCCAATGCTGAGACTGCAGCCTAAGGCTTATGAATGCTAGGTAAGCACTATATCACTCTGTTACCCCCTCCCCACCTCTCCTCCATGTTTTCTGATAACTACACATTCTACTAGATCCAGGCTAAATATCAGCACTGGTAGTTTCCCAGAGGTCAGTTACAACTTGGTACGTAACTATATTCCCATCCTTACTGTACTATTTGTTTGTACCTCTCTTTGTAGACTGAATTAAGACCAGCAAACATGTTTTACTTATTATTAAGGCTATTCCTTGCCCAGAAAGACAAGTCAGATATTCAGGATAAAAATGAGTGATTTAAACTTGAAATTCGTAACTGTAACACAAATTTTTAACTAAAAAACATGTTAGCTCAGTGGTAAAGCATGAACAAGGCCCTAGATTCTATCCTTAGCACCCACCCCCAAAATACATGCACGCATACAGAGGAGCAGACAGAGAAACACCTAAGAGGCTGACACAGAGACACAAAGAGAGGAAGCCAGGCATGGTGGCTATTCACGGAATCCCAGCACTTCTGCAGTGAAAGCAGAAGAGTCAGGAGTTCAAAGTCTTTCCTGGAATCAAGAGAGTCCAAGGCTAGCTGAGCTGCTTGAGATCTCATCTAAAACAAACAAGACCCACAAAACCACATACACACACATATTTGTTTGTGTGTGTATATAATATACTTAGTAAAGCTAAGAAATTTGTCAAAAAGGATGAACATCCATACAGCTCCAAAATTAGTTAGGAAATGCATGAACAATAGACCCATGTTACATCTAAAGGAAACCAGAATGGTATGTTACAGTCTCATTGCTTGAAGGGCAACTCTACTTTCTGTGGTAGACATTATTAGAGAATAAACCTAGACTGAATGGGATTTAGATTCTGCCCTGATCCTAAATCTGTAACTCTTCTGATCTTATAAGAATACCCCCCCCCCTCAAAACAGGATCTCACCATGTAACAACTCTGGCTGGCATGAAACTAACTATATAGTGCAGATAGTCCAAGCTGGCCTAGAACTCACAGAGATTTGCCTGCCTACCCACCACCCCCATTCTCCTACTCATGCTAGAATTAAAAGTTCCGCCACGTCTGGACAAGAACACATTCTTAAATTATTTGCATTAGCCTATTAAGGTTTTCATAGAGGAGTAAAAGTTTCGATGTCAGTTAAAGAAAGCCTGTTGTTAATCCACTCACCTAGCTCTTCTCTTTCCCTAGGAAAGTATCCTGACTGTGTAGAGTCAGAGGTATAAAAAAGTAAAAGGGGAGCTGAGCATGGTGGTACACATGCATAGTCCCACAGCTGAAAGGGTCAAGCAGGATGAGCAGAAGTTCTAGGCCAATCTGGGCCACACAGCAAGACTCTATTTCAACCTCCTCCCCCCCCTTCCTCCCTCCCTCCCTCCCTTCTTCCCTCTCTGTCTCTGTCTCTGTCTCTGTCTCTGTCTCTGTCTCTGTCTCTCTCTCATACACACACAAATGCACACATCAGAAAAAGTGAATTTCAACAATAAGACTCTGGGGTTGGAAAGATGGTGAGAATGCTTTTCCAGAGGACTGGAGTTTGATTCCAATTGCTTATATGCCCACTCGGCTGCTCACAACCATCTGTAACTCCAGTTCCAGGGGAATTTGACACTATCTTCTGGGCTCCTCCAGCATTGCATGCATTTAAACCTTTAAAAAAAAAACTCACTTTATATTTTGCAAGAACTTAGTAAATGTTCATTAAACAAACCTGTAAAAATATATAGGGAATATTTGATAAAGAGACAATTTTTTTTAGCAATAGCTGATTAAGATCTCAGCTCCAAAAGACTATGGATCAATCTTCAAATGTGGCAGATACTTTGGACTCTTTTTGGTTCTGTTTATGCCATCTGTCCCATCTGGATTATATCTCATTTCTTTACCCAGCGCAAATATCCCCCATATTCAATGTCCAGCCACCTCACACTCGCGGATAGCCTTCTCTCTATTTCTATGGCCTGTGTACATACTTGCACCACAAGATCTTCCTCTCCATCAGGTTCCGAGCATCTTTGAGGTTAGGAATCCTGTCCTACTCATCTTTGCCTTTCCCCATACTTGGCAGGCCATCTGGTTTTTATTCATTTATCCAAAAGGAAGTGTTGAGTCATATGTGGAAGGCACAATTTTAAGGTAGGAGAGAATAAAATAAATAAGACCCCACACCATTAGAGCTAGTTATTCAGTAGCTTGGCAGGAGACAATAAGCACAAAACTACAAATGAGCCTTATTTCCAAGACTGCTGAGTGCTGCAGCAACAGAAATAAGGCAGGGTAAGGATGGCGAGTGGGTGGGGCCCAGACAGCAATGGTGGCAACTCTGAGTCTGTGATGCTGAACTAAGACCAGCCGGAGGACGCATGTAGGGAGACAGCATGTGAAGGAGAAGACACAGCACATGTAAAGATTCTATGACAGCAATGATGGCCTGCTTCAGAGCTGAAGGAATGGCACTGTGGCCAGAACACAGTGAGCGAGCAGAAGGGCAGGAAAAGGTCGGCAAAGAACTTGAAGGGCAGGAGAAAAGGAGGGCTTTAGGACATGGCAGGATTAGAGTTATCCTTTTAAGGAAATCACTATGGTTGCTTCATGGAGCATAAATTCTAAAGGGCCACTCGTGGAAACAGAGACCATTTATGTGGATGTTTGACTGTATTTGCTATTGAACAAGCACTTTATCGGTCTAGTTGCCCACCACTCTAAGTAAATTTATCTTTGTAGCTACGATAAGCACACTCCTCTCTGCAAAGGCTCTAGTTATCTGTGTCAGGTGTGTGAATATCAAGCTTGCAGGAGATAAAAATGTTCTGCAAAGCCCCACCTTTCAGGGTGTGCCCCAAGTTAGGCCGGGGTATAAAATCAGCCATATGCCCCAGGTCCTGGCTCAAGTTTCACTGCTGAGCTAGGGGGAAAAAATGCGGGTGCTGGAAATGATGCCAGAAAGCTGAAATCGGACATGGTGGCACATGTCTGTAATCCCAGCACTCTCAGGAGGTGGAGGCAGGAGAACTAGGAGTTCAAAGTCATCTTCGGTTTCATGAGGAATTCAACTAGTAGGTGCTATATGAGATCCCTACAAACCCAAAACCAAACTAACATATGAGTGGAGGGTTACAGAAATACTGTCCTGGGGTAAGTCCACTGTTCCCAGGATCTGGTAGATGTCTCTGCCTAGTTTTCTTTCTGTTGCTGAAATAAAACTCTGACCCAAACCTATTTGGTGACCAAAGAAAGAGTTCCTTAGGCTTACAGATTACAGTCAACCATTAAGGGAAGCCAAAACAGGAACTCATGACAGAAACTAAAGCTGAGGCCATAGAAAAACAGAACACTGCTTACGGGCTGGCTCACTTTGCTTTCTTACATAACTCAGGACTACCTGTCCAGAGTGACACCACCCGTAGAGGCTGGGCCCTCCTCACCAATCATTAACCAAAACAAAAAAAGCTTCCCTCTTCCCAAGCAACTCTAGTTTGTGTCAAATTGATTTTAAAAAACTAGACAATGCCTCCCCCAAACATAAATAAAAGCTCCACCATTTTTATGTTTATGATACTTTTTTCAATTTTTTTCAAAAATTATCTCTGTGTATGAGTGTTTTGCCTGCATGTATATCCATGCACTAAGTGCATGCCTGGTGCACATGGAAGCCAGAAGAGGGGATTGGATCTCCTAGGATTGGAGTCACAGATGGTGAGCTGCCATGTAGGTGCTGGGAATTAAACCTAGATCCTTAAAAGAGCAGCCAGGGTTCTTTTTTTTTTTTTTTTTTTTTTTTTCAAGTTTCAGATTCCTTTTCTTTTTTTTTTTTTTTTTTTTTATTTCTAGGAATTTTTTTTTTTTTTTGGTTTTTCGAGACAGGGTTTCTCTGTGTAGCCCTGGCTGTCCTGGAACTCACTCTGTAGACCAGGCTGGCCTCAAACTTAGAAATCTGCCTGCCTCTGCCTCCCAAGTGCTGGGAGTAAAGGTATGTGCCACCACTGCCTGGCTTTATTTCTAGGAATTTATGTTGACAAAAATATGTATGTACTGTGGGATATCTATCACAGTATTATATATAATGAGAAACATGTAAAAATTAAATATAGAAGTAATAAATTATGAAATTATTGTAGACATTTCTATAATAATTGAAATGCTATTTTCTAGGCTAAAACTTTAGAAGCTAATATTATCATCATCTTATAATTTCACATTATAAATATGATTAAAATAAATTAATCACTTTGTAAAAATATTATGCAATTGGAAATTATTTCTGACAGATCAACTCTTACAGTTTTATAGGCCATTCCTTTTTTCTCCTTTGAAATGACAAAGGAAAGTTGACTTCAGCCAAAATAGCACACAACCTAATCTCATAAATCACACATTTAATGTTACTTTTTTTTCCAGTAGGTTTTGAAAACCTTACTACTGTCACACCCCACTAGAAATAAGTTGACAACTCCTGACTAAATTCAGAGAAAATAAATATTAGTCTTCTAAAATATACAAAACTCACCTCCCTAATGTGAACATAAAATTCAAATACCTCCAGTGTTCTCCCTTGAAGATACGTTAGCTTCACTCTGAGCAAAGAGCACCATTCCTTTGTGTTTCCCAAGGTCATTACACTGAGATTCATCACATACCTATAACACTTGCTGAAGTTACCCCTTAAATATTTCTATTTGACCAGCACGACGTGTCCTTCCTTATCTTTTTTGATGACTTTTGGTTGAAAGTTGATTTTATTCGATGTTAGGATCAGCCAGTGTTCTTCATCGCTGAGCCATTTCTGAAGCCTGTGGCACTTCCATACATTCTATGGATCCTTCCCTGGCTCTGGGCCTTTGCACATATCGCCCCTTCTGCCCCAGAAGACCGACCTCAGCTACTCATACCCCAACGACTCCTTCTTCCTTTTCCTCTTTGTTATTATAATCCTATCTAGTGCATCATGAATGCTAGACAAGTGCTCTACCACTGAGTTATACACTCAGCCTCTCTGATGACACCTCAGGTGTTAATACTTCTAACAGGCCTTCTTCCTTAAGCCTCCAAATCTAAACCAGGTCTCTTGTGTCATAGAACTCTGTATTTTCCTTTGATCCCTCCCTCTATTATTTAACTTTAAATTCATTTCTGGGATCATTCTTGTATTGCAAACAGAGCCCTTTGGGACCCTTAGATTATAAATTCCAGAGATCCCGATATATCTGTTTACCACTGTCTCCACTGTACCTGACATAAGCCCTCTTTAGTGAACAGATTACTGTGGGAATGAATATGAAATAGGCCTATGGTAGATAGTTATAGGCCTAGCCTCTTAGCATTTTACACTGGAGTCCAGGCTAGCCTAAGAACTTGCTGTGCAGCACAGATCAGCCATCAATTTGCAAGTCCTCTTGCATCAGCCTCCCTAGTGCTGAGATAACAGGCATAAGCCATCACACCGGGAGCACCTGGGGAAAAGATCCAGGAAGTTCCCCTCCATTTGTATTGCTTTCAATAAGATAGTAGGCTCATTTGCACATTCAGATTCTTGGTCTTACAAAGGAGTTTCCCAAGCTCAGCACCACTTACTAGTTAGGCTGGCAATTCTTTTTTTTTTTTTTTTTTTTTTTTAAATATTTATTTATCTATTATATGTAAATACACTGTAGCTGTCTTCAGACACCCCAGCAGACGGCATCAGATCTCATTATGGATGGTTGTGAGCCACCATGTGGTTGCTGGGATTTGAACTCAGGACCTTCGGAAGAGCAGTCAGTGCTCTTACCCGCTGAGCCATCTCTCCAGCCCAGGCTGGCAATTCTTTCTTATTAGAGAGTAACCTGTTCATTATAGGATGTTCACCAGCAAACTTGGCTTCACTTAACCCACGAGATGCCAATGGTACCTGTACGGGCTGGTTTTGTGTGTCAACTTGACACAAGCTGGAGCTATCACAGAAAAGGGGGTTTGAGTTGAGAAAATGCCTCCATGAGATCCAGCGGTAAGGCATTTTCTCAATTAGTGATCAAGAGGGGAGGGCCCTTTGTGGGTGGTACCATCTGTGGGCTGGTAGTCTTGGGTTCTATAAGAAAGCAGGCTGAGCAAGCCAGGAGAAGCAAGCAAGCCAGTAAGCAGCATTCCTCCACGGCCTCTGCATCAGCTCCTGCTCCTTGACCTGCTTGAGTTCCAGTCCTGACTTCCTTTCCTGATGAACAGCAATGTGGAAGTGTAAGCTGAATAAACCCTTTCCTCCCCAACTTGCATCTTGGTCATGATGTTTGTGCAGGAATAGAAACCCTAAGACAGTACCCACTTTCAGAAATGCCTACAGCTGCTACCCCATGCTCACAAAGTCACTCCTGATTTAATGTCTTAAGATGTGAAGCTTCAAGCTTTTATCACTTTTAGAAGAATTGTACTTAGAAATTAAATTGTTGAGTGATGCCCGGGTTACAAGAATTCTCCCTCCCCAGTTGGATCAAAATCGTGCTCCCTTCTAGCTTGTTACCATAGCACGCGCGCGCACACGCGCGCGCGCGCGCACACACACACACACACACACACACACACACACACACACACACACCCGGAGTTTCCTTTGAAAGGATCATTAGTGATGGTGTGGTGCAAGGCAAGACTGTGATGGTGGAAATTCAGCTCCCTGGATTATCCTAGAAGGATGAAGGAAAGGGGCTGGTGTTTCTGAGGAAACAAGGCCTCTGAGACCCCTCGGGAATTGGCAGTTCCCCACCAATTTTCTAGGGGCATGTCCTAAAGAACAATAAAGGGAGACAAACAGCCCATTCTGGCACGGTTTTCAGGATCCCTCACTCCAAACAAGAAAGTCTGAGAGGCCTGGTAAAAATAAATATGGCTTACTTCTCCTGGCATAAGAAGAGTTTCTGACAGCCAAGACTTAACTCACCCTAGGGGGTGACACAGGCAGGGACTATGCAAAGTTAGTTTCTACCCATTGATATTCCCAGGGATCCACAGCGGCCAAGGATGGCGCTGTACACCAGTACCTTGCTGAAGCGTGGCAAAGGACTTGGGGTGCACATTGAAAACGCAGGCAGTCTCCCTCCCCAACCCCCCACCCTGTCAGAGAGGGACTGCCAGTCCTTTGCTTCCTTTCCAATCCCTGGAAAACAACACAAAGCATTCCTCTGGAAAGGAACCTGCCTTTGCATAGAGAGTGGAAACTGTTCATAAATTTTTAATCCCCTAACATTGAAAGTATGGGAAATGTCTGTCCTGGATTTTTTGGGGGACAAATGTATTCATTATACCACATCCCTAGTAGTCACTTGGAACAAAATATGGTCTCCAGAATCACAAGATCTTTCTTACGGGTTTTAAAAGCCAGTCTTCCCACGCAGCATGTACGGAAACCCTGAGGTCAATGGGGAACTGAATCAGGAAGGGAAGGGCAGCTGAGGAACCGGCCTTCACTTTTCTCTCCTTCGACATCAGACCAAAGTGACTGGTAAACTAGACAAATCCACGCTTTCCCAAGCTGGCAAACCATGTAAACTTCATCTGATTCTACTGCCGCCTTCAGGTCCCAGGAAGAATTACACAGCCAGAAAATATCTAGGCATTAGTTACCATGGTGATGCATGAACTTGGTTCGACCAAGTTGCCATCTGTAGGCAAGGGGGCGAGGGGAATGGAGGGACAGCATAAAGCACGGACTAAGTTAATATCACATTTTTCTGTTATTGTAGCTTTCACAAAGTATGCTTAATGTTAGCTTTGGTCAAAGATAGCAATTTAAAACGAAAATTTTGAAAAATGGAAAACAAGCAAGGATGAAATGTCAACCCATCCATTTGGAGAAATTGCCTAATATCCACTTTGCACTATACCAAATTACTTCTCTCCCAGCTAAGTTCAGGATAAGATGATTGAAAGTCAAGCAATGTTGGCAGGCCAGCTCCGAGGGGAAAGTAACGTATCAGGCCCTAAGAAAGTTGGGGGGGAGGGGTAAGCAAAAAGCAACAAAACAACTTGGGAACACAGGAGGCAGCAAAATTAATGAATACCTACTAGTATACGGGGAGATAGACCACAGAGATAAAACGGAGGGTGGATTAGAAGTTTATGTAGTAATCCGAACGTTTCTTATTGCTGGAAAGCCCTACAAGCAGAAGTCGAAGGAAGGCCGAGGTCTTGGGGGAGTGCAGCTTTAAGTACCGACTTATTTCCTTACTCCCTACCCCTTTCTTGCCAGGATCAGAAAGTCAAGGATGGAGAAGAGGCTAACAACGCTCATTTACAGACAGTAAGGAGGAACTGAGTCTGTCTGGGACAAATCCGGACATTTGAACTGGGGAGACAGGACCCAGACAACCTTCCTTCAGGAAATGAGTAAATGAAAAGGGGAGGTCGCCGAATTATTTAGCCTTAGAACAACACTGCCTAGACCGGGGGAGGGGTTGGGGTGCAAGAAGAATAACTTCAGAATAGGAATTTTGACAGTGAGAACACTAGTTAAGACATAGCACTGTAGGCCCCCTGATGTCCCTTGTTTGATGTCAATAAAGGCCGAAAGAATTATGCACTAGCAAGCCTTGCATATTTTTGAAACATTACAATAAAGTCTGGAGTTGGAGCTGGTAGGGGGGCCGGGGTCACGCCCAGGCAACTTGGGTCAGCACGGGCGCTCCTCCCTGGTGTGGAACTAGAATGAACTCAGGCTAAGAGTTGCCACTAGCACAATTTTCTGTTTAAGCTGGGGATATTTGAGTCGCTGTAATGGGGACAGATAAGGGGCTCTATCCGGAAGGCTAGGAATGTTAGGGCAGACTGAGTAGGAGCTAGGGCGAGCGCAGGAGGCACTGGCGGGTGGGGTCCTGCGACTGGGGGGAGAGGGCAGAGGGCGGGAAGGGGCCGGGCCAGAGCCGGGGGCGGGACCAGCCGCCGTGGTGGTGGTGGCGGGGGCTGAGGCGCGGGAGGCGGGGCGGCCAGGCTCGGGACACCCCCTCCCGGTCCCCCGGCGGGGCGGCTTCAACTCCGGCAGTACTGGAGGCAGCAGCAGCCCGGAGGGCGACTTGTAGGGCGCGCCGGCCGAGCTGGACCCGGGACGCTTTTCACACCGGGGGAACCCTCCGCTGATTCTCTGGGCCCCGGCGTCCCTTGGGAGCCCGCGGGACCCCCGGGCCGGCAGGGAGCGCCGGCGGCGGCCACAGCACCATGAGGCGGTGGTGGGGCGCGCTGCTGCTTGGCGCCCTGCTCTGCGCACACGGTAAGCGGCGTCGCAGCGCCCGCGCCGACCGGGCCACCGGGAAAGTTTGTCCCTGAGACTGGTCGCTGCAGGACTCGCCTCCTGGGAGTGGGAACGCGCAGGCTGGGGCCTGAAGTCCCACCCTCGAGCTCACTTCGAGTAGTAACCCTGGCAGAGCGTGCGGAGGAAAGCAATAGGAGCTCCCGCAGCTCTTCCAGCACGAGAGGGGACAGCACTGAAGGGACTCGTCCCCGCTGTAGTCTGGGCCGGGTGGGAGAAGACCCAAGACGCTCGCTCGGCTTCCATCGCTGCTCTTTAACGAGCCAGGGACTGGTTCTCTTTCAGGTTAAGGCAGGGCTTCTGTGTCCCTGGTGCGTGCGAATGAATGTGTGCAAAGAAAGGAAGGCGGGGAGGATGGTCGCTAAACCCATAAATTGTAAATAGTTCTCTTTCCAGGGTCTGGGGGATCTTGGGTGGATTGTAGAGAGGGGCCCAGCAGAATCTGAGTTACTTGAGCATCCGGGATTCATGGACTTGGGGAGCAATTCCTCGGACTTCAAACCCTGTTCTCTCAGAGGGTCCTTGGTTCATATTTGCTTGCAGCATCTCCCCTAAGTAGAGTTTTGGGTTCCCTCTCCTGGCTGCGGCCAATCAGCTTCCTGCCCCGGATCCTCCCCAAGGGAGGGGTGGGGAACAGCGAAGGAAAAGAGGTTGGGGAGGAACTTTGGGAAGAAACTGCTGGAAGGCTCTGGCAGATCGGTCCTGGCCCGGGTAAAGAGCAGGGGTGCGTTCTTAGGGAACTTCCAAAGGCAGCCTCTCGGCCCGTGCAGTAGAGTCTTGGCCTCCCGGGAGCTGTGCGGATGGCAGCGGCACTGCCGCTTCATCTGCTCCTTATTAATAACGTGTTCGGTGCCCGGACGCAACTGTTGTGTCTACTTGGGACTGCAGTGGAATCTGCCTCTCTGCAGCCGCTTGGGAACGTGGGTGCACCCTGAGACTTAGCAGCTGCCTCTGAGTTTGTGCCCAAAGATCAAAGATCGATCTTTGAACTTCAACTATATTTACCCGCCGGCTTTTCCACGTGGGGGAGATCTAGTTCTTCGATTCCCCAGGCTGCAGGACGAGGGGGTGGGGTTCAGAAAGAGCGGTCTGCAGACCCTGGCGGTTCACGGGTTCTTTCTTTCACATGGAGGAGCTCGTGCGGAAAGTGCAGATTTCGGAACTTGCCTGGCAGGGTGTGGAGCTGTCTGGGCACTTGTTTTAAAGATTGTTTTAGCTCCCGAATCTAAAACAGAGTTCTGGTGTCTGTTATTTAAACCACTCGTGGGTTTTCAATGGCTTTTTCCATGTGGTATCTAGCGCCGACCGAGTCCTTTCTCTCCGAGTGGTAGCCTAGCCGACCCACGTTCCTCTTCGCGCCTCGTTCTCCCCCTCCCGAGCTCTCTCCTCGAAGGTTATTTGTAGCCTCTTCGGCGTGTTGGGACAGCAGCCCTACTGGGGTAGGAATGTAACTGTTCTTCCCACCACATGGGCCCCTTAAAGGGACAGCTATGCTTTGGGGGGGGTCCCCCCTTCGGGTTTCAAGGGAAGGGGATGGAACTTTCCTCTCGGCCCCCTGGAGGAAGGTTTGAAAAAGATCAAGGGAAATAGCTAGGCACTAAGAAAAGGGGGGGTGAGGTGGGGGCTAAAACGGATACCAACAAAGCCAAAGAGGAGATTGTCGCCTTCTGCCCCAGGGAAGGGGGAGCTGGAAGGTTCCGGACTGAGACTGGCCAAGAGGAATTCACTGCTCCAGAGCTGCTGTCAAAATTGGGTACATTACATCTGTATTGGAGGATGGGGGTGAGAACGAGGACAGAGAATCGTGGATTCTTAATGTTTTGCAATGTCAGAGGGTTTTTTGGTGGCTAGTTTAGGTTCATTTTTAAAGAAAAGGTTTAATAAAAAATTCTAAGTTGAGACTTCCTGTGCATATGGAGTAGGCAGAGGTAGGAAAAATTGCACTTTGAAGGGCTTAATACTGAGCCATCCTTGGAGACCTATAGACGGCAGAATCACAATGAGATACAGCAGTGTCAGAGTCTGCAACCACTGCCACCCACAAATCCCAGTAAGATCCCTCGTACTAAGTTCAGGCCCCAAGAGGTGCTTATGAAAAGCTGCTGTGTGTTACTTACATAGACAACTTCAGTTAGGAGTGAATTCAACACCAGATCAAGATGTTTTAGATTTGATGGGTCCTCACTGGATTTCCCTAGAGCCTCTCCACTTGGTGTTAGCCTGGATCACAATCCACTGTTCAGAATTTAGAAGGATGTGGCTAGAGACATGGCTCAGCGGTCAAGAGCACTGTATGTTCCTCCAGAGGACCTGGGTTCCATTCCCACCACCTACTTGGCAGCTCACTTACTGTGTAACTTTGATTCCAGGGAATCTGACGCCCTCTTCTGGCCTCTTCAAGTACTCCACACATGTGGGGCACAGACACACAAAAAAGTGGAGGAGCATGGTGGCTTATGTCTGTAATGCTAGCACTTGGGAGACTGAAGCAAGAGAAGTTAAGCAAGGGTGAGGCCAGTCTGGGCTGCATAGTTTGAAGTCATTCCAGACTAGACAGCAAGATCCTTTTCTCAAAAATAAAACAAACAAACAAACAAACAAACAAACAAAACACACAAAAACCTATTTTACTGCCCAGCACTTAGTAGGTGAAAGCAAGAGGTTTAGGAGTTCAAGGTTATCCTCAGATACTTTTTGAGTTCAAGGTTAGCTGGGCTTCGTAAGACTCTGTTTCAAAAACTAAAGCTAACAACAAGGACAATAACAAATGCTCTTGTGTTTTAAACTTTAAGGTTTTTGTAAGAAAGCGTAATGGTTGGTAATAGCCGCGGGTATTTTCATCCTGTGGGTTATGACTGGAGTATATGTAAACCACTTCACTTGCAAATCTTTTCTAGGGAAATGAACACTGACAATTCTGCCCGGGAGTGCTTGCCTGGGTAGATAAAAAAAGGCTTCTGAAGATGAGTTCAAAATAATTTAGCTTGAGACTGGTCTTATTTCCATTTGGTTGTTGTGACCATGGTTGCCATGGTACTTGAGTGGCATTGTCCTTGATCTCTCGGGACTCCTGCGAGATGCTTGGCTTCTCACTGATTCTGGATTTCCTCTTCTGTCCCCTGTTGGATATCAGATGACATCTTTGGGACTGGCACCTAGTATTAAGAATAACAGGTGCAAGGGAACTTAGTCAGGCCCTGTCTGACACAAAGCACGCTGGGCATGCTCATCTTGTGTGCCAGCAAAGGACACAGGAGGTCACAGAGAACACCATGCTTTGGAACTTTTTGCACATGCCTCCCACAGACTAACTGCAAGTCTTGGTTCCTAGGATGAAGGGTGTTGGGGTATGGCTGCTGCTTAGAGAGATAACAAGGGGGGGTTGTGAATAAGAACAGAATCATTTCAGAGACTAAAAATGTATCTTGTTTTATTACATGGCCAGATCTCAAACTATTGTAAAGTTCCATGTCTTTGGTCAGCTGCTAGCCACCATCTCTGCATTCTTTGGTAGAGTGTAACCAGGTTTTGTCACAGATGCCTACACATGGGGCATGCAAGTCCCAGGCTGTATGTATCCTGGTGGCCATCTTCTCTCCAACAGTGAATGTCTTTCTCTCCTTAACCTAGTGAGTGTCCCAAGAAAGATTAGGTGCTGAGATTTAGTTGGCAAAGCCCAGAGTTTGGCCCTAAAAATAGCACTGATGGTTACCTATGCTTGTCATTGTCCCTGGGGCTTAGAGCTAGTGAGATCAGGATCACATTCCACAGGACACTCAGGAGCACTGCCCAGGCTGAGTGTCTTACACAGGCTTTTGCTCACCCATTCAGAAAACATCCTGCCAAACTCCAATCACCCTGCATACCTCTAGCTCAGAATTTGAGATAGCACAGGCAGACTTGGGTTCGGCACCTGGCTTTGATACTTCTAGGTGAATCCATGAAAAATACACTGGCTCTTACTTCGGGGCTCTTATCTGCAAATGGGGGGAGCATTGGGGAGGGGAGTAGCAATGTATTTTCACCTGTACCATTTCCATGCTGTGAAACTTAAGAGAGACTATGATAGACCGCTCAAATCATCCAGCACTGAACTTAACAGCTGCTATGTAGCTATAGGCCTAGATAAATGTCAGCTGTTCATTAGTAAGATTGTCTAAGTGGATCAGAGATGGTTCTGGGGTTTGGAATATGGGAGCCAGATAAGTTATACTGCAGTGTCTCATATGATAAAGGAGGCTTGGTCCTTCATTCTTTTTAACTGGTTTCTTTTTTTCTCTGAAACAACTTGTCCTTTCTTTTTCCTTCTTAAAAGCCTAGTGAAACCTCATCATAGTTGCCTCCTGTCCACGCTTCCAGAAAGGAGGTTTTTTATATCATGAAGGAAGCTAGGGGAGAGGGCCAAGGGAGAGAGAGCAACTCTCTTGGGAGCAGCCCTGTTGAGAGGTCAGGAGTGAGCCCTACAACTTCTTACCCTAAGATTGCTGTGACCCAGGGTGAGAGGGGTTGCCGAGGTCTCTTGTAGTTGGAACAGTTTAGAATTCCAACCTGTCCCTCCCACTAGCCTGAGGAAGGAGTCGGGGGCCCCAGAGCTCTAGAGGTAGTAATTGCCTCAATTTGGGGGCTGGGCTGTTGGGAGCCTGCCTCCTTCACGGCCACAGTCTTCAATCAGGAGTCCTGTCAGTGTGTGTGATAATTGATGTGGGTCTCCAGCCCCAGACTCATCCCCCAACCCTGAGCTCCTCCACCCCAAAGTTTGACCCCTGTTGTCTCTTTGTTTCTTCCTTTTAAGTTCGTGCCAGTGTTGTGATGTTTCTGGGAACTGCAGAAAGTTGACCGTAACCCAGAGCAGCCGTCAAGAAGAGCTGATTCTTTTAGCTTCCTGACGGCCTATTTTCTGTTGTGTCTTTTTGATTTAGCAAGAAGCAAACATCTCAGGTGCCTCTGGGCACCTCTTCCACCCATTGGAGCAGATTTCATTCTTTCAGTGCACGTAGGCATTCCCATCTGTGTCCCACAGATGAGTGGATGGACTGTCAGCTATTTCTGACGCCTGCTCCCCCACCATTCAGGTGAGAGTGAGGAGGGAGGGGCGCAGGCAGCTGGAGAAAGCCTGGCTGGGACTCGAAGCAAGCCCTGACTTGGCCTATGGGAGCTCCCCCTCACCTCTGTACAGAGCTAAGGATCGGAGCATCGAGCCAAGCCAGGAAACAAAAGACTAGGAGCAAACCTTCCATCTGGCTGAGAGGCAGCGACACAAAGGTGCTGCTGCATAATTTATCACCGGAGATTTTCTGCAGCCAGGGAGCTTCAGACTCCAGTCAGTGCCTTTGGGGGGACTGGGAGGGATCTTCTCCCCCTCTCTGGGTGTAAGGCCAGGCAGGTATAGAATAGGGTATTAGGAGAGACACCTGATTAGCACGTGGAGTAAAGCTGCTTCTGAAGTTGTCAGTGTCTCCTGGGATCACAACCCAGCAGCTCCACTTCCTGTCAGGCCTGCGGGGGTGGGGGTGGGGGCCGCTGCGGGGGTGCTACGTTCCCTTCTCATGGCCCCAGTCTATGGAGTGCAACTCTTACGATATTGTGGGCATGGGTGAGGACAAGAGAATTTTTTTTTTTTTTTTTTTTTTTTGGTTTTTCGAGACAGAGTTTCTCTGTGTAGCCCTGGCTGTCCTGGAACTCACTCTGTAGACCAGGCTGGCCTCGAACTCAAAATCCACCTGCCTCTGCCTCCCAAGTGCTGGGATTAAAGGCGTGTACCACCACTGCCCGGCTGACAAGAGAAATTTTATGTTGGCTTGACTGCAACTTCTTAGGAACAAATGAAGAAGCCGGGCTTAGGCAGATAAGGGGGAGAGTCAGTCTTCCTTTCCTTTTCCCCACACCAGCTAGTTGAAGCAAGAAGTTTCTACTAAAGAGACTGAGACAGTGACAGTCAAAGGCTTTAAATCAGTGGTTCTCAACCTTCCTAATGCTGCAGCTTTTTAATACAGTTCCTCATGTTGCAGTGACCCTGCCATCATAAAATTATCTCATTGCTACAAAATATCAGTGTTTTCCAATGGTCTCAGGTGACCCCTGTAAGGGTTCTTAGGCCCCTCAAAGGGGTCATGACCCACGGGTTCAAAAACACTACTTTAAATGGTCCTCCTCAAAAGAGAGGCTCTATTTGTCTTTCCTGACTGTTTCTGTACTACAAACAGGGGCATGTGGTCTAAGAAATACAAATGTACTCTAGGCAGTTCGGTTTTGAGAGTTTTGCTGCATTGCTGATATGGTGATAAGCAGTTAGGAGATAGGTACTGTTGTCAATCCTGTTTTATATATGGGAAACTGAGGCTTAGAGCAGTTTGCGGTGACACAGCCACTAAGTAGCTGCATCAGAATTTGATCCTAGAGTCTAAGATGGGAACCCTATACCCCAACACATACTGTCTCTCAGAACAGATTTTGGAATTTTTGTAAAAATTATTTTATGTATATGGGTCTATGGACCACATGAATGCAGATGTCTGAGGAGATGAGAACTGGAGTTACGGAGCAGATGCTGAGAATACAGCACTGCTCCTCTGATAGAACAGCCAGTGCTCTTAATGACTGAACCATCTCTCCAATCCCCAGAACAGAATATTTTAAACCTCAGTTGTCCCAGAAGATCTAGGTTGGAAAAACTTATAATTGAATTGACCCCTTTGAGTTTTAGTTACTTTTTTTGTTTTGCTTTGTTTTACATTTGTGTGGTGTACATGGATTGGAATGAAGTTGGTTCATTCCTTCCACCATGTGTGTCCCAGGGATCAAGCTCACTCTGCCCGCTTAGCACATACAAATACACAACACTGTGCCTGGCTTTTACTGTGGATGCTACAGATCCAAACTCACGCTTCGGTATCAAGCACTAAACCTACCAGGACATCTCCCCATCCTGCTCATTTATAATTTTAAGGGCTAGATCTCACTATATCGTCCAGCCTGTCTCCAGCATCCTAGACTCAAGGGACCTTGCTGCCTCTGTTTCCTTAGTAGCTGTGGTTACAAGTGCACCTGCCTTAGTTTATTATTTATTTGTACAGGGATTTGGGATTAAACCCAGAGTCTTGAGTGTACTAAGCACTCACTCTGCCACTGACCTACATAGCTTAGCCCCAGATCTATCATTTATGGAAGCAGAGCCCGTGTGGTGGTGTCACCTGTAATCCTAACATCCATATGTGTTATGAGTTTCGTTCCATTTTTCCCAATTAAAACTAAAATATAAATAGACAAACTGCTCAGGAACCAGAAGGAACAGGATTTGTACTGTGGGAAGTATTGTTCCCATATATATTTCTGCCTTATAACTTTGGGTGCTGAATATTAAATTTTTATTTTATGGGAATGGAGACATGGCTCAGAGCTTAAGAGCATTTACTGTTCTTGCAGAAGACCCAGGTTTGATTCCCAGCACTCACAACTGTTGGTTCCAGAAGAGTTGCCCTCCTTTGGTCTCCTCAGTGGGTACTTGTGCACACAAACATGCACACACACACACACACACACACACACACACACACACACACTAAATAAATAAATCGATAAATAGATAAAGAACTAGTTTTGTTTTTTCATTTTTATTTTTAAAAGTGTGTGTGTAGGGGGAAGATGCCTGAACTCTGGCTGTGAATCATGTATCTAGTGTGTCCCTTTTGAGTGGATTGCCAAGGAATCAGACAGGCAAGGCTCGCCATTGGACAGAAATAAGCCTGTCACAACATGTCTACTCCACAGCTTGAGACAGAGTAAAGAAAGGAGTCCAGAGGGAGCAAATTCACCTGAGTAGAACCAGAAAGTGCCTGGGGAAAAAGAAGTGCCAGGTTCTCTTGGGTAGCGGTTACCCAGGGAATTGGCTGCTTTTATGTCTACCACTCTGGGCGTCTCTCCTACTTTGACTCCCAGCTCTCAGAAGACTCAAGTGTGCATTGCCCATCCATTTAACAAACTTGTACTGTTCGTCTGATACACTCAGCGCTGGGCATGCACTGCAAATATGAGCATAAGAACTGTCTGGCACACAGCTTCAACATCCAAGAAGCTAAGGCCTAGTGAGTGGGCAACATAAAGGGACAAAGGGTAGGGACTTCCAGCTCAGCTTGGGCCAAATATGTCCAGGTAGGGCAGTGTTAAGAGAAGCTCCATTTCCTGACCTCCTGCTGCCAACTGCCTACTACTTAGCTCAGTGGTGGTGGTGGTGGTGGTGGTGGTGGTGGTGGTGGTGGTGGTGGTGAAGTGGTGATGATTCCTGCTGTTACTATTAATGTTTGCTAGGCGAGCTGTGCCCCTGAATACAGATCTATGGAGGTCTCTCCAGACTCTGGGTAGGTGGGGTTTATTGGGTCCATGTCCATGTGGCTATTCCCTTCAACTTGGTCCGTTCTGCTTGCCACGTGGATGTCCCCTGAAGTGTGCTGTTACTGTGAATGTTACTTCAAGAGTCAGTGGGGCTGCTCCTCCCTCTGGATATAGTTATAGACTTCCAGATAACTCATTCTCATTAAATAAGGTTTGTAGCCACTTCATTCCTGCCAGTGGACAGGAAAAGAAGGCTTTGCCATTGTACAGAGAGAACAGGCCTAAGGGTGTGACTCAGCAGTAGAGTGTATATTTAGCATGTTGGAAGCCTTGGGTTCATTCCCTGTCACTCCAAAAACAGAAAGAAAAGGAGGGGGGGGGGGGCTAGGGATGAAGTCGAGCTGGTAAACTGCTTGTTAGCATGTTTGAAGCCCTGGGTTCGATCCCAGCACCTCCTACATCATGCATAGTGGCAGACACCTGTAATCTCAGCACTTGAGAGTCAGAGGTAGGAGGGTCATTTCCAGACTCTTTGATACAGAATCGCTTTCATCTCCATTTTAGATGCGCTTCCAGAGACTTTTGATTAACTTCTCAAAAATGTGGAATCTCTGCTCTCCATGATGTTAGAGGGTCTGACTGGTACCACCGTTGAGTGTTTGCCTTCTCCCCTTCCAAAGAAAGCACTGAGAAACTGCTAAGGTAGCTGGATTGAGGGAGCTAAGGTAAACAGCTGCAAGATTTTGGTTAACCTCTCAGAAAGATTCTATGAAGCCAGATGTGGAGGCACACACCTTTAAAAGAATGCCAGCACTTGTGGGGCAGAGGTGGCCAGAACTCTCTGAGTTTGGGGCCAGCCTGGTCTACACAGCAAGTTCCAAGCCAATCAGGGAGGGCTACAAAGTAAGACCTATCTTTAAAAAAGGAGGTTCTATGAACCTCTTCACATGAATCCCAAGAATAATGGCTTTATGAGAGAGCATGAATACCTGGGGCACGGAACTGCTCCTTGTTGAAATGCGTAAGATGGAAGGGCTGTTGCCTAAGGCCCTGGCAGCCAGGAGAGCTGCCTGCAGCATCCTGGCAAGCAGCCTGCAAGGAGTGGGGCTGACTGTTCTGATTCAACACTTACACGGAAGGCTGCGTCTGCACCGATGCCATTTGTTTCCTTTCTTTCTTTTATGTAAAAAGGGTTAAAAGCTGCCCTTTATGATCTCGGCCAGGACTTGAGTGAACAGACAGAATTCCATCTCTGGGGACTCTGAAAGGGAAGCGGTTGTCCAGAAGTCTGCCTTTTGGAGTATAATGTGTCTGCTTCCTGTATGAATGCCCAAGTCAAGAGTTTGTCCGTCTGGTGGCTGCCTGGACTTCACCACAGCTCTGATTTCAGCCATTTCTCTGACATTCAGGAAGTTGTGTGTCTTTAGCCACCTGCAACTTGATGGCCAGCTGACTGAATGCTTTGTCCCTGTAGTCAGCCCCAGGAAATTAGAACTGGGTGTCACACTCAGCCAATTGCAGGGGCAGGAGCTGGAAAAGGGTTGATGGCTCCTCTTTGCTCTCTGTACTCTTTTTGTTTTAATATTTATTTTTATTTATTTATTTATTTTATATGAGTACACTGTAGCTGTCTTCAGACACACCAGAAGAATACATCAGCTCCCATTACATATGGTTGTGAGCCACCATGTGGTTGCTGAGAATTGAACTCAGGACCTCTGGAAGAGTAGTCGGTGCTCTTAACCACTAAGCCATCTCTCCAGCCCATTTATTTTTATTTTATGTGTGTGATGATTTTGCCTGCAGGTGTGTACACCCTGTGTGCAGTGCCCAAGAACATCAGAAGAGGGTGTCAGATCCCCCTAGAACTGGAGTGACATATGGCTGTGAGCCCTATGGGTGCTAGAAACTCAGGACCCTAGAAGAGCAGCTGCTGCTTTTGCCTGAGCCATCTCCCATTCCTGGTATTCAACAGTTCCTAAGTCAAGCCCTTTTGGGGAAATGTGGTCACCATCCCACACCTCCAATCTCCCATAGCTATTCAATGATAATTTTCAGTGTGCCAAGGCATAAAATTTGTTTATTCCTTGTTTAATTGTGGCTTTTATTTTATTTTTTTAATTCTCTGCAACATATTAAGAAACTCAGTTAGGCCTAGCCATTCAGCTGTTGATCCCAGCTACTTGGGAGGCCAAAGCAGAAGGCTTCAAGTTTAAGGCCTGCCTGGCCCACAGAGTAAGCTCCAGGCTAGTAACTTAATGAAACCCTGAACCTTGTATCAAAATAAAAAGTCAGACGAGGTCTGGGATGTGGTTTAGTGGGTTTGATACCAGTACTACTTAAGAAAAAAACAAAAACAAAAACAAATTGCACAAAGTCATACACCTGACTGGTGGACCCCAAGGTCTGCTTGTCTACTCCGGATCTAGCATTTATCCCTTTGCTTTCTTCCATTTTGTCCTTCTTCCTACCTGTCCTTCTTGCTGGATTTCCTTCCAGGTCTATGTCTGTTCTTCCTGTGTGATACTATCCATATGTCTCCACCTTTGTTGACTTGGGACAGGAAGCATTCTGTGCGCTGTTTGGATGCTTAACTGCATCCCTGGCTTCTACTCAATGCACCCTGGAGGACCATTGGCCCCCTAAAGGACAAATCTATTCCTCTTCTCCTGCTGAAACTTACTAGTTAAGCCTTATGTTCTCCCTGCAGCTTCTCCACGAAGGAGAGTTGTGTGCCAAAAGTATCCTTGCATAGAATAGTCTATTCTGCTGGATCTAGCCAGGGTTTCTAAAGAAGTGCGTGCACTACACTGAGCCAGGATTCCTCATGCTCTGCTGTCCAAGGTCTTAGTGAGAGATGCCCTTACTCCTCAGTTCTCTAGGAACAGAAAAGAGCAAGCAACTGGGGAGTTGCCCTGGGCAACTGGATCTTCTGAGTTTCTCTGGGGAAGAACCCACTGCTCTGCATTTGTAGAAAGACAGATGCTGGGCTGAAGTGAGGCCTTCCTATAAAGAATGCAACGCTGCTATCCCTCCCAAAAGGACTCTACTTGCCCTCGGAAGGAAATTCTGCATCTTCCCTGGGTTAACTAGATCTCTTACATGTAGACCATTGAGGGAAGGCCATTAAGAACCTGGTAGGGACTGGGTAGTGGTGGTGCACGCCTTTAATCCCAGCACTTGGGAGGCAGAGGCAGGCGGATTTCTGAGTTCGAGGCCAGCCTGGTCTACAGAGTGAGTTCCAGGACAGCCAGGGCTACACAGAGAAACCCTGTCTCGAAAAACCAAAAAAAAAAAAAAAAAAAAAAAGAACCTGGTAGGGATCTGTGGTCCCTCACTCCAGAAATATACATTTGCCTATAGATTGAGAGGCTCACAGATGCCAAAGGCTGATTGGTCATCCATCTATTCAGCCATCCATTGCAGGTTAGGAAGTTCTGCCTTAACCTCACACCTTTGAGAGACAAGTAGGAAGACTGGAGGAGGCATAGAGATGAATAGTAAAGGAACAGGAGCAGCCATGTAAAGCTGACCCTTCCCAGTTCCAGCCCAGCCTGAAGGCAGGACCCCGCTAGTGGGAGGAAGAGAGGAAAGCTAGGGAAGAGATGAGCAAGTAGGCAGGCCCCCTCCTTCCACAGCTGCAGCAGCTCAGCGGGTTAGATGAATAATCCGAGGGGGGAGAGTGACCCTGGAAGAACCCTTTGTTCCAGCTGAGGCTGGAGCAGGGGCACCGAGCCATTCACACGCCATCCCAGGGCATCCTGCTGGGTACTCTGGGGAGGGGGCACTGCAGCCAGTCATGGGACTTGGCCAGGCAGATAGCTTGATGCTCAATAGGGAAGCCAGCTGCATGCTGCTGAGGCTGGGGGAGGGGCTGCGTCTGTCCGCCGGCCTTCCTGCAGGCCTTGGTCTGTCTCACAGACAGGAAGGCACTGACTGAAACACTGACTGGTCCCAGTTACTCTGTCCTGAGGTGGCTTGATCTTGTCAACCCCCGTCCCCAAAAGTAAAATCTGATGATAGGACTCGCAAAGTCCTTCGTGCCTCGCACGTGGGTTCCTTGACATCAAGAGGCACTGGGGCTCTGATCTCTCCGTCCTAGCTTGTGGCAGTACTTGGGCTTCAAGGTGTGTCTGCGTCTCAGTTTTGTAGTTTGGGAAGAAAGCATATAGAGGTGTCTTGGTAGCATCCATCTGTCCCCTACTCTTCTTCTGAGCACAGCACCCCTTGGTGGCTTTATTTGTCTCCTGGCCTTCAGAGATGCTGTGTAAAGATGTCATAGACGGGCAACGTGGCTGTCTGTGAACCCAAAGTGTGAAGCTGTCTTTGGGATCATATCTGCCCTGGCAGAGGAAGGAAATCTCTCTGAGTGACACCTGTCGGCTTTGGGTGGACAGGCACTGAGGCCCTCTGCTTTCTATTCTTTCTGCCCAGGCTTAGCCAGCAATCTGGAGTGTGCATGTGGTCGGAGTCACTTCACCTGTGCAGTGAGCGCTCTCGGAGAATGTACCTGCATCCCCGCCCAGTGGCAGTGTGATGGAGACAATGACTGTGGAGACCACAGCGATGAGGATGGCTGTAGTAAGTAGCATCCCAGGGTTAGCAGAAGGAGATAAAGGATGAACCAAGGCGTGTTCTATGCCTGCCTACCTTGTATCCAACTTAGAGTTGGGCTCTTGCAAGGGTGGTGGATGTGGAGAGAGACACGGCTTCTTCACATGTATACCTTTAAAAACCTGTATTTCTATTGGGTGGTTCATGCCTCTAATCCCAATAAAACACACTTAGAAACGTTTGAAAAGGGCCAGGCATGGTGGATCACATCTTTAATCCTAGCACTTGGGAGGCAGAGACAGGCAGATCTCTCTCTCTCTCTTTTTTTTTTTTTTTTTTTTTTTTTTTTTGGTTTTTCGAGACAGGGTTTCTCTGTGTAGCCCTGGCTGTCCTGGAACTGACTCCGTAGACCAGGCTGGCCTCGAACTCAGAAATCCACCTGCCTCTGCCTCCCAAGTGCTGGGATTAAAGGCGTGTGCCACCACTGCCCAGTGGGCAGATCTCTTGAGTTCACACCTAGCCTGGTCTATAAAGTGAGTTCCAGGACAGCTGAAGCTATACAGAGAAACCCTGTCCAAAAAAAGAAAGAAAGAAAGAAAGAAAGAAAGAAAGAAAGAAAGAAAGAAAGAAAGAAAGAAAGAAAGAAAGAAAGAAAGAAAGAAAGAAAAATAAAGAAAAAGAAAACTTGGAAAAGGTATAGAAGAAAATACCCTTAAAGACATAAATAGTCATTATTAAATAGCTCCCCTTGTATTTGTGAATTCTGTATGCATGATGCATGCAAATGTTTAAATTTTTTTATATGGTATACATAGATGCAGATTGTTTTCATGATTGTTATTTTAATATTCTGTATAGTCAAAAAATATTAAATAAGATAAGCTTTGTAAGAAATCTTATATTTGGGTGGCTCGTGGTGGCTTAGCAGGTAAAGGTACTTGCCACCAAGCCCTCCAATGACTATTTGATCCTCAGGACCCATGTGGTGGACAGAACCAACTCTAGAAAGTTATTCTTTGATCTCTCCATGGACACTATGGCTCTTGTGCCCTCTCTCCTGCAATGATAATAAACTTTAGTAACAGGGTACAAAGCTATTGAAGAAGACACCTGAGATTGACACACATGCATGTATCTGCCTGAATAAGTGTGTGTGTGTGTGTGTGTGTGTGTGTGTGTGTGTGTGTGTGTGTGTGTATATATATATATATATATCATACATACATAAAGAACTGAAGCTCAGTGGTGGAGCTACTTGCCTTGTGTGCATGAGGTTCTAGGTTTAACCCCTTCCTCATACTGAAAAAAAATAAAAACACCTTGTATTCTATTTAAACTTGCCTTTCTTCCAGCATAGTCACAGACAGACAATGGGCCAGGACGTCCTGTTTTGGATATATATAAATCTCACTGTTAAGCCAATTGTCTGGACTTAGGGATACATGTCTGGCCTGCAGCATCTATGTCTGATGGTAACTAATTAGTCTAATGGGAACGAAGCTACCTAGACCTCATTAACCCTAACCAGCTCAGCTAATTATGATAATAATAAATGCTTCCCTTTCATGTAGCACTTTCATACGAATTATCTCAAAAGACCTCTTGTGAGTTGAGTGCAATTATCCCCTTGTGTAGTCAAAGGAACTACTGCTCAGAGAGGGCAGATGACATCATAGTAATAACTTCTAGAAGTGAAACCCAGATGTGTCAATCATCCTTTAATAAGAGGATAGGAGGGGATTGTGTCCCTCCTGGGATCTCTTGAGGCAGGTCTCATACAGTTCCGGCCAGCCTCAAGCTTGATATGTAGCTGAGGACGACCTTGAACTTTCGATCTTCCTGTCCCTACCTCCCAAGTGCCAGATTACATGTGTTCGCCTCCACACCTAGTTTTATGAGGCGCTGTTGATCAACCCGGGGCCTGATACATTTTAGGCAACGTTCTACCAACTGAGTTACACCTGTGGTCCCATTTTTCTTTCCTGTCCAAGTTTTCTTACTGCTTCCTCGGGTGTCTTAGAGTCAGGGTTTCTGCTGCCCCCCATTCCCTTCATCTGATCCCTCTTCCCAGCTGCAGTTTCTTAGGCCTCTATCTACCAGGGGACCAGGGATGGGGGTGAGGACAGTTGGATTTGGAGCAAGGGTCTCTGGCCCCTTGTAGCCTGCCTGCCTGACTTTTTCCCCTTATCTCGGACTCAGCACTGCCTACCTGCTCCCCTCTGGACTTCCACTGTGACAACGGCAAGTGCATCCGACGCTCCTGGGTGTGTGACGGGGACAATGACTGTGAAGATGACTCTGATGAGCAGGACTGTCGTGAGTGTTGGGAGGGCCAGGCATATTCCACGGGCTCTGTTGGGAAAGGGTTTTCTGTCAGAAAATGATGCCTCCAGTCCATCTGAGCTCTTGTTCTGTCTTTTTCCCTGGCCTCTTGGTGAGCTAAGCCCACAGAGGTGGGCCCCTCCTCAGGAGTGCTGGGGCCAGCACTGGGACTGCTGACTGCCCCAGAAGGCTTTGCTGAGGGTCTTGGAGGCAATGTGCTCTCTGTGCACAGCAGCCTGACTCATCTGTGCCCACAGCCCCCCGGGAGTGCGAGGAAGACGAGTTCCCCTGCCAGAACGGCTACTGCATCCGGAGTCTGTGGCACTGTGATGGGGACAATGACTGTGGTGACAACAGTGATGAGCAGTGCGGTGAGTGGTGCTCTGGGAGCAGGAAGGGGTCCAGGGTAGGAGCGCCTGTGGGAGGAGACTGCAGCAAAGGGCTGTGCTACCTGACCTGAAACTGCTGCAGGGATCTGGTGCAACTGAAAGCAGACAGGAGGGCAGAGCAGTCTATATTGTCAGGAACATGGAGCACCCCTACTCTGGAACCGAAGGAGGACAGTGAGATCCTATAGGACTCCTGTCTCATTGCATCCCTAGACATGCGCAAGTGCTCAGACAAGGAATTCCGCTGCAGTGATGGGAGCTGCATTGCTGAGCATTGGTACTGTGATGGTGACACAGACTGCAAAGATGGCTCGGATGAGGAGAGCTGCCGTGAGTGCCCCATCTCTGCGGCTGCTGGGCTGGGATGGCGACCAAGGGCTCTGGCTCCTGGATAAGGGTTGGCTGAGAGGGTTGTGTGCAGGCAAGGGAGTGGATGTTCTAAAGGAGTAATACTGGGAATGTAACTCATACACTCTTGCTTAGCATGAGTGAAACCTTGGTTTCTACCCTTAGCACTGCCCAAACCAGGCAGAAATAGTGATATATACCTGAATGTAATCCTACACACAGGAGGTAAAGGCAGAAGGATCAAGATTTCAAAGTTCTCTCTGGCTAAGAATTGAGGTTGAGGCCAGCCTGAGATACATGAGCCCGGAGTTCAGGTAGCAGCAGTTATGGAGGGTTGACTCCTGGTCCACTAGCAGGTAGAAATCTGTAGTGCCATCACAAATGAAACTCTGTTGTAGCATTCTGGAGGAAGACACCTTGCCCCTGTCAGGAATCAGGCCCCTTCCCTAGTCACTGGGGTCTGAGGGCTGCTTTCCCTTCCAGCCTCAGCAGTTCCCTCTCCTCCTTGCAACCTGGAAGAGTTCCAGTGTGCCTATGGCCGCTGCATCCTTGACATCTACCACTGTGACGGAGATGATGACTGTGGAGACTGGTCAGACGAGTCTGACTGCTGTGAGTGCTCTGGCTAGCTGGGAGGAGGGGCAGCCAGACTGGAGGAGCTCCTCTGGTGGCAGGGCACAGGTGCCAGCCGGGGTAGGCGTTTAGGGCAACAGTGTCTGAATTCCACAGTCCCTCTGGGGAGGAGCTGGAGTGTTGGGAGGGACAGGAGATGGAACTTGGGACTTTCTGCTCTTCCGTGAGGTACTGTATGCACAGGCTGGCTAGAGACAGAAGACCTTTGTTTCCCCAGCCTCCCACCAGCCCTGCCGCTCTGGAGAATTCATGTGTGACAGTGGCCTGTGCATCAATGCAGGCTGGCGCTGTGATGGCGATGCAGACTGTGACGACCAGTCTGATGAACGCAACTGCAGTGAGTTGGGGATAGTATCCAAGGCATGCGGGACCAAGGAGAAGGGTTTGGGGGCAGATAGAGCATAAAGACATATTAAACAGCTATACAGTCGTGTGGTTGCACTCTGCACAGAGGTACTATATCCAAAAGGATGCCAGTTGCCTAGTAGTCTGTAGACTTATAGACACACCATGGCAGTTTTCTAGCAGGTGGCAGTCAGGTAGGTGCTCTGAGGAAGGGTCACCTGGTTCATAAAAAGATACCTTCTGCGACACCACCATCAAGAAGAGTAGCCTGTGTACTTCAGGTGGCAGAGAGTTTCAGGCTGGGGTGGGAGGACCAGCCTTTTTCATTAGGTCTTTGCTCTGTCCAGCCACCTCCATGTGCACAGCTGAACAGTTTCGCTGTCGGTCAGGCCGCTGCGTCCGTCTGTCCTGGCGCTGTGATGGGGAGGATGACTGTGCAGACAACAGCGATGAAGAAAACTGTGAGAACACAGGTGGAGTCCCCAGCGGTGTCCCCGCCCTGCCCTAACCTTGGGAATGGGAGGCAGAGGAGCAACGGGCGCATTTCCATTGCTTTCTCAGCCGGCCAGAGGTTATGCTTCTCTCCTAGTCTTCAAGGGCCTGGACTTTCCCTGCCCTTCCCAGTGAGTGGGGTCAGATCTAGGTGTGGGTAAAAGCACTTGCTATGCAAGCACAAGGACCCAAGTTCAAATCCCTAACACCCAAGTTAAAACGTTAGGCATGGCTATGAGTGCCTGTAACACCAACACTGAGAGGTAGAGAAAGTCAGATCCCAGAAGCTCATTAACCAGCCAGCCTCACCAAAATGGCCGGCTCCTGATTCAATGAGAAACCTTGTCTCAAGGCAATAAGACAGAGAATGAGTGATAAAGTTATCAGATATCGTCCTCTGGCCTCTGCACACAACATGTACAGGCACACATACACAGTCACATGCATGCGTCACACGTCCACACATGCACATGCACAATCCACATGCATTGTTGACCGGGGTACAATTCTTGAACACAGAGTCAAGGCCATGAGTCTTCGCAGCTGCTCAAATTCTGACTTTCACTCTGGCCTTGGGAGGAAGGGCTGCTCTCCAGCCAGCAGCTCTTGTGTCTACTTCCTCTCTGCAGGGAGGACTGGCAGTCTCTGTGTCTGCCCCATCCCCCTGTACCCCCTAAACCTGGTTCTGACTATGAGGGTACACTCTTTGACTCTGTCCCAATCCCTCATCTATTGTGGAATCCCAGGGAGAAAACAAACTCAGACACCCAACCAGCCTTGTCTGAGCTGTTTCCTGCCTTGGGCTCCACCTTCCCACCTTGACTCTCAGCTGCTCCAGTTTACCCTAGGAAATGACAGGCTCCTGTCCCTTGTGGACTCAAGCCCTGCCCTCCTGTGACCTGACTCCCCCCTCCTCCCTTTCTAGGAAGCCCCCAGTGCGCCTCTGACCAGTTCTTGTGTTGGAACGGGCGTTGTATTGGGCAGAGGAAGCTGTGCAACGGGGTCAATGACTGTGGTGACAGCAGTGACGAAAGTCCACAGCAGAACTGTCGTGAGTGTCTCTACTGTGTGGGTATGGCCTGTGGTTTGTGGCAGAGCCCCACCCATAGGGTTCAAAGGGAGGCCTCTCTTGGGACTCTTGCAGTTTTTGGGAGCTGTTCTTCGTGGTCCAGGTGGAATGCCAAGTTGACTGGACGGGGGTGGATTCTGGGCTCGGCTCCCAACTCTGGCTTGGCTGGCACAGGGCCCCGGACGGGTGAGGAGAACTGCAGTGTTAACAACGGTGGCTGTGCCCAGAAGTGTCAGATGGTGCGAGGGGCAGTGCAGTGTACCTGCCATACAGGCTACCGGCTCACAGAGGATGGGAGAACGTGCCAGGGTGAGCTGGGGCTTGAGCATGGGACGGAGAGAGGAGTCAGGATGCTAGGTGGGGCAGCAATAGGAAGCTGGGTGACATATCAGATCGGTGTGACCTCGACTCATCATTGCTCTGACCCCGGGAAGTAGGGATCATTTCTCTCATTTTGCAGATAGGGAAACAGAAGTATAGAGACTATAAGTAATTTACCCAAAGCCACACAGAATAAGCAGCCAAGTTGGGGTTTGAAATCTGAAACTCCATGACCTCAAAGACCTGAACTACTTGTTACAGTTTCCCACCAGGCTGAGGCAGTGGATGGGGATATGGAGATATGACCAGGAAAACAACTGGGTGGCTTAGGAGTGAGTTGGAGTGGGAAGATGGCAGAGGCAGGCTTCCTGACCCTGCCTGGTATCCACAGATGTGAATGAGTGTGCTGAGGAGGGGTACTGCAGCCAGGGCTGCACAAACAGTGAAGGGGCTTTCCAGTGCTGGTGTGAAGCAGGTTATGAGCTACGGCCCGATCGGCGCAGCTGCAAGGCTCTGGGTAAGGAGTGTTGGCACTTGGCTGGGTGGGCTGAACAGACAAAAGCCAGGCGTTAGAACTGAGGGATTTGCTAAGAAGTAGATTTACTTTTTGTAAGTTGCAGTCCAGGCACCAAGTGGAAGGCGATTGGGTGGAGTTAGAAAGGATTCTAGTCTTCTAGTGCAGATGTCTGCAGCTTGGGATATGCTCTAGTGGGCAATAGGCCCCAGCTATCAGCTGAAGGCCTGAGGGTGCATGCTGATGGGTATCTAGTGGCTCTGAAGCCCAGTGGGGTCCTGTTTCTATGCTGTGTCCAGGGCCAGAACCTGTGCTACTGTTTGCCAATCGTATCGACATCCGGCAGGTGCTCCCGCACCGCTCCGAATACACGCTGCTACTGAACAACCTGGAGAACGCCATTGCCCTTGACTTTCACCACCGGCGGGAGCTGGTCTTCTGGTCTGATGTCACCTTGGACCGCATCCTCCGTGCCAACCTTAATGGCAGCAATGTGGAAGAGGTTGTGTCTACTGGGCTAGAGAGCCCAGGTAGGAAAACAAGACCCTGAGTGGAAAGCCAGGACCACCATGTGGAGACACGGCAGAAAGGAAGGGGCAGGCCAGTGTCTACAAAGTGCACAAAGCAGAACACCTCTCGCAAAGAGATTGTGAATGGAACTCCCATATAGGAACCAACCATAGAGCTGAAATGCCGCTCAATTGAGAGGGCACTTGCTTAGCATGAGCACAAAGCTCTAAGTTTGATCCCCAAGCACTGCATAAACCAGACAAGATGGCGCCTATAATCAGAAGAGGGAGAAGCAGAAAGATCAGAAGTTCAAGGTCATTCCAGTTTAAAGCCAGGCTGAGATACATGAGACCCCCCATCTCAACAAACAAAAAGCTAATTTGGTAGCCTCAACTATCCCACAAGCAGGTTATTAAGTGACTTAGAAGTTAGTATCCAGGGCTGGAGTTAAAACTCAGTAGTACAGCACTTGCCTACTTGTGAAAGGCACTGAGTTCCATCCCCAGCACCAGGGCATCAGGACCCCAAGGTCATCCTCAGCTCTATGTAAAAGTATATGACCCCTGATCAACTGCTTGACTTCTCTTCCCACTCTGTGGGAAGCTCAGTCCCTAGCTCACAGACAGTGTGTGTAAAATAGTTACAACAAGGTCCTAGCCTCAAAAGCAACTTCTTGTGAAAGTTCGCTCTTGTTTCCAGGACATAGAACTACCTCGGGTGAATCCATAACGCTCTCTACATTCATCTTCTCACCAGGGGGCCTGGCTGTGGATTGGGTCCATGACAAGCTTTACTGGACTGACTCCGGGACATCGAGGATTGAGGTGGCTAATCTGGATGGGGCCCACCGGAAGGTGCTGCTGTGGCAGAGTCTGGAGAAGCCCAGGGCTATTGCCCTGCACCCCATGGAGGGGTGAGTAGGTGTCCCCCCTGTAGTGGGCAGGGATTGTTCTCAGGCCTCTGGGCCAGCCTTTGTGAGTCATCCTCAGAGCAGTGTTGACAGTATGAATTCTGTCCCCAGATGCCCTTGCATCCTGGTTCTGTAGTACGTGGCCGAGGATCATTGGCTTACCCCACCTCTCCATGTTCCTCCTTCCTTCCTTCCTTCCTTTCTTTTTTTTGAATGTATGTGGATAAACCCTTCAGCCACACCAGAAGAGGGCATCAGATCCCATTACAGATGGTTGTGAGCCACCATGTGGTTGCTGGGGATTGAACTCAGGACCTCTGGTAGAGCAGCCAGTGCTCTTAACCGCTGAGTATCTCTCCAACTCCCCCTTCATTTATTTCTTAATTGGCAAATTAAAAACAAACATATATAAAACAAACATAAAAATATACATATTTGGGAGGTGACAGCAGAAGGATCGGGAATTCAAGCTCATCTTCAGGTACATAGTTGGGGATCAACCTAAGCCACTGAGACCCTGATCTAAATAAAGATATAACTGCCTTACAAATGTTCTAAGGTAAAATAATGAAGCATTTTAAACGGAATAAAATATACAAATTAGGTAAGTTTGAACTGTAGTTTTTTTTATTAGCCCATAGAGTGGAGCTAATTAAAAATTATTATTAATTTAAAGCAGCCAGTATTTGAGGTAATTAATATCGTTAATTTGAAATAATTTTAAAAATTAATAGACAAGTCTCCTGCATTGAAGTCTCTTAAAATGAAAATTCTTAGCCTCTGGCTTGTACACATTCCATGCCACCAATTGAGGGGGTGACTTGTGGATCCTGCAATTAGATGTCAATTGTTTGGGAAATATGGTGTGTGGGAGAGGGGCATCAGACACATCAGGCAGCAGACGAGGCTGAGAGAGAAGAGCCTGTCGGTCCTAACGTATACACTGCACGCTCTCGTCTTCACAGGACTGTCATCCGTTCTGTCTGCTGCTCCGTTTCTAGTGCCAGTTGTAACCTTTTCATTGCAGGCACTTTAAAAAAATTCTGATGAACAAATGCTCTGTCTCAAGCCACTTCAGTCCAGATATTTAAAAAATTATTTTATAGAGCTGGTGATACAGTTCTGTGATAAAACAGTTGCCTAGTGTTAGGTTCTGGGTTTAATTCATTGGGTTCAGTCTTCAAACACTGGGGGTGGGGGAAGCATTTAAAATAAGTAAATTTAAAAAAAAAAAAAGCATCTTTCAAAGTTGGGCATGGTGGCACATGCCTTTAATCCCAGTACTCAGCGAAGCAGATGAATCTATGAATTTGAAGCCAGCATGGTCTATATAGTGAGTGCCAGGACAGCCAAGGCTATAGAGTGAGACCCTGCCTCAAAGATAGATAGATAGATAGATAGATAGATAGATAGATAGATAGATAGATAGATAGATGGGTGGACAGACGGACAGACAGACAGACAGACAGACAAACTAACCGGTCCTCCACCATCCATCTCTTGACTTCTTTTCTTCCTAGAACCATTTATTGGACAGACTGGGGCAACACGCCCCGCATCGAGGCCTCCAGCATGGACGGCTCTGGACGCCGAATCATTGCTGACACTCATCTTTTCTGGCCCAACGGCCTCACTATCGACTATGCTGGACACCGCATGTACTGGGTGGATGCTAAGCACCACGTCATTGAGAGGGCCAATCTAGATGGGAGTCACCGCAAGGCTGTCATTAGCCAGGGTGAGGTCTTTGATGTGCTGTCTTTCATCTCTCTGCCTCTTCCCCAATCCTGCCCCCAGGAGCCTTGGCAAAGGGTAAGATTTGTGTAGCTGCCAGGTCTGGGTTCAGGGGCCATGGCAGGCCATGTCTGGACTAAGGTCTTTTTGGACTGTCTCCAGGCCTCCCACATCCCTTTGCCATCACAGTATTTGAAGACAGCTTGTATTGGACAGACTGGCACACCAAGAGTATCAATAGTGCCAACAAGTTTACTGGGAAGAACCAGGAGATCATTCGCAACAAGCTCCACTTTCCTATGGACATTCATACCTTGCACCCCCAACGACAGCCTGCAGGTAAAAAAGAAAAAAAAAAAAGCCTCATCAAGTGAGCTAGATTTGTCACTGGTTATGTGGCTGCTGGTGCTTCTGAGAATCTGCCTTCCACTTGTTATAGATAACATTAATTCTAGTCAGGGAAGTTCAGAGTTGGCATTGACATGGGCTACTTGCTCCCTCTGCTGGACATTTCGGGTGGTACACCATCAGGACTCATCTGGTTTTTCTCTTTCCATATAATATAAACATTTACAGGACATCTCCTGTGTGTCAGGTACTCGTTGTACTCACATCTGGAACAGATATCAAAATTAATCCCACAGAGTTCTTATCTGAAGAAACCCAGTCCTCCATCCCTTTGCCCTGGTGGGGTCTACCTTTGTAAACTTTTCGGTTTTCCTGATCATCTTGCTCTTTGAGCAGGGAAAAACCGCTGTGGGGACAACAATGGAGGTTGCACTCACCTGTGTCTACCCAGTGGTCAGAACTACACCTGTGCCTGCCCCACTGGCTTCCGCAAGATCAACAGCCACGCCTGTGCCCAGAGTAAGTGGGTGTGGGACACCAGCCTCAGAGGAGGTGCCTTGTGAGAACAGTTAGAAGGAACAGTGAGAGGTGGGAGGATTGCGTGTCCGACAGGGACAGCCAGATTCCTCAAGGAGCCCATGACAGACTTTAGAGACTGAGGGTTCCCAAATCAAAGCCGAGGACCTAGAACCAGCAGTGGTAGCTGGAGGCTTAGTGGCATTATTCAGTGTACAAACGCCTCAACGGGGCTTAGCTTTCACCTCACCAAGCAGGATGCCTTCTGTCTAGGCAGAAAGAAGGTCCAGTTCCTCTAGAAAACAAGCAATAGTTTCCAACTTCTGTACCTTTAGCCTGATCCATAGAAGACTTTGTGTGTTAGAACAGAGAACAACTGGGATCCCAGATGCTGTTCTGTGACCACCAAGTAAAAGATGATAGGATTCCCTGGCCTCTTCCACAATCTCTGCTTTGGTTCCTTGGAGCTCCTGCAAGACAATTTCACCTTGCAGAATCAGCCCTAGAAATCTTGGCACACAGGTGACTTTGTCTAAGGCTAGTCCAAGGAGGAGTTGATAAGGCATCAAGTTGACCAGCAAGGGGCCAGCATTAATTCATTATGTAGCCTTACTGTGGTATAATCCACTGGCTCTCTTAAATCTAATTAAAATAGAATTTGGGGGGCTAGGGTGTGGTGGTGTCTATCTGTAACTCCAGAACTGGGTGTGTGTAGAGATAGGCAGATGCCTGAAGTTCACAGGCCAGCCAGTGTAGACAATCAGTGAGGTTTGAATCCACTGAGAGAACTTGTCTCTAAATTAATAATAAGGTGAAGATGTAGAAGAATCTGCCTGACTTTCACATGTACACATGTCTACACACACCCGTATACAGTTTCACAAGCATATAGACACACACAGAGGCAAGAATCAGATTCTCGGGCCTTTTCCAGACAGTGACTGGGGAAAGCACTCTGAGGTTTCATTCAGACACACACTGAGAACTAGTTTCATACAGTGTGGTTTTTTCCTGGGCATTCTTTTGGTTTGGTTGGTTTGGTTTGGTTTTTTGAGACAGGGTTTCTCTGTGTAGCCCTGGCTGTCCTGGAACTCACTCTGTAGACCAGGCTGGCCTCACACTCAGAGCTCTGCCTCCTGAGTGCTGGGATTAAAGGCGTGACCACCACTGCCTGCCTTCTTGTGCCTGTCTGCTTCTGCAAGATGCTTCCAGGCACATTCTCCTAAAGATTTGCCAAAGTTTGGGAGAGGAGTTTGGTAAAGTTAGGGCAAGCTCCTTTCTGAGTAGTGAAATACATAGGTTTTCCCATTTGTGGGCTTCTTGTCTGCGGATTTAATCAACTGTGGATGGGAACTTTAAAATTGTGTCTGTACTGAAGACGTATTACCCTTTAAAAGATGCACTGCATAGATATGGGTGTATATGAGATCAGGGAACAACTTATGAGCGTTTTCTCCTTTTATCCTGTGGGTCCCAAACATGGAACAAAGATCGGTAGGTGTAGGGGCAAGTGAGCCGTCTTGTTGGCCTGTATAGGCTGTTTTGGTCATTGTTGTCTCAAGAATACATTAGAGTCTCTGGAGAAATGGCTCAGCTGCTCTTTCAGAGAATCCAGATTCAATTTCCATTTCCCACACAGTAGCTCTCAATTGCCTGTATAACTCTGGTTCCAGGGGCTCTGATGAATTGAGTGTCTGCAGGGGTCTTAGAAATATTCCCTGCACATAGCAAAGGCTAACTGTACTGGAAAAATATTCAGATAAGCCAGAGGAGACCCAGAGGATGGAAAAGCTGCTGCGGAGAGCATGGCCAAAGCTCCCTCTGGAGCAGGCCTGAGCCCCAGTTCTGGTACACAGCCACTGAACCCTGGGCATGTTCCCTCTCTCTGTTAGCCTCAGGTGCATTTCTGAAGTGGGAGCAAGAATAACATGTACCACAAAGCATTGGATTGGGGCATTGACCTCGTTTTTTCTTTGTCTCCTTCCTTCCTTCCTTCCTTCCTTCCTTCCTTCCTTCCTTCCTTCCTTCCTTCCTTCCTTCCTTTTTCTTAGCATACAAAAGAATTAGGCTTTATTATGGCACTTGCAAACAAATTTTGTTTTTGCTGTTTCTCCTTCTGTCTTCTTGCCCATTCCCCTGCACACACACCCCCCCCCCCCAATACCCTTGTGCTTCTCTTGGCCTCCTTTCTGCTCTGAGGTCATATGCCCTTTGACTTCCCCCTTTTCTCAACAGCATTTCCCCCCTCGTGATCTCCTATCTCGTTTCATAGCCTATGCCCTCATTCATGACCACTTACGCATGTGTCTAAACGTTGCCAGTTAGGACCCACATATGAGAAAGAATGTGTTTTCTTGTTTTAACTTTTTGAATCTGGGTCACTTCGCTTAATAAAATAATACATTTCAAGTCCATTCATTGTCTTGTGAGGTTCATAATTTTATTTTTCTTTATGGCTGAATAAAATGACACTGTGTGTCTATATCAAGCAGTCAGCCTTTCAAAGCACAAAGCCCAGGGCCTGGCAAGGAAGGAACTTAGTGAGCAGTCATTATTGGCAAATCCGTGAAGAGAACAGCAGATCGAAGGATCATTCTAGACAACAGAACAGAAGCAGAAACTTTAGCCCAGTAACATGTCTGTAATTCCACTTAGGAGGCTGAGGCAGGAGGATGGAGTTTGAGAGGAGCCCAAGCTATGTAGTAAGACCCTGTCTCGGGGAAACAAAAAACCAGAAGAACTGAAATAGGAAAAAGTCTCAGAAGTAAGGTGGGAGTGGGTAGTGGCCCAGCCATGGTGATGGAAACAGTCAAGAGGAGTCAGAGGAGAGAACGGTTCAGATGAAGCGGATAGACACCTAAGCAGAGGAGTGAACTCTGTTCCTACTGGACTCTTAAAGTCTAATCCCGAACACCGGCTGTGCTTCAGGGATCCTGCAGTGTGAACAGTAGGGGGCAAAGGGCAGCAGGTCCCAGGAAGTGGGATTGAGCCAGGTGTCACACAGGTGAGCATCTGTGTCTGTCACCGTTACTGGATTTAGAGCATTAAAAGGAGACCCCTCTCGGCCTTTGATCAGGTCTTGACAAGTTCCTGCTTTTTGCCCGAAGGATGGACATCCGTCGGATCAGCTTCGACACAGAGGACCTGTCCGACGACGTCATCCCACTGGCTGACGTGCGCAGTGCTGTGGCCCTTGACTGGGACTCCCGGGATGACCACGTGTACTGGACAGATGTCAGCACTGATACCATCAGCAGGGCCAAGTGGGATGGAACAGGACAGGAGGTAGGGCTGCGCGGGTCCAGCCCCTCCAGGAGGGGAGGTGTTTCCCATTCCTTGCAGTTGGTGGGTTTGGGCTCCAGAGTTGGAATAGGTGTGCAGAGAGTGATGCAGCTTTGCTTCCTGCCCAGGTGGTAGTGGACACCAGTTTGGAGAGCCCTGCTGGCCTGGCGATTGATTGGGTCACCAACAAGCTCTACTGGACAGATGCAGGTACAAGGAGCCAGGGCTTGGCTGTCCTGAGTCTTCTGAGTACACATACGCGTCTCTAGGACTTATCTAAATTGCAACTTCTTTTATGCTATACTTGGTGCTTGTAAATGTTTTGAGGCATCTTGGACAATGAGCTTATGATTTGTTTTGTTTGTTTGTTTGTTGTTTTCCATGAATGTCCGGATAAAATAGGCATTTTTCTATGAGTCTTAGTGGGTAGAGGCTTGGGAGATAAAAGGAATAGCTCTAACTAGTGTTCTTCAAAGTGTGGTTTCCGGAACAACGTCAGCATATCCTCAAAATCTTGAGGAACTAATTGCAAGAATCTTTAAGGATCCGTTTATGTGTATGTGTGCCTGAGTGTGTGTGTGCAGACCAGGTTATGTACAGGTGCCCATGGAAGCCAGACGAGGGTGTCAGATCCCCTGGAACTGGAGTTACAGGCAGTCTTGAGCCACCCACTGTGGGTGTTAGGAACTGAACCTGTGTCCTTTGCATGAGCAGCAAGCACTCTTAACCCCTGAGCCATCGCCCCAGCCACAGGAATCAGTATTTTAATGAGCTCTTCTCATTTTTGTGTGTACTGAAATCTGAGAATCGTTGCCTCGAATCATAGGATGGAGCGGGCTTCCTAAGTTTAGAAACTTGTGCTATTCCAAGGAGTAAAACTAATCACTGCCTTGAATTTTTTTTCTCGTAGTTTCAGTCACTAAATATCTACTGTGTATTGACCACGTATTTGCCAAGCATTTCACGCATACAGAGCTCCGTGCTAGGCAGTGGCTGGGTGGGAAGGAATGGGCAAACCTGGAATTAAGTTTTCCCCCTTATCCCTTGGTAGGTACAGACCGGATTGAAGTGGCCAACACGGATGGCAGCATGAGGACGGTGCTCATCTGGGAAAACCTTGACCGTCCTCGGGACATCGTGGTAGAGCCCATGGGCGGGTACGTACTGCCTCTTCGGAGCCCCAACTCCCCCAAGGTCTGGGTACAAGACTGGAATCTGGAGATGAGGAAGAGGGGCCAGATTTGTGCATGTGCTAAGGGCAGAGAGGGGGCGTGAACTTGATGTCTCCTCTCTGGCAAGAGAACCTTTTAAATTTTAAATTTTCTCTAAAAAGATTTTTTTAATTGTTTGCTTATAAGAGCAATTTCATTATTAAAGAATATTAAATTTGTAGAAAGCAAAATTCTTACCTTCAGCATAACCATTGTTAACACTTTAGGGCATATTTTTCTGAAATATATTTTGCTCTAAGTGCCCACAAATATTGGTGGTGGTGGTGGTGGTGGTGGTGGTGGTGGTGGTGGTGGCAGCGGCAGTTTAGGTTTTATAAAAGTGACATCGTTTTGGAACCAGATAAGTACCCGTAATCCTAGCACATGGGAGGTGGAAGCAAGAGGATCAGGAATGCACAGTTATCCTTGCCTACTTAGCAAGTTCAAGACTAGCCTGGGCTATATGAGATCTTATCTCAAAAAACAGACCAAACAAAAGCCCCAACCTCTCCTCCCCCCAAAAGCTACACTTGGGTTTGGCTATAAAGCCTTCATTAGCTGCCTCACTTGAGTATATAGTCCTGCCTTGCTCTTCTTCATAGTTACATGGAATTTTGTGAACTTATGTGTCCTAATTATTTAATGTGTGTAGCCCAGAGAGCACATTTGCTGAGGGGTGGTAGGTAGTACACGTGGAGTTCGGTCTCCCCCTCCTTTCTTCACTCCCACCGCGGCCTTCTTGGCTACATACTCTTTAAACCTTGGCAGCTCATCTATCAAGACTCTGAGGTATAAGGCCTTCAGGGACAGCTCTGAGTCCAGGCTTGGGGTAACTTTTGGAACAGAACTCTTAAAAGCCCTTGAGGACCCTGAATCTCCTCATCAGTGTTTTTCCATGCTGTGGATTGACCCCTCGACCTCACATATGCTTCGAAGCCCTCTCAGTGAAGCACACTGAAACCCGACACTGGATACTAACTGGACGTCTAAGAACCCATTTGCTTATATCCAGGTACATGTATTGGACTGACTGGGGTGCAAGCCCCAAGATTGAACGAGCTGGCATGGACGCCTCCAGCCGACAAGTCATCATCTCTTCGAATCTGACGTGGCCTAATGGATTAGCTATTGACTATGGGTCCCAGCGGCTGTACTGGGCTGACGCCGGCATGAAGACTATTGAATTTGCTGGGCTGGATGGCAGCGAGAGGAAGGTAAAGGGGTCGCTAAAGCATCTCCCCTGCTCCGGAAGCCTCCAGGACAGCATTCTCTGGCTGGCAGCTGACAGGAGCTAGCAAGACCCAGAGGTTATGGGACTAGTATGGGACAGATGCTGTTTCTCTAAGAATGTGGCTCCAGGGGACACAGGGCTTCTGGCTGATGAGTCAAGCCTGCTAGGAATTAGGGTGACTTGTGTGCTGGACACACACACACAGAGGCTTTCCCAATCTACATTGCAACTGATGGTAATCAGTCACCTATTGCACACCTGTCCAATGACTGCGCTGCCTCTCTTTTGCTATTGTTTATTTTGTTATAATTTTCAACTTTCAGGAACATTGCAAGAGTATAAGAGGAATAATATTTTGCCACATTTCCCATTCAAATCTCATTCTTCCTCTCTCCCTTCTTCTCTTCCTTCTTCCCTCTCCCTCCCTCCTTCCCTCCCCCCCTCCTCCTCTCTCTCCACATACATACACAAATATAAACACACACACACACACAATTATTTTTCTGAATCATCTGAGATTAAATTGGAAACATTTGCCACAGTTCCAAAATTTTTCCAGCACATATTTCTGAAGTAAAATTGAGCTTGGAGATAGCACAGTAGGTAAAAGCATTAGCCATAGAAGCATGAGGACCTGAGTTCAAATCCCGGTGTCCACATAAAATCTGTACACAGTAACATGAGTATCTGTTATCCCAGGACTCCCAAGGGAAGATGGGAGGGAGGCAGAGACAAGAGACTCCCAGAAGCTCGTAAATCTGCTATCTTGGCATACACAGCAGAAAAATAACAGAGAGCCAGGTAGAAGGCGAAGACACATACATGAGGATATCACACACACTGAAAAAAACAATAAAATTAATGTTGACATATTACTGTGCAATCCACATTCTGTGTTTAAATTCCTTTTCAATTTCTTAAGTAATGCCTTTTAATAATTTTAATTTTTTTCTTTTTACTCAAATATCTAAAACAGAAGCACTCATTGCATTTAGTGACCCTGCCCCCACCTCACCCTCCCCGGGGCCTTGCTATATAGCCCAAGTTGGCTTCAAACTTGGGCAACTCTCCTGCCTGATCCTTCTCAGTCCCAGGACTGCAGGCCCGTACCAACATGCCCAGCTCATAATCATGTCTCTTTATCCTCTAATCTTGTTTCTTCCTCAGACTTTCTTACCCTTTCTATTTAAAACAAAACCATGTATTTAGTTTGTGTGCACTACAGTGCATGTGTGAGGTCAGGAGACAGCTTGTAGGAGTTGGTTCTCTCCTTCCACCACCTGGAGTCCAGAGATTGAACTCAGGTCACCATATTTGGTGACAAGCACCTTTACCCACTGAGCCATATTGCTGGCCAGTCTTTCCATTTTCAAAATGGAAAAATCCCTTTCTTACGGTATCTGGTTTGATTGCTTGGTCAAGGTGGTATCCACTATAAAGTTGCTAATTCTCCTTTGGTGATTTGAGCCAAGACACACTGGAGATATGTACATAATGTTTTCCTGTAGTCGCCCGGCACTTAGGTGTTAACACGCGCTGGCAGACAGAGCTGAGAGAGGCAAGCTCCAGGGTGCAGGAAGCTGTTTCCTAGCACTTTGCTAAGCTCTTGCCTGATCCCTATACTGTTTCATGATACACGTGTTGGGGCCTTCCAGGTACTAATCGGAAGTCAACTCCCCCACCCTTTCGGGCTGACTCTGTATGGACAGCGCATCTATTGGACTGATTGGCAGACCAAAAGTATACAAAGTGCTGACCGGCTGACTGGGCTAGACCGGGAGACTCTGCAGGAGAACCTGGAGAATCTTATGGACATTCATGTCTTCCACCGCCAGAGGCCTCCGGGTAAGCAGCCATCAGCCGCTGCTGGCTTCTCCCTCAGCCTTTTTATTCCCTAGCTGCCCCATTAACAGCTCCCTCTCCCTCTACAGTGACAACACTGTGTGCTGTGGAGAATGGCGGCTGCAGCCATTTGTGTCTCAGGTCCCCAAGTCCAAGTGGCTTCAGCTGTACCTGCCCCACAGGTATCAACTTGCTGCTTGATGGCAAGACATGCTCACCAGGTGAGTCAAAGCACGGCCTGTTTGGGTGGAAAGAGGCTGTCCCTCCTCGCAGGAACCCTCTGATATGGTCAGAGAATCTGTGGACAAGGAGCAGGTAGACAGGATGGAGACCAGGTCCCATTGGTTCTTGTGCTCACCTTGGATGTTAGAGACTGTCCTGTCTTAACAGTTTTACCTGTTGTAAAATTACAATATGATAATTTGTTTAGAACAGGACATTCTCTTGTAGAAACATGGTAAAATAAATGTAAAAATGTGTCCTATCTACAATGGAGTGGTACCCTCTCTTCCTTAGCTGTGCCACTTTTGTGAGCACAGGACCTGTGAGTCATTCTTATGGGAGGATTCCAGAAGTAGGGCCTGGCTACCCCTATGTTAGGGGTCAAGGTTTCTCCTAGAGCTACTGTGTGGAGGGCTCGAACTCTAACCTCGGACAGAATCTGAATGCCTCTCAGCTGGTGAATGAAGCTTTCTGGGACACTGTTACTCCTTTTCTTAAGCTTTATGATAAAAGGGTCCTTCAAAGAGGACTGCTGCTATGATACTGCTTTCTGTTCCACCCCTGTTTAACTCTGGGTGTGTGTGTGTATGTGTGTGTGTGTGTCTGTCTGTCTGTCTGTCTATCAGAGGATAACATGAGGTAGTCTGTTTTCTCCTTCCATCATATGGGTCCTGGAGACTGAATTCAGGCCATCAGCTAGTGGCCAGCACCTTTACCCTCTGAGTCATCTTGCCACACCTCCCTCCATAGAATAAATAAAGAGGTGAGCCAGGCAGGGTGATATACACCTGCAATCCCAGCACTTGGGAGAATTAGGAGTTGAAGACCCTCCTCATCTACACAGTGAGGTCAAGGCCAGCCTAGGCCACATGAGGCCCCTTTTCAAGCTCTCTTCACACCCAAAAAGGAAGAACCATTTATACATATGTGTGAAGCCTAATGCTCAGAGCTTTATGTATGTACATGATTTCTTTTCATTCTTATAGTTATCCTGTTATTATCCACATTGTATAGAATAGGCTTAACTAATTTCAGAATTTACCTCCACTCATACCACCAGACCAACAGTATCAGGCCTTGGGCTCCTGTTTGCCTGCCTCCGAATCCTCTTATTGTCTCTGCTAGAGTGACTGTCCTCCCTCCTTCTCTCTCCACCTGGGCAGGCATGAACAGTTTCCTCATCTTCGCCAGGAGGATTGATGTCCGCATGGTCTCCTTGGACATCCCTTATTTTGCTGATGTGGTGGTACCCATCAACACGACCATGAAGAACACCATTGCCATTGGAGTGGACCCGCTGGAAGGTCTGTGTGACTCTTGTTGTCATCTATATTTCTGTGCCTGATCAAAAGCCATCACTGTCCTTTCTTCCTCCATCTTTGCCTTCTGTTCCTGCTGTCTTTGCCAAGAGCTGCCCTGCTATGATAGCCCTCTACCTGCTTACATTTCCCCTGTTAGGGTCTATAGGGCTCTGATGGTCCTGGTGTCTCAGGCTCTGAATTAGTTGTGGGTGCCACTGTGGGCAGGCAGGACCTGGGTTGAGTCAAGCCTTCCCTCTCAGGAAAAGTGTACTGGTCTGACAGCACACTGCACAGGATCAGCCGTGCCAGCCTGGATGGCTCCCAGCACGAGGACATCATCACTACAGGTGAGCCTTCCCCCAACCCGAGGGCCACCTGTCTGGCTAAAGAGCTGGGAAATATCCCATCTGCCTTAAGGCAGGAGTCAGTGTGCTCTTCCGACATCCTGCAGGTTTGCAGACCACAGATGGACTGGCAGTGGATGCCATCGGCCGGAAGGTGTACTGGACAGACACGGGAACGAATAGGATTGAAGTTGGCAACCTGGATGGGTCTATGCGGAAAGTGTTGGTGTGGCAAAACCTTGACAGTCCCCGGGCCATTGTACTATACCATGAAATGGGGTAAGAGCTGGCTTTATCACTCTGGGTAGCTGAATGGACCAAGTTTAGCCGAGACTATGGATAGGTGAAGGTGCACAGTGGGAAATGTGCTACGTGAGCACAGTGAACCCTGAAGGTCACGTAGACTAACCCCTGATCCCGGACTGTTCCACTCCCTTGCAGCTTCTTTCAGCATAGCGTATAGCTTTAAAGCATGAACCTTGCCATCAGTAGACGGGATTCAAGGGCTGGAGATCCATCACTTAGTAAAGTGCTTGCTACACAAGCATGAAGACCTGAGTTTGGCCCCAGTATCCAAATAAAAAGCTAGGTACAGTGATAGGTGCCTATGACCCTAGTAATAGAGAGGCAGAAACAAGAGGAGCCCTGGAGCTTGCTGGCCAGCTAGGCTTGCTGAATCAGTGGGCTCCAGGTTCAGCGAAAGAAGCTATGTTAAAAAAATAAGGTAGAAAGTGAGTGAGGATCGTCCACCTCTGGCCTCAAGCCTCACGGGCACACGTGGGCATGCACCCGCATACACGAGGGCACACACTCTGAGACCAAGATTTAAATTCTTTCATGTGTATTAGCTTCCTCACTTTGGATCTAATGTTTAAAATCTCTGATCCTTATCAGCCTTCTCCCCTGTCAAGCAAGGGTGACAGTGTGACAATAAAATTGCACACCTTGTCACCCAACCTTGCAAGGACGAGGTAATGTGTGTGAAGTGTTTGGTGTGCTGTAGGAACACACAGAATGTTTGACACACTGCAGGTATCCACAGACTATGGGTGCTATTAGAATAACCAGCTGCTCTGTTTTCTCCATCAGGCTCATGTACTGGACAGACTGGGGGGAGAACGCCAAATTAGAGCGTTCTGGAATGGATGGCTCAGACCGTACTGTGCTCATCAACAACAACCTAGGGTGGCCTAATGGGCTGACTGTGGACAAGGCCAGCTCCCAACTGCTCTGGGCTGATGCCCATACTGAGGTGAGAGCCCTGCCCCTGTTTCCCAGAAGCCTGGGAAGATAGAAGAGAGCTGTTCAGAATCTTCAGTGAAGGCTTCTGGTGGACTAATAGCCTCCTCCCCACAATCTCCTCCACAGAGAATTGAGGTTGCAGACCTGAATGGTGCCAATCGGCATACATTGGTGTCACCAGTCCAGCACCCATATGGCCTCACTCTGCTTGACTCCTATATCTACTGGACCGACTGGCAGACCCGTAGCATCCACCGTGCCGACAAGAGTACTGGCAGCAATGTCATCCTTGTGAGGTCCAACCTGCCAGGCCTCATGGACATCCAAGCTGTTAACCGGGCACAGCCACTGGGTGAGAAGGATCCTAGGATTCTTGAGTTAGGGACCCTGGATTTCTGGGGCTATCCCAACAGCAGAATATAGCCCAGGACACAGAGCTACTTACAATCGGAGAGAATTCCTAAGCTCCACATCCAGGATAACTTTTTTGTTCCTCTAGATATGACTGGTACCACAGGTCTATGATGCTGCTACCTCCAAAGAGGGTCTTTATGAGAGTCTACTAGGCTCCCAGGCTGGGTGTGAACACTTGATGCTCTTCTCTCACCAGGTTTTAATAAATGTGGCTCGAGAAATGGCGGCTGCTCCCACCTCTGTTTACCTCGGCCTTCTGGTTTCTCCTGTGCCTGCCCCACTGGTATTCAGCTGAAGGGAGACAGGAAGACCTGTGACCCCTCTCCAGAGACCTACCTGCTCTTCTCTAGCCGGGGCTCCATTCGCCGAATCTCACTGGACACCGATGACCACACAGACGTGCATATTCCTGTTCCTGGGCTCAACAATGTCATCTCCTTAGACTATGACAGTGTGGATGGAAAGGTCTATTACACAGATGTGTTCCTGGATGTTATCAGGTATGGGTGGCACTGGAAACAGCGGGGGACACAGACCTGATCCTGAGCAGTCGTGTATGAGATTACATTCTCTGTTGACTGGATGGCTTGGCCGTTTAACATGGAATTAGAATTCTGACCACCTCACAGCAATCCACACTTCCATTGCTTGTTTGTTGGTTTGGTGACTGTAAAGCTACTCAAAGGCCTGAAATTGGAAGATCACTAGTTAGAGGCCAACATGGGCAAGATCCAGTCTCAAAAAAATAAGAACAGAGCTGGTTACCGTGGTTCCCCACCTCAGCACTCAAGGGGCCAAAGCAGGAAGGCAATGAGGTGAAGATCAGTCTAGACAATGTAGCAACCTCCTGTCTCAGAAACCATAAACAGGATGCAGCTCAGAGTGCTTGTGTAGTGTGCGCAAAGCACTGGGCTTGATTCCCAGCACTGCCTGAAGTGGGCACTTGAGGCAGAAAGCTCACAAGTTCAAGGTCATCTTTAGCTATATAATGAGCTAGCAGGAGACCTGGGCTGTGTAAGACTCAGCCTGGCAGTCGTGGCGCACACCTTTAATCCCAGCACTTGGGAGGCAGAGGCAGGTGGATTTCTGAGTTTGAGGCCAGCCTGGTCTACAGAGTGAGTTCCAGAACAGCCAGGGCTACACAGAGAAACCCTGTCTCAAAAAAACAAAACAAAACAAAAAAAGACTCCATCTCAAACACACACACACACACACACACACACACACACACACACACACACACACACACACACACCAAAGAAACCTGATATATTAAACAAACAAACATGATACTAAGTTGGGAACCTGGAGCTTCCACACTTAGTGTCAGGTCCTAAGGGGACTCTAAGAATCCCCTAAGGCAGGCAGGTGAAAAGTTGGAATCTATATTGCAGTATAGGAACCTTTAGCCCAACATTAAGTTATTTTGAGTGGCTTTTTTGCTATTATTTTTATTATTCTTTATATTTCTTCTTTCTTTTTTTAAGATTTATTTATTTATTATATGTAAGTACACTGTAGCTGTCTTCAGACACTTTTTTCTTCTCTCTCCGGCTCTGCTCTCTGTAGCTGTCTTTAGAAATCCCAGAAGAGGGCATCAGATCCCATTATAGATGGTTGTGAGTCACCATGTGGTTGCTGGGAATTGAACTCAGGACCTTCAGAAGAGCAGTCAGTGCTCTTAACATTAAGCCATCTCTCCAGCCCCTATATTTCCTATTTCAACACAACTCAAGAATCTGATGCCATGCCAATACAAGAGACTTACCATGGCAGAAATTCTTACATGGGGTATAGAAATCTTTGCCTTTGTTCTCCTGAGGGTGTATTCAGATCTCATGTGGTGTGTACAGTTTAGAGAAATCTCCCAGGTGACTACGACATGAACCTTAACCCTGGTTCATTAGTCTCTGTTTAAAATCACAGATTGGTTTTAGCAAACCTTTGCTTTGTATCTTTGCTTTGCTTTGTTCTAGAGACTGAACCCAGGGCCAGTGTTCTACCACTACACTCTCAGCCCCAATCTACCTGTTTCATAATCACCCCAGGTAGCAATCCTTGTGTCCTCACAGGATATATTAGGAATGATTTAATTTGTCCTATGGCAAGACATGCATCCAAACTCTCTACTACTTCCAGTTTGCAGGAAACATTCTTAAGAATTCACTCTCTCATTCATTCTGCCTGTATGGAGCACCTACCATGCTGGGTACTGAGGAACATACTGTATCTGTCTCTATAGAGCTTATAGTGAGGTTCAGGGTATGATTTCTGGTTAGCCTGGTTACTCAAGCAACCCTGCATTGTCCCCAAGGCGAGCAGACCTGAATGGCAGCAACATGGAGACTGTTATTGGGCATGGGCTGAAGACCACTGATGGACTGGCAGTGGATTGGGTTGCCAGAAACCTATACTGGACAGATACAGGCCGAAATACCATCGAAGCATCTCGGTTAGATGGTTCCTGTCGCAAAGTGCTAATCAACAACAGTCTAGATGAGCCCCGGGCCATTGCTGTTTTTCCCAGAAAGGGGTAAGTTCATGTCTAGTGGGAAGGAGAGCCAGGCTAGAAGGGACTGGTGGAAAAGAAGCTCCCAGAAGGGGCTTACAGATGAATGGATTGGTGGCAGCCACTGTATTCTGCCAACCTCTTTACACCATCTCCTTCCCCATGCTTTGTGACAATGGCACTATTATATCTTAGGTACCTCTTCTGGACAGACTGGGGCCACATTGCCAAGGTTGAACGGGCAAACCTGGATGGTTCTGAGAGGAAGGTCCTCATCAACACAGACCTAGGCTGGCCCAATGGCCTTACCTTGGACTATGATACCCGCAGGTGAGGACCCTGTCCCAAACAGCCACCTGGAAATGGAGGGTGGGCCAAGGAGAAGACAGAGATTGACATGGGGGAAAAGACAAGATGGAAAGCCCCTGGACAGATGAGGAAGAGGAAACAGTAAGAAGGGTAAGACAATACAGTCAGCACCGGGCTTGCTGAATCCAGCCCTGGGCCTTCTGCTGGCTTTGGTGTTCTTGGTTTACAAGTCCTGAAGACTGTTAATAGACAGAATGTGTCCTGCTTTCCACAACCATTTGGGGTCTTAGATTTGTAGCTTACCTGAAGCCATAGGTGCTGGAATTGGCAATTTCTCCTCTAGATTAGGAAACAAAATGGGAAGGGCAGAGGAGGGTGACTTCCCTTTCCTGCCCCCAGAGGAAAAGAATTAAGACCAGGCCACCTGGAGAGTTGGTAGGGCAACCTCTTCTTTTAACCTTGGTTAGGGCCACATGACCTGAGACCTTTCCGAAGACCATTTATAAAAATTTGGATTTAGATTTCTGGATAGGACCCAAAGGGTGATCAAGTTGCCATGGAAAAGGCTGCGGGTGTCTTAGATTCTCTGTCTCCACAAAGCAGCTCCAGGCTCCCTTCTTAGGAGTTACCTTTCCTTCTTTAGCTGTGGGGCTCTTGGTGGCCTCTCATCAGGAGTGTTTCCTGACTGCGTGACACCTGCCGGTTCAGCTGGGGAGGAGCAGGAAGTTCCTTATGGGGAAGAACCATCTGCTCCCCTTCTCTTTCTCTTCGCAGGATCTACTGGGTAGATGCACATCTGGATCGGATCGAGAGTGCTGACCTCAATGGGAAGCTGAGGCAGGTCTTGGTCAGCCATGTGTCCCACCCCTTTGCCCTCACACAGGTACTGGCTCAGGAGAGAGGTAACTAGACCTCCATAACTAGGGTGTTTCCCAGGGATTCTAAGCCACATAGTACTTTGCTAACCTGGCCCACCACTTCCATGTAGGAAGTGCTCTCAAACAGAGATGCACCAAGTTAGCTGTGGAGCTTGTTAGAACACAAGTGCCAGGGCCCTGACTTGAGAGAAGTTGTTTTGTGATGACTGAGCCCAGGAACATGGTGTTTTGATAAGTTCTGGTTGAATCTATTGCTGTGTTTTTAGCTCACTTAGTTAAAGTTGGTTAAAGGTGAGAGATTTGAGGTGGCCAGCTATGTGGTAAGTGTTTGCATGCCTTCACAATGAGTCTGAAGTCTACCTGGGTAAATAACAGGACACAAAACCTCTGTAGGCTATAGTTACCTATAAAACAAGTTGGTTTAATGGTAGCATCCACTCCAAGCATGCACTAGTGTCAGCATAGGACCGGGCACTCTGTAAACAAGCTGCACCGTCTTAATCACTTACTGACAAGAGCAAATGAAGGAAGGGAAGGTTTATCTGGCTCACAGTTCAAAGGTTCAGTCCATCATAACAGGGACGACATGACAGCAGGAGCAGGAGGCAGCTGGTCACAGTGCGCCTGCAGTCAGGAGACAGACATTGGTGTGTGCTGTACTCTCCCCTTTTTATCCAGCCCAGGACCCCACCCGCTCACACTTAGAGTGAGTCTTCCACCTTAATTAACTTACTTTAGCAACCTCTCTGGCATGCCTTGCAGTTTGTTTCCATGATGATCTAAATCCCATCAACTTGACAATCACAATTAGCCATCAAGTCGGATGAGGTGGCTTATAGATCTCCAAGTTCAAGGCCAGGCTGGTCCGTGCTAGCAGAGGGTCCTTAATAAGACTCTGTCGCAAGTTAAAACAGAGATTAACTATCGCATGTAACTAGTTCAATTATTCTTGTTTGGGATCGTTCGACACAACAGGATAACCTGAGGAAACTATGTGGTGGCATGTTGTTGTAATTCCAGCAATTAGGAGGTGGAGGCAGGAGGATTCAAGGTTATCCTTAGCTACATAGCTAGTTTGGTGCTAGCCTGGGCTATATGAGACTCTCAGACACTTAAAAGTTCTCCCTGCTTGACAAACATCATTCTTTCTTTTTTTTTTAATGCTGGGGTTTGAACCTGTAGCACTCTCCCACAGGACTACATCCTCAACGCTGTATTGTGTACTTGATGTTTACCCTCCACAAGGGGTTTGTCTGAATTTACCTGGCAATAGGCTAACACTGAATATATTATTTTCTTGATCTACAAATGTCTTCCAGGATTTCTAACATTCTACACTGAGGAGGAAGAGAATAACACTTTCATTTCCCCTCTCACTCACCCTTGGCTGAGAATGTCACTTCTGGGACATTGTCAGGGAGCTGTTCATGTGAATAAGCAGGGGATTTGAGTCAGGGTTTTGAACAAAAAGACCCACACAGCAAAGGCGGAAATGAACCTCTGGGCTCATTTGCTGGGTAGTGAGATAGTCGCTCATTTGACTGAGGACTGAGTGTAAGTGCTACAGACTCGGAGATGAATCAAGCACATTCCTTTTAAAAATTTATTTAAAATTTAATTTTTAAAAACTTTTTATTGGTTCTTTGTGAATTTCACATCACGCACCCCAATCCCACTCGTCTCCCCGCCTCCACGTACCTGCCCTCCACCCTTGCAACCTCTCCCACAAAAGAGGAAAAAAATCGGTAGTGTGTCACAGCCATGCGCATTCTCCACAAAGTAGTTTGGGCTGGAGGCAGACGGCTGTAACTAGCACTTGGGAGGAAGAGGCAATAGATTATTGAGTGTGAGGCCTACCTCACCTACCTGGAACAGTGAGTTCCAGGCTAACTTGAGCTACATAGCAAGACTGTCTCAAAAGAAAAAAAAAAAAAGCTAGGCATTGTGAGGTGTGTCTATAATTCTAGCACTTGGGAAGTGGAGACAGGAGAATTAGGAGTTCAGAGCCATCCTCAGATACATAGTAAATTCGAGACCAATCTAGGCTACATGAGAGCTCAATAAACAAAAACAAAGAATATAAACAATCAAACAAAATAAAAAGTACCTGAGTAGGGCGAACAGGTAGAAATACAAACAAGTTACTACTGGGTGTCCAAACTATGTGTGGAAGTAGCTGCATGGTGCAAAACAACACAGAGGAGATCATTGATGTGTGCTCTGTGAGTCTGGAGCGATTTCCTGAGAGATATCTGGGGGTGCATAGCATTCATTTGGGAAATCAGACACAGAAGGCATTTCAGCAGTGGGATAGCATACACTGAGGTACAGAAGAGGCACTGGGGTCTGACTGCTGAATACTTCTTTTGGGTTCCTTATTGAGTAGCAGGACAGGTGGATCTACTGGACAGACTGGCAGACCAAATCCATCCAGCGTGTCGACAAGTACTCAGGCCGCAATAAGGAGACAGTGCTGGCCAATGTGGAGGGACTCATGGATATCATCGTGGTGTCCCCACAGCGGCAGACAGGTGGGCCCCTTGGAACTGAGCCCCTTTCCTCACAGTTGGTGGGACTGGCTCTGGTCATCCCAAGGGCTGTTAGTGGCCAACATGATTAGAGCCACAAGAAAACCTTTGGGCTCGTGTTTCTCATTTTTTAGACCTTTGCATCCTTTGTGATTATCCCCTTCCTGCCCTATTGTCCTGGGAGTGAGATAGCCCCAGATTTCCTCCCTTTTGAGGGGTGTGAGACCGGGAGACCCTATTCTGTCTTAGACCAGACACATCTGCTTTGCCTCCAGGGACCAATGCCTGTGGTGTGAACAATGGTGGTTGTACCCACCTCTGCTTCGCCAGAGCCTCTGACTTTGTGTGCGCCTGTCCTGATGAGCCAGACAGTCACCCCTGCTCCCGTGGTGAGTTGGATAGACTAGCTTCTTGGGACAACAGAGCCCTTGAAAAGGGAGGGGGTGGCAACCTCAACAGTGTCCTTTTAGGGAGCATCAGAGTGACATATTGTAAATGAGTAGTATTCTCGATGCTCGGGCCTGGCTTTGTCTGCCCTCTGGCATTTCCTAGAACAGAGGTCTGGACGCCCGATGTCATGCTGGGGATCACCAGATCATCATCTCTATTCCTAATATTTGTGAGCCAGCAACTTTATCTAGAATCACTAATAGTAAATCCAAATCCCATTTAAATTTATAGCCATATATCCGAGTACCTGAGCTTAGGGCATCTGAAGATTCTGTCAAGACGGCTAGCTGCCACTCTTGAACCATATATATAGTTTCTATCAGCCCATTTCAATCCTCTTTTCTTTCCAGTACCTGGCCTCGTGCCTCCTGCTCCCAGAGCTACCAGCATGAATGAAAAGAATCCAGTGCTACCCAACACATTGCCCACCACCTTACATTCTTCTACCACCAGGACCCGCCCATCTCTGGAGGGGGCAGAAGGAAGGTAAGTAGGGTCAATACAGGATTGAGGGTCTGGATTCAGATCACCATGCCCTCCTGGTAGAAAAGCATTGTCCCAGCTTCATAATCTGGCAGATGGGCGATACATCACATCATTGACCACGAGTCCCTATTATGTGAAACACAGGTGATTTTAAAATGTAGATTGCTGCAAATGAATCTCTTTTACTTTTAATTGTGTGTGCACACACACACATGTGTTCGAGAGCACACATAGACACAGCCACATGTAGAAGACAGAGCAGGATAACAGGTATCCTCTATTTCTATTCTCTTAGACAGGGTCCCTCACTGAATCTAGAGCTCACTGTATTTTTGGCTAGGCTGGTGCCCAGTGATTCTCTTGTCTGTGCCCCCCACTGGTAGGGTCATGGGCATGTGCAGCCATGCCAGGTTTTTGCATGAGTGCTGAAGATCTGCACTTGGGTCTTCATGCTTGCAAGCAAGTGCTCTTATTCACTGAACCATCTCCTGGACCCTGATGCTCTTTTCATTTCTGAGAGCAAGAAGCTTAAAAACAGCTTTCTAGAGAAATCACTAGGCAGGAGGCTCCTTCCTGCATTCCGTCTGTCCATCTGCCTTTGCTCTCATGTCACCAGTTTAGTATTAGGGTTTTGTCCTAATAGAAACACGATTGAGATTAAATATTTAATACAGCACTAAAGTAGTATCTGCATTATAACGTTGTAACTTAAGTGTGATAGCCTTAGCTTATAACAATCCCAGTACTCAAATAAAATACACATATATGCATGTGCACACAATACACACAAACATATCCACATACCATAATCAAATAAGCAAATATAACCATATAGTTTTCAAAGCAAGCATAAAATACATTTCATTAAATTTGATGCACTGGCAACTATAGTTTAAAAGGTCATTGAGCTGAAATCAGAAACAATGACTCCAAAATAAGTACTCTAAGTTCAGTGTCTCCAAAGTGTCAAGATTTGCACAGGGTCAGATGCAAGTGCTATGGGCTCTGGTCTCTTCATTTTGTGTAGTTTGTAAAGAAAACAAACATTCAAGTGTGAAGATGTGCCTTTCTGACTAACTTTGAAATGTTAGCCATCATCTTTAATCTTAAATTTTCTTTAGAACTTTTGTTGTTTTCACTGTGCTGAAGTGTGAAGGCCGCACATGCCAAGCAAGCGATCCACTGCTGAGCTGTGCTCCTAGACCTAGTGTGAGCTCTGCACATGCTAGGCAAGCGATCCACTGCTGAGCTGCGCTCCTAGACCTAGTGTGAGCTCTGCACATGCTAGGCAAGCGATCCACTGCTGAGCTGCGCTCCTAGACCTAGTGTGAGCTCTGCACATGCTAGGCAAGCAATCCACTGCTCCTAGTCCCTCATTTTATTTATGAAACATCTGGACCCTCCTCAGACATTTTTTCCTAGGTATGTATATACACATTCCTATGTTCATGTGGAGGCCAGAGCTCAGTGTGGAATGTCTTCCTCAGTTGCTTCCCACACTATTTTTTAAGACACGGTCTCTCCCTAACCTTAGACCAATTGTCTAGGCTGACTAGCCAGCAAGCTTCACAAATCCTCCTGTCTCCACCTCTCCAGCACAGGGATTACAGGCGTTTGCTGCTACAACCAGTTTTTCATGTGGGTGCTGGGCTCCGAACCCAGATCCTCATGTTTCCCTGGCAAGAACTTTACCCAGTGAATCATCTCCGTGGGCCCTCTGATTTCTTTAATGCTCGTTAGTTCTTCATAGCCTGTGGTAATACATGTTTTGACTATTTAAGTATGTTAGTTGGAATATAATTTTTTAAAAAAAATCCCGCATAACTAAGCAGAACATAGGTGCTAACAGAAAAGTTTCCTCTATTATTTTTCTTAGTTAATATGACATTTTCATGTGCTTGTATCCTACAGCTGAAGAAACAAAAGTAACAATCATAACTAGCATTTGCCTCATTTTTTACTTATTCTCTGACAAATTCATAACATACACATAGATCCTATCCACCCCACCTCTCATTTCACCTGGAATTTTTTTTTTTCAAATAGGGTCACTATATAGCTTAGGGTGTCCTCACTCAGGGTCCTCTAAGTGCTGGGATAACAGCTGTTCATCATGCCCACTTTCCTCAGACCTTTCCCAATGGAGTTCTAGCTACAATTCCTGGTATCTTGGTTTCAGATACTCTTCTGCTGTCTGTGTGCCTTTTCTCCAGGCTGTTGGGAGGCACCTTCAATTGCTTGTCATAATATGCCAGAGTTACCTTCTGAGCAGTGCAAGTGCACCAGCTGCGCACTCCCTCTGGGTGTCTTGCTTAGTCCCTTGTGAAAGAATGGAGGGAGGAAAAACAATTTTTTTAACCTTGTGACAACCAATCAGATTTGGTGGTTTGCAGCTGCTTCCCATTCGATCTTGTAGTAGAAGGAAGATTTAAATTGGTGTCCTTAGAACTCTGTGTAGCTCGCTCTAAAACTGCTACTTTTAAAGGTATATAACTGAAAACATATTTAAACATAACATAGCAGCTGGGAACCAATGGTTTCTTTTGCCATTCTCTCTCTCTCTCTCTCTCTCTCTCTCTTTCTCTCTCTCTCTCTCTCTCCCTCCCTCCCTCCCTCCCTCCCTCCCCCTCCCTTTCCCTCTCCTTCCCACCCCTCTCTCTCTTCCTCAGTTTTTTGAGACAGAGTCTCACTATCCTGGAACTTATTCTGTAGACCAGACTAGCCTCGAATTCACAGAGATCCATCTATTTCTGCCTCCCAAGTGCTGGGATTAAAGGCCTGTACCACTATGCCTGGTTTAATACATAATCTTTTTCATTTCATTTTTTTGGAGGCACATATCCCAGTACATGTAGAGCTCAAAGGACAAGATGTAGGAGTTGGTTCTCTTCTCCTACCCTGTGGGTCCCAGGGATCAAACTCAGGTCACCAGGCTTGGCAGCAGGCACATTTAGTTCCTCAGCCATCTCCCTGACCCCTTGATAGAGTCTTTCAGGTCTGAAAGCCCTATTTACAGCCCTTTTCTCCTTCCGGGAAGAGGGTAAGTCCGAGAAGGCTTCATGTCTCTTCCTCATGCCCCACAGATGCTCTGAAAGGGATACCCAGCTGGGCCTCTGTGCACATTCCAATGAAGCTGTACCTGCTGCTCCAGGTAGGTCCTAAGAATAGAACTGCTGTACAAAAGAAGACTCTTCTGTTTATCTGTTTTTGAAACAGGCTATTTATTAGCACGTAGGCCACACTGGCCTCAAACTCTTCAATTTCCTTTCCTTTGCTCTCAAGTGCTGAGAGCAAGCTATGGATATACCACCACTTTATATGGCTTTATATGGACTTAAGTCTCCACTTATTTCTTTCCTGGTTTCCTTAGAAGGTTGGCAAACTCTTTCCATTGACTAAGTCCACAGAAATAATAATCCTAAGAGTCACCACTTAGGTGGCCTCCAGAAGATGGTCCTTAGTCCTTGCCTGGCATTTCTCCCTTCTAGGTGAAGGGCTGCATGTCAGCTATGCTATCGGAGGACTCCTCAGTATCCTGTTGATTTTGTTGGTGACTGCGGCTTTGATGCTATACAGGTAACCTCAGCTCTGCTGCAGGGGTAACATGTTCTCTGGTCGCTGTTAGCTGGGTTCTCTTTAAGCTTCACAGTTTGCTGAATACCCTTGCACATAGCCTAGTGCCATCTCTAGGCCCCTGGCTGGGGTAGCAAAAGGAGAGAGTGGAAACCTAATTACTCTCCTGTGCTAACCCCGGCAGTTTCCTTCCTGGATGACTGACTTTTTCCACACCTCTCTCCCTCAAACCATTGGAACGGAAAATGGTCTTCCCGCCACACCAACACAACCTTTTACCTCAACGTGGCTGACACAGCATTGCTCCCTAGAAATCACTTTGAGAAGACACAATGTGTCATTGAAATTTAGGGTCTTTTTAATTGCCTTTTTCTTCCCAGTACTTTAAACATTGCAAACAACAAAAAAATCTGAAAATAAATTAATAATAATAATAATACCACTTGTCTTTTAGTGGGAAAGTGTAAATGCCCTAACCTGGTATCTTAGAGTCTCTTGCTGTAATGAAACACCATGACCAAAAAGTTGGGGAGGAAAAGGTTTATTTTTGATTCTACATTACCGTTATCATCAAAGGAAGTCAGGGCAGGAACCAATGCAGAGGCCATGGAGGGTGTGCTGCTTACTGGCTTGCTCCTCATGGCATGCTAAGTCTTCCTTTTTGTTTATTTGTTTGTTTTTGTTTTTCTCTGTGTAGCCCTGGCTGTCCTAAAACTCTCTCTGTAGAGGAGGCTGGCCTCAAACTGAGGGATGCATCTGTCTCTGCCTCCTGAATGCTGGAGTTAAAGATGTGTGCCACCACACCCAGCTTTCAGCATATTTTCTATAAAAACCCAGATCACCAGTCTAGGGGTGTCCCCACCCATGGTAGGCTGAGCCCTTCTATATCAATCACTAATTAAGAAAATACCCTACAGGCTTGCCTGCTTACAGATCAATCCTATAGACCAGTGTGGTTCCAACCTTTCTAATGCTGTGACCCTTTAATGCAGTTCCTTATGTTGTGGTGACCTCCAACCATAAAATTATATTGTTGCTATTTCATAACTGCAATTTTGCTGTTATTTCTGTTATGAATCTTAATGTAAATATCTGATAGGCCGGATATCTGATATATGACACCCCCCCGATGAGTTGTGACCCACAGGTTGATAACCACTCCTATAGATGCATTTTCTCAATTAAGGTTCCCTCCTCTCCAATGCCCATAGCTTGTTTATAAACCTAGCCAGCACACCAGTAATAGCGTCTGAGCTTCAGAAGGATTAGATTATATCTACCAATATTCCAGCTAGTAAACCACAGGGGTGGGATTGGAACAAAGGTCCATCTCCTTCATAACAAGCAACCTAAAAGGTAGTGAGTTATTGTGGATGGGAAATCTGGATATAGTTTCACTGTGTGCTCAGCTTCAAGGTCTCTTGCAGGTTGTAATCTGGGTGACAGCCAGAGTTATGACCTCATCTCAAGGCTAGACTGGGGAAAAAAGAAAAAGAAAAAAAAAAAAAAAAGAAATCCTTCCAAATGTACTAGAATAATTATTGTTGGCAGATTTCAGTTCTTTACTGGCTGTTGGTTGGAGGTCTCCCTCATCTGTTGCTTGCCTGTGGACCTTTCTATAAGTCAACGGCCAACATGGCAGTTTGCTCCCTTTGAAGAGAGGGATGGAGGGAGGAAGGATGTACCACTCAAGATGGAAGCTGATCTCCTCTTTGATACTTTTGCATAATGGGTTCAGTAGAAGTGAGTCACCAGCTCCAGCCCACACTCAAGGGCTGGGATTCAGAAGTGTGTGGGTGGCAGGAGGCAGGGTCATGGAGACCTACAGAGAAGCTGCTTCCCACACATAGGTCACATCTTCCCCCAGTATCATACCTATAAAGTTCTCAACTGATTTCAGTCTGATTTTTTTCTCTCGAAGACACAGAAAATCCAAACTTCCGGATCCTGGAATGGGAAACCTGACCTACAGCAACCCCTCCTACCGAACTTCCACTCAGGAAGTGAAGATTGAAGCAGCTCCCAAGCCAGCCATGTATAATCAGCTGTGCTATAAGAAAGAGGTAACAATGGAAAGTTCTATTCAGGGTTTTCTGGGGTTGGAGGGAAGGTGGGAGGAAGTATGACCAAATTGCCTGAGTGAATGAGTAAGGACCATGTGCTGTCCCTCCTACCATTTTGGAGACAATAATGAACAGAAAACTGAGTGTAGTTTGGGTTTCTGCAGAGATCTAGAATCTTTGGAGGATCTCAGTAAAAGCAAGGCTAGAAGTTTCAGGTCTGAAAACAGTAAGTGTCTATTTCCCTGGAGATCTTCCAGGTTTATGGATGCTTTCCTCCTAGAGGTTGTCATTCCTCTGTGCTGTACCCCTCTGAAGCAAGGGGCCTCTTCGAGACAATACCTGCAAACTCAAAAGCTCCTGGACTCTTTCTTTCTCTAATCTCTGAATTGGCAAAATAGTACCTATTGTTGGGAATGGCTAGTTTTTCTTTATCTTTGCTCTTAAGGTTTTAAAAGATTTTTCTAGTGGGCTGGAGAGATGGCTTAGCGGTTAAGAGCACTGACTACCTTTCCAGAGGTCCTAAGTTCAATTCCCAGCAACCACATGGTGGCTTACAACCATCTGTAATGGGATCCGTCACCCTCTTCTGGTGTGTCTCAAGACAGCTATAGTGTACTCATAAAATAAATAAATTAAAAAAAAAGATTTTTCTAGAAACCTGAATATTTACGTGTTTGTTTGTTTTTTTTTAATTTTGTTAAGTCAGTGCAAAATTATTTACTGAATATTTAAGCATGAAAAATAGTCATCTTTCCACAGGGGATCTGAAGTCTGAGATGTCAAGAGTTTCCTAATCTGATAGAACCTGTTTTCTTCTAAAATCCTGTAACCTTCATAGAGTTATTCCCTAAAAAGACTCAGCTTGCTCTGACTTTTAGCAGTCAACCAAGCAGGACCCTCACTATTGACAGAAACCCTGTACTTTCTGGATTGAGGGATTCCTGTATTTAAAAAGCTGCCACTGTAGTTTACAAGACTACCTACAGTCCTGGGAATGGAACCCTCTCTATTTCTGTGAAAGACTCTTGAGGATTCTTGAGTTCCTAGAATGTGGGGTGACCCAGAAAAAAAATCACAATGAAGGCTGTCCGTTAGTACTGTCTGAAGACGTGACTCAGCAGTTCAGCGCTCGCAAGGCCTGTGCAAGGCCCTGGATCCATTCCCACTGCTGCCAAATGAAAAAAAGGAAACCATTTGACCTCTGTCTTTTGTTTTCTGCTTCTTCCTCAGCAGCTCTTCCATCCCTCTGATAGCCTTTCACCCTTTCTCTTCTGATTCCCTCTTGAGTTCAGGTACCTGTTGCTCTGTGTGTGTAGAGAAAGTGGTGTTTCCAGAACTACCTCTGCCATGTACCCCACTGCCATGTCCCCAACTTACCCAGTGCATTTCTGTGATGAGGGTTCTCGGTGGGCCTGCATGTTATATCAAACTCACTTCCACTCGGAGGGTTGCTGGGTGGGTGGGAGACTGTACGTATCCTTGCAAACTGTCTCTATCTCTCTGTGTGATTGAGGGACTCCTTAAAGGCAGAGCCCATCATCAAGAACCTAGCATAGTCTCTGTTTAACATAGGGCCTTAATAAGTGTCTGTGGAATGGAACTGTTACTAACAGAAAGCAGTGGTTGGGACTCCAAGTGAGGAGACTACCCCAGGGACCAGTGCTTCCATGGCCCTTTTGCTCCTAGTGGTGGCAGGATAATAATGGAATACCCCACAGGTCAGGAAGGAGGCTGCCCTTGAAGAGCACACAAGGAGGGAACTTAAGCCAGAGTTAAAGCTACCTTTAGAGTGATGCAGGTCACTCAGGGATGGAAGCCGTTCCAGAGTATCCTCCCCCAAAGAGTCACAGGTTACAGGCTCATTAAGAACACAGACACAAAGATTTCCCAAGCCACACTCCTCAGATCTTACCTCCCAAATTTTCTTATCACAACGAAAAAGATCATTCAAAGCAAACCAGTACATAAAAATTTTGAATACACACACACTGAACTGCTTTTGCCAGTTGTTTTTGATTACTTATATCTGCATGATGTCCCATTAATACACCACAGGGATGATGGAACAGACTACACATGATGTACATGCAGACTGGATTGCTTTGGATTTCTAATATCAGCATGATGTCCCGTTAATAACCCATGGTGACAATATAACAGCAGCTAGTATGTTTTATCGTGTTCTGTGTCCAGTGCTCTAATAGTTGCATCCCATGAATTGCTTCATTTAACCCTTACAACAACTGGGGTAACTTGTAGATGCTGTTGTTCTCCTATGCTGCAGATGGGAAGACTGGGTTTTAGAAGCGTTAAATAGGGGGGCTGGAGAGATGGCTCAGTGGTTAAGAGCACCGACTGCTCTTCCAGAGGTCATGAGTTTAAATCCCAGCAACCACATGGTAGTTCATAACCATCTGTAGTGGGATCCAATGCCCTCTTCTGGGGTGTCTCAAGACAGCTACAGTGTCCTTACATAAAAAATAAATAAGTAAATCCTTGGGCTGGAGTGAGGGGGGCCGGAGTGAATGGGGCCAGAGCAAGAAGGAAAAAAAAAAAAAAGAACTGTTAAGTAATTTGCTCAAGAAAGATATCATAGATAGTAAATGACCGGTATAGGACCAGAAGCCACGGCTTTCCCCTCTGCCTCTGTGATAATGTAATTATCTAATCTCAGCTGCCCTTAGGTGGGACCTCATATTTGCCTTGGCCACATTGCTCTACCAGTCTGTGGGGATTTTGTCTTCCCCAGCCACTTCAGTTCAGTTCTGCTTTCATTCTCAGCTCACCATGAGAGCATTTATAGAATGCCAACTGACTATGTGTCTCCATTTTCTATCCCAGGGTGGACCTGATCACAGCTACACCAAGGAGAAGATCAAGATTGTCGAGGGAATTCGCCTCCTGGCTGGGGATGATGCTGAATGGGGTGACCTCAAGCAACTGCGTAGCTCCAGGGGGGGCCTTCTACGGGATCATGTATGCATGAAGACAGACACAGTGTCCATCCAGGCCAGCTCTGGCTCCCTAGATGACACGGAGACAGAGCAGTTGCTGCAGGAAGAGCAGTCTGAGTGTAGCAGTGTCCACACTGCAGCCACTCCAGAGAGACGGGGTTCTCTGCCAGACACAGGCTGGAAACACGAACGCAAGCTCTCCTCAGAAAGCCAGGTCTAAGTGCCTACATTCTCTTCCCTGCCTACCTGTTCATTCTCCTCTGTGGACTTCTGATCCTTGTGCTCACGTAACAACTCGGGCCCTTTCCCATGCGTGCATCTTCCTCCTCCCACCCCAAAGTGTTCCCAAGCCCCCATAGAACCTGTTACTCACCTGAGTCCAAAACTACCTGGGGACAAGAAGTGAGGGCACATCTCAAGAATTTAGACCTGGATTTTACCATGAACTCTTGCACTCTATCCTGGGCCCCCTGAAGCTGGGCTCATCGTGATACCCTGTCAGCACAGAGCTCCGTCTCCCTCTGCCCTGGCACCCTATGTGTCTGCTCCACAGCACTGATGCAATTGATGATATAAGACTCTGGTTTTTCCCATCACAGCTAACATGATGGGCTGTCTGTGAACTGGCCTACCAGGGGCTGAGACTGGAGGTCACAGGTAAAAGGTAATGGATAGAGGTTGAGAGAAGGAAGAAGCAGCCCAGCTGGTCTGGATGTTTGGGAAACCTCCAGCCTCAAGTGTTGGTAATTATGAAAAACCTTTGGGGGGGCACTGAAGCCCTGGGGTTGTGTCCATTGCTGGCAGTGGACATTCCTCTCATCCAGAAGTCACTACTTTGTCAGTTGTAGCAGGTGAAGTATGGGTATGGCTTAAACTCTTCTTCCTCCTGCTGGAATGTCTGGGGACAGTTCCACCTTTGATAACTGGAGGCCCTTGTCATGGCAACTCAACAATAGGAATTCCCTCCTGGTGCTGCTACTGGCCAGTACTTAAGTCTTTAGCTATGCTGTGAGCTTGAGTGAACATTGGGTGGGCCTTGGAGAGTAGGCCTCTAGAACGTTTAAGAAGCTCTGCAAAGGTCAATCACAGTGTCCTACCTGACCTTCACTATTCTGCCCCTCTCTTTCCCATTCTCTGGGATTCTAAGGGAAGCAATTCTGTCACAGCCTTTCAAAGAATGATTACATGTTTTCCTAAGTGGTCAGGAAGAGCAACTGGAGAAACATAGGACACCCAGGAGCTCAGGAGAAGTATTGTGAGGTTGAACCTCTTGAGTTCATTCTCAAGTGCTCAGGGACCCAAGTTTATGGACACAGCCTGTGGCTCTAGGGTGGTAAAGGTCATGTGTCAACTCTTCTCAGCCCCTGTCCACACTAAAGTGCCACCATTAGCTTCATGCTCCTTTAGGCCAAGGACTTCTCTCAGAGGAGCTGAGATTTTTTTGTGCTGCCCTAGAATTTCATCCTTGTGTTTCACTTCTGAGAGAGGGGAGTCTAGGTTTGCTTTCTGTAACAGATCCTGTATCACCTCAGTCTCCAATGTCCAGTGATAAGGGTCAATGAAGATGCCAAGTGGTGAACAAGGAGTGGAGAAGTGATGAGAACCGGTCCAGAGCAAGTGCAGGCACTTCTCCATAGAAACTGAAGCACAGGAGGGATTGACAGGAGCTGAGAATGGAGGGGAGGGTTTTAGGGCATGTTTCCTGACTTAAAACATCTTTCATGGTTTATTGCTATTCAGAGATCAGCAGCCAGGCATATGCATGAAAAACAGGACAAGATCAAATCTTTTCTGGTCAGTTATTAAGAGTAGGAGACAGATGTCAAACCATTAGTCTTCTTGTCATTAGCTAGGCCCAGATCTATGTCTACACATAGAGCCAGGGCAGGCCAAAGGCCTTTTCCAGTACACCAACTGAGAAAAGTACAGTGCCACTTCTAAGAGGAACGACAGACATTTCACACAGAACGAGGCAGCATTTGAGTCTTCAAATCCACAGTTGGGGAGGAGGAAGGAAACAAGCGTGGTGTCCATCGGAGTGGAAAGGGGCAAGGTTCTTATTGCACTTGGGCTGTTCGGAATGTAGAAAGGATGAATCTGAGGAAATATCTATTTGAGCACTGATTTACTCTGTAAAAAGGGCAATATCTCTCTGTCCTAAACTAATGGAAGCGATTTTCCCATGCTCATGTGTAATGATTTTAACATTACTCACTGGAGAGATTGGACTTTCTGGAGTTATTTAACCACTATGTTCAGTATTTTAGGGCTTTATGATAATTTAATATAAATTTAGCTTTCTTAATTATTTTGGCTGGCTTGGAGTCATGACTAATCTTGCACCTGCACTATCTGGAAGAACCATGCTGTGGAAAACCTACTTGGGGACATAACTTGTAATATCTTCAGAGATGTGTGATCCATGAAGGGAAATGACGGGTGTGAGGCTTGTGTTGGAGTTTCAACTCATCCCGAGAACATAGATCACGGTGGGAGAGTTGACTGATATGTCATCTTGATTTCCTTTAGAGGACAGAGAGATTCACCTTGGATGCAGCTCATTGGGTTGATAGAAGCTGCCTGAGGTACCACAATCATAATCGTTAGAGACATCTACAGGCCTCAAAAGCCAGTGTCATGGCACGTATACCATGAATCCTCTACTGTTTTCATTCATCGAGGGCTCCCATGTAACAGAGCTTGACTTTTCCTTGCAATGATGGTGACCAGCAAAACTGTCCAACATGGTATAAAAAATCCTGGAATGGGAATTGGGTTCTAGCTCTAGCACCACACACATACAGATGCCATTTTTAAAAAAGCTACGCTCTGCCAGGCAGTAGTGGTGCACACCTTTAATCCCAGCACTAGAGGCAGAGGCAGGCAGATCTCTGTGAGTTCAAGGCCAGCCTGGCCTACAGAGTGAGTTCCAGGACAAACAAGGCTACAAGGGAGAAACAAGAGTCTCCAAAATCCTAAACTGTTGCTAGAATAATGTCCCTACTCAAAGTACCACCCATACCTAAACTATGCATGATCTCACAGCATCTGGAATCTTGCAGCAGCACCCTGACCACCCTCTTCTCCCCCAAAACAACAAGATCAAGAAAAATGAAGAAAAAAAAAACAAAACAAAACAAGAAAGACTTGGGTTTGATTGACAAGTGATCTGGTGTACCTGAAACAAAACTCAAGGGAATAGTTCAAGGTCAACTAACCCTTTCTTCCCCAACATTCTTTAAAAAGAAATCAAACTCTCATTTACAAAGAAGAATCTTGAGTCTGAGGGGAGAGTTGAGAATTCCTCTTCTAGTTCTCCAGATGTAAAGCCTGAACCCCATACTGAAGAAGATGAGTCAGAGTCTAACAAACTAGGACTAGGAGATAGTCCGGTCAGTGAAGGCTTGCTTTGCAAATACAAGGATCTACATTTGATTCCCAGAGCCCATGGAACCTCCCAAAAAAGGAAAAAAAAAAAAAATGCTGTGTCGAATCCACAGTGGGCAGATGTGATAGACCAGTCTGTTCTGGTGAATTCAAGACTAGCCAGGGCTACATAATGAAACCGTGTCTGGTAGAGCAATGATGGCTTGCACTTGGAATTTTAGCACTGGAGAGATGCCAACAGGTGATCCCTGGGCCTTATTGGCCATCAGCCTAGCCTAGTTGGTAAGTTGCAGGATAGTGAGAACCTCTGTTTCAGTGAGTATGTGAGGAGGTGTTGTCTGGTTGGCTCCTGAGAGATGACACCCAAGGCGGTCTTTTGGCCTCTGGGTATACACACAGACACACACCACCACATGGCCTCTGGGTATACACACAGACACACACCACCACATGGCCTCTGGGTATACACACAGACACACACCACCACAGAATTTTAATAAGCTAGACTAGTGGTGGCACATGCCTATAATCCCAGCACTCTGGGGGCTGGGACACAAAATCATGAGTTTGAGTCCAGCCTGGTCTAGTGAGACTGTCTTTTTAAAATGAATATAACGGGTTGGAGAGATGGCTAGAGGTTAAGAACACATCTGCTCTTCCAGAGGTCCCGAGTTCAATTTCCAGCAACCACATGGTGGCCCACAACCATCTGCAATGTGATCTGATGCCCTCTTCTGGTGTATCTAAAGAGAGCTACAGTGTACTTACATACATAAATCTTTTTTTCAAAATGAATAAAACAGGCTGGAAAGATGCCTCTGCCATTAAGAGCACTTGCTGCTCTGGTGGAGGATCTAGGTTCCATTCTCAATACCCACATCTTTGCTCACAACCACCTGTAACTCCAGTTCCAGAGAATCTGACACCCTCTTCGGGTCTCCATGAGAGCCAGGCACACTCATGGTATAGGCAGGCAAAACCCTTCTATGCATAAAATAAATGTGTATGTATGTACATACATATATTTTTAAAATCACCAAAAAGGGTTGGAGAAACAGCCTAACAGTTAAGAATGTTTACTGCTCTTGCAGAGGACCTAGGTTTAGTTCCCAACACGGCAGCTTATAACTGCTTGTAACTCCAGTTCCAAAGAAGCTAATACTGGCCTCTATGGGTATTGAAAGCATGGAGTGCACATATAGACACACACACACACACACACACACACACACACACACACACACACGAATTACCAGTGAAACAAACTATTTTTGCAAATTACATTCAGAATGAGGTAACTGCCTTTCAGTATTATAAAAATAAACAATGGAACTTAAGGTGAAAAGGTCTGTGGTCCATAAGACGAACTTATGAAGAGAATTTTTATATTGATTTAGTGTATATGCGTGTTCGTGTGAGTAAACATGACACTATGCACATGTATGTGGCACATCAGAGACAACCTATGAGAATTAGTTCTGTGACCCATGAACTCAGGCATCAGTCATGGGAACAAGCATGACTGCTCCCACTGAGCCATCTCTTGGACCCATCTTTGTGACATGACCTGACACTTACCTGAACCTAGGCCTAAAGAAAACCGAAAGGCAGTGGCAATTAGCAGCTTAGACGTGTTTGCAAGTGCTAAGGGCGAAAAGGGTGCTAACACTTGAAGCATTCCCAGATTTCTATTTATGGACATAATTACAAAGGAAATGTGGTGAAGGCTCTGGGGATAGTAGCTTACTGATAGACCTCTTGCCTAACGTGCACAAAGGCCTGACCTGCCCCCTCAGCCCTGCCACCAAACAGAGGGGAAAACAATTGGGTCCCTTTTCTGTTTGCTTGAAGTCTATGGCTTTTTTTCACAGAAAAATGACGCTAGTGTTAAGTCAGTCTCTGTTTCCAAGCATTCCCTGGTTTGCCTATTCATTTGTCTTCTAGATCATTCTCCTGTTCCACATAGGGAACAGCTTTATTTCTAGTTAAGGCTCCAGCTCCAAACTTTGAACTTCTTAGCATAGTGTTAAAACAGATTCAGACAGCCCAAGATTCTGCATTTAAACCCAAGGTTAATCGGCTTGTTTCACTGTGTTGGACCTAAAGAGCCAAGAACGCACATAGCCTGTCCTTCCTTCCCTGTGGGTTTTCTCCTCTGTGCGTTAAGAGCTTGTTGATGGCTAATGAGGTTTCTATCTTTCCCTCTGACTCCTTCCTCTTTTATGAGGCTGATGTTTCTGTGGTTAAAGTTCCCTAGAATAGTCTGCATTTTGGAGGCTGGAAAAATGGACTATACCAAAAAAAAATTCTTTTAAAAAAAAAAAAAAGGTTATTTATTCCTTCATTTAACTGGTACCTATTAACTGCAAGCAAGTGTAAGCTAGGAAAGGCTTTGTGATCTTGGAGACCAGTTAAAGCACAAATCCCATAGCCACTTGAGATGTGTACTAGTGTCACCATTATCTCCAGAGGATAATTCAGAGCACTTCAGCTGAAGGCAGAAGGAATTGAATCATTTAAGCTGTTCCTCTTAGGCTGAAAATACAGATCTCCATCTGAGTGTTAGGAGGTTTTGACCAGGATGCAGGTTATGATTATAAATGGAATGAGCACCTGCTCTGACCCTCGTGGACTTTTAAAAAGGCCTAAGAATTATCCAGCAGCCACAGTACTGACATGAATTTCCTCTAGTGTTCGCTTTGATCCCTGCTATGTACTGTGCTGTGCTACACTTGTGTAGAGCCATTGGGAGGCCCCTGGGATGAAGTCACAAATACCTCTAATAAGTACACAAAATTACCTGGGCTGCAACAGGTAACTTTGGCCAAATGCTTACTGAGCACCTACTATGGACAAGATTCTCTATAGGCTTCTTCTGCAAGATGTTAACAGGTCCTGCTACTCCCTGTCCTCCACTATCTCAGATTCAGCTCCCTCCTACCTCCTATTCCTCTACTCCAGCTACACTAAGACTCCCTGTATCTCAAACCTGCCAGGTATGCTCCCAACATAGGGCTTCTGCCTGACACTTCTACATAAAATCATGACTAACTCCTTCACCTTCAAGTCAGCTCTAATATCATCTCAACAAGACCACTGACCACTCCTAGGCAGGCAGTGGTGGTGAGTGCCTTTAATCCCAGCACCCAGCGAGCAGGGGCAGGTGGATGGATCTGTAAGTTCAAGGCCAGCCTGATCTGCACAGCAAGCTCCAGGCTAGCCAGGGCTGCACAGTATTTTAGGGGAGCTGGGAGATGCCTCAGACAGTAAAGTGCTTGTCGTGCAAGCAAGAGGACCCTGAGTTCAATCACTAATACCAACAGCCATGTAATTGTAATATATGCTTGCAAGCTCAGTGTTGGAGATATAGAGACAGGAGAAGCTCTGGTGTTTCCTAGCCAGCCAGTCCAGCTCCATTGGTAGTCTCCAGGTTCAATAAGAGCCCTGTATTTTAAAAAAAAAAAAAAAAAAAAGGTGGAGAGCAATTGAGGAAGACAGCTGGTGTCTACTTCTGCTTTTACGTGCATGCACATAACACATGTATATACAAAATTACAGTCTAAGAATATACTACATAATTTATGTGTTGATTTTCTATGTCTCCTCACTGTAACATGAGCTCCTTTAGTGAAGGGAATTTTTGTATGTGTCTATTTTGTTCACTAACTAGTCTAAATGTCTAAAACAGTCCGTCTAAAAACTAGGTAATCAACAAATATTTGTCAAATGAATAAGCCAATGGATTCAGATATCTAATGCATACTTCCTAATAAGGTTGAAGACAAAAAGATTTTGCCATCTTCTTCTAAAGCTCTTCAGAATCCAGACAGCACGCATCCTTTATTGAACAAATCTGAGGTAATCATCAGCCTCTCCTTTAAGTGTATTCTTCATATTATGTCTGACAATATTTAAATAAACTTATATATAGCAGTGATCAAGTACCTGGAGAAGACTGCTTCTGAATATTTCTTCTCCATTGTGCAAAGACCACTGTTTGCTTTGACTAGTCCTCTCCTTGCCCACATGTATTCACTGGTTGCTTTGACTAGTCCTCTCCTTGCCCACATGTATTCACTGGTTGCTTTGACTAGTCCTCTCCTTGCCCACATGTATTCACTGGTTGCTTTGACTAGTCCTCTCCTTGCCCACATGTATCTGTTCTTCCACCTCTCCTTCACTCCTTCCTCTCTCTTGCCCCCTGTAGTCTCACTCTACAGAAAGCAATTCCCAAATCAATACCACTTAAGCCTTAATCTAGTCTTCCTGCTTCTTTCGTAAGCCTACTTAGATGATTCCATTTAAACATCTCATTGGTACCTGAGAGTAAACAAGCTTAAAACTGACCTCTCCTCCCTTCCCTTGAGACAGGCCTCTCCTGATTTTCCACTTCCATGTGGGCAGTAATAGCCCTCCCAGGCTCTGGGCTCTAATCCTGGGACTTTCTTGGACTCATTTTTCAAAATAGGGCCCACCTCTGCTGTGATGCCTATTCCTGGTTGTCAACTTGACTACATCTGAAATGAACTATAGTCTTGAAATGGAGGACACCCCTGTGATCCAGATCTTGAGGCTGGAAGACATGGGCTTCTGACCTGGATCTTGACATGGAGATCTTGAGGCATAGTGGCCATGAAAAGCTTAGGCCCAGGCAAGGTAGTACCCTCATTTAATCCCAGGACACCGGGACTCTAAAGAACCCTGACTAATACAGAAATTGGTACCTAGAATACAGTGTTCTATTGATATCCCATAATTTATGTAAAAGGTTTCCTTTTGGTAGCCATGTGATTTCCAGATTTCTGTTTCTAATATCCCAGTGGCTCAGTAACATTCTTACACCTTTTCTTTGTATATGTGTGTAATAAATGCCTCTTAGTAGCATTACTGGGCTAGAGAATCCATAGGTCTCAAAATTGTCCTCCTAAAAATTTGCACTCAAATTTAACAGTGAAGTTGAGCATTTGCTTCTCCAAATCTTTGTTCTGAGCACCATCCTGCAGCCCTGGCTGGCTTCCAATGCACTACATAGCTGAGGCTTGCCTTGAATTCCACTATCTTGCCGCTACCCTAGAGTGCTAAAATTACAGTTGTGAACCACCATACTCACATCTTTCTTCTCTAACTCTTGTTTGTTTGTTTTTGTTTTTTGGTTTGGTTGGTAGGTTGGTTTTGGTTTTTCAAGACAAAGTTTGTCTGTGTAGCCCTGTGTATTCCTGGAACTTGATTTGTAGAACAGGCTGGCCTTGAACTCAGATCTGTCTGTCTCTGCCTTGTTGTAGTGGCTATTTCTGATTGTCAACTTGATTATATCTGGAGTGAATTACAATCCAGAATTAGAAGGTTCACCTGTGATCTAGATCTTGAGACTGGAAGACACAATTTTCAGGTGTGGTGGTGCGCACAGCTCTAATCTGGGCCACACCTGCTGCTAGAGATCTACATAAGGACATTGGAAGGAGGAAGATTCAGTCTTCTTCGCCTGCGAGCCTTGTGGGACTAAGCGACTGCTAGATCCTCAGGTTCTTTTTCACAGTTGCTGCTGACCATTGTTGGGGAGTTTGACTACAGAGTGTAAGTCATTAACAAACTCCCTTACTATATAGAGACTACATATAAGTTCTGTGACTCTAGAGAACCCTGACTAATACACTTGTTATATTAAATCCTCACATTAAATTTGTAAAACAATATCATTATATTATAACCTAATATTTATAGAAATGTTGGATATTGATTCAAGAAAGAATTTTAGCTGGTTATGGTGTTGCACGTGCCTGTAATCCCAGTACTTAGAAGGTGTCAGTGGAATGATGCTACAAATTTGAGGCATCCTGGTCTATAGTGCCAGTTCCAGATTAGCCTGGACTACAAAGTGGAACCCTGTCTCAAAGATACGACAGTGCAGGCAAGATTGCTCCATGGGTAAAGGTGTTTGCTGTCAAGTCTGGTCACCTGAATTTGAGTTCCCAAAACCATATGGTGGAAGGAGAGAGCCAACGCCTAGCAAGTTGTCCTTTGACTTCCTTGCACCACTAGCCTCCATAAGGCAAATAAATTAAATGTAGTAAAATTGATTTTTGACAGTCATATTTCATCAAATGAAGCCTCTCCTTTTCATAAGAATAAGCATTTGTGAAGGTATTGTAGTTTATAAAGGCCATTCCTAGATACTCAGCTTGTTGTATTAAATCCTTACATTAAATTTTGGGTTTGTTTGGTTGATTGGTTTAGTTTTTTGAGATAGGGTTTTTCTGGCTGTCCTGGAACCACTAGCTCTGTAGACCGGGTTGGCCTCGAATTCAGAGATCTGCTTGCCTCAGCTGGGATCAAAGGCATGCACCACCACGGCCTTTAATTTAAACTTGTAAGGAAATTTAAAATATTTATATTAAATTTGTAAGGAAAACATAATTATATTTCCTACACAAAGAAACTGAGGTCCAGATTAACCGAGAAAAGTGATTTGTTCAAAAGAAGTCCAAGACTACAATTTAGCATCCTGCCTCCATTCGAGGCTCCTTCCACTACATCCCAGTTGCCTCTTGCTTCCCTCTCAGCACATAACGGTACAATCAATATTTGCGATTGCAAGCTCTCAAAAAAAAAAAAAAAAGCTAGAAATATTGACAGCAGTTTAAACATCAGTAGTTAGGTAAAGGCAACGTGATCATGGCTGGAAATGCATAGTTTTCCACACACCTTTCGTTCTTCTATCTGAAGCCTTGGTAGCCATTCCTCCAGTCACGGGCTGACAAGTACCTGACAAGCAGCCCTAGGAAACGCAGCTGCTCACGGTCCCTTTAAGGCCGCAGGCGGCGCGTGCCCACAGCCCTTTCAAACGGACCAATAAAAGGGCGATAGGCGGTTCTCCAAGGACCAATAAACAACGAGGACACTGCGGGGTGTGCGGCGGCCCAAGCGGTTTTAAACGGCTTAGAGCAGGCCCCTCGGTTCTGACCCGGCGGAGGTGAGTGGGCGGTGGGCCTCACCTGCTGGCCTGGACCCTGAGGACCCGGCGTCGCGCGCGCTAGGGGATCCACAGCCGCGGGCGGGGCCCTCGCGGACGCGCGCCTCCGCGTTCTCGCGAACCCGGCAGGTCTGAGGCGGCGAAGCGGGGCGGAGGCCTGGGAGCCCGCGGCTGGCAGGGCGGGGGGCGTGGGCGCTCGCTTGTGTTGGTGACCCGGACTGGGGGTTCAGGTGAGCAGAGCTCGCGGCGGGGAGCTACTGCAGCTTCAGAGGTTCGCGGGCGGCGCCGGGCCGCGCCTGAAGGCTGAGATGTCCGAGGCTGGGGCGGGGGCCCTGCCAGCAGGCCCTTGGTGGAGTGCGCCTCGTGGAATTGTTAAATGAATGAACAAGAGCCCGGGAGGGCTGTGGTGGGTGTGAAGGGCCTAGTTGTCTCAGAGCGGGACCAGAGCCCGGTGTCCGGGCCTGCCTCCATACCTGGGTCCACTACCTGCGATGATTTTGTAAGGATTCTGTTCATTCACCGCCCCGCCCTTGGTTTTCTCCCTCAGAAAGTGTCAGCAGAGTTCAGGTATTTTGTAGCTGTGAAGGTTTCCGGAACCAATACAATAGCCAGCAGTATAGGTTAGCCAGGCCTTGCCACTTTAAGGCTAGATGAATGAGAGTCTCACTTTTTAGCTCTTAGCAAATCGTTGTTGAGAGAGCTGCCCAAAGTCGTGGTAATTGCTATGCAGGATTGAATGCATCCCATTTTGTTTCTTGCGTAGAGCATGATGAAAGAGATGTTGCCAGAGTGGCTGCTGTATGTTAGAAAATATATTCTTGTTGATGAATCCTAACAATGAGTTTCTGATTCAGCACCAATAGAGGTTTTGCAGAACTTGTCCCAAATTTATGCACGACTCTTAATTCTCCTAGGAACCAAGGCATTAAATCTTGGCCCAGATAGGATGCTTGTCTTACATTATGCATAATTATAGAACTGAAAACTCATTTTTAGAAAGGTGAAATCCTTTTTTCTCCGTTTTCATCACCCTGAAAACTCCTATGACCTAAGGAGCGAGAATATAAATCAAGCTAATGGTCATTTGATACTTTTCTAAAGTGACTGGGCAAGTAAGGTTTAATAAAGAGAAAATCAAAATCAACCTTTTTTTTTTTTTTTTTTTTTTTTTGGACAATGTAAGTTAAATCAAGGTAGTAAACCTGTAATGAAAAATTTGTACACAAAACTTTTGTTTAAAATTTTTTTTTACATGGGGCTGGAGAGATGACTCAGTACTTAGGGTGCACTGGTTGCTTTTCCAGAGGAGCTGGTTCTAGTCCCAGCAGCCACAACCATCTGTAACTCCAGTTCTGTGGGGACCGACACCCTCCTCTGGCATCCATGGGCGCCATATACGTGGTACACAGACACACAGGCAAAACACACACATACATATATATATATATATATATATATATATATATATATATATATATACACACACACACACACACACACACACACACACATACATTTTTAAAGCTCTTTTATGTTTATTTTTGTGAGTGCGTGCACATGCTTGATGTCGGGCAGGTTGCTGGAGTTCTACTGTGTGGGTTCTAGGGATCAAGCCTTAGCTGTCAGGTTTGTCACCCTTACCATTTAACCCTCCTCTCTGTTCCCAGCGTTCTACATATGTCTTTAATGCTATTCATTTAAGGAGGTGGCAAGCAAAGGTATTCCATAACAATATGCCATATACTTTCTTCTCTTTTAAAGTTTGGATTATCAATTTTGAATTATGTGGAGTGGTATGTGGTAATTCAGCAGTAGCAGTTCAGTAGATGAATAGATAACTTAAACCTGGGTTTGGAAAAAGCAATTGAAAATAATTAACTTCTTTAACAATAGCTTTGAATCGTGTTAAGATTTTTCCCAATATTTATTTTATAAATGTTCTGTCTGTGTGTTTATGTGCAGCATGGATGTGCTTGTCCCCACAGATTCCCTTCAGAAGAAGGCATTGGGTGGATCCCCTGGAACTGGAGTCACAGATATAAGCAGACATGTGGGTGCTGGGAACTAAACTTGTGTCCTCTGCAAAAGCAACAAATCTACTTAAGTCTGAGCTGTTTCTCCAGTTCCCAGTGGTTAAAAATCTTGATGAAGATGAAAACTTGCAAGGCATGGTGGTTCACACTTCTAATTTTAATATGTGGGAGGCTGAAGCAGGAGGATTGCTGTGAGCATGAGACCAGCCTGGGCTACATAGTTTCTGGCTAAAATGGATTACAGAGTGAGACTATTTCAAAAAACAGCAGCAAAAACCCAACAAGAGCAAATGAAAACTTTATATTCTAGTAAAGCCAGGCTGTCTTGTGCTCTACTGAGATTGATGGCTGTTGGATTTTAAACATTATTCTAGATTCAAGGAACACACTTGTGAGCCAGGAAGAAGGCACCTAAGGGAGTTTAACAGATTTATCTTTTGAACAATTTACAGTAGTAAATTATAGTTTCTATAATCCCTTTAGCTTAGCCTGAGGCCTTGAACAAAGTAAATTCTTAAATGTGTTTACTAGCAGTAGCTAATTGTGATGGTTTGTATATGCTTGGCCCAGGCAGTGGCACTATTAGGAGGTATGGCCCTGTTGGAGTAGGTGTTTTATTGGGGGCGTGGGCATTAAGACCCTCATCCTAGCTGCCTAGAAGCCAGTCTTCTCCTAGTGGCCTTCAGAAGAAGATGTAGAACTCTCAGCTTCTCCTGCATCTTGCCTGCCTGGATGCTGCCATGCTCCCACCTTGATGATAATTGACTGAACCTGTAAGCTAGCTCCAATTAAATGTTGGCCTTATAAGAGTTATCTTGGTCCTGATATCTGTTTACAGCAGTAAAACACTAAGAAGTTGGTACCAGGGACTGGGGTAATGCTGTGATAGGCCTGGCCATACTTTTGTTTGGAAAAATGTGGATTTGAGGACTTCAGATTTGGAAAGCAGTGGAATCCTTTAAGTGGGGCTTAATGGGCATCCTAGTAGGAATATGGAAGACTTATGTTGCTGAGAGTGATTTGAACTGTGCAGACCTGGCCCAAGAGGTTTCAGTGGAGAAGAATTTCAGTATGTGGAGTAGAGACTGTTTTTGTGGTACTTTGTGAAGCATGTGGCTGCTTTTTGCCATTGTCTGAAGCATTTGCCTAAGGTAAAGACATTTAGATTAATTGCTTTGAAGAAGGAAGTCTCAAAACAGCCTGGTATAAATTCTGTTGTGTGGTTAAAATATATGGTTCAAGTATTAAAGGGGCACCAGGAAGTGAATGTGTTCTAGGAGATAACAGATTAAGGGAGTGGGATTTTGAGGCAAGATCCTGCCCAGCTAAATTTAGGTGCAGGCATGGTGGTACACACCTTTAATTCCAGGAGACAAAGCCAAGCAGATCTCTGAGTTCAAAGCCAGCCTGGGACAAAGCAAGTTCTAGGTGAAGGGAAGCTTAAATCCAGGCGTGGTGATTCTTGTTTTTAATCACATCCTTCAGGAAACAGAGCTATGCAGAGTTCAAGGTCAACCTACAGAGAGTTTCAGGACCGTCAAGCTTAGGCTGTGAGGTACTTGGGAAATAGAAAGCTGGTAATAGAATGGGGGAGGGGGGGGAGAATGTTCCAGCCCCAGCAAGCAGCAGAACTCAGCAGCTTGAGTTCTGAGAAAGATTATGCAGCTTGCTCAGAGTCATATGACTTACAGAACCTGAATTTAAATGCAAGTTAGGTAGCCAGGGTCTATGCTCTTAGGGTCATCATATATAAAGTAATAGCTTTTTAAAAAATTCAAGAACAGATTTAGAACAGAGCACACTCCCCTTCCTTGATGTATCTACCAGAGATATGAAATATAGATAATAGGCATGGTATTATTTTAGGGAGCCAGTTGAAAATACAGTGTTTACTTTATGGACAGCTGTGAGTGTGATAAGACAAGGGGGAGCTTAAAATTGGCAGTTGTATATAGCTTTGAGATACAGGAATCTTGCTATATAGCCCTGGCCGGCCTGAAACCCTCAATGTAGATCAGGTTGGCTTTGAACTTGGGGTCCTGCCTTTGCTATCTCTCTTTTGGGCTTTACAAATGTGTACCACTCTGCTAGCTTTAAAATTGAGATGCTAATCTAATTGTGATTGTTTCTTGGTGGTTAGTGTTAGAGAGGTTTGAGGTTTTGAATGATTCTCATACTCTTACATCTTGAGTTCAAAAATGTTACTTAGGTATGGTATATATATTTTTTATGTGTATGTTTTGCTTGTATATATGTATGTGTACCACATAGTGTCTGGTGTCCACAGAGGTTACCTAGAAGGTAATGTTGGGTCCCCTAGAACTGGACTTGCAGGTGGTTGTGAGCCACCATGTGGGTGCTGTGAACAGAACCAGAGTCCTATGCAAGAGCAGCAAGTGTT
>CM052701.1:79691213-79747524 GCA_028551405.1 Uromys caudimaculatus | reverse complement strand
GCTCCTTGGGGTTTTGTTTGTTTGGTTGGTTTGGTTTTAAGCACTGTCTTATTTTCTGGCACTACAAGATGTACTGGGCTCCTCCTTTATATTTCTCTAATTCAACTCCAGAATTAGAATTAGACTATTCTTTCTTGAGCTCTGGTTCCTTTTAGTGGGTATTTAGAAGTCAAGATGCAGATAGACAGTATACTTGCTACTCCAGGGGATTCATTGGTATGCCCTCTCAACTGAAAGAATTAGGTTGTGTATGTCTTTATGCTAGTGTCCTCCATGGCATGTAGGTATATATAATTGTTTCTGTATCTTTCCATCTATGTATACATTAAGATAGACATGCAGTTTATACAGATAGACATTCTCTTGACACTTGGAGGAAACTTAGATGTCCTCTTTGTAATTTACTTTTCACTGAGATAGTTTTTGTTTCTGTTTTTTCCCTCCCTAATAACACCTTTTAATTGCCAAAAAACATTGTTTTTCTAATTTGGCAACAGTATTTATTATTGTTACAGTCCTTGGTCTAGAAGTGCATTCAAAGCATTACAGTTTTGTTATAGATGTGATTGCAAATGAACCATAATAACCTTTGTATTTTTTTGTTTTGTTTTGTTTTTGTTTTTTTCTAGACAGAGTTTTTCTGTATAGTGCTGTCTGTCCTGGAACTTGCTTTGTAGACCAGGCACTCAGAGATCTGCCTGCCTCTGCCTCCTGAGTACTGGGTCTAAAGGTGTGTGCCTCCACTTCCTGGTACCTTTTTATCTTGTTAAACAAGATCTTTATTATTTTATGAAAGAGTATAGAATCTTGACATCTTGATTATATTTATTTCTTAGTTGTTTGTTACTAATTAAAATAACTTTTATTTTAATTGTGGTGGTGGGAATACATGAATGCAGATACTTAAAGAGGCTAGAAGATTCAAATGCCTCCAAAGTTGGAATTTCAGCAAGCTTTTTGGATTGTCACTATTTCTATAGTACTAGAATAAAGCAAACCACTATTCCTTCATAATGATTTAATCAAGGGGTAGAAAATAGGGCTGTGGTTTTTGCTAGTGCTACAGTTATTTTATTACTTGACATTGAAAACACCTTGCTTATTAGGTAACTGGACAAATACCATTTCATAATATTTTAGACGTGGGAAACTTGTCAATATAAACTTGTAGTTCCGTACATGAGAATACTAAAGTCCCAAAGATGAAGTGACTTCCCTGAAGTGTTATAGGTAGTTAATGTCAGAAAGATCTTGAGTATTTTCTCCCTCCCTCTCTCCCTCCTTCTTTCTTCCACTATACCTTTTAAGTTAAAAAAAAGTTTGCTTTACACTTGTGCTTTAGCACTATGTTTTTGCATTATAAGATCCTTTTAGTTGGAGGCAAAGTCTCTCATTTTAAACTCTTCACTGTGTCTTATATATTAAAAATAATTATGCTACCATTTCTTTAAGAAAAGCATCTATTTCCTATTCTCAACTAAAGAACTAAATCATTATGATGTCCAGACAACCCTTTTTTGAATTCCTGATTATATTCCTTATCTCTTCCTTTTATTATTTTTTTAATGTATATGAATGCCTGCATGTATGTATATGTAATGTAATACATGCTTGCAGTCTCTGCAGAGGCCAGAAGCTAATTTCAGGAACTGGAGTTACAAGCAGTTTTTAGCCACCACCTAGGTGTTAGGAATCAAACCTGGGCCCTCTGGAACAGCACCCAGTGCTATAATAATAATGATAATAATAATAGCAGCATGGTTTTAACTCCAGCACTTGGAAGGCAGAGGCAGGCAGATTTCTGTGAGTTCAAGGCCAGCATAGTCTATATGATGAGTTCTAGGACAGCTAGGAAAAGACCCTATTTCAAAACAAACAATTATTACTTTTTTGTATGGGTGTTTTGCCTGAATGTATGTCTGTACCATGTGAGTGTATGATACCTGTGGAGTACAGAATAGAGTGTCAGATCCCCTGGAACTGGAGTTACAGAAGGTAATGAGCTGCCATGTGGGTGCTGGGAACTGAACCTGGGTCCTGTTTAACTGCTGAGCCATTTCTCTAGTCCTTTTCCTGTCTCTTCCACGATGAATTATCAGAATATCATCATCTTAGCTTTTTAGTTAACCACAGATATATGTGCTTCTAGATACATTGTTGGGACTTGTATTGATGCACTATAAATTAAGCAATTAATGTCCTTTTCTTAAAGTTTTTGGTATTTGTAACATGGGACATATTGTTTCTTAATAGCTTCTTTTTGTCTTCTAGAAAATTATGTTTTGAAAATAAAGGTGTTTAATGTGACTTGCTATACGAAGACATTACTTTAGAATTTTATTTAAGCCATAGAAAAGCCCATCTGAATATTGAAAAAATCAGATTGGAGGTTGGAGAGTTGGCTCTGAGGTTAATTAAGAACACTTCCTGCTTCTTGAGAGGACCTGAGTTCATGTTGTGTGACAACACTTTGCCTGGGGAGACTCATATACATGCTTGTTCATCCCAGATAATGAGCCCATGACAGACCAAAGACTGGATAACACCAAAATTCAACTTGGCAAAACAATGAATTTTATTAGGGTTATTTACAGGAATATGGGTGAGGGGTTACTTAAAAGAAGCAGAAACAACTCAAAGACAGGTGCATCATCAAAGCTCACCCCACCACAGGTGACTATAAATGTAAGGGGCTTTTTTGTGCCCACCCTAGCTCTGAAATAATGAGACCAAGACCTGGTATTTTTATTGATGAGCTTCTTGCACTAGAGCTGGGCAAATCCCAAGCTATTCTAACCTAACTGCGGTGGCCTGGCCCACTTCCAGCAACTTCCCTGCTAGGTGATGTTTGCCTGCCATCGTAGTCTTGCTTTGGTGTCTTCTGCTCCATCCATTCTCTCTTCAGGGTAACTCATCACCCCCCTTTTCCTCTTTCCACCCAGTACCCCCTCACTGGGATTGGATGTTCTACCTTTCTTGCCCAGCTATTGCTGATTAGCTCTTTATTAACCAATCAGAGGTGATTGAAAACAGTTTTTACACAACATTGAGACAGGAGATGCTTGACCAATGCCTACATTAAGACTGCCACTAGATCTCTGGGCTCAGTAATCAGCATCTGAATAAACAGTTCACAAAACCACCTTTCAACAGGTGACAGCTCAAAAGCTGGGAACTTCAAGTACGTGATTGGGTAGTATCCTTTCCAAACTTCTTCAAGCTTGCCTGGTCTCAAGAGTCTTTGGAGCTAGGCTTGTCTGAGAGTGACTCTCAGCAAACTTTTCTTACATGATCTTGGGTAGGGAGGGTCATAGTCAATCTGAACAGCTCTAGGGACTTCCCTGAAGTTATTTTGAGTTGTTTTACCTTTTGTGTTAAGGAGGTTCCCTGGAAGATGGAAAGTTTCAATCTTGAAATTGATACATAGCAGTTCACTTCCAGTTGCCCACATCAGGTAGCTCATACATGCTAGTAACTCCAGCTTCAGGAGATCTAACATTCTCTAATGGCTTCCCTGGACATCTGTATGCATGTTTACATGTCCAACACAGACACACACAAATACTTACACATAGTTAAAAATAATTTTAATTATTTATGCAATTTGAGAGAGTGGGCCTGCAGTGGTGGTAGCACACACCTTTATTCCCAGCACTCAGAAGGCAGAGGCAGGTGGGTCTCTGAATTCAAGACCAGCCTGTCTACAGATTCAGTTCCAGGACAACCAGGGCTGTCTCAAAAAACAAACCAAAAAAAGATGTTTATTATTCATACTAAATGATCAGAGACTGGTTGATTTTAAAAAAGCATGTTACAAATCATTAATGATTGCTTAGAGAACTGACTTTATTTCTTAGGTATAAAACCAGATACAGACAGGAAGTTAGGACTAGTGTTTCACTTACCCTTGAACTTCCAAAATTGTTGGAAGGGATATACAAAATGGTTCATACTGCTACTTTGGAAAATGACTATTTACTTGTAATATTAAATATGCACTTTACATACCACAAAGCATGTGGGTATTTACCTAAGAGAAATAAAACTGAACATATATACAAAAACCTGTGTGAGAAGGCTGTTAGCAATTTCTTTTCAAAACATGTTAACAACTCAATGTCTTGACCTGGTAAACAGGACCATACTATTTATATCTTGTAATCAAGTAATAAAAAGGAAGAAATCACTGTTATATGCATCTGCATGAATGATCTGTTATTTTTGGTTTTAGTATTCTTGGGTATAGAACCCAGGGAGTCAGACTTGATGAACAAGTTGGAGAGACAAAATTCAATGAAAAAAATTGATACTCGGTGATAATCTTTAAAGATTTCAAAGACCAGATATTTACTCCTTGAGTTTTTGGGTTTTTTTTTTTTTTTTTTTTTAATTTTAATTTTAATTGTATGGAGGTCAGAGAACTTTGTAAAGTTCTCTCCTTGCATTTCTATGTGGATTCCAGAGATGAACTAAGGTTCGTCTTGCTCAGTAAGTACCCTTACCTGATGGTGGATCAAGAAAAAGTACTGCATATTCCCTGAGATATTAATGCAGTTTCCCTACAAATTTTTCAAGAACTTCCTTTTAAATTACATAATTGCATATACCAATTGTATTTGTATACAGTATCCCTTTGCTTACATATAGACTTGTGAATTCTTAGTGAATTTTTGAAAGGCCATCTTTTATTCACAAGAGGGGAACGTTATCTTAACTTTTTTGCTTCCTATTACCATCCTACCTATCTGATATGACCTAGGAGCCTTCCTTTTGCTGTGAAGGAAGTCTTCGAAAGGACAAGGGGAAGCATTGAAAGCTGCCAGAACTTCTGTCTTTATGTTGCAGTTTGAAAATTGCTACTTCTTTTTTTTTTTTTTTTTTTTTGAAAATCGCTACTTCTAAAAGAAGTTAATGGGAGAAAACAGCAGCTTCCATGATTTCTCCGATGGTTTGTCTACTATTGTCTGCGGTAATTTTTTTACACCCTTTGAAAACTTTAGAACTGTGTTGTTGGAAACTAGTCATCTCCTTTATTTTTGTGATATTACCTTTATTACTACCAAACCAGAGATCCACTTCCAAGTTGTTCCATTATTTACCCTCTACTTTGGAAAACCTTTGAGCTAGAGGCGGCACCCTGGGCCTTGCAGACCTCTGGGGGAAGGTCGCTGTGGCCCCTTTAAGCGTTCTGTGTGCGTGCAGAGGAGCCTTGAGGGTGGGGCGGGCACTCTTGACAGTGGTGCTCCTGTCCCCGCCCCCGTAGGAGGCGGTTCCCAGCAGCTGACTTGCCAATGCCGCTGCCTCCCGCCTGCTACCGGGTATTCCTGCTGATCCTGCACTGACATTAGGGCCGACCTCATCTTACTAGGGTAGCGTAAGTGTCAGACTACAAAAAGGGGGCAAGCATCCCGTTCTGGTCCGGAAGTCCTAGTGGACAGTATATGGGACTTAACCGGCCTTTCAGACTATGAGTCCATGAAAACAATGCCCTCTGCAGTGTGCTAAAGCCGGGGCATCAGCTCTAATTGTGGGTGGTGACAGCGGCCCTGTTTGGACGTGTTGAGTGTTCCCCAGCCTAGTTCCTGCTTGGGGTGAAGAGAGGATTGATTTTACCAGAGTTTAACCTGGTGGGGCAGGGTTGGGGTACAGCTGAATCTAGTGCTTTGGGCCTTGGGTTCTTAGCTTGGGATTTAGAGACCTGGCTAGCCTCCCACATGAGTAAGCTCTAGATTTTCAGTCACCTTGGCAGTGTTGAACAGTAACTCCCAAAGTTGACCTAATTCACAGCGGGTTTAGCTTTCCATCTCCCCAGAGGCCTGTGTTGGTATACAGTACCCATTTTGGAGACATTGACAATGATCATCTATTAGGGAGAGTTCAGCTAACCTTCTTTCCTGCTGATAAAATGGCACAATGTAAATGATACATCACTTTACCTGTCTCAGTTTCTGAGGGAATGTTTGGGAGGTCATGATCCCAGAACAAGGAAAGCAACCGAAGTTTGGTGAGATAAGTTGCTAGAGAAGCCATTCAAATTTCTACCTCCAACAATGCAGAATACTCAAGCAAGATGGTTGACTTTTGTTCTTATTCTTGTTAATGGGAATATCTGGAGGCAGTAAAGGTATTTGTTAGAAGTAAAGTGTTAATTGCTTTTGCTTTCTCCGAATAGAAACGAGATTTCTTTTGGCCTTGGACAAGTAATAGTAATCTTTAATATTCTATGACAGTTACATAATTTTTTATCCTTTTTTAGTCCTTGTGCCCTTTCTAGATGTGTTTTAAGTAAGGATCTCTAAATACATGGGTTCATTATTATTTTTTTATGATTGTCTTTTTTTTCATATGAGCATCATTGCATGTCAGCAATCATTTAGAAGGTTTAAATTTTTAGAACATCTATTTATTTGGGGTTGTAGTCATGATGAGCATGTCACAGCCTGTATGTAGACGCCAGAGGACGACTTAAAGAGTTGTCTCTCTCTCTCTGCATCATGTGGATCCCAGGGATTGAACTCAGGTCATCAGGCTTGACATGATGCTTTTGCACACTGAACCATCTTGCTGGTCTGGTTTATTATGTTTTTTGTTTGTCTGTTTGTGATATTGGTAATATTGGTATGTTACCAGGACTGGCTCCCAAACCTTTGGAAAAGAGTCATCTTCTTGTCTGAACCTTCCAGATAGCTGGAATAAAAGTTAGGCATTGTGCTTTGAGTGGGCAAAATCTTTCCTCAAGCTTCTCAGGCTCATACTATGATTCTGCAGTAGCATTTTCTTAGCCAAAGTGAAAGTCCAGGAATGGTAATCAAATTCAGAGCTCTTGTATTGTGATAGTGAAGAGCTTTGTAGGTCAAGAGCTTGGGAATTTGCCATAGAAGAGTTGAACTGCCAATGATTCTTTTCAAGTAAAAGGCAAAACCAAACTGCTTATTAGCTCTCTGGTTATTGTAGACTATCAGAACATAGAAATTTAAAATAAAATCATACCACATTTAGCATTTGGGTGGTTGAGGAAGAGTCATGGATGTAAAGTAGGAGAAAATTTCTAAGCCCAGTTCTAACATTTATCACATAATCTCTCTGTGCTTTATTTTTTAGGTGGTCAAAGGGTAAGAATACTAGATTATTAGGGTCTGCATTTTATGATAGGATTTTATGTTCAAACATGTATATTTTTAAGCCCTAGTAGGCATTTACTAATCTTACTTTTTTAAAAACCTGTTTTGGACATTTTATAAAAGTGGAATCATACCATATAGAGCCCTTTGACTTAGCATAATGTTGTCAAGGTTCATAGATTTTTTTTCATATCTTATTTCTTTGTATTCCTATTATTTTACTGTATTAGTTCACCGCATTTTGGTTATTCATTTATCAGTTGATAACACATTTAGTTTTTTATTCATTCTGGTTATTAATGTTTGTTTGGTTTTTTAATTTGTGCTATCTATTGGAAAACATTTCTTTTTTTTTTTTTCTAAGGAGAGATTATTCAAACCCTTAACTGTGACCTTTTGTGAAACAGGTTTTGTTCTACATGTATTCCATATTATTGTGTTTCTTCATTACTTCCAAAGTAAATTATAGATATCAGAGCATGGTCTTTATGATAATTGTTAATTAATATTTGCACGAAGTATGACTTTCCAGTAGTCACTTTAATACACAAATAACAGAGCTAGGTGTGGTGACACACATCTGTAATCCCAGTAAATGGGAAGCTGAGTCAGGAAGATTATGAATTTGCAGGCTTGCCTGAGCTGTCTAGTGAAACTATCTAAAAAGGGGAGACAAGACTGATTTCAGTTCTTTACTTGGTCAATGTACCAATAAAAGTAAAAGGAAATTACTATAAAACTATTAAGGGGTCTGTGTGTTGTGTGTAGTATATTTTATTTTCCAGGTGTTCAGTTTGATTTATTCAATATATTATTTTAAAGTATCACAAACAATTTTTTTTAGAAACTAAATTTACTTTGATTGTTTGAGTTCTATAAAATTATAAATTAATGTCAAATAAAATTAAGAGTAAAATAGATGCTTTCTATTTGCTATCAGATAATAACTAGTTGCCTTTTTGAGCACTTGGAGCCCTTAGTAGATTCTGAATATCTGTCTCCAAGAGTTTTATCTAAACTAACTCATATAATCCACCTAATAATGGTAGAGTATTATTATTCCTACTTTTCTACATATGTTGCTAATTAACTTATCCCTGACCTTTTCTCCAAGTCTGTAGTGGCTTTGAAAAAAACATTGTTTAAACAATGTAGATTCCAAGATAAAATAGAAAATCATAAAAATTTTCTCAGGAACTAAAAACTAAAATTTCATGAATTACTACTTATGGGATGAGTATACTTTTTGTTTCCCTGGCTAGTGTTTATTGGTTGTGTGTGTGTGCTAGGCAGGCACTGTTCATCGTGAACTGGAGCTTGTTGTTGTTGGAACTGGGGAGTTACTCTTTCTGTTTGTTAAAATAGGGTATTATAGCCTCAACTCACTCCCCTGAGCCCTGGGAGTACAGGCATACAGTACTACCCAATCTGAACTCTATCCTTCGTCTTCTCACTATGCACTCTTCTCCTTCAGTGCTGTCATCTATTCTCTTGGGTTTAGTTACATGTCTATTGATGATACTCCTAACTTTTGAATCTCTAGGTCATATATCTCTTTGATGCTCCAAGAGTGAGTCCCCAACTGCTGACTGCATCAACACTGTACATCTTAACTCAGCTTGTCTAACGTCCCTCTTCCTTTCTTTAATATGAACTCAGTAAAGGAATATTTGGGCTCTTAGAGCATGACTTTTCCCTTAGGTCCAGGGTTACCATCATCTTTAATATAATTCTTTATGGCCTTCTTACTGCTTTTCAGTTTTTCAAGTCATTCTGTGCATGGATTTGCATATGTATTATGTGTTTTTTGATTACTTTTGATTTTGAGTCAGGAGTTCATTCATCCTAGGCTGTCCTGCAACTGTGTGTGTACCTGAGGATGACCTTGATATCCTAATCTTCCTGCCTCCACCTTTGCAGGTTTACTATCTGGGATTGTGCAGTGCAGGGACAGACCCCAAGACTTTGTGTGTACTATGCAAGCTTTCTACCCACCAAGTCACATCTCAGACCCACTTTGAAAAATACAAGTTTGACTGGAACTGGAACTTAGTAAAGCACTGACCTAGAAGCCCTGAGTTTAATTTCTAGCATTGCAATCAGTCATCAGTCTGTTAATAAATAAATTGAAAAACAAGCCACTGGCTGAGAAAAAGAAACATACAAATTTGATAGCAAATGTAATTTTCTAACAGTCCTTCAAAATCTCATGTTACTTTTGTACTGATACCTTAATTGTTTAATATTTGCTTTGAAGGCCCATTCTATATCTTACTTTCCTTGTTGAATTTACACTTAAGCCTTGTCAAATAAAATTACTACAGTAAAAGAAGTTAGAATTGATGCTACACAAGTTTCTGAATGTTTATTTATATGCCTTTATTTTTGAGAGTTTGTAGATAAGCACATGACTCTGAACTACACTGAGAAGAACACAGATCTCACACAGGCTAGACAAGCACTCTAGTGCTGAGCTATACCCCTAACCTTTGAATCACAGTTTAACTCACATATATGCATTTTATAAACAAAATGGTGAGTGAAATAGCAACTCATAGAAAAACCACACTCTATGTGATAACTTTTATTCAGATGACTATAAAATATGATTGAGCCGGGGCATAGTGGTGTATGCCAGCATTTGGAAAAGAAGCAGGAGGATCTCTGTGAGTTCAAGGCCTGCCTGTTCTATATCCAAGTTCCAGGCAAGTCAGAGCTACATGATTTATGAGACCATCTCTCAAAAGAAGAAAATTCTGATTAAGACATAAGATTTAAGCTGAGTTTCAGGGCAGAGAGATCCTGTCTCAAACAAACAGAAGACAAATTTAAGCATTTTTTAAGGAAGTATTTTTGTGGGTAAAAGAAGAGGGTGGAAATGCCAATAGTATTGCAGTTTGTTGTTTGCATGGCATGGTAAGTTCACATATCAGTTTTTATGTGTTTGTTTGCTCTTTTGAGGGTCTTGACATAGAGGTAAGGTTAACTCACTAGCTGGCCTTAAATTGGCATGTCTTGCCTCTGCTTCCCAAATGCTGGAATACAGAAGTATACCACTGTACCTAGCTAACATACCAGGTTTGTTGTTGTTGTTGTATATCATTTTACCTATGTGAGCTTGTGCATCAGAAAGTATCAGATCCCCTGGAACAGATAGTTGTAAACTACCATGTGGGTGCTGGAAATAAAACTTGGGTCCTTTGGAAGAGCAACAAGTACTTTCAATTGCTGAGTCATCTCCAGCTTACAATCTGTCAGTTTTGTTAATTTTATTGTGATGCTTCATAACTCATACACACAATACATGTGTATTTTTGTTGTATGAGTTAGAAATTCTAGAACTTGAAGACTCATTGGTGGCTTATGCCTATAATGACCACACTTAGGAGGCTGAAGCAGAAGAAATCGTGAGTTCAAACTCTCCTTGGGCTATTACACATAGCAAGTCCCTGTCTCACTGTCTCAGAGAGAGAGAGAGAGAGAGAGAGAGAGAGAGAGAGAGAGAGAGAGAGAGACAGATAGATGGAAAGGAAAGGAAAGGAAAAAAACCTAATAAGACCTGGCAGGCTGACACAGTGGGTAAAACTCTTGGCACCCACCACATGCCCAACAACCTGGAGTTTGATTCTAAAGGTAGCAGGAAAGAACTGACTCTGCAAAAATCAAAAACAAAACAAAAGAAACTAAAAAATTTTAAGTTAAAATTATTGAAAAAATTTAGTGGTATTCTCTTTTACTGTACACCTTCTGTAGCAGCCATGAAAGAAGACAACCACAAAGAACACACATATAAAAAATGTTTGTGCTCATTATTTTTGTAGCTGATTTATTATGAAACAGACCTTTTTTTTTTTTTTTTTAAATACAAGAAAGCAATAATAATTTTTAAAATCCAGGCTACAAAGTAACAGGTGCCACTTAAGAGTATATAACATAAGCAGTTTTATAGAGGCAGTTGGGTAGCCTTTTTCTTCATGTTTCTTAAGGAAGAGTAGGAGTAAGAGAAATAAAAGAACAAGGAGTGAACTTAAAAAGATAATGAAATTATTCACTTTCTCTTAGAGAATATTTTCAAGACTTTTATTGAGTAGTTTTTGAAAAACAGTCTAGTCTGGTAAGGGTTTCTGTTTCCTTCAGATAAAGTCAGATGAACTGTCCTAAAGAATAGATGACATCTGTGCATGGTCCAAGTATGGAGCTCTAGTCTAATCTATGAGAAAATCCAGTATCCTGGGTTAGGGCAGAGAAGAGGACCTGTGGGGGGAAAAAAATTCTTCTATTTTCTAATGTAGACTTTTGTGGATAGAGATTTCTTTTATAAAAAGATAGCTTTTCAGAGCTATTTATTATGTCTGAATGTTTTTTGTTGTTGTTTTGTTTTGTTTTGTTTTCTAGTAACCAAATAGAAATATGCCAAAAATGTTGATATGGCAGGGGGAGGTTGATACTTTGGTTTCCAGTAATTTTTTAAGGGCCAAGTAGCTCGTGTCTTTGTTTTATTCTTTGTTATGTATCATATTTCTCATTAAAATAAAATAAAATGTTTATTGAGACGTGTCTTATGTAACCCAGGCTGCCCTCAAACTCACTAAATGTAGGTGAGACTGATGTTGGAAGTATTGCTCCTTCTGCCTCCACCTTCCATTTTTTCTGATTAAGATGTCCTGTTAGCTAGTTGTGGCACACACCTTTAATTTTAGCACATTGGAGGCAAAGGCAGGCAAATCTCTGTGAATTTGAGGACAGCCAGAACCATAGTGAGACCCTGTCTCAAAAAAACAAAAAGGGAAAGAAAGAAAGACAGAAAGAAAGAAAGAAAGAAAGAAAGAAAGAAAGAAAGAAAGAAAGAAAGAAAGAAAAGTTCTAATGGAATTAAGTAGTAGGCATTTGATCAAAGAATGGACTTTTTAACTCTTATTTATACATGCATGATGAAATAACCAAAGAAAAGTCATTTTTGTCATAAGAGACTATTTGGTTACTAGAATTAACGAGTATCTACTATCTCCTTTCATCTGACTAGGAACTACTTTTAACTCCAAGAGAAAACTAGAAGCACAATGGGAGATGACAGTGAGTGGTTGAAACTACCAGTTGATCAGAAATGTGAACACAAGGTAAGACTTCTAGAACTTAAGTGTTATTGTCATTAACTTGTCTTATCAGCAGTTATGCTATTTATAGTACACCTTACTTATACTATTTATACTTATATTTAATGTATATTAACATATTTGATGTATTTAGTATTATATACTTACACTATTTCTACTTATTCTGTTTACTTATACTTACACTATAGTAAACCTTACTTGGAATGTAAAAAACATTGGCAGCTTAAAAAAACACTGATGTCTTGTTAAGAACATTATTTTATGTCATTAGAAATAGAAATAGGTGTCTCCTATCTAAGTGTGGCAGTGCACTCCTGTCATGCCAGTACTAGGGATGTTGAGGAATTCAAGGCCAGCCTTGGTTACATAGCAAATTCTAGGCCAGCCTGGGGTAAGTGACCCTGTCTCAGAAAAACAAAAACAAAAACCCACGGAGATAATTTGGTAATAAAAAACACTTGCTGCTCCAACCTAATGACCTAAGTTCTAAACCCAAATCTATGCAAAAGGCTCAGTTCAATAGCTTCACTTGAATTTGAAATCCCAGCACCATGTGGTTAGATGGGAAATGAAGACAGGTAAATCTCCTAGAAGCTCTCAGGCCAGCTAGCCTGGAGTATGCAGTGCAAAAATGAGGGAGACACTGCTTCAGAAAAAAAATGTAGAAGGAGAGAAACTATTACAAAAAGTTGTCTTGTGACCTACACACATGCATACACTCTGGCACATGTGCACACAGATACTCACATACCACACCAACCCCACAAACACAAAATAGGTGTCTTTAGCTTGATTAAAATTTTTTTCCCTCTAATCCCTGCACTCAAGAGGGAGAGTGAAAGCCAGCCTTGTCTAGAGTTTTAGGACAGCCAGCTACACAAAGAAACACTGTCTCAAAAACAAACAAAACCACACACACACACACACACACACACACACACACACACACACACACACACATATATTCTGGAAACAGTTTGAAGAAAGAAAAGTGTGTTAGTGAAGAAGAAAAGTGTATCTTTAAAATGACAAGATGGGTAGCTTTTTCATTTACAAATTCATATTTTATGGAAAGTGCTTTTTGCATTTGCAGTTATATTCTGGTTTGGCTCTTGATATCCAGCATTTTTTAGATTCTCTGGTTTATATGATTATATATATATACTCCAGTATCTTTCCTCTTAGACTAGCCATCTGTTAATTATGGATAATTTTAAGCTAATAGTTAATATCTGATTCATACCATTATTTAGTGGCTATCTTTTTCAATTGGTTTCATTTTCTTCAACTATACCTATGGGGTTTTTGGGGTTTTTTAATTAATTTATTTAATTTAGAGACAGAGTCTGGCTATGTTGCTAAGACAATTTTCCTGTCTCGGTTTCCTGAGTGCTGGAATTATAGGTATAATTCACCATACCTATCCATTTTTTTAAAGCAAATATCTACCAGGTAGTAGAGTTGAGAATTCCATTTCCTTTCTTACAAATGTCTACTTAAAATCCACAGGTTAGCTATTTTCCCACTTTTGTTTGGGTTTTTGTTTCGTTTTGCTGTTTTTTTGTTTTTTTGTTTTTTTGAGGCAGTTTCTCTATATATGGAAGTTAGGACAACTTTAAGAAGGTTCTGTTAACTGAGATGAATTCAAGGGTCAAGCCAAGGTCATCAGGCTTACGGGCAAGCTTCCTTACCCACTGAGCTGCCTCCGTGGCCATGCTGTGAATTTTTAGGTAGCCCTGGCAAAACATTCTTTTGTTTATTGACGCTGGACATGGGTGGCACAGGACTTTGATCACAGTACAAGAGAGGTATGTGGGTCTCTGAATTAGAAGACAGCTTGATCTACATAGTGAGTTCCAGGATAGAGTCCCTGTTTCAAAACAACAAAATAAACTGTTCATTGAGTACTTATTTTTTTGAAAATTGTGGGAATTTCTTAAACTCTTTCTTTTTTTTCCTGTTATGGGGTATTTTGTTCAAATTTTCTGATATGGGATATTCTTTTACTTCTACAGATTATTACTGAATAATATCATTAACTTTGTTTCAAAATATTAATTTTGTTTTAGCTGTGGAAAGCAAGATTAAGTGGGTATGAAGAAGCCCTGAAGATCTTCCAGAAAATAAAGGATGAAAAGAGTCCAGAATGGTCCAAATACTTAGGATTAATCAAAAAATTTGTCACTGATTCCAATGCAGTGGTTCAGTTGAAAGGACTAGAAGCTGCACTTGTCTATGTTGAAAATGCTCATGTTGCAGGAAAGTGAGTAGTTTCTTTCCTAGAATTCTGTAAACATCTCTATGTAATGTTACACAGATCAGTTTATGTGTATTTATAGAGCCTCTGTTACAGATTTAGAGCATACTAATAGTCTTTCATTGTCTTTAGTTAGTCTGAATGGTACTAATCTCTAAAGTGGAATAATTATTTGTTTCCATGTGTTTGGGTACATGTGGAAGTCAGAGGACAACTTGTAGGAATTAGTTCTTTCTTTCCACTCTCTAAGTTCCGTAGGTTGAACTTATGTCCTCCGGCTTGGCAGCAAGTATCTTTACATGCTGAGGCTTCTAGCTGGCCCTTTTTCCTTTTAAGCATATTCAAAACTTAAAGTAACCTTAGTGTCCTAGTTAGAGTTCCATTGCTGCAAAGAGACACCATGACCAAGGCAACTCATATAAAGGTAAACATTTAATTGGTGGTGGCTTACAGTTTCATCATGGTAGGAAGCATGGCATTAGGCAGGCAGGCATGGTGCTGGAGAAGCTGAGCGTTCTAATCTTGCTCTGAAGTCAGTCTGTGTCTCATTCCATACTAGTTGGAGACTGAGCATAGGACCTCAAAGCCCACCTACACAGTGACACACTTCCTCCAACAGGCCACACCTCCTAATAGTGCCACTTACCATAGGCCAAGCATATTCAAACTACCATGCAGTGGGCATTATGAAAAACTTCTCTTAAAACATATGATCACCATTTAACTTCAAAGGCTTTTTGTCTCTTGGGGTAGTGAATTCTAACGTGTTTTCTGGCCTGTCTGACTCCAATTACACATGATAGACGTTTCCATTCACTCACGTTCCTATACTTTATTAACTTTTTTTTTTTCTTAGTCTTTATGTCATTGATGAGAAAGAGCTTTTATACACACAAAGTTGAGACTGTTAATTATACAGGAAAGATGTTTTTACTTCAAAGACCATGCAAGTGGACATCGTTAGTTTGACAGTTTGGTTAATTATAGCCAATTTTAATGAAAGGATTGGTTTTTTTAATTTCAATTTTCTTCGCATATCAGAAACTTTTGACACATTTTAATTAGAAAAAGAATTTTAACAAATTCTTCTCATATTAGAAGCTTTTTTTTTTGGCAAATACTACCGTAGCCCTAACCTATTTGGTTCCTCTAGCTCCCATAATTACGAGTTTTATTTAATTTACAAGGCACTCAGTGCAATAAAGAAAGTTACACGGTTCTGCTAAGAAGTTGAGTCTTTCCTTATTAAAGATATGCCCCTTCCATTGTATAAATAAATTCTCTTGTCCTAAAAATGTCTAAAATAGCTTATTTTGAAAAGCAACCGTTCTACATTCCTTTATAAAGTGTATGTTTGCATACCCACATGTAAGACAGGCACACATGGACACACCCTTAGGAAGGTCTGCAAAGAATGTTCAAGGACAATTCCCTATTTGAATTTTCTATACTTACAAACTGAAATTATAGTGAAGTATGTCTAAGGTTTATCTCTTTTTACTTACATATCCGTGTGTGTGTGTGTGTGTGTGTGTGTGTGTGTGTGTGTGTGTGTGTGTGTGTGTGTGGTGTTTTTCAGAACAACAGGAGAAGTTGTATCCGGTGTTGTAAGTAAAGTCTTCAACCAACCTAAAGCCAAAGCCAAGGAGCTGGGCATAGAGATTTGCCTCATGTACGTAGAGATTGAAAAAGGAGAGTCTGTACAAGAAGAGCTCCTAAAAGGCCTGGATAATAAGAACCCCAAGATCATAGTGGCCTGTATAGAAACACTGAGGAAAGCCTTAAGGTGAGACTTTTTGTATTTTAGTTCTCTTAAGTATGCTGACTGAATTTGAGTTCTAGGTTTAAACAGAAATGGAGACTTAAACTTCTAATGACATCCTCCAAGCTTGTTGTTTGGTTATTTTTTCTAAATTCCTTTCTATTGAAGGTGAGCAGGGTACATTTCTGTTCTATATGAGAATTAGCTCTTTTTTGTAAAATAATGTGTGTGTGTGTAATATATAATGTATGTGCATATATATTATATATGCAGTTTTCTCTTGCTAGCTTCAACAGTAGACTTATGTTAGTTATAAAGATATAGTATTTTGGCTAGAGCAAACCTTTGTTTGGAATCTTTTTGGTGAACATCAAAAATAACTTGTTCTAAACTTGGTTTCGTATAAAAAATATAACAACTTGTATATGCTATGTCTGCAGTCCTAGAATTCTTACTGAGCACTGGAGTTCTTTATATATGCACTGTCCTTGAGGGACAAGTTGCTAAGATTTGGTGCAGAGCCCTGACTTCATTAAACCAGTAGGTCTGATGAAGTAGACTCTAGATCCTCCTCCTAATTGGAGGGCAAGCATTCTACTATTTAGCTACATCCCAGTCTAGGCAACTCTTAAATCCCATCTCCTACCTCCATTGTCCATTGTTGGCTACCTTAGAAAGTAGGCACTAATGAGGACTTGTGAGATGGCTCTGTGGTTAAGAATACTGGCTGCTCTTCCAGAAATCCTGAGTTCAATTCCCAGCAACATGGCCATCTTGTAAAAAGGGGATCTGATGCCCTCTTCTAGCATATAGGTGTATGTGCAGACAAAACATTCCTACATATTAAAAAAATTCAGAAAGGAGAAAAGAAAGAAGCACTACTGAAATCTTAGATGAGGATCATTCCTCTGGTTTATGACTCACGTCTTGGAGACAGTGTCTTAACATGCTTATCTTATGTGAAAGTATCATCATTCTTGAATTTTGTTGCGCTATCCTTGATTTTTGTTCTCCTTTGTCTGATTTCTAATATTCTTTTATAAAATTTGACTTTTATCTAGATTTTTGTGTGATAAAAGTATCCTTGTTTAATTGTCTTATTACTGCATGTGTATCTGATGCATGACTGGGGGTGTGGTACAAGAGTGCCAGAGCACAGGAGTAGAGAGAGAGCTCAGCGGGTAACCTGAAGGAGTCAGTTCTCAGGTCAGGCAAATGCTTCAAACCCACTGAGCCAGCCTGCTGTCCCGATCAAAGTTTCTTTATTTCTAATCTTTTATGGTATAATAAGCACATGGAGTTTTTTCCTTTAGCTTTGTTTTGTTTTTGAGACAGGGTTTCTCCCTGTAGCCCAGGCCTGTCTCAGACTCATGGCATTCCTTTTGCCTCTGTCATAGATAGGACAGGCATGTGCCACCATACCTGCCAGCATGTGTCTTATAGTAAAAATTGTCTCATTTTTGCCATTTAGAAATCTATCAGATTAGATCACAAGCACTAAAGCACTACTCTAGGTATTGCCAGGCTACCCTCCACAGTGTGCTCAATAAAATGCTCTTTTAAATAAATAAACAAACAAACAAACAAACAAAAATAAATAAATAAATAAATAAATAGAAAAATGCAATAAAATATATAGACTCTGCTTGTATCAGTACATATATTCTGTTCTAATTTTTTAATGTGTTTTGCCTGCATATATATGTACTATGTGCATGCCTAGTGCCTACAAAGATCAGAATACTTCACAACTGGAGTTATTGGTGGTTGTGAACCACTATATGGTTACTGAGAATTTAACATAGGAACCCAGGTTCTCTTCAAGTCAGCAAGGGCTCTTCATTGCTGAGTCATATCTCTAGTCCCCCTATTCTATTCTTAATAAAATAAAACATATATCATACTGAAATTCTTCTGCCTTTAAATTAAGAATTTCTACTTCAGACTGTTATATACTGTAATAATTTTACTTTTAAACTGACTAAAAGAATAAGGATAGAAAAAGAATAAGTTACATTTATCTTTTTTATGTAGTCATTATCTGTGGTGTCTATATAATCATTATTGTCAGTGCCTAGGGAAAAAATCCAGGGCCTCTAATGTGCTTGGAAAGCATTCTATCATGGAGTAGCCCACCTCCAGCCTTGTCCTTATTCGTGATGATCTGTAGTTTAACTTGGTGATTTTTTTTTTCCTAAAGCATTTAAGAATGTTAAGTAGCTGTTTAGGACTTAGAGACTAAATTGCTTAATTTTAGGTGCCATAGCCTTCTAAAGTTACTCTTGGTGTCAGCTTTAAGAGACAAAAAACATTCTGTCATTCTTAAAACAGGATCATAGAAACTGTTTTTGCTCTTAAACTTTTCATCTGTCCATTCGTTCATTCATTCATTCATTTGTTCATCCATCCATTTTTAGTGTTTTGATCAAGGACTCAGGTAACTTCTGCTGTCTTGAAACTCCCTATGTAGCTAAGGATGACCATGAACTGCTGATCCTCCTCCTCTCAAGTTCTAAAATTACAAGTGTGTGCTAAGATACCTAACTTTTCTATCATGTTTACTCTCAAAATTGGAATTGGTTTTGTTTATGTATCTTTTTTCCATATGGACTTGCTTCATCTCTTTTATTCTCTTTTAGAGCTGTTGTTGAGTGATTTTGTTACATTTGTGCAAGTGAGATAAATTTACACACTATAGCATGAATTAATATATTTTAACTGGTTATATATAGTAATATCATCTGAAGTCCTAGCACTTGGGATACTGAGACAGGAGACTCACCAAAAGTGCCCTAGGTTTCAGAATGAGAGCGTTTCTTAAAAAACCAAAAGAACTAAAAGCCCCAAATGTATTTGAGTCCTACTGATTCTGAAATTCAGTACTTTGTAACTGAATCCTTACTGTTCCAGAATTTGCTGTTCAAAAATGTTAAAAATAAGACCAGAAAGTTAATACTAAAACTAGCATGTTGGTTCATGTCTGTGGTCATATCACTCGGGAAGCTGAGATTGGAAGGTCATGAGATTGAGGCTAGCCTGCACTATGTTAGCAGCACTCTGTCTCAACGCTAATATTGGTCAATTAGGAACCGTGTAAACTGACAGCTTATACAGTAAAATATCCTATTTTACAAAATAACAAATCAGAATGCAGAGGTTTTCCCTTTGGAAAAAAACACTGAATCAAAAAGAGCTAAATTGATAAGGGGTTGTCTGAGTTACTTTGCCGTCATTGTGAAGAGACCCATGACCAAGGCAACTTATAAAATACAGCATCAAGTGGAGACTTGGCTACAGTTTGAAATGGTGAACCCATGATCCTCATGGTGGGGAGCAAGGCGGTAGGCAGGCATGAAGAGAGTGTGGGGGTCGGAGACCTTGTGTCAGCTTTTTAAACCTCAAAGCCCACCCCGGTGACACACCTTCTGTGAAGCCATTCTCATTCAAACCATGACAGAGATAAATTATGATAGTGGAAAAAATCAAGAATGAAATATGCATTGCCATAAGTCAATCTGTTAGACTAATTTTTCTTTGGTTATTAGAAAGTTCCATTTTTAAATGTTAACATTATTTTGGGCTCTAGACAAATATTTAGCCGTCTCAGAATGACAGCTAATTATTAAATATATAAACGTGTGTGTGTGTGTGTGTGTGTGTATGTGGATATGGATGGATAAATAGATATATAGGTGGATGGTTTTGAACTTCATTTGTTACCTTAAGAAATATTTAGCGTATTCATATATAATTTGTTTGTTTGTTTGTTTTGGGACAGTATCTCTTTACATAGCCCTGGCTGTCCTGGAATTCACTGTCTATACCAGGAAGGCTTCTTCCTCTACTGGGAGTAAAGGTGTGCACCACCACACCATGTGCAATACATGATTTGGAGCTATACATGGTCAATGAAGCATGACATGTTGACAGTTTGCCCCCCAAATCTTTCACTTACAGTGAATTTGGTTCCAAAATCATCTTACTTAAGCCAATTATTAAAGTGTTGCCAAAACTATTTGAATCTCGAGACAAGGCTGTTCGGGATGAAGCCAAGCTATTTGCTATAGAGATTTATCGATGGAATCGAGATGCTGTGAAACACACATTACAAAATATAAATTCTGTCCAGGTAAGACACAGATTTCTTTGCTCGTTTTTATATAAGGTTAATATAGATGTATTTCCTACTTGTAATTGTTAATATCTATCCTTACACATATTTTTTATTTTGAAGATTTAAATGGGTTGAATTTCTGAGCATAAACTTTTTGCTATTACTGTCTGTCACTCTCTTTCTCCACCCCGCCTCCACCCCCAAGTAGGGAACAAGTCCTGTATCTTGTACATGTTAGACAAATCTAGGTTTTGTTTTGTTCAGGTGTCTATAGAACACCTCCATCTTTTGTATCCCCAACCCTTAAACATTCCTTTATAATTCTGTTGAGTAGGAAGACTTACTTGGATGAAACTATTCTATGATATAGTTATTTTTGGAGCTTTTTTGATAATATAGCATATTTGAATTCATAAACTAGTGATATTGTGTCTTAAAATAATGAATTTGGGAACTTGGAGAGATGTCTCACAGGTTAAGGACATTTGCAGCTCTTGCAGAGCCAGCCTTCACATAGCCTCTACATACATGAAGCACACATGAAGTATACTTGCATGCATGAAGGCAAATGCTCATACACATAAAAGAAACTAAATCTTTCTTAAAGAAAGAATTTTGTTCTTAGGCATAAACCTTCAGTGTGGTAAAGTAAGAAGTTGATTGGATTTCTGCGACAAAATATAGTTTGAATTTGTCTTTAGTTGATTTCCCTGTTAGTTCCATATAAACAGAAAGTGAGCCTCAAAATATCAATAAGTACAAATTTGATGTTTTCTAATAGTGGGGTATACATTTTAAAAATATTTTGTTAATACTTGCAGTTGAAAGAATTAGAAGAAGAGTGGGTCAAGCTGCCAACAGGTGCTCCTAAGCCAAGTCGGTTTCTGCGTTCCCAACAAGAACTAGAAGCTAAACTGGAACAGCAGCAGTCAGCTGGTGGAGATGCAGAAGGGGGTAAGCCAATGTTGAAACACAGTTTCAATAAAAAAAAAATTAGTGAATTTCAGTGGGCATATTTTGAAGATCTTTTAATAAAATCTGAGTCATATGTACTACTAGATAACTCTGATCTCTTTTCTATTAAAATCTCATCCTGGGAGCTGGAGAGGTGGTTCAGCCTATGGTCAAGAGCATTTATTGCTCTTCTAGAGCACCCAGGTTTGATTCCTATCACCCCCACAGTGACAACCATCTGTAGTTCCAGTTCCAGGGAAGCCAACCCTCTCTTGTTCTCCTCAGGCACCCCTTGCACGTAGTACATAGACATACGTTCAGACAAAACACCCATACACATAAAATAAACTTTTAAAAACTTATAAGGGGTATGAAAAGATATATAACTGATAAGTAAAACTATCATTTTGGGGGGAGGTGTTTGTGTAAGATAGGTAGGTACACATAGGTCATAGCACATGTACAGAGGCTAGAGGACAGCCTTCAGGTGTTGGTCCTCACCTTTCTATTTTTTTAATTAATTTTTTTAGTTTAAGTTTCGTATGTGTCAGTCTCTGAAAGTATATACCCCATGTGTGCTGCTACCAGAAATGTACATCAGAGCCCATGAAACTGGACTTAAAAAGTCAATTATGATCTATCCATTGTGGATTTGGGGAATTGAACTTGGGTCGTCTGCAAGAGCTGCTAAGTCATCTGACCAGCATTCTACCTGGTTTTAGGGCCCAGTCTTTTCAGCTAGGCTTGCTAGCCCACAAGCTTCTCCTCTGTTAGCCTTCCATCTCCTGTAGGTACTGAGATTACAGATGCTTGCACTACTGAGTCTGGCTTTTTCCTGGGTTTTGAGAATCTAAACTCGGGTTTTAAAAAAAAAAGATTTTAAGAACTGTTTTGTTTTTTCCTTCAAAGGTGGTGATGATGGTGATGAAGTACCACAGATAGATGCTTATGAGCTTTTGGAAGCAGTAGAGATCCTTTCCAAACTTCCCAAAGACTTTTATGACAAAATTGTAAGTAATGGTTAAGCTTCTTTAATTTATCTTAAGTAATGACTTAGGTTAAAGTCAGAGAATGTTCTGCTGAGCCCTTGCTTGGTCTATCTCCCCACTCCCCACATATCTTCCTAGTAAAGTGGGTTGCTTCTTTCTCTTTCTTCCTTTACTATATATAACCGTATCCCAGCATTGAAAAAATAGAGCAAAACAAAACATGTCTTACCAAAAATCAGAACGTTTTCAACTTTTCCTTATTTATTCTATTGTTTTATCTTTTAAATATCGCTTACACTCATCTCTTTTAGAAATGGCAGGATGGCCCAGCACATAAAGGTACTTGCTTTCAAGCTTGGTAACCTGAGTGGAAAGAGAGAAGTGACTCCTACAAGTTCACCTTTGACTAAGATTTCTTGACTTTTTTGTTTGTTTGTTCCAGATAACTGTCGTGGTGGGCCTGGGCATCGTAGGATGTTCAGAAGCATATGTGCCTTTTACCCACTATACATCATTAGAGTCAGCAATACCATTTGTCTAAGTCAGGGTTTCTATTCCTGCACAAACATCATGACCAAGAAACAAGTTGGGGAGGAAAGGGTTTATTTGGCTTACACTTCCATGCGGCTGTTCATCACAAAAGGAAGTCAGGACTGGAACTCAGGCAGGTCAAGGAGCAGGAACTGATGCAGAGGCCATGGAGGAATGCTGCTTACTGGCTTTCTTGCTTCTCCTGGCTTGCCCAGCCTGCTTTTTTATAGAGACCAAGACTACCAGTCCACAGATGGTACCACCCACAAGGGGCCCTCCCCCCCTTGATCACTAATTGAAAAAATGCCTTACCGCTGGATCTCATGGAGGCATTTTCTCAACTGAAACTCCTTTCTCTGTGATAACTTTAGCTTGTGTCAAGTTGACACACAAAACTAGCCAGCACACCATGGCAGGCATGTCTCCAAACATTTCTATTTTCCAATAGAGAAAAAAGTATACCCATTTGAGAAAAACAGCTTACCCTTGTCACTACCATGTGTTCTTGCCTAGAGATACTATCTTTGAAAAGGAAAATTTACCCATATTGAAATATAATCTAAATTTTCCAGTGGCTTCCATGTATCTGAAGACAATGTCTGAAATCATCCTATAGCCATTCTTTCTCACCTTGAAACCTCAACTTACCTTTCATCTACATCTCTAACAGCTGGCACTTTCTGTTTCAGACATGCTATGTTTCTCTAGGTAGCAAATAGGCCACTGGTTTATTATTTTTAACTCTGAGCTTTAACCTGTGCTACTCTTTTTTCCTATAAAGTTATTTTCTCGATATTTGTCTAATAACATATTTTCAACTCTTCCCTGGTCTTTAAATTGGTAGAGTATATGAAATGGAATTTATTCTGCGATATTTTATGTTCTACAATGATTTATATTCTGTTTGCAGGAGGCAAAAAAATGGCAAGAGAGAAAAGAAGCTCTGGAGGCTGTAGAAGTACTAGTGAAAAACCCCAAACTGGAAGCAGGCGATTACGCAGATTTAGTAAAAGCATTAAAAAAGGTAAACAGGTGGAGCTTCAGCATTGGTGTCCTGACAGGCCACTGTAATTCTCTTCATCAGTAATTCGTGATTTTTTTTTTTTAAATCACAAATATATTGACATTTAAGGAACACTATAATAATATTTCAATCAGAGATTCCTGTAATTTAAAAAAAATTTTAAATATAGAATTTAAAAAACTTATCATGTTAGGGATTGGTTTTAACATTTTCAATTTAATAAGTCATTGATAGCTTAGGATCTAGAGCCAAGTTTTATAAGATCAGCTATTTAGCCGGGCAGTGGTGGTGCACGCCTTTAATCCCAGAACTTGGGAGGCAGAGGCAGGGGGATTTCTGACTTGGAAGCCAGCCTGGTCTACAGAGAGAGTTCCAGGACAGCCAGGGCTATACAGAGAAACCCTGTCTTGAAAAAAAAACCAAAAAAAAAAAAAAGATCAGCTATTTAAATGAGGTAAATTGAATATGCAAATACTAAGTATGAAGTATTTTGTTTTATAGCAAATGATACCAGATTGAAGTATATCAGAAAGCCAAGCAAAAATTCTGAAGGGAAATGAAGGAGGAGTGGATCTCAGGGAGAGGGGATGTTGAAAAGGGACTGAGTGGAGTGGAGGGAGGGAAAACTGTGGTGGGGATGTATTATATGAGAGAAGAATTTAAAATAATAAAATAGTCAGGCATGGTATCACAAGCTTTTAATCCCAACACTCATGATTAGAAGGCAGAGGAGGAAGATCTCTTGAGTTCCAGGCCAGCCTGGTTTACAGAAAGGGATCCAGACAGACAGGGCTACACAAAGAAACCCTGTCTCAAAAAATCAAAACAACAAAAACCTTTTCTTCAGATAAAGGTTCTAGGAAGATTAGTCACAGGCTCCAAACAAAGGAAAATAAAGTTGTTCTTAAGATATTTATGACATTTTAATTTTTATATTTGATTATATGTATACCTACAATTATACAAATTTGAACCCATATATTAGCTTTACAATAACCCCCAAAATGGAAGAGTGGTCAAATAGAAGGAAACTTACATTGAAGAATGAAGTGCACATTGATTCTTCTTCTCTCTATTGATAATTCCTTTTCTCACTGCTTCCTAAATCAAATAATCTCACTAAATTTCTCATTTTCTTTAGTGTAAGTGGGAAGAATTACACCTTTTGAAATTCTTTATGGTATTTCTAAAAACAAGTGGTTCTCTTCACCACCCCCTCCTTTCTTTCTTTTAAGATTTATTTATTTTATGTATATGAGTACACTGCAGCTGTCAGACACACCAGAAGAGGGCATCGGATCCTATTACAGATGATTGTGAGCCACCATGTGGTTGCTGGGAATTGAACTCAGGAAAGGTAGTCAGTGCTCTTAACCGCTGAGCCATCTCTTCAACCCCCCTCCTTTCTTTTTTAAAATAAGGTCCCAGGAACTGATTGTGTAGTCCAGGCTGCCTTACACTTAGGATGATCCTCTTGCCTTAGCCCCCTGAACACTAACATTATATTATTGTGTGTATGAGCCACCATGCCTAGCTGAAATAATTTTCCAATCTGTCTTTTGAGTTGTTACCTGACTTAGCATAATTTATGAACACACTTATCAACCTTCATACTAAGATTTATATGTTCCTGATTTTGTTGGAAGTCTTTTTAAAAAAAAAACTCACATGCAGCCTGATCTGGCTTCCAACTTATGCTGTCATGGAGGATAACCTAGAGCTCCTACCTTCATCTGTGTGTTGGAGTTAGAGGCATATACTTCCAAGTATGGTTACCTCACCCCATCTCTGTCTGTCTGAGAGAGAGTCTCTCTGTGTAGACCAGACTGACCCAGAACTCAAAGATAATCCATCTCCTGCCTAAACCTCCCTAGTACTAGGATTAAATACATACCAACAAGTCTGGTCTTACTCATTTTTTGACACATTTACTGGTTAGTTTCATTCATTGATTTTCTTCCCCTCTTTTAACAGTTTGTTTGTTTGTTTGTTTGTTTGTTTGTTTGTTTGTTTGTTTTTGTAGCCCTGGCTGTCCTGGAACTCACTCTGTAGACCAGGCTGGCCTCGAACTCAGAAATCCACCTGCCTCTGCCTCCCAAGTGCTGGGATTAAAGGCGTGTGCCAACACTGCCCGGCTTAACAGCATATTTATTTTTGTTCCAACTACTGTTAACCAGTAGCTTACATTACCAGTTAAAGATAGATACTAATTGGCTGGACATGGTGAATCAGGTAGATTTCTGTGAGTTTAAGACTAGTCTAGTCTATATAGTGAGTTCTACAGCAACTGCACATAATGAGACTGTGTCTCAAAAATAAATAAGACTAATTGATAATTGCTTACAAGAAAGTTGCATTTTAATGTTGTAAGTCCAGATAGCAAAAGAAACGGTAACACTATTTTTGGGGATCATGTTCTTGCTATGTTGCCAAAGCAGGTCTAAATAGAATATATTGACTCAAGTAATCCTCCAACCTCAATCTCCTGAGTAGCTGGGACTCTGGAAACACCTGGCTAGCACTTTTAATTAGAGAAAGAAGGTTATTTTAACTTGTAGTTTTAAGCTAATCTTTTTTTCCCTGTGTCAACACAGAAGCCACTGAGAAAACTAATCACTTGAATTTTCCTATTCTGTCAAGTAAAGGTCCTTCATAAATACTTTAAAAAGCAAAAAACAAAACCAGGTGGTGGTGGTATATGCCTTTAATCCCAAGTCAGGAGGCAGAGGCATGCAGGTCTCTTGAGTTCCATTCATTTCCATTTTTTCAGTTGTGAGAATAGTTTGTTTAGGCAAACTGAGCTGTGACAGTGAGTATGAGAGGCAGATATTGCATTAATTCAGTCTTTGAAATAAGTAGACTCGTAAGATTTTTTTTTTTCTTCGACAGGGTCTCACTATGCAACCCAGACATGTGAGCTGGCTTGAACACAATGAGCTTTCTTTCTCTCTCCTTGTTTTTAGATTTATGTGTATGGCTGTTTTGCCCTACATCTGTAAATATAAACAACTTGCATGCCTGGTGCCTATGGATGGAAGTTAAAAGAGGCTGTCAAATCCTCTGGAATTGGAGTTACAAATGTTTGTGAACCACCACATGGGTACTAGGAACTGAACCTACTATCTGGGTTCTCTGCAGCAAATTCTCTTGACCACTAGGCCAGCTCTTTAACACTCTGTTTGTTTGTTATGGGTTTGTTTTTTGTTTTCTTTTTGAGACACGTTTGGGATAAAAGGCATCCACCACCACTGCCTGGCCTGTGATCTCATCTCTTATAAAGAAAATGGAGTTGCCATATGATGCTGGTTTAAAGGTAGAGAGATATTCAGTAATGGTATCAAAGGCTGTGAAGTTTGTATAGACCTAGATTGGAATCCTTACTTTTGCTAGCTGGCGACCTGAAGCAAATTAACCTCTTTCATTTTTAAAGTTTTCCAAAATTGAGGTAATAATACCTACTTCATGCAATTTTGGTGAAATTAAATTTAAACAGCATTAGAAAGCATCTCCAAAATTTTGACACCTAATTTGTTCTTAAGAAATATTAACATATTTTAATTTTTTATTCGTTAGGGAAGATAATTGCTAACTCTTAGTATGATACGTATATTAGAGGTTGTTTAATCAGATACTAAAGAGTTCAGCATTCTGTTAGTGGAACTAAAGACTACCTAAAGTCAAAGCAATTGCTTCTACTGGAAAAGAGAATGAAAAAAAGAACACAAGAATTTGTGGGTATTTTAATAAAACAATATTTTAACACCAACTGAGACGGACAATTTACTCTGGCAAACTGTTACCAGGAAGAAACTCAGTCATTACTGTGTTGCTGAATTGATGCATATCTATGAATTTAGATAAGTGTTAGGCTTTGGGATTCTAGAAAGGCTGTAGTATAAACTACTGAAGGAGAAATGAAAGAAAAACTCCGTCACCTGTGTAACTAAATGGCTTTTACAGAAATGGTTACAGTGGGATTTCCAATAACCGTAGCCGTTTCTACTAATGCTTGTGTGGCTGTAAATTTATAGCAGAGCTGTTGCCCCGTGTCTTTTGAAAATATGTTTGTTTGTTCCAAAATAACGACAATAGACGCCAGCTTCTCTGCTACACTTGTGCAGTACAGGCAGCCAGGTGCCACTATGGAGGGTCAGGGATTTGGTATGTTGGTTTGTGCTTTCGTGTTTCTTGATGCTGGTGTTTGATACCAGAGCCTCAGTATGTCTTGGGCAAGCGCTTTACCACTGAGCTGCATCCCCACTTAGTGTGTCTATCTCACTCTTTTTTGTTTCTTTCTTTTCCTTCTCTCCCTTCAACAACACCACCAAGAAGAAGAAGAATACCACATAGTGGAGGCTTATAAATTCATTATTCAGATTTTCCTCTTTTACAAAAGAAATAAAACTGGTTATCTATTGGCATAATATTTTTCAAGAGTATTTTCATTTCTAGAACCCCTTTCTACAGGGTTATGACTTTTGGGTTTTTTTTGCCTTTATAGGTTGTTGGAAAGGACACCAATGTCATGTTGGTAGCTTTGGCAGCAAAATGTCTTACTGGCTTAGCTGTTGGGCTAAGAAAGAAATTTGGACAATATGCAGGACATGTAAGTAGTATTCTATTTAGATGTAAATCTTAAAAATTATCAGAAATGGTAGGCTAGTTTGTTTTATATTTTAAAACAGCTCTTGGCATAGATCTTTATGTTGGACAAAGTAAGTATCTCACTAGTTTCATATATATTAAGTCTAGCTCTTCACAAGACTTGTGTAAAAATCAGACACTTGGCCTGAAGTACTTTGTTAATTTGTTTGCATATTATTTACTTAATATATCCTTCTTTGCTTTTATAACTATGAAATACGTGTAGTTGAAATAAAATTGTAAAACCTGTAGGATTGTGCATAAAGTCCTGAGTTGTCTTTCCAACCACTCTGACCCTAGGGGGAAAATGTTTTTAGTAACCCATAAGTTAGGTAGCAATCAAGTTTAGTAATAGAGTTAATAAGTTGAGATGTTTTCCTTAGCTATGGCAGGTATTGGTAGCCTCTAAATTTGGTCTGAATTACTTAGAATGAGTTATTCTGAAATTTTGGCGTTTGTCAGTTTTATTGTTATGTTAATTTGTAGCCTTACCAGAGACTGGTAACTCATGTATTAAAGATGGTTTCTGAGAACTAACTCTAAAGTAGATACTAACAAATAAAAATGAGTTGTGCTGCCTATTATTATGGAAATAAAAGTAAAGCTCTAACTCTGTGTGGTGGTTCACATCTTTAATCACAGTTTGGAATTCTGAGGCACATCTCTTGAGTTTTAAGCCAGCCTATCTACAGAGTAAGTTTCAGGACAGCCAGGGCTACACAGAGAATCTCTGTCTTAAAAAAAACAAAAAAAACCCAAACAAATGAAGAAAACTACTTTTGGGGAAGCAAGGGTGGGGTGGGGGTCTCTGTATCATAGCTCCAGGCTGAAAACTACTTTTAAGATTGACATTAATTTGCTAAGCAATGGTTGAGTGATTGATTGCTTTACCTTCTAGTTTGAGTTGTTACTGGTTCTATTTAACTTACTGTTTAGTTAAAATGGTTCTGTCTGCTTAATTTGGGATTTTTTTTCTTCCTTAAAATTATATATAATATGCTGTCAGACAAATGGCAGGGCAGTTAAGAACACTTCCTACTTCTGTGGGGAATATTCCATATAAATGGACTCAGAATGTGTGGTCATTCATGACTAGCTTCCTTTCACTTAGCTTAATTTTGAAAATTTTGGATCAGCCATACTATAGTGTATATTATAGAACTTAATTCTTGCTTTTTAAAATTAATTAATTATATGTGTATGAGTGTTTTGACTGCATGTGTGTCTGTGCACCACATGTGTACCTGGTGCCCATGGAGGTCAAAGAGCATTATAACTCCTGGAACTGGAATTATGGATGGTTGTGAGCTATAGTGTGGGTGCTGGGAACCAAACTTGGGTCCTGTGCATGAACAGCATGTGTTCTTAAGCTGCTGAGCTATCTTGTCTCTCTTTCCCCTGCAGTACTTCATTCATATTTGTTAGAGTATTATTGTAGCTGTTCATCTTTACAGGTTGTGCCAACAATTTTGGAAAAATTCAAAGAAAAGAAGCCTCAAGTGGTGCAAGCCCTACAGGAGGCAATTGATGCAATCTTCCTCACTGTAAGTTGACGGCATGGAACTTAAGGTTTTGTCTTAATACATATTGTCACTGTAATAATTTAACAATTTATAGTTGAAAAAGCTCATTGCCATTTTCTTCTAAAGACTACACTACAGAACATCAGTGAAGATGTTTTAGCCGTAATGGATAATAAAAATCCTACCATTAAGCAGCAGACATCACTTTTTATTGCAAGAAGCTTTCGTCACTGCACTTCCTCTACATTGCCCAAGAGTCTACTAAAGCCCTTTTGTGCTGCTTTACTTAAGGTAATTGGGGATAGTTTATTTTTCCTACTAGTTACATATAATGACTACATGACTTTAATACTGTAGATTGTGATCTTTAAAGGAGCAAACACTCTGAACCCAAGGTTTGTAACTGTCATGTTCTACTTTTAAAGGATGGCAATTTAGCCAAGAATAAGCATCAAACTAGAGTGTGTGAGGGTCACTGGGAATAGGGCATTTCAGATAAACTAGAGTGTGTGAGGGTCACTGGGAATAGGGCATTTCAGATAAACTAGAGTGTGTGAGGGTCACTGGGAATAGGGCATTTCAGATAAAAGGAAGAAGGAAAAGAAAGCATGGTGGGTTGGCAGGATGGCTCAGAGGGTAAAGACTGGCCACACAGTAACCTAAGTTAATTCCCCAGATCCCCTTTAAAGGTGATGGGAGAGAACATTCATATACATAAATATACACATAGTGTGTGTGTCTAAGTCAGGGTTTCTATTCCTGCGCAAACATCATGACCAAGAAGCAAGTTGGGGAGGAAACGGTTTATTCAGCTTACACTTCCACACTGCTGTTCATCACCAAAGGAAGTCAGGACTGGAAATCAAGCAGGTCAGGAATCAGGAGCTGATGCAGAGGCCATGGAGGGATGTAACTTACTGGCTTGCTTGCTCAGCTCCCTTTCAGAGCCCAAGACTACCAGCCCACAGATGGTACCACTCACAAGGGGCCCTCCCCCCTTGATCACTAATTGAGAAAATGCCTTACAACTGGATCTCATGGAGGCATTTTCTCAACTGAAACTCTTTTCTCTGTGATAACTCCAGCTTGTGTCGAGTTGACACAGAACCAGCCAGTACAGTGTGTGTATGTGTGTAAACAGTGTTTAAAACACTTACAGAGCACGGAGAAATGGCTCAGTGGTTAAGAGCTGCTCTTGTAATGAATCCAGGCATGGCTCCTAGCACCTTCATGGTGGTTCACAACCATTTCTGACTTTAACTCCCGGGACTCTAACTCCCTCTTTTGACCTCTGTGGGGACTAGACATGTACGTGGTACACATGCATACATGCAGACAAAGCACTCACATCAAAGAAAATAAATTACATTTAAAAAAATGACATTTACTTGATGAATAACTAAATTATTATTTGAATTAGTTAACTAGGTGAATTAACTAAAGATTTCTGAAATCCAGAAAAAAGTGTGGAAGATTAACTGTTAATTGGCAAAAGAAAAGCTTGCAGTAAACTTCAGTACATTATAAAGGGAAAATTCTTATCTAGCAACTACTCTTCAGAATAAAAGTAGTAGTAGCTAGAGTTCATTGTCTTCAACATCATTTCCTTCTGTGCAGCACATCAATGACTCTGCTCCTGAAGTCAGAGATGCTGCATTTGAAGCACTGGGTACTGCTTTGAAGGTGGTCGGCGAGAAAACAGTAAACCCATTTTTAGCCGATGTTGACAAACTAAAACTTGATAAGGTAAGTTATTAATGGTCGCCTCTTTGCATTGCAGTGTGAAAACCTATCCTATCCTTCTCTGTTGAACTATTGTCTAATAATAGGTTCTGAAGAGGGGACAGACATTGCCTGCAGATGTGTACACTGTGATGAGCCCACCATGCTCTTGTGGACAGATTGATGACCATGAACAGTACAGAGAGGCATGAATGTTGAAAGGGAACTGTAGGAGGAGGGTGTGAGTAACACAGTGAGAGAAGGCTATGAGTAGATAAGTGTGCCAGCAATCACAATACACTGTATATGTGTGAGTGTGTGTAGATAAGTGTGCCAGCAATCACAATACACTGTATATGTGTGAGTGTGAGTAGATAAGTGTGCCAGCAATCACAATACACTGTATATGTGTGAGTGTGTGTAGATAAGTGTGCCAGCAATCACAATACACTGTATATGTGTGAGTGTGTGTAGATAAGTGTGCCAGCAATCACAATACACTGTATATGTGTGAGCGTGAGTAGATAAGTGTGCCAGCAATCACAATACACTGTATATGTGTGAGTGTGTGTGTTTATGTATGAATCCATCAAGAAATAAAAGAGAAGAACATTTCAGAGTACTTAAATGTTTTTTGTGAATTTTTGTTTTACTGCCAGTTTCTTTTTTGTTGTTGTGGGGTTTTTGTTTGTTAAACAGTTTCTCGACTTTTCAAGACAGGCTTTCTCAAGTAGCCCTGGCTGTCCTAGAATTTGCTCTGTATACCAGGCTAGCCTCAAACTCAGAGATCTGCGTACCTCTGTCTCCCAAGTGCTAGAATTAAAGGCATGTGCCACTATACTTGGTTCATGCTTGCCAGTTTCTGTAGGGAAAAAAAATTTATGTGCATGTATTTGATACCAGTTTTGGAGGGTGCTCTCTGGGCATTTTTTTGTTACTAATTTTGTCTTTTCTTTATTACTAAAAAAGAAAACACTGATAATTGCTTCCATATTGTTCAGTTTATTCTCTAATGATATTTCAGAACTAGTTTGTTGAAATTTTAATCTAAGCTACAGTGATACAATAGTAAAAATATCTTTCAAATTATAACCTAACCAAAGCTGAGTAACTAATCTATAGAAGATGTAATACAGAAATATACTTTCTTAAATGTAAGTATCATTCATCAAAATCATGGCTGTTTAGGTATTTTTGTAATTTTAGTTTATGAAGAAATAAAACATGTCATATGCACTGCCAAGAAAATTACAGATAAGAATTACAAAAAATGCTGTAATATTTTCTGAATTTTTTTTGTATAGTTGTGGCCTACTGACTTCTAAGTGATAATGTAATGGCTGTGTTTTAAAGTTATAGGAACATAATGATGTTCATATTGCTTTCTCTAGATCAAAGAATGTTCAGAAAAAGTAGAGCTGATTCATGGTAAAAAATCTGGACTTGCAGCTGAAAAGAAGGAATCCAAGCCTCTACCTGGAAGGGCTGCTGCATCAGGCGCTGCAGGGGACAAAGACACAAAGGATGTTTCAGGACCCAAACCAGGACCATTAAAAAAAGCACCTACTGCTAAGGTTAATAGACTTTTGTGACAAGGTCTTACTTTGTAATCCATGCAGGTCTGAAGCTTGATATGTAGTCTAGGATGCCTTGAAATCAGTCATCCTTGTACTTCAGTCTCCCAAGTGCTGGAGTTACTGATGTGTGTGCTACCACACTTGGCTTAAAAGATGACTTAAAAATTAGAATTTAGTAAGATACAAGACTGGGCTTCATATTCATGGTTATTCTTCCAATATGTCTTAATTGAGAAATGATTCCTTGGCCACATTGCAAATAGAACAGATCTTAATAAAGACATAATATTATAACTACATTTTTTCTGTATAACCTGCCTGGAAGCTGACAAGTTGACTTAGTAGATAAAGGAGCTTGCTTCCAAGTCTGATAACCAGAATTCAATCTGTCATATCTACATGGTGGAAGGAGAGAAAAAAAATTAATGAACAAGGTTACACCCACACTCTAAATAAATAAAATAAAAAAATTTTTTTCTTTAAAGCTATGACTAGGAGCAAGGTAATGGTGGTACATGCCATTAATCCCAGTCCTTTGTAGCCATTCTGGTGTATGGGGTGAGTTCCAGAATAGCCAAGGCTACATAGAGAAACTCTGTCTCAAAAAAAAAAAAAAAAAAAAAAAAAAAAACCTAAACAGAACAAGAAAAGTAGAAGTCTGACTAGGAATAAAAATAGTAATCACATGCCTTATTTTTTTTAAATGGTTAAACATTTTAATCATTTTTTAAAGTTTACTGTTTAGACTATAGAGATAACTTATTTACATAACCAAGGCTGATGACCTGATCACCAGAACCTATATGATGGAAGGAGAGACTTCCTCTCCAAGGAAGGAAAACTTGATTCTGCAAGTCTTTATCTGACCTCAAATAGTATGTGTCCATCTGTTCCATCCCATGATCCCCCAGCCCCTGGAATAAATAAATAGGGCTGGCCAAATGATCAGAGATATTTGCTATCAGTATTGACAACCTGAGGTCAGTCTGTAGATCCCATGGTGAAAGGAGAGAACCAGGTCCTAAAAGGTTGTTGTCTGACTTCCACATGTGTGCTATGAAGTGGATATACACCCATAGGAGCAATAGCAATAAATATAAAAATTTAAAAATAGTGGTTTTAGAGGCATTGAGGACCCAATTGTTAATCTCAAATTAATCTGTAAATATAGTATAATTCCAGTTCTTTTTTTGTTGTTGTTGTTTGATACAGGGTCTCTTTATATAGCCCTGAGTGTCCTGGAACTCACTATGTAGACTAGTCTGACCTAGAATTTACAGGGATCCAACTGACTCTGCCTCTGCCTCATCCTCCTGAATGCTGGGATTAAAGCATGTATTTCTGTGCCTGGCCCTCCAGATTTTGTTTGTTTTTCAAAACAGGGCTTCTTTGTGTAACAGTCTTGGTTGTCCTGGAACTCTATACACCAGGCTGGCTTCAAACTCAGAGATGCACCTGCCTTTGCTCACAAGTGCTAGGATTAAAAGCATATGTCATCACTCCAGGGTTCCAGTTTATTTTTTATAAAGACTTTATTTATGTATGTGAGGTAGTGGTTGTCTATGGAGGCCAGAATGCTATTTAGAACCCTTGGAGCTAGAGTTTGAAATGGTTATCCTTCTGAAATGGGTGTTTGGAACTGAGCGTCAGTCCTCTTAAAGAGGAGCAAATGCATTTAACCACTGACCCATCTCTCCAGCCAGTCCCCGGTTCATCATTTTTATTTCATTTGTTTTATTTTTTTATGTATTTCATATATACACGAGTACTCTATCTGCATATATGCCTGCATTCCTGAAAGGGGGATCAGATGTCATTACAGATGGTTGTGACCACCATTAGGTTGCTGGGAATTACACTCAGGACCTCTTCAAGAGCAGCCAGTGCTCTTTAAATCGCTAAGCCATCTCTTTAACCCCAAGATTTTTGGGGGGGCTGATTGGTTGGGGATTTCTGTGTTTTTGAGACTAGGTTTCTCTGTGTAGCCCTGGCTGTCCTGGAACTCTTCTCTGTAGACCAGGCTGGCCTCAAACTCACAGATCGGCCTCTGCCTCTCTGCCTAGTACCCACCCAGCTGCATGTTTTTGTTTGTTTTATTAACTCATTTTGAATAAGAAGCTTTTAATATGCAGCCTGCAAATTAGCCAAGTATTCCATGGATGGTCTTTGCATCTGACACTGAGGTAATTCTGTGGACAATAAAAGTTTGTTTACTTTTAAGGTGATGTCATTTTAATAAAATTTTTAAGAGTCAAAATATGTAAAAACAGAACAAAAACTGTTTTTATAAAATTTTAAGTAGTTTGTGGTTTTAAATTTTTCTTTTAGGCTGGTGGACCACCTAAGAAAGGCAAAACAACTGCACCAGGTGGTTCAGCAAGTGCTGGAACAAAGAATAAGAAAGGATTGGAGACCAAAGAAATAGCGGAGCCAGAACTCTCAGTGAGTATTACACATGATAAAGTTAAGGCCCCGAGAGGATTGGAGGTCTTCCTGAGTTCTTTAACATACAGTAAATTTATATCTTTTAGCTACTAATAGACACTCCCTTGAACAGAATTCTTTTTACTGCAGAAGACTCGAATGCCATAGTTACCTGTAAGGGTATTTTAGTTTTAGCTGGGTTTCTTTTATGTTATTTTTTTAAAAGCGTTTCTAATTATGATGTTGCTGTATCTTACAGATTGAAGTATGTGAAGAGAAAGCTTCAGCTGTTCTTCCCCCAACCTGTATTCAACTTCTAGACAGTAGCAACTGGAAGGAAAGGCTGGCATGTATGGAAGAATTCCAAAAGGTACAAAACAAGAAAACAAGGATGATATAGAGTGTAAAATTAGATTTTGTAGACACAACGAAAGTACTGAATTAAAAATTTGTCTTCATTGATAAGTTTTGTAATTAGTAAATGTTTCATAATAAAAAACTAAGATGAGGTTGAACTTTCTGTTTTTGTTTTGTGGCTATTTGGTGCTTATCTTCTAACATCTTCATTCTGACTTCTCTAAGCATGAAATGAAACGTTAGTAACTTTTCAAGAAAATTAAATTCTTACTGTGAATTATAAGGCTTAGAAGAATTTTTAAGTTGTTAATAAATGTAATAAGCAAACATCTTGCCGTGGAAAATAAATGATCTTTGTCTATTTTTGTATTCCTTTATCATCATGATTTATTGATGGAAAACACATTATATATTGGTATGAGAAACTGTCCAAACTTGAAATTTTATTAGTTAGGGTTCTTCAGAGGAACAGAAATGATAGAATTTCTGTGGAGACACACAGGGCATTTATTAGAGTAGCTTACCAGCTGTAGTCCAGCTAGTCCAACAATGGCTATTGGTTGTTTATTCCATAAGGCTGGTTGTATCAGCTGGTCTTCACTATATGCTACAGTGGGCTCTAAGGGTAGCAAAGGAATGAACTTGGCAATGAGAGTGAGTGCAAGCAGGCCAAGAGCAAAAGCAGTCAGCAGAAGGTGTGGCCCAGATTGAAGTAGATCTTCCCACTCAGAAGATAAGGATTAATGGGGATCTTCCCACTTCAAATATTTAATTAAGAAAAAACCCCTCACACTATATAGTGAGAGCCTGTCTTTTTTTTAAAAAACAAACAAAAAAAACTAACACAAAGTTTTTTTAAGCCATGGTTGGGGGGAAATTAGGGGACAGGAAGAACTCTTTGTGTTTGAGACCAGCCTGGTCTACATTGTATGTTCCAGGAGAGCCATGTGTATGTAGAGAGACTCCGTCTCAAAAAAATAAAAAACAAAAACAAAAAATACTCTCAGAGATGGATACAGCTGATTGGGTTTTAGTTCATTCTAGATGTTGTCAAGTTGACAACCAAGAATAGCCATCGCAGGAATGATGCATTGTAACTCATTTTAGCATATACTGTGATTGTGATTGTATGAGAGAGATAGAAAAGAGAATGTAACTCTCTTAGCTCTAGTTCCCTTCCATCTTCAGAAATAACTGTGGGCTTGACTTTAGGATCTACCTTCACTTGGAACTATTTTAACTTTTACCTTTAACTCTTTAACTTTCTTGTTTTATTTTATGTATAGGCCGTTGAACTAATGGAGCGAAATGAAATGCCATGCCAGGCATTGGTGAAGATGCTAGCGAAGAAACCTGGATGGAAAGAAACTAATTTTCAGGTATTTTTAAGTTATACATTTAGTGGTTTTTGTTTTTTTAAAAAATGAGTGTAGAGAGACACTCTGAAAATTGATACAGGCCAGGCATAGTGGCACGCCCCCTTTTTTTTTTTTTTTTTTTTTTTTGGTTTTTCAAGACAGGGTTTCTCTGTGTAGCCCTGGCTGTTCTGGAACTCACTCTGTAGACCAGGCTGGCCTCGAACTCAGAAATCTGCCTGCCTCTGCCTCCCGACCGAGTGCTGGGATTAAAGGCGTGCGCCACCACTGCCGGCGTGGCGCACCCCTTTAATCCTAGCATTTGGCGGCTGAGGCAGGCGGATTTCTGTGAGTTGGAGACCATCTTGGTCTACAGAGTGAGTTCCAGGACAACAAGGGCTACATAGTGAGACCCTGTCTCGAAAAAATCATGGAATAAAAAAAAGCCAAAAGAAAAATAATACAGGGTCTCACAAGATGGACCAGTGGGTAAAAGAATTTGCTATTACCTGATGTCTTAGTCAGGGTTTCTATTCCTGCACAAACATTATGACCAAGAAGCAAGCTGGGGAGGAAAGGGTTTATTCAGCTTATACTTCCACACTGCTGTTCATCACCAAAGGAAGTCAGGACTGGAAATCAAGCAGGTCAGGAAGCAGGAGTTGATGCAGAGGCCATGGAGGGATGTAACTTACTGGCTTGCTTCTCCTGGCTTGCTCAGCCTGCTTTCTTATAGAGCCCAAGACTACCAGCCCACAGATGGTACCACCCACAAGGGGCCCTCCCCCCTTGATCACTAATTGAAAAAATGCCTTACCGCTGGATCTCATGGAGGCATTTTCTCAACTGAAGCTCCTTTCTCTGTGATAACTCCAGCTTGTGTCAAGTTGACACACAAAACTAGCCAGTACACCTGATGTCCTAAATTTGATCCTTGGAACCTGTACTGGCTGGCCTTGAACTCAGGAGGTTGAGACAGGAAGATTACCATGTGTCTTAGTTAGGGTTTTTATTACTGTGAAGAGACACTATGACCAAGGGCAACTCTTATAATGGAAAATATTTAATTGGGGCTATCTTATAATTTTAGTGGTTTAGTCCATTATGATCATGGCGGGAAGCATGGCAGCATGCAGACAGACATACCGCTGGAAGAACCAAGAGTTCAACATCTTGATCTGCAGTGAACACAAGGAGACTGTGACACACTAGACATAGCTTGAGCGTGTATGAGATCACACCCCACCTCCACAGTGACACACTTCCTCCAACAAGGCCACACCTTCTAATACTGCTCGTTATGGCCAAGCATTCAAACACATGAGTCTATGGGTGCTATACCTATTCAAACCACCACACCATGAGCCAGAGGCCAGCCTTAGTTATAGGATGAGACCCTGTCTAAAAATATTAATTATCTTTGCAAGTTCTTTGTTATGTGTATAAGTCTGTAGAAGTTGTAGGTTTTATGTAGACAGCTATAATTTTATAGTAATTTTGGTGGCTTTATGCAGTCAGTATGATCTACTCAGATGTATTAAGGATTATGTATATTGAGATCAATGCAAAAAATAAAGATGAAAACATAAAAATCGAAATTTTGTGTGCCAAGGAGATGGCTCAGCAGATAAAGATACTTATGACCTAGCCTCACAACCTTAAGATTAATCTTTGTGACCTACATGGTAAAAGGAAAGAACCAGCTCCTTTACACTCTCATCTGACTGCACACTCCTCCTGTTTCATGAGTTCCCATAAATACACACACACACACCCCAAAATCAATGAAATATGTTTTAAAATATTTTTTTAGCTCATAAGTTAAACATTGAGTGGTACATGTTTTTCTTGTATTCATTGTCAGTTAGCTATTTTAATAGATAAAAATAAAAATTATTTTAGTTGTTCAAAATTTTGATTTTTGTCTAGTTACCCTTACAGATGCTACGTCTTCAGGTTCTGTGTAAGTAACTGAATGTCATTGGCTCCTCATAATGCTCTGATGCTTATTGTTCAGGTGATGCAGATGAAGCTTCACATCGTTGCTTTGATTGCTCAGAAGGGGAATTTCTCTAAAACGTCTGCTCAGATTGTATTAGATGGCCTTGTAGACAAGATTGGAGATGTGAAATGTGGGAACAATGCAAAAGAAGCCATGACAGCAATAGCTGAAGCATGTATGCTGCCCTGGACGGCCGAACAGGTTAGTTCCAGAGCTGTTCCCTATGTTGTGCCAATTTTAACTTAGGCCTACAAATTACAGTTAATTCTTGAGTAAAGTTTTGGGTTTTTTTGTTTTTTTCGAAACAGGATTTCTCTGTGTAGCCCCGGCTGCCCTGGAACTCGTTCTGTAAACCAGGCTGGCCTCGAACTCAGAAATACGCCTGCCTCTGCCTCCCGAGTGCTGGGATTAAAGGCGTGCACCACCAATGCCCGGCTTTGAGTAAAGTTTTTTTTTTTTTTTTTTTTTTTTTTTATGCTGTGGAATTTTTGTGTATGCATATGCCCTGGCTGACCTGCAACATACTATAGCAAATAACATTAATTTTCTTGTAAGACACTGTAATTCAAAATGATCAGTCAATGAAAAGTTTCAAACAAGAATGCTTTTAAAACTCCTGTCACCTCATTTCTTTTTAGGATAAATTAAGTATTTTGTTAATAGATCCTTGCACTTAACAACTAAAAACTCATATTTAATACATGTATGCCTTAAAGTCATAATTTATTTCTATGAGAAATATAAGAAAAAGTAGAGATCTGATGCTGTTTTCTGATGCTCTTGTTTCAGGTGATGTCAATGGCCTTCTCACAAAAGAATCCCAAGAATCAGTCAGAAACGCTAAATTGGCTATCAAATGCAATAAAAGAATTTGGATTTTCTGAGTAAGTCTAAAAAATAAGTGAAATATAATTAAATATTTTGCCAAGTCTCTGGTCTTGATTTGTTTTTACTGTTTGTGCTTGCTTCTGCAGAACTGAGTTTGGGTTGTCTAACTTATATAAAAGAGACACACATTGGTTCTGGAAGGTCTGTGTTGACTTGTATTTACATTTTGACATCCATTTTTTTTTTTTAACATTCTATACATATGTACATACATTCATATATACATACACACATACACAATTATTTAGGGTGGTATGGGGGGGTGTTATCAGTCTTGTACAAGGTGCAGGTGGCAAGTGACTATACCTACTATGCCATTTATCTGTCCTCTGTCCCCTGCTTTTCTGGAGGTCTGAGGTTTGCACGCAAGATCTCATACATGCTAGGCCAATGCTCTGTCTCTCCAAAGACAGACTTCTAAGTTATTTTTTTCCTCAAGTGTTTAGTGCCTGAAAGGGATCTTCTTTGGATTAAATGCTATCAGAATTCTACAATAAAAATTTTTAATTGTTTACACACTTTTTGCCAAATTGATTTTTGTATGAACATAGTTATTAATTAATTTTTATATTACATTTAGGCCTACCAACTTGCAGAAATTGGTTCTTTTCTTTTCACCATGTGGCTACCGTGTATTGAATTCATGTCACCAACCTTGATGGCAAACACCTTTACCCTCTGAACCATCTCACTGGGCTCTCAGCTTTTTTGGGTTTTTTTTGGTTTTGTTTTTTTTTTTGTTGTTGTTGCTGTGTATATTCTCAGATTCCTGGAATGATTTAAACCTTCCTGCTGCAGCTTCATGTGCTGAAATTGTTAGTATATGCTATTTACCCAGGCCCTTTTTAAAGCATATTTCATGTAGTAATATGTTGTCTCTGCTTTTATAGATGAACAAATTAAGGCTCAGAAAACTTAACATCATAGTTAGGAAAGTGCCAATGCCAAGACTGGAATTCAGGCATTCTTTTTTTTTTTTTTTTTTTTTCCTAGACAGCGTTTCTCTGTATAGTTCTGGCTGTCCTGGAACTCACTCTGTAGACCAGGCTGGCCTCAAACTCAGAAATCCGCCTGCCGCTGCCTCCCGAGTGCTGGGATTAAAGGCGTGCGCCACCACTGCCGGGCCAGGCATTCTTGTTTTAGGAAAAGGGTATAACTGCTGTATTGTGTTTCTTTCTCTGTGCCTTGTTTTATGTGTGGATTTTGTTTGTTTGTTTGTTTATTTGTTTTCATATAACTAACACTTATTAACTCTGATATGGGCCAGGAATAGTGGCATGTTTAATATGAGCTACACAAGTGATAGAAGTAGAGGCAGGCAGATCACTGTGATGAGTTCAAGACCAAACAGGGCTATTTAGTGAGACCCTGTCTCAAAAAATAAATAAAAATAGTGACTAGTATATGCTTTCAGAGTATAGCTGAAGTGAAATGTGATTAGAGAGTGGTAAGAAATAAGACTGAAATCAAAATGAGAACAAGTCATCTAAGGCCTCAGCCACTTGACTGATTGATAAAGCAAGCATTTTAAGCAGGACTAGAACATAATTTTGTGGTACAACAGTTACATGGTAAGTGCGAGGTTCTGGGTTCATTTCCTGTAATTGCAAAACTTTGGGTGCAGAAGGCTTTGGCACAAGAGTGTCTGACCAAAGTCAGACAGTAAGACACAGGGAGAATAATTAATGTGTTATTCAAATAAATGCTGTCAGGAAGTAGTTATTCATGAGCCTGGTAATTGTAGTACACACCTTTAATCCCAGCACTCAGGAGGCAGAAGCAGGCAGATCTCTGAGTTCTAGGACAGCCTAGTCTACAAATCAAGTTCCACAACAGTCAAAGGTACACAAAGAAACCCTGTCTTGGGGGAAAAAACAACAAAAAACAGAAAACAAAAAAAGTAATAGATATGTGCATGTAGTTGGAAAGTAGAACTGTACAGGATATTGAGTCATAATGATTCTGGATTCAAGGACGGCCTGGAGAAGTGTGGACCCGAAATGAACTCCAGAAGACTGAAAACTACAAGACTGGGAATTGGCGTAGTTGTAGGACACATACACAGACATAGACATAGAAATGTGACAAAGGCACATATATACATGGTGCCACTACGAGCTAGGTTAGCAGGTAAATCCTGGTGGCTTGAAGTCAGTCCTTTGAACCCACCAAAAAATACAATGAAAAACTCCACAGTTGTCCTCTGGCTTGGAGATGGCTCAGCAGTTAAAGAACATCCAATGTTCATCTCTGGGACCTGAATTGAATTCAATTCCTAGCATCCATGTTGAGTGACTCACAACTATTTGTAACTCCAGTTCCAGGAGATACAACAAAGTTATTATCTGACCTCTACAAGGGTCCTGTGTCTCCAATGCATACACATATACTAGCAATAAATCTTTTTTTTTTTTTAGAAGTTTTAAGAGTAGATTTTGAATCTTAATTAAGCATAATATGATGAGTCAGTGTACAGATAGTATTTAAAGCTCATTTTAAGTTAAGGAAAGAGGATACCTGAGCACTCCTCCAGTGGGGATCTGTCCTGAAGTCTAATTTTATAAGCTCTTGAATGTTTTGAAGATTTCATTATCAATTAATTCTAAATGGTTTGTTTTTTTCTAGGTTGAATGTCAAAGCTTTTATTAGCAATGTGAAGACTGCTCTTGCTGCAACAAATCCAGTGAGTATCCTTCAGCGTGTGTGTAAGCATTGTAGCCACTTTTGTGTTTCTGCCCTGGTTTGGGAAGTTCTTACTGTTTTCTCTGGCAGGCTGTGAGGACTTCTGCCATCACCCTGCTTGGTGTGATGTATCTATATGTTGGTCCTTCTTTGAGAATGATCTTTGAGGATGAGAAGCCTGCCCTCCTATCCCAGATAGATGCAGAATTTCAAAAGGTAAGGGTTCTAAAAATGATCCAATCTGTGGGTGGTTTTGAGAAGACTCAATTTTTAACCAGGTTTAATGGTATACATTCAAATATAATTCCAGCACTCTGATCATGAGTCAGTCAGCCTAGGTTACAATAGAGATCAAGGTTAGCTTGGGCTTCAGAGTGAGACTGAAAAACTAACAACAAAAGTAGCCTGAAGAGATAAATACGAGTTAAGTTCTTTTCCAGAAGACCCAAATCGATTTCTTAGCACCAGCCATGTAGAAAGGCCTACAACTACTCTAGCTCCAGGGACCTAATGCCGCCTTGTGGCCTCTGCAAATACTTGGACTCGTGCACATACACATACCGCATAGGCATACACATATAATTAAAGGTAATTTTTTTTTTTAAATAAAGGCAAAATGACTAAATTTTTAAACTCTTGAAATAAAGTACATATATGTTTGGTTTTATGTACATAAAGTATTCCTAGAAGAATTCCTAAGAAATTTGAAATTGGCTTTGTGAAGAAGAAAACTGAGTGATTATGGCTTAGAACAAGAGATCTATTTTCTTGTATTTTTTTCATACATTTGTAACGTCAGACAATATGGATCTACTATCTATTCAAAAAAATTACATTAAACTGAAAAAACAATTAAAAAAAAAATCAGGCAACCCTAGCTGGTCCTGAAATTGCCATATAGACTAGGAAGACCTCAAGTTTACAGCAAGCCTCCTGCCTCTTGAATGCTGGGATTAGAAACGTATACTATCACATTTGACTGAAATGGAACTTTACTGGTTGGGGGGGGTGTTTAATTGTAAATAAAAACAAAAAAAGATATGTCTTCTTGAATAGCTCTGACTAAATATCCTAAGTGTTCACAGCTTGCTTTCTTTTGTTTTCGAAGTATAAATCAAAAGACAACTTAGTGACTGAGAAGTCAAATTCTAATCGCCTTCATAAAAAATAGCTTGCTATTTTGTCTCAGAATTAGAATCTAGCTAGCAATTAAAGCATATATTACAATATTGTCTAAATATTTTATGAGTTGGGAATGAAATTCAGTGGTTGAACACTTGCTAGCATTCCCAGGATAGCCAAAACAAACAAATAAATGCTATGAAAGAATGAGAGCCCTTTACATGGGCACCTTCTCTAGAAGCTGTCATTCCTCAGCTGCATTGGTCTCATCCATGCATGTGTAGATGCAGGGGCAAAGCCCTCCCGCTCCAACCAGAGGACTTTCTAAGCACAACACAAGTGGTACGGATGAAGGCGAAGATGGAGATGAGCCTGGTGAGGGGAGCAGTGATGTTGTTGATCTCTTGCCAAGGATTGAGATCAGGTAGGTTTTACCCTAAGAAGTTATTTTATTCTTGATATTGTTTGGGTATTGGGTTGAAGTGTTTGTTTTTTTTATGTTTGTGATAGGCTGCCTCTGCCTCAGAGTGCGGAGATTAAAGGCATGTGCCGCCATGCCCAGCTGTTTGTTTTGGCTTTTTTTTCTTTCTTTTTCTTTTTCTTTTTATTTCTGAGACTAGGGTTTTACTTTATGATATAGGTTGGCCTTGAACCCACTGTCTTCCTGCCTTAGCTTCCTGATTGCCAAGTAGGCAATTGTGCAGTAGTATATACTTGAAATTTTGTTAATTCAGTAAAGGGAATTTTGGTGCCATTATCTTTTAAAAATATAGAATTAGAAGTATGCCTTCTGTTTTTCAGTGACAAAATTACTTCAGAGTTGGTGTCTAAGATTGGTGACAAGAATTGGAAGATCAGGAAAGAAGGCCTAGATGAAGTGGCAGGTATTATCAATGAAGCAAAATTTATCCAACCAAATATAGGTGAACTTCCAACTGCCTTGAAGGGTCGACTGAATGATTCAAACAAAATCTTGGTATGTGGACCACGTGCCTTTTCTCTTTCTTCCCTTCCCCTGCTGCTATAGAAGGTTCATTTTCATTGTGGCTTTCACTAGCAAAAATGAGAGTTCATGTTATTTGTTTTCAACTACAGAAAGATTCCTTATGTTTCTTATGTGTCTCAAGATACAAGATTTATAAATGTCAGGGTTTTGGGGGAGCTGGAGGGTTCAAGACAATGTTTCTCTGCATAGCATTGGTGGTCCTGGAATGTGCTCTGTAGACCAGGCTGGCTCAAATTCACCAAGATCCACCTGTCTCAGCCTTTCAGGAACTAGGATTAAAGGCGTGCTCCACCATGCATAGCTTAAGAGTTTATTTCTTGTAGGGGTCCCATACTAAATATATTTGAGTGGAACTTTTTTATATTTATATATGCCTGATTTCAATTGTTTTCATTACATTTTAAGATAGAGATCCATTGTGTAGTCCAGGCTGGTCTTGAACTCACTAATGTCACCCAAGCTACACTCAAACGCCAAGCAATTCTTTTATCATGTTCCCCAGTGCTGGGATTCTAGACATGCTCTGTTTAATTTTTTGTTTTTAAAAAATGCTTAAGTTTATTTGTTCGTGTATATTCTAGAGGAAGAGGGTGCATATAGAAGTCAGACAACAATTTGTTAGGTCAGTTCTCTCCTTCCACCACACCAAGGTCCTGGGATTAAACTCAGATTGTCACCTTCATCACCTTTGCCCACCACAAGCACTTTTACCCATCATGCCTATTTTTTATATTTTAATTTTTTATTTTTATGTAAATATTTTTTAAACTATAAAATAAAATTCTAGTACTGTAGTTTTTTTATAAAGATTTTTTGGGGGGAGGGGATCAGGAATGGTCTATAGAGCATGCCTTTAGTCCCAGCACTCAGGAGACAGAGGCAGGTGGATCTCTGTGAGTTCCAGGCCATCCTGGCCAGCCAGGGTTGCATAGTAAGACCCTATCTCGAAAAGAAAGAAAAGAAGAAAGAATTTTGTATGTGTATATGTGTTTTGAATGCAGGTATGTGCACACAAGTGCAATGCCCAATAAGAGGCTAAATAAATATTATTTATAATCCGGTGTTACAGTACTATGATACTATCTTTTAAGTAGTCCAGAAGTCCATAATGTTGACCACATAATTGTATTCGTAAAACTTGGAGCAAGTTTAATTGCAGTTTGAACCTGTGTCGGATCTTTCTACTCAGGTGCAGCAGACATTGAATATCCTTCAGCAACTGGCAGTGGCCATGGGTCCAAACATCAAGCAGCATGTAAAGAACTTAGGCATCCCTATCATTACTGTTCTTGGAGATAGCAAGGTAAATCTCTTTCCAGCATAGTTACATTCTGTACTAAGGCAGCCACATTCTTGGGGTAGAGGATAATTCTATTTTAGAGTTTACATAATTGCTTAAAATTTTATAAAGATAATACTGTTACCTTCAGGCAGAATTGATAAGATGACAAGATGTACCGTTATTTAGTTTGTGATCCTTAAATAGTTATATATTCTAGATTTTGTATCTTTATAAAAATTTTTTCTTATAGAATTGAAATAAATTTTTAAAAAAGATTTATTTATCTTATGTATGTGAGCACACTGTAGCTATCTTCAAACACATTAGAAGATGGTATTGGATCTCATTACAGATGGTTGTGAGCTACCATGTGTTTGCTGGGAATTGAACACAGGACCTCTGGAAGAACAGTCAGTGCTCTTAACCACTGATCCATCTTTCCAGCCTGAAATACTTTTTAATAATTGACATATTTGATTAATTAGTTGAAACAAACATTTTTATTAAGATACATTTTAATGTGCCTGTTTCATATATTATACATTCAATAAATGATTGCTATTTATGATTACTATATCATTAAGGTTTGTTTTTGGTGTTTGTTTGTTTTGTTTTGTTTTGTTTGAGAAGGGGTCTCTTATATAGCCCTGCCTGTCCTGGAGTTCTGTGTGTAGATCACACTTACCTCAAGAGATTCTCCTGCTTCTGTCTCCCAAGTACTGAGATTAAAGGCATGTGCCACCACAACTGGCTTAAAGTTTTGATATAATGAATAAATACATCATTAGTTATAGATTTTAGATCTTGAAATGGTATTCTGCATTCTTCCCACCCTGAAATTCTATAACATGCTTTTCTAGTACTTTAGTTAGGTACTAATAATTTGATCATCTCAGAAGTCATTGAAGTATCATTGAAGGCTGCAAGTTTTCATTTAAATATTCGCCCTAGGCTAAATATTTTAATGTTTATTTTTGTATAATTGACTTAATTTGAGTTTTTCAGTTCTTAAATCTTTATATTTCTGTGAGTGCAAGTCAATATTTAAACATATTCAAGTTGTTGGCTTAATTCTTAACAATTTGAACCCCTAACATAGGAGTCCATTTTTAGCTTATAATATCATAAAAGCTCCCATAGATTCAGAAAGCAAAATCTGTTTATTTTTTTATAATATTTACCCAGATTATTGTTTTACCCAATCGAGTATAGTATTTTTTTCCAATTTAGTATTTTATATTTCCACCTTCTTTTGAAGTCTTTAGAAGAACCATAGCACCAGCTTCTATTTTGGAGAGATGGTTTAAGTACGTCCATGGGACCTTAACAAATGAAGCCTCTGTTGTTTACAGTCACCCCCCCTCCAAACTGTACTTGATATTTTTGCCAATTCTCTTCTCAATTCAGAACAATGTTCGAGCTGCTGCCCTAGCAACTGTGAATGCTTGGGCAGAACAAACTGGCATGAAAGAATGGCTGGAGGGAGAAGATCTTTCTGAAGAACTTAAAAAGGAAAATCCCTTCCTGAGGCAAGAGGTTAGTATAAAGAGTCATGTGTTTTACTCATACCTTTTACTTCCTTAGGTGGCCCCTATAATAACTATGTATGCATGGTTACAACAAACTTTCAGTGGTAAGGGGGGGAGTAGTTGAGACAGCGCCTCTCTATGTAGTCCTGGCTGTCCTGGTACTCACTGTGTAGGCCAGGCTGGCCTCGAACCTCAAGAGTTCTGTCTGCCTCTGCCCTGCTGGGATTGAAGTGTCTTCTACCATGCCCAGTTTAACAAACCCGGTGGGTCCTTTGAAGGCTAAGGCAAGGAGGGTCCACAGAGGTTTGAAGCCAACTTGTTCTACATAATGAATTACATGCAGGCTAGCATGAGAAACTATCTCCCAAAAAAAGAAAGAAAGAAAACTAAAACATAAACTTATAACAATAAATAAAATGATACCAAATTCCTAGAGTTTTCTATTTTTGTGTTTTGTTTTGTTTTTCTAATTCATTTTCCTTGTGAGTACATGAGCATATGGAGGCCAGCAATTACTCTCCCATCTTAACATCCTGCCCTGAAGGCTGGGATTGAGACCACAGAGAGCTTTTTGCCTCTGTGCCATGAATGCTAGGGTTAAAGAAATGCACCACAACTGGCTTTCCATCATATTTTTTAAGACAGCTCCTTTCTGAATCAGTAGCTCACAGATTCAGCCAGACTAGCTATTCCAGAGATCTTCCTGTGTGCCCTCAGGTCTTAGTGTTTGTGTAATAAGTTCTTTACTGACTGACTAAGCCATCTCTCCACCCTGCTTCTTTTTGTTACTTTGGGGTGTGTGTGCAGGAATGAGGTGCAGTAGGAGAGATAAGGTCTCAAATAGTCCATTGTGGCTTCTAACTCAAATGTGGCTGAGGCTGGCCTTGAACTCATGATCGCCTGCCTCCACCTCTCAAATTCAATTCAGCTTCTTGTTTCATTAACAGTAACCCTTTTGGCTGGGAAGAAAACTTGTTAGTGAAGCCGGGCAGTGGTGGCGGTGGCGCGCGCCTTTAATCCCAGCACTTGGGAGGCAGAGGCAGGTGGATTTCTGAGTTTGAGGCCAACCTGGTCTATAGAGTGAGTTCCAGGACAGCCAGGGCTACACAGAGAAACCTTGTCTCGAAAAAAACAAAAACAAAAAAAAATTTGTTAGTGTCTGTCTAAACAAAGCCTAAGGGGAACCCAATACTTTGTAAAACTGAGGATGCTAGCTCATGCTTCTGAGCTTGGCATTTGAGAAATAGAAGCAGAAGGGTCATGAGTTGGAGGGCATTAATGGCTTCACAGGAAATATAAGGCTAGCCATATATGTTTGCTTGCTTTTTAGAATAGGATCACTATATGTTTAGGCATAATATATGTGTAACTATAACTTTTATTCACCTGTATTGTCATCCCTCATCTCCGAGACTTACTGCTTACTCCGAGACTTACTGCTAAATAAGCTCACCCGTTCTTAGTTTTTTTCTGAGCTCTGGTTGGCTAGTTCAGCTCAGCTGCTCTGATTCAAATTCCAAGCTGACTGACTCAATATGTTCTAATCCTCTGGCTTCTTCTCATTCTCTGTCTCGTTCTTTCTTCACATGTGTCTAGTTTGTTCTCTCTACAACCTGTCTCACTATAACTGCCCTGGTAAAACTGCCTCCAAAGTCCGTGAACTCAACTCCACTGCCTGACTCTCAACTCACTGACTCAACTGAACAGAAAGGCAGACATTTACATACCTCTGTCTCTTGAGTGCTGGGGTTAAAGGCGTGTACCCCAACACCTGTACCTAAGCTTCTCTTTACCTGAAACTTGCTCTATACCAAGCTGGCCTTGAACTTAGATCCCTTGCCTCTATCTCCCTATCTCCTGGGATTCCTAGGAGGTCTTTGGATGTGATCTCTTTCCAGAGCAGTCATGTTGTAAATTGAAATTCCTCTACATATGTGCAGACATATGCACATGCATGTGAGTGTGTGTGTGTGTGTGTGAGTGTGTGTGTGTGTGTGTGTGTGTGTGTAACAGTAATTAATGGGAAAAATGCTATGAAGGAGAGAAACAAGGGAGGGCTTGTAGGGTGAAAGAGAAAGGAGAAATCATGAAATTGTAATATCACAAAATAAATAATTAAAAATTTTTTAAGTAGAAACTAAGCTAGAGACACAAAGTTTTGAGTAACAGTGCAGAGAAGCCCTTAATCTTTAAAACTTGCTTTGTTTAAGAAAGTCAGTAATGACTAATTGTAAGACATGCATAAGCCGGGCAGTGGTGGCACACGCCTTTAATCCCAGCACTTGGGAGGCAGAGGCAGGGGAATTTCTGATTTCGAAGCCAGCCTGGTCTACAGAGTGAGTTCCAGGATAGCCAGGGCTACACAGAGAAACCCTGTCTCGAAAAACCAACCAACCAAACAAACAAACAAACAAACAAAAAAAAAGACATGCATAAATATTAATATAATATGTAATCTGGTCTTGAATTTAATTTTAGCACAAAAGACATAAATAAGATTTTATTGTCCCCTCTGGAGACAGGATTTCTCTGTGTAGTTCTGACTGTCCTGGAACTTACTGGGCCAGGCTGGCCTCAAACTCTGCCTGCCTGCCTGTGCTTCCCAAGTGTTGGGATTAAAGGAGTGCCTAATTTAAGAATGATATGGTCAGAAAAGGTTAAATGCTGCTTAAGTTTGAAATTATGAAATTAAGTGTTCTTGAGGTAAGGATTGGGTTAGATAATTAAGATTTACTTTACTTCCATTAGATGTGTTTTTATTTTTTTTTTTTTTTCGATGAGTAGATTCTCAGCTCTTTTCTAAAAGCTAGTTTTTTCTCCTCTCATCCCCAAAGAATGATGAGTTGTGAACTAATTATAATTACAAAGATTTTTTTTTCATCTGACTCCTTATTACCAACCAAAAACAAAATTGGCGTCTTCAAAGGATCCAGAATCACCTTAGTAGATGCCTTTGGGCATCTATGGGGCATTATCTACATTAGTTTAAAGATGGGGAAGATACACTTTAACTGTGGCCAGTAGCCTTCCATAGGTTGGAATCCTGGACTGAATAAAAGTTAGAAAGGGAGCTAAACACGATCATTTATGGCTCTCTGCTTTCTTATTTAAATGTGATCATTTGTCTCAACCTCTGCTGCCAGAATGTCTCCACTATAATTGACTGTTCTCTTACACTGTGAAACAAAATAGTTATTTCACTTTTATGAAAATAGAAGGGGCTGGAGAGATGGCTCAGCTGTTAAGAGCACTGACTGCTCTTCCAGAGGTCCTGAGTTCAATTCCCAGCAACCACATGGTGGCTCACAACCATCTGTAATGGGATTTGATGCCATCTCTGGTGTGTCTGAAGACAGAGACAGTGTACTCATATACATAAAATAAATATGATAAAACTTCTTAAAGGATTCCCTTTTTTGTGTATTTGCATAGTATATAGTTTTCTGTTTTGTTGAGCCCTTAAATGACAAAAATCAAATTTTAATCAGATTATAAAAAGAGAGTTCAGCATTCAGAAATCAATGTATAATCTTTAATGCCAACAGAATATAGAAGAAAATTCATGTGATCGTGCCAACTGATTTTTTTTATTTAATACTTTATTTACATTTCAAATGTTTTCCTCTTTAAAGGTCTCCCCTTTGGAAACCCCCTATCCCATCCCCCCTCCCCATGCCTCTTTGAGGGCTTTCCCCCACCCACCCACTCCCATCTTCCCTCCCTGGCATTCCCCTATCCTGGGGCATCTAACACCCTCAGACCCAAGGGCCTCTCCTCTCACTGTGATCAACAAGGCCCTCCTTAGCCACATATGTGGCTAGCACCATGGGCCCCTCCATATGCATTCTTTGGTTGGTGGTCCAGTCTCTGGGAGCACCAGGGGGCCTGACCAGTGTGTCAACTGATTTTAAACAGTCATTTGTTAAAATGTAATACTCATGATGAAAATTCTTAGCTTATTCGTAATTAAAAATTAGCTACATGAGGATGGATGTGGTGGCACACATCCTTTAAACTCTGAGTTCCCAGCCAGCCTGTAGAGTGAGTTCCAGGACAATGAGAGATATAAAGAGAAACTCTGTCTTCAAAAAGGAAAAATAGTAATACCATCCCATATGCAGTATGCAGATAACATAACTGTTTATAGTTGTAAAACCAAGAAATCTACAAATAATCTCCTTGAATAATCAGTGAGTTCACTAAGTTTGAAAGATACAAAGTCAACGTGTTTGCCTTCACTGCAGAAAATGATTGTAAATAACCTTACTCTGCAAAAGACACTCAAAGAAAAGTCATGAGATTGGGGAAAATATTTGCAAACTCCAATAAAGAGTGAATATCTAGGATATATAAAGAACTCAAAACAAAATAGCAACCTGAGTGTAGCTATACATTCCTGTAATCCTAACATTCAAGAAGCTGAAGCAGAAAAATTATGAATTAAGAGGTCAGCCTAGGTTACATATGGAACCCTAAGAGCAGCAGATTCTGAACAGTAAAAGAACACCTAATTTGAAAATGACAAAACACATGAATAGACATTTTTCTTAAGCAAATAAGCTCTTGAGAATAGCATTATTACTTGTCATAGAAATAATGTGTTAAAATTGACCTAAGATTGAGCATGGTGGTATACACAAACCAGGATTCCGGTGACTGATGCAGGAGGGTTGCTATGAGCTTGAGGGAGCCTGGGCTATTATAAAAAGAAAGAAAGAAAAACTACAGTAGGGTATCATTACACAAGAATCAGAATTGTTTAAGTAAAAAACAGTCATAATTTCTGGGCATTGGTGGTACATGCCTTTAATCCCAGCACTCGGGAGGGAGAGCCTGCTACGGAGGAAGTTTCAGAACAGCCGGGGCTACAAAGAGAAATCATGTCTTTTAAAAAAAAGTTCAAGGTGTAGTGGTACACATCTATAATTTCATCGCAAGGGAGGCAGAGGCAGGTCTATCAGAGGTCGGTCAACATAGTTTCAGGACAGAACCAGAAAGATTGCTCAGTGAATAGAATGCTCACCCTCCAAATTTGATGACTGGACTTGATCCCTGGTTTTCATAACTTGAAGGAAAGAAGGGACTCCACAAATTATTTTCTAACCACATAGACACATCCACCTCCAATAAATAAATGTAAAAAAGAAATCTAATTCAAGGGTGGGAGGATAGCCCAATGGTAGAGTGTGTGCATTGTACGCACAGACTTTGGGTTCCATTCCTAATGCTGAAGAAAAAACAGTTCAGTGTTTGGGACTAATAAAAAATCATTAAGCCTGACATCAATAATAGTAATTACTCGCTTAAGATATTTGACTAGTCTTTTTTTCTTTTGGCAGCTTCTGGGATGGCTGGCAGAGAAACTACCTACACTTCGTTCCACTCCCACAGATCTTATCCTTTGTGTTCCTCATCTGTATTCCTGTCTAGAAGACCGAAATGGAGATGTACGGAAGAAGGCCCAAGATGCTCTCCCGTTCTTTATGATGCATTTAGGATATGAAAAAATGGCTAAGGCTACTGGGAAACTAAAGGTACTCGTTCTTCTTGAGACAAGTAGTATTAAAAGGTATTAGGAAAATACTAAACATTAATTTATTGTAGGCAGAAGATGCCACCTATCATGGAACGCAATCTGCAATTCTAATGAAAGCAAAACAATTTTAGCAGTGTAGTCTGGTGATGTACAGTAGTGCAAATTATTACCTTCTAGAATGGTAGTTACTCAAATGTGACTTCATAATGTATGTTACTTCTTTTGTGCTTTGTGCTGCCTCCTTTACTTCATTGGTGAATCAAAAGTAGGAGCTCCAGCATTTTTAGTATCAGACTTGTTGTAGTCTCAGTATGAGTGTATTGTTTATGTCAACTTTAATTTGCTTTGTCCTTATAGCCAACTTCTAAAGATCAAGTACTGGTCATGCTAGAAAAGGCCAAAGCTAACATGCCATCCAAGCCTGCTGCACCTGCTAAGGCAATGTCCAAACCAATGGGAGGGTCGGCTCCAGCCAAAGCCCAGCCTATACCAGGTAACAACTTTGACAATGACCTGAAGGAACTCAGAATACAGACAGCCTGACAATTTTTCCATTTCATTTTATTTCCTCACCTCTTCCTCCAAACATTTGCCAAGTAGTATGTACTACAGGTGTGATCATTATTTATTTTTTATGCCACAAAGATAATAGTAATTCAAATACTGCTTTCAAGAATTACTCCATGCTGTTGTTAAGGTTTCCACAGCTAATTTCTATCATCAGACATTCTAGTTAGAAAAGGAGTTGGTTAATTACTAGCTTAATTACTTTAACAACATAAAACCAGGGAGGGTAGTGATTTTCACAAGATCAAATAGCCAGTACTTGAACCTGCCTGAAATTCTGCTTAGTAACATGTGACTGCATAACAGTGATAATACTTAGGCTCATGCTGAGCTTTTAACCCACCACTTAACCTATATCTGAACCCCTACATTTTTTTTTTTTAATAAAAAACTATCTGATAATCCTGTTATTAAAAGTCAATAATAGCCAGGCAGTGGTTGCGCACTAAGCACTTGGGAGGCAAAGGCAGATGAATCTCTTGAGTCTGAGGCCAGCCTGGTCTACAGAGTTCCAAGACAGCCAGAGCTACATAGTGAGACCCTGTCTTGGGGACGGGGGTGTGTGTCAATAATATATAATCTATAGCCACTTGATTTCTAGACTTCTTTATCAAAGCAGTTTTCTTCTGCTTAATAGTACAAAACTTCCTATGAAGTTAGAAATTTTACATTATCCAACACTTGTATCCAAGTGTATATTCAGATTTAATATTTATTGGAATCTTATTTAGAAGTTAATTTCAGTGACAGCCCCTACCTTTAAAGAAATATTAATGTGGCAAAAAGTACTGTTACCTGTTATTTGTAAGATAGTTTCAAAATTACAGTTTAAATATTGTTAAACGAGAGGCAGACTCTTTATGAACTAATTTTGTAACATACTAAAAAAGAATTTTTGTTTCAAAAATTATTTGAATTTTTTTCCTAATTTTTAAAAATTATTTGTTTCAGAGATTTGCTTACCTCTGCTTCCTGAATGCTAGGATTAAAGGCATACACCACCACTGCCCAGCTTTTAAACTTTTTTGAATCTGTATATAACCCTTGACTGTCCTGAAACTCAGTATGTAGATCAGGCAAACCTAGAACTGAAAGATCTGCCTGCCTCTCTGCTCCTCAGGGCTGGGACTGAGGATGTGTGTGCTACAACACCCACAAAGTGAATGACCGATACTGTACAATTCAACACTTCATTTGTTCCAGGGTGATAAGTCAGGGTATATTTCATGAAAAAAATTGAAACTAGGAGATACACATTAGAATACAAAGAAAATATTACTAGTTAAACTAGAGTAATATATTATTTAGAAATAGAAAGGACAGAGCAAAGTGCTAGAACTAGGAAATCGTTTAAAAGATAACACACATACACATACCCATGTAATAGAGAATATTCAATATTTATTTGAGATCTTACTGATTTCCAACTTTATCTTATGTATATGAATGCTCTATCTGCATATTTATACCTGTATGCCAGAAGAGGATATCAGTTCACATTATATATAAATGGTTGTGAGCCACCATGTAGTTGTTGGGTATTGAACTCAGGACCTCAGAAAGAGCATCTAATGCCCTTAACTACTGATTAGAAAGCTTTCAGCTCACTTTCAGCTTGATGTCTTTATATTTTCCCATACCTCATTTGTTTTGATCCCGTATTCCCTCCTCTTATTTGTAGATCATATCTTCCAACTGGTAGCACTCTCCCTGGCTCTACCTAAGTGGTAGAACAGTAGGCATGTGCCACTCTACCCAGACTTTAAGGAGAAAATAAGACTAGGAAAAAAAAAATCTTTAAATGCCTTATATATTGAAAATTTTAAGACTACAGAGGTCTTTTTATTGTCATTATGTGTTTAATATATCTAGGATAAATGTTATTAATTTAACATAGTATATGCTTTTTTCCCCCCCTCAAAGCACCTGTTGAAGATTCTGTTTCCTGCACCATAGAAGCTAAGCCTGATCTGAAAAAGACCAAAGCTCCGGGAGTTTCTTCCAAAGCAAAGGTATGTTAATGCATATTTATGTAATTCTTTTGTCTTAATTTTATACACTGAGTCACTCAGTTAGAAAAGGTCATAGATGATATTTTCAAGTTCCATCCATTTGCCTGCAAATTTCATTAAGTCATTGTTTTTAATAGCTGAGTAGTACTCCATTGTGTAGATGTACCACATTTTCTGTATCCATTCCTCTGATGAGGGACATCTGGGTTGTTTCCAG
>CM052701.1:79543110-79690713 GCA_028551405.1 Uromys caudimaculatus | reverse complement strand
GTGGGAGGTGGAATTCCCTCCTAGAGGCGGGTTGGGGAGGGGATGGGGGGTATACAAAGAGGAGACTCAGAAAAGGGGAAACATTGGAAATGTATATAAAGTATCAAAAATAAAAAAGGAGAAAAAAAAAAAAAAGAAAAAGAAAAGGTCATAGATGTATGAAAGAATATCACTGCTCTTGATAATACCAAATTAATTGTTCATTGAAGTTTCTGTGGCTTTTGTTTGGTTGGTTGGTTTCATTTTTTTCTTACACAAGATAAAACTTATATGCTGAGACACAAAGCTTGTTATTATTCAGATCCCAAAACAGTCATTCTGTTTCCACAAGATGCTATCGTGGAGATCTTGAATATTTTCCCCTCATGAAAAGAAAAGGAGTCTAACCTGGTGGCAAACACATTTAATCCTAGCACTGGGTACACAGAAGTAGACAGATCTCTGCAAGTTTGAGGCTAGCCTGATCTACATGGTGAGATCCTGTCTCAAAAATAAAGGAAAAAAAGCATACACACTACTATCAGCTCTGGGAAAATAAACACTTTAGAATGGTCTGTATTCGAAGATAATCACCTTCCTTCATATGGTTCAATTAGGTTATCAGGCATAAAGGTACTCCCAAGTGGTTAGGGGTTTCTTTGTTTGTTTTTTTTGTTGTTTTGTTTTACATTTATTAGAGGCTGAAGAATTGGATCATTGGATCAATGTTCACAGGACTTGTCACTCATGCAAAGAACCTAACTTCAATTTCCAGCATTCACATGTTGGCTTATAACCCTCTATAGCTCCTGTCCCAGGGCCCTCTACTGATGTCCACCACCAGATGTATATGGTGCACATGTATGTAAATATATGCTAGCAAAACACTCATACAGATAAAATTAATCTTTAAAAAAATAATAATAGTAAAAATTGAATCTTAAAAATTGACTTATTTTGTGTATGGGTTTTTTGCTTGCATGTGTGTTTGTGTGCCACATGCATGCATTGCTGGTCAAGTTGAGAAGAGGGTGACCCCTAAAATGGGAACCACAGAAATCTGTGAGTCACCATGTGGGTGTCCAACCAGGGTCCTCTGGAAGATCAGTCAGTGATCTTAATTGCTGAGCCATACTCCAGCCCTACTCTGATTAGTCTCTACACTAGTGGGGCTTTAACCGCCAGCCATTTCAGTATCCATGTGGAGTTGCATGACTTAAATATACTCACATGTCCCATTTTAATGTGAATGGGCAATGGTTTCATTTAATTATATGTTGGAATCAACAAAAATACCATCAGTTTCTGCATCAACACACAGAGCTAGTTTCTATATTTAGACTGCTTATTGTTTAGTACTTATGAAGGGAAAATTAAGGAACTATAGTAAATCTAATAATAAGCAATTCTCAATAGCAAATCTAAATGAAAACAACCTGTGTCAGTAGCTGAGTATAAGTGACCAGGAATTTGATTGTTCAACATATTAATTATTGTATACTCATCATAGAGTTGGCGTTTTCTAGGTGTTCTTCTAAATAGTGTAATTATTAACTGGGCATAGTGGCTCATGCCTGTAATCTCAATACTCCAAACACGCCCAACTGTCAGTTGTTCAAAGTTTTCCTTTGATACCTACTGATTTTCCAACCAATTTGAGCTACAGAATGTACAGAATGAGATCGTGTGTGTCTCTGGCATGTGAGGAAGTAAGGAAGGAGATTATAATTACCCTTTTTTCCCTCCTTATGAGTAAGTATGTCCTGAAATCTGTGAGTTAATTGATGGGGTAATTATCTTCAAAACTATCTAGTGAGGTTGTTCTTTTCCTGTCCTCTTCTTGTCCTAAACCCAAAGTCACCAAATGTTTGATTTTAGTATTTTGATTAAAAGTGCTTTGAAGTATTTTTTTACTCTGTTATTAATTCCATAATTTTAAAAAGTTTGCAAAGCACTTTTTTTTTTTAAAGATTTATTTATTTTATTTATATGAGTTATATTGTAGCTGTCTTCAGACACACCAGAAGAGGGCATCAGATCCTATTACAGATGGTTGGGCGCCACCATGACGATGCTGGAAATTGAACTCAGGATCTCTGGAAGAGCAGTCAGAGCTCTTAACTGCTGAGCCATTTCTCCAGGCCCCTTGCAAAGCACTTTCATATAAATGAGCTCATATTATTCTGACTGAATGATATCCATACTTAGAAAGAAATTATGCGCAACTAGAAAAATAAATTTTTGCTACATGACTTCAATAATAAGATTCAAATTTCACCTTAAGCATATGTACTATTCATTTTTCTTCCATTTGATAAAAATATTTTAGCCTTTTTTTTTTTTTTTTTTTTTTTTTTTTGGTTTTTTGAGACAGGGTTTCTCTGTGTAGCCCTGGCTGTCCTGGAACTCACTCTGTAGACCAGGCTGGCCTCAAACTCAGAAATCCACCTGCCTCTGCCTCCCAAGTGCTGGGATTAAAGGCGTGCGCCACCACTGCCTGGCAGCAACTTTCTTTAGAAACATTTACTACCTTAGTTACACTATGGTAGAGATATAATAAAGATACATAGAGAAAAATAGAGCTTTTTCAACTAAGTGATGTGAACTGTATAAGTGCTATTCATTCAGATGGCATTGATATGAAATATATAAATAGTATTGAAAAGTCTGGCAGTGGTGTTGCACACCTTTAATCTCAACACCCAGAAGGCAGAGGTAGGCAGATCTCTGAGTTGGAGGCCAGCCTGGTCTACAGAGCTAGTTCCAAGACAGCCAGGCTATAAGAATCCCTATCTTGAAAACAAAAAAATAATATTAAAGATTTCAAGGAAGAAAACCACCCAATAAAAACTGTCTGTGTGCCAGGCAGTGGTGGCACACGCCTTTAATCCCCAGCACTTGGGAGGCAGAGGCAGGTAGATTTCTGAGTTTGAGGCCAGCCTGGTTTACAGAGTGAGTTCCAGGACAGCCAGGGCTACACAGAGAAAGCCTGTCTCGAAAAACCAAAAAAAAAAAATACTGTCTGTGACCTAGATTATTTGGAGTTAATACCAATTCTTTCTTTCTTACATACATACATACATACATACATACATACATACATACATACATACATACATACATACGCATGCATAATATAATTTTAAAACAAGCTGGGCAGTGGTGGCGCACGCCTTTAATCCCAGCACTTGGGAGGCAGAGGCAGGTGGATTTCTGAGTTTGAGGCCAGCCTGGTCTACAGAGTGAGTTCCAGGACAACCAGGGCTACACAGAGAAACTCTGTCTTGAAAAAAACAAACAAACAAACAAAAAATAATAATAATAATTTTAAAACATTGATAGTAATTAAAGTAATTAAAAAAAGAGGCTGAGGAGGCTGATGTGGTCAAGTTGAATCTGGTCTGCATAGTAAGAGTCTGAACAGTGATTTCTCTGATTAATGCTCCTTTGCTAGGCAGCAGTGTATATTTATCAGAAGTGGCCTAACTAATCAATATTCTCTTAACTCTGGTTGTAGAGTACACAAGGGAAGAAAGTGCCAAGCAAAACCACCTTAAAGGAAGATGACGACAAATCTGGGCCTATTTTTATTGTTGTTCCAAATGGAAAGGAGCAAAGGATGAGAGATGAGAAAGGGTTAAAGGTAAGGAAGTGGTGAGAGTCTTGGGAGTTTTTGCTTGTTTTTGTTAATCAGAAGAGTTGTTCAGACCAGGAGTACTGGCATAAGCCTTTAATCCCAGCAGAGGCAGGCAGATGTCTATTAATTTGAATGCAGGCCTCTTGAGTTTGAAGCCAGCCTTGTCTACATAGCAGTCCATCCAGGGAAATAGAGTGTAATACTGTCTTTAAAAAAGTTGTTGGAATTTTTTTGTTTTTGTTTTTTGTTTCTTCAATATGGGCTTGTTAGCACATGTCTATAATCCCAACACTAAGGAATATAAAACAGCAAAATTCTAAATATTAAGACCATCTTTAAGTTACTAGCAAGACCCTATCTCAAAAGAAAAAATGTTTAGTTAGAAATTTAAGTTGTAGCTGATAATTAATTGAGTCTCTACCTTTATAAATTATCTTATTCTTTCTCTGGGGTTACTTTTAAAGAAAAGTAATTCTTTTTTGTTGTTGTTGTTACAGTTTTGGTTTGTGATGGTGTTTGTTTGTTTGTTTGTTTGTTTGTTTGTTTTTTCATCCCAAGGTCTCTATAGTCCTGGCTAGGAGATCCTCCTCCCTCTGCCTCCTCAGTGCTGGGATTAAAGGGGTGTACTACCATGCTGAGCAAGGAAAAGTAATTTTTACAAAGAGAGTTAAAGAATGGACTTAATTGCTTCTGTCTTCTCTAAATAGGAAGATGATTTAACAGTCCTTTAATTTTTTTTAAACATATAAACATAGTATTCATTGAATATCATCAGCTGGACATATTAGTGGGCTACTATTTTAATCCTTGTTATACACAAAATACAACCATATATGTAGCTAATATAGTTGTTTTGAGGTATTGAAAGCATTTGCCTAGTATGTGCTGTGGCCTGGGCTGCATCCTAAGCACAGTATTTTTGATTTTCAGACAGATTCTTCTTCTGTAACCCTGGCTGGCCTGCAACTAGCTGAGTGCATCAGGCTACATCCATTTATCTATCTGTCTGTCTTCTACCACCACACCCAGCCAGCATGGCAGATTTTAAAAATCACTTTCCTTTGTTTGGTTTTGTTTGTTTGTTTGTTTGTTTGTTTGTTTGTTTGTTTGAGACAGGGTCTCTCTGTGTAGCTCTGGCTTACTCTGTAACTCACTGTGTAGATCAGATTGGCCTTGAACTCAAAGAACTCCCTGCCTCTGCCTCCTCAGTGCTGATATTAAAGGTATGCACTGCTGTGTAACTTGTGGGAGTCAGTTCTTTCTTTCCATCATGAGTCCCAGATATTGAACAGAAGGCAAGCACCACTGAGTCATCTTGCTGGCCCTAAACAGAGTTTTCTTAAAATTGTTTGTTTTTTTGTTTGTTTTTATTGGTTCTTTGAATTTTTTCATACAGTGTATTTTGATCTCTCCCCCCCCCCTTTATTCTCATCAGACAGATCTTTCAGTTCTAGGCCAGCCTAGTCTACATAGTAAGTTCCTGGACCACCAGGTCTACATAGACTCTGTCTCAGAAACCAAACGAATCACTTATTTGTGGGAATATGCATGTGTTTGCAAATACACACTTGCACATTAAACATGCATATTTTGATTACTTCTAATCAAATCACAATATCTCAGTCATAGAATTACAAATTGTGCTGTCTGAAGAGATAGCTTAGTAGTTTGAGAGCACATACTGCTCTTGCACAGGACCTAAGTTTGATTTCCAGCAACATGTCAAGTGGATCACAAACTCATGTAACTCTAGGTCCATGGATACTTACGCATGCCCACACAGATATACATACATATAATTTTAAAAAATCAAATCAGGTTTTTTAAAAGTACATTTAAATATAGGTCTTTATGCACATAAGTAATTATATCTACTAAATTCCTAGAATGGTATTATGTTTTTAATTTGGTTTGGTACATTTTCCCTCTTAAAAATTATGCCAACAGTGTTTACCATGTCACACAATTATAGCACTTAATATGCTTTGTTTTTGTTTTTTTTATTTTTAGTGACACATTTTACTATATAGCCCTGACTGCCTCCATGGTGCTAGGACTAAAAATAAATAAATACATGGTCATCAACATTAATGTTTTTTATATTAATATTTGCTCAAATTTGTTTTCTTGTAGAATTTCAGAAGTATAACACTTTGAGCTATATTTTGTGTATGTAATTGAATGCTAATGAATCTTATTTAACTAAAAAGTATCTTAGAGCCAAGCAGGATGATACATGCTTATAGCCCCAACATTTGGGAGGCTTAACCAGCAGGAGCTCAACTTTGAGTCCAGCCTGGTCTACAGAGCAATATATTGTCTCAAAAAATGTAAGAAACAAGAGACTAGAAAGGTGGCTCAGCAATTAAGAGCACTGGCTGTTCATACAGACAGAGCACTAGGATTTGATTCCTAGTATCTACATGGTGGCTCACACAACTATGGCTATAACTCCAGCTCCAAGGAATCCAGTTCCTTCTAGCCTTCAAAGGCACCAGGCATGAATGTAATACACAAACATACATGCAGTCAAAACACCCATATACAAAAATGGAAAGTAAAAGAAAACTTCAACAACAACAAAAAAAAACTGCGCAAGCTCAGACAGGAAGATTACTATGAATTCAAGGCTAGTCTGCTCTCCATATTCAGGCCAGTGAGTACTAAATAGCATGAACCTGTCTTTAAAAAAAAAAAAAAGAAAGAAAGAAAAAGAACAGGAGTACAAAGATATCACATTAAGTTGGGTGTTTCAGCTGCACCAGGTGACTCTCAACTTTGCTTCAGTTTAACTGCCTACACACACTGCCTTTCTATTTTCCCCCTCAGGTGCTAAAGTGGAATTTTACTACCCCACGTGATGAATACATTGAACAGCTGAAGACTCAGATGTCTAGCTGTGTGGCTAAATGGTTACAAGATGAAATGTTTCATTCAGATTTTCAGCATCACAATAAAGCTCTGGCTGTCATGGTTGATGTAAGTCTTCAAATAGATAAATATCTGTCTCGGGAATATGAAAATACGGAATGCTGTGAATTGGTCACAAGTTTGAATACCTTGAGGAAGAAGTAGAATACACTGTGTTCTCTGTAGAGCTGTTTCATTTGATAGAATAAATGATGGTGTATTTTGGGAATCCCGATGAAGGTTTAAAAATCTTTTATTTTCTTGTGGGCACCATTACAATTTAAGAAATATATGCCTAGTAGAAATATAAATTTATATACGGTCTTACGTGTGGGGTTTTTACTTTTATTTTAAGCACTTGGAAAGTGAAAAAGACGGTGTCATCAGTTGCTTGGACCTTATCTTAAAATGGCTTACCCTCCGGTTTTTCGACACCAATACAAGCGTCCTAATGAAAGCACTGGAATATTTAAAATTGCTCTTCACCCTGCTGAGTGAGGAAGAGTATCATCTTACTGAGAATGAAGCATCTTCCTTTATCCCCTATCTCATCCTCAAGGTAATGGGTTCTCATCCTAGGAGGCTGAGTTCTGAGCTAACCTTGGTTCTTACACTTTTATTCTCTCATTTGTGGCATGATGGTATCTCCTTTCACTCAGTCTCAAGATACAGTAATGCATGAACTAACCAATGCACTCAGAAAAGATCTCTCATTTCTTGTTGACCAGGTTGGAGAACCAAAGGATGTCATTCGTAAAGATGTCCGTGCTATCCTGAACCGGATGTGCCTTGTCTACCCAGCCAGCAAAATGTTCCCCTTCATCATGGAAGGGACCAAGTCCAAAAACTCTAAGCAGAGAGCAGGTAAAGCAAAGCATCTATGTGTCTATCTTTCTAGAGTTGCTGAGAGCTTAGCTCAGAGCCCCATACATGCTAGGCAAGTTCTCTACATAGAGCTGTATGTCTCAACCCACTCCCCCAACCCCAAAATTTAAGTTAAGGTGCAAGTCTTTGCACAAGTGAGTCTCAACAAGTCATTTATAAATGAGCAATGAAGTTTCTTCAGTGTCTGTGTTGTTGATTCCAAGTTTCTTACTCAAACTGTGAGAGTGATGAGTTGCACACTGGTGGGGCCATAGTATCAGGTGATACAGGCACCACTCAGTACAACCCTGGTGACAAAATCAAGTGCACAGGGGCCATCTGACTCACAGGCATACCCTGTCATGAACACTTATAAAACCATTGTTTCATATATGACAATGTAAAAGAGAAAAATCTAGAAAGACCTAGAATAAGATTTGGTACTTCCTGTGTGCCAAAAAAAAGTTGCAGAAGCTTCTATACCATATTTTTGGGTTTCATTAATCTGTTCTTTCTTCCCCAATAGAGTGCCTGGAAGAGCTAGGTTGCTTAATTGAGTCTTATGGTATGAATGTTTGTCAGCCAACCCCAGGAAAAGCCTTAAAGGAGATAGCTATTCACATAGGAGACCGAGACAATGCTGTACGGAATGCTGCCCTCAACACCATTGTAACAGTGTACAACGTGCATGGAGATCAGGTGTTCAAACTGATTGGAAATGTAAGTTTTATTTCTCTGTATGCCTTGTCAGTATGTTGTAAAAAGAATTTCAAGGTTTCTTGGTTGTTGGGTTTTCTGCCATCTCAACTCTACTGGAGTTTCATTGGTTATTAAGCTTAACCTGTCAAGATATCCTAGATCCAGGTATGTATTTCAGGTTCTTTCATTGATGTTGAATGTCTTTGCTGTGTTTAACTGAATTTTTTTTTTTAATTTACAGCTGTTTACTTAAAATATGAGAGCTATTTTTGAATCAAGAAATCTGAGCTAGTCTCGGTTTTAAATACTGCTCTGTGGTTTTTGGTGCATTTGGTTATTAGTTAACAAGTACCCTTTTAGGAACAATGTTGGATACAGGGATCAAATTTCAGCCATGTGCTACTTTTCCAGGCACATTAGTTCTGCCTCCTGATTCCTTGCTTCCTTTTGAGCCAGTCATTATCGTGCCTTGACCTCAGTTCTTTATTCTGGTAAAGTTATAATAGCACCATTTTAATGCACGGTACTTAAATCATTATATTTCCATTATCTAATAAAAAAAAAAAAAACTGTCACCAGTGAAGAACATAAAACAAGTAGAAGTTTATCAAATGACCAAAAGTGAAAAATCGTGCTCATAGACACAATTTTTTAGCAACAAAACAAAGAAACTTCATTCATTTTTTTACCTTTTCTTCTTTCTTTCTAAAACACTTTTAAAGTTTGATATATGTCAGACCAGGCTGGAACTCACTATGTAGCCAACGAATATCTTGAACTCCTTTTATTTGTTTGTTTGTTTATTCTTTCTTTCATTTGTTTATTTATTTATTTTGAGGCAGGGTCTCTCTATGTAATAGTCCTTGAGCTGGCTATTTTGGCCAGGCTGGCCTAGAACTCACAGAGATCCTCCTCTTCTCCCACCCCAACCCCTCAGTACTAGGGTTAAAGTCGTGAGCCACCACGCCTAGCCTAAGACTTTGAACATTTCTGATTCTACCCCTACGTCCCGAGTGCTAGAATTACTATAATAAAGTATGTGCAACTATGTCCATTTTATATGATTCTGTGTCAAGCCAAGGCTTTGCATATACTAGGCAAGTATACTACCAACTGAACAATCATCAGAAGTTATTTTTAGCTATTTGATTATAGTTATTAACATTAGTTATTACTTTTATATCTTTTTTCATTTGTTGTTTTTAGAGCTGTGTAGATATTAATAGTAGTTGACTTAATAATACAGTGATATGAAGCCTAGCAAGATAAGTCAATGGGAAAAGTTGTTTGGCAACCAAGCCTGAATACCTGAGTTTCATCTCTGGAACCACATGGTAAAAGGAAAGAGTCAACTCCCACAAGTTCTCCTATAACTTTATATGAGTGTTGTGGTGCTTGTGTGAACACATATACACAACACACGCACACGCACACACACACACACCCCAATTAAATAAATAAACGCAAAGAAACACATTTTTGAAATAATGTAGTAGGTTGACTTTGTTTTTAAGATTATATTCATTTTTTTATATGAATGAGTGTTTTGACTGCATGTACATATGTGCATATGTGTACCACATGTGTGCCTGGTGTCTACAGAGGCTAGAATTAGGCATGGAACCTCTAGAACTGGAGTTATAGCTGAACCTAGTGGTACACTCAGGAGGCAGAAGCAGGAAAACCTCTCTGAGTTCCAGGGCACCCAGGGCTATTACACAGAGAAGCATGTCTTTTTTAAAAAAAAAAAGCCTGCCGGACAGTGGTGGCGCACGCCTTTCATCCCAGCACTTGGGAGGCAGAGGCAGGTAGATTTCTGAGTTCAAGGCCAGCCTGGTCTACAGAGTGAGTTCCAGGACAACCAGGGCTACACAGAGAAACCCTGTCTCGAAAACAAAAAAAAAAAAAAAAAACAACAAAAACCTGGGCAGTGGTGGCATGCACACTTTTTTTTTTTGTTTTAAACTTCTCACTCCAGCTCCGCTCACTCTGGCCCAAAGATTTATTTTTTATGTAGATATACTGTAGCTGTCTTGAGACACACCAGAAGAGGGCATCAGATCTCATTACAGATGGTTATGAGCCACTGTGTGGTTGCTGGGATTTGAACTCAGGATCTCCGGAAGAACAGTCAGTGCTCTTAACCACTGAGCCATCTCTCCAGCCCTGGCATACACACTTTTAATCCCAGCACTCAAGGAGGCAAAGGCAGGCAGATCTCTGAGTTGCAAGACAGCCAAGAGCTACAGAGAAACTCTGTCTCGAATAACAACAGACAAAAACTGGAGTTACATGATTGTGGGGCACCATGTGGGTGCTGGTAACTGACCCTAAGTCCTTTGCAAGAGGAATACGTACTTTTTAATATAGAACCATCTGTCCAGCACCCTAATGTAGAAATTTTAAAGTCAATTTGATCTATCATAATAGTTTATTTTTTCTATGTGAAAATAAAGTAAGTATGTGTGTGTGTGTTGTTTGGTTTTTAAAAGACTGGATTTGTCTGTGTGTAGCCCTGGCTGTCCTGGAACTCACTCTGTAGTCCATGCTAGCCTTGAACTCAGAGATCCACCTACCTCTGCCTCCCAAGAACTAGGATCAAAGGCGTGTGCTACCACCTTCTGGCTTCTTTTAAACTGGGATGGGTAATTTTTTAAGACAGGGTTTTTCTGTATAACAGTCCTGGCTGTCCTAGAACTCCATTTGTAGACCAGCTATCCTTGAACTCAGAGAAACCTGTCTGCCTTTGCCTCCCAATACTGGGATTAAAAGTATGCACCACCATATCAGGCTTGCAGTGGATAATTCTTGATTATTATTCTCCAAGTCGGATTTGTATTTTAGTAAATGGGTATGCTAATAGTTTGAATTTTTCAGCTTTCTGAGAAGGACATGAGCATGCTTGAGGAGAGGATAAAGCGGTCGGCAAAGAGACCGTCTGCTGCACCTGTGAGACAGGCTGAGGAGAAACCTCCGCGCACACAAAATATAAACTCTAATGCCAACATGCTACGCAAGGGACCAGCTGAGGACATGTCCTCCAAACTTAAGTATGTGAATATAGATAGTTATCTGCTAGCATATCTATGGATTTAGCTTTGTGTGCTCAGAGCTTGTCTGTAACATAATCTTGAGTTTTTGTCATTATCATGCATGACAGAGTGTCTAGGGTAATGTCTTATGACCAAATGTTTAATCTTTCATTCTTCATTGTCTTTGTCTCAAAACCACTTCTAAATGGTCTTGTGCCTTCTTTCACTGCTTTTCCGTGGACAGAATTATGTATCGCACTTATAGGATGTAAGTACTGCCTGCTAATTTCTCATTAGCAGGGCTCTTATATCTTTCTAACTTCTGACATGGATTCATCCTCTCTGGAGAGTGACCAGCTTTTACAACAGGGCAGCAGAGGGTGGCCATAAATACCAGGCCTCCCATGAAAGTCTTCTTTATATTTGGTTGTACTCAAGTTCCTGTTTTTGTTTTTGTTTTTTTGTTGTTGCTATTTTGGGTTTTTGGTTTTTTTTTTTTTTTTTTGAAACAGGGTCTCATAGTCCTAACTCTCTTGGAGCTCACCATGTAGACCAGGCTACCCTTGAATTCATAGTTTCAGCTGTCTCTGCTTCCCAGAGTGCTGGTATTAAAGGGGTGCACCACCACAGCAGACCCAGTTTCATGTTCCTGAGATAAGGCTAATGAGATGCATGCATCCCAGAACTGGCCTAAGAGCTCAAAATACTGCCTTCCAAGCAAGACAGCACTGTCTGGGGCTGTGTGTGCTGCAAGTATAATTTTAACCAATTTAAATTTGGAAATTTTGCATAACTATATAATATTGGCCCAGTCCTATCAAGAGTGACTTCTTCAAAAAGTAATGACTGTCTTTAAAAGTATAAAGTGTACTGAAAAACTGCATAAGATGCCTATGATTAGAACTTAAACACTGGTTAATTTCACAGAGAGAGTAGGGAACATCCAGTCTACACTGTTATTAATACTTTGGCTCATAGTAGTGGATTTTGAGTCTGTATAAGTATTTTCTGCTGCACGTAGAATAGAAGTTCAAGACTTCTGCAAATTAGAGATAATACACTTAACCAATAATCTAAGCACAAATTAAAGGTGCCTACTCTCTCTTAGGATAATCCTGAACCAGTGTTGTTACTTCAGGCACTTGTCTACACTCAAGAACATAACTCCTTCAGAGGGGCTGAAACCAGAAGTTGAACATCTGTCTTGAAACTTTGAGGCAGCTAGCAGTGCTAATATTATCCTTGTGTTAAAAAATTCCCTCTTAGTTCAGGAGCCTCTTTTTGCTTCCCTTAGTCAAGCTCGAAGCATGAGTGGACATCCTGAAGCAGCCCAGATGGTTCGCCGAGAATTCCAGCTGGATTTAGATGAGATTGAGAATGATAACAGTACAGTCCGCTGTGAAATGCCAGAACTTGTCCAGCACAAACTTGATGACATTTTTGAACCTGTCCTTATTCCTGAACCGAAGTAAGTTCAGCATTTTCATTTAAATGCAAACAGCTCATTATCTTTAGCATACATACCTGAAAAGAGCCCACTATGGAAGTATGCCTTGAAAATTTTAGAGTTGATTACTCCCTAATAGTGACCACTTTACTAAAACCTGGAGCTAGTAGAGAATTGCATAATTCCCACTCATTAAATGCCTTGTAATTCACATTGAATTTTTCCTTTTGATCTGTTGTCTAGGATCCGGGCTGTTTCTCCACATTTTGATGACATGCACAGTAATACAGCATCCACAATCAATTTCATTATCTCCCAAGTAGCCAGTGGTGACATCAACACAAGTATCCAAGCTCTGACACAGGTAATGGGAATACTTCCCACAATAGTGATTCCATTGATCTATGTAGAGACATATAAGAATAATGGATTGTGCACTAGTGTAGTAACAGTATTGAAGCACGCAGGCAGTATCCAATATGACACAGGGACCACTCAGCTATCATTTGTATCAAATCCCCTGGAACTAAAGTTACAGACAATTGTGAGCCACCATGTGGGTGCTGGGAATCAAACCCAGGTCCTCTGGAAGAGCAGCCAATGTTCTTATTGACAAGCCATTTATTCATCCCCCAGAAGCTATTTGTTTTAACCATTTTCTGCTTCCTTCCCTATAAGTTCAGTTTTAAATGTGTATACGTAGGGAAGAGCTAGGTTTGTGTTTGCTGTGGTGACAATGGTTGTTAGTGGGGAGCCACATTAGCTTAGAGCCAGGAGATTACGAGGGAAGTGCTCATAAAAGAACATTGACGTGTAGCTGAGCATCAGTTCCCAAGGGAAGGGTGCCTGTGCATGGAGCCGCCCTGTTACGGTGTTAAGGCCCCAAGCAAAGCCAGTAGCATGCCACGTGGCTCAGAATGAGGAATCATCCAAACCAGAAAAGGACACCAAAATGGAGAAGGGCTGGAGGCAGAAATAGGGGATTGGTTATACAGAGACTGGTTAACTGAAAAAAAAATTACAAGGAAATGGAAGTCATATTTACATTTAGAGAGGGGAGCTACAAATATATAGCAAAACAAAATGAACTCTGCATGATTCTGTCATGTGTACTCCAAATAACACCCTGACTCCATACTATTTTAGGCTGGTTTTCCATAGTCATGGAGAAACTTCATTGGTTATTAAGGCAAGTTATCCATATTGGGGATACTTTACCTTTAAGTTGTTGACAAACATTCACTAAGTCATTTAATTTGAAGCATTCTCTCAAATTAAAAAAAAAAATTAATTTTCTAAACTGTCATCAACAGTGATGTTAGTAAAATAAATATAGCAGTATATATTCAAGATATTTACATAAAAAATAAATGAAGTATTAGTGAATAACATTTAAAATACACTATTTGCTGGACAGTGGTGGCATACACCTTTAATCTAAGCACTAGTGAGGCAGCAGTCTCACTGAGTTTGAGTTTGAGGCCAGACCGATTTACAGCATGAGTTCCAGGACATCCAGGAGGACACAGAGACACACTGGAGGGAGGGAGGGAGAGAGAGCTAGAGAGAAGGAGAACAAACCATACACATGTATAAATATACATGTAATGTTTATATGATTCAGAATTAGAAAGATGTCAGTTACCTAGTACATAAAGTAAGTGTATTTCTTACCAAAAGAGGGCATCAGATCCCAGTATAGATGGTTGTGAGCCACAATGTCATTTTTGGGAATTGAACTTAGGACTCCTGGAAGAACAGACAGTGCTCTTAACCACTAAGCCATCTATCTCTCCAGCCCTGGTTGGTTGGTTGTTTGAGACAGGGTCTCTGTAACCTTGACTGTCCTCTAACTTACTCTGTAGATCAAGCTGACTTCAAACTTGCAAGTGCTGGGACTAAAGGCATGCAAAGTGTATTTCTATTCAAAATTACAACAGTCTAAAATTTGAGAAGCTGAGAGAGTTACAGCACATGTGCAGAAGTGAGAGAACAACTCGTGAGAGTTAGTTATTCTGTCAAGTGGGTCCTATGACAATCTTTACTTCGTTATAAGAATGCTGGAGACTCATAGTAACAAAAGGGAGACATGCTTATTTTCTTCTCTGTATAAGCTGACCATGATGGCTTATGCCTGTAATCCCAGCACTCAGGAGGCAGGTGGATCTCTGTGAGTTTGATGACAGCCTGGTCTACAATATGAGTTCTAGGACAGTCAACCAGGGCTGTTACACAGAGAAATAGGGGGGTGGGGGGGGGGTGGGGGGGAGGATGTTTGAGACCTGAGTTGTTACTGCATCTTTGTTTTTTGAGACAGGGTCTCTGGCTGATCTGGAATGCCATGTGGACCAGGCTGGCCTTGAACTCAGCCATCTGAATGCCTCTGCCTCCTGAGTACTGGTATTTAAGGCATGTGCCACCATGCCAATCACATTAGTGTATTTTTAACATGGTGTGAAGACTAGAAATGTGGTTCATCAGTATAGTGCAAGCTTAGGGTGTACAAGGCCTAAGGTCAGTACCCACCAAAAGGAAACAAATAGTGTGCGTCCTCTTAAGAAAGAATGTTGTCTCTCTTACACATAAAAATGCAAGCATATAAGGATATATATATATACTCAAAGATTGTTTATTATAATGTACTAAACTAAAAACACTGGAAGTTCTCAGTAAAGGAATGATTGAATATTTTGGTACATGCATAAGCCATTATGATGTTTGTTTGTTTGTTTTAAGTCACTGGTTCTCAACCTGTGGTGGATCCCCATATATCAGATATTCTACATATCAGATATTTACATTATTCACAACAGTAGCCAAATTACAGTTATGAAGTAGCAACAAATTAATTTTATGGTTATGGGTCACCACAACATGAAGAACTGTATTAAAGGATCATAGCATTGGGAGGGCTGAGAAAACAGTATTGTTTTTGTATGAGTATTTTGCGCATGTATGTACGGCATATGCATGTACCTGGTTGATGCCTACAGAATCCAGAAGAGAGCATTAGATTCCTTGGAACTGGAGTTAAAGACAGTTGTGAGGTTCCATGATAAGGCTGGGAACCAAATTCTAGTCCTCTTCAAGAACATAGAGTGCTCTCTCAATAGCTGAGCCATGTATCTTTCCAGCATCTTGTTCTGCTTTCACAAATAGAATTGTTCCTTTGACCTTAGATTTTCAAAAATTTCCACTGAATTAGAAAGCTAGATGCCAGAGTATGGAGGTTCATGCCATTAATCCCAACACTTAGAGGCACAGGCAGGCAGATCTATCTGAGTTCAAGGTCTACATAGTGAGTTCCAGGACAGTCAGGGCTAAATAGTGAGGCCCTGACTCAAAAAACAAAGAAAATTAGATGCAGAAAAGTACATGTGATCTTTGTATAGTAAATGTGTCCCTAAAGCCTTGAGAGTATGTGTACTATAATTATTCATATAATAATAATATAAAATAGAAGATTATAATACTATAAAGATGAAAGAATATATATCTACTTAATGTAAAGAAAGTAGGAAAATAATCCTCCCTGAAAATCCAGTGTTTTTTATGATGTGCATATGGAAACATTCAACTTTCACACCAAAATCAGTGTTTAGGAAGTAAGCATACATGAAGAGATAATGAAAGTAAGTCCCACACCAGGAGGCACTATTCACGCTGTAGTGTACATAAATGGTAGCCCAAAGGAGTTGTACAGCTTGGCAGTCCTGCTAAAAACGAAGTTTACTGAATATCAACACATAGTGTATACAATATCTCAGCCTTATTTATGCAGTCATAAAAATCTGCTTAATATGCCTAGAATACACAAGGTCTTTGGAAGATACTTTTATATTAGTGTATAAGAGATAAATATTTTCCTATAGAACATTTTACCATCACTACAACCAAGAACTAAACTAGGAAAAACAACACTGGACATGAGAAAATTGAGTTTTTAGTTTAGACTGAGTAAATCTGAGCTTTCTGAGCCTCATCTCATAAATGGGGATCTCTTGCTTGTTATGTTTTGTTGTTGAAAATTATTTGCCTTTTTAAATTTTGACAGTACTGTGAATCAAACCTCAGGGCCTTAAACTAAGTAGGACATGCTCTACCACTGATATATATATATACACACATACATACATACATACACACATACACACACACATATATATCCGTGTGTATTCACATACACACGGATGGACTGACAGGCAGGCAGATAGTTGTTGCTATTGTTTTGTTTTCTTTGAAGGCAGGTTCTCACTCTTGTTAGCCCAGGATATCCTGGAATTTGGCTCTGTAGGCTAGGCTGAACTCAAATGTAAAATCCTCCTGCTTCCTCAGCCTTCAAAGTGCTAAGATTATAGGTATGTTCCACTACTCTTGTTTTTTTAAATTGAAGGTTTAGTAGTAACACTATCTAATAAAGTGTTCTTTTTAATGAATTGAACATTGAAGCATAGAGATTACTCCTAGTAAGGTTCTTAGAATAGAATCTCTGGCTAATTCATTTAATACTGTCTTGCTCAGTAAATATATATATATGTGTGTGTGATGATTGAATTCCTAAGGATAGTTATCTGTAAAGATATTTTGTTTGTTTGTTTGTTTGTTTGTTAAATGAGTGCTTTGCTAATGAATTCTCCTATAGAAATGTGTCTTATGTCTTTCTGCCACTCATAAAGCTTAGAAACTACAGCTCGGAATTTTTCTTATCAGATTGATGAGGTCCTAAGGCAGGAAGACAAAGCTGAAGCTATGTCTGGCCACATTGATCAGTTTCTGATAGCAACATTCATGCAACTAAGACTCATCTACAGCACACACATGGCAGATGAGAAGTTGGACAAGGATGAAATCATCAAGTTGTATAGCTGTATCATTGGCAACATGATTTCGGTAAGACATTTCTGCAGAAGTGGAGTTTCTCTTAGATCTGTCATCCCACCCAGGTTCTCAAGCCAGAGTCAATGCTAATGTTCCAGTGAGACCCATGTTCACTTGGTAATGTTATCAATGAGTCATGGAGAAGGAATGAAGAAAAAACAGAAATAGAACCAGAGAAAAGCTGGGATGGCGTGGTCTGAACTTTGAGATGGGGAAACCTCAGTACCCCAGAAACTCAACACATTTCCATAGAGTTGAACAGAGAAGTAGGGTTGTTACATATAGATAAACTAGGAGGCTGGTTATGTTATATGACTGGATAAAGAACATAGGTCTAGCTAATTTCTATAGGAGCAGTCTCTGTAGAGGAGTAGCCTTCAAGCCAATGAACATGGTTGTTGGGAGCTATGGAGGACATTTCTGTAGACACCATGAACACCCACTCTTGGACCCCCAAGGAAGGCTTTGCCACTTTCCTCTACATCTCACACAGAGAAGGCATTGCCATTCCCTTAGGGCTGAGGGTCCTTGATACAGACCATGTTAGCAACACACATTTATTCAGGAATTCCTTTATTAACATTCTGAGATTTTAAAAATGCAATATAATTGTGCCAGGTATGTTGGTACAAGCATGCAATCCCAGCACTTAGAAGTTTAAAGTATTGGCCAGCTAGGCCATATATATAGCTGAATATTGACTAGAATATACCAACTGTGTTTTTCTTCTTGTCTCCTATATCGAGTGTTAACCTCCCTAACACAGTTAGAACTGGATAGCTATTTCAGATAGAGAGCCTGGCCCGGGAGGCCTCCACTGGGGTGCTGAAAGACCTGATGCATGGCCTGATCACCTTAATGCTGGATTCTCGGATTGAAGATCTGGAGGACGGACAACAGGTGATTCGTTCTGTGAACCTTCTGGTGGTGAAGGTTTTGGAGAAATCAGACCAGACCAACATCCTCAGGTATTTTTATATCCTCATCAGTAAAGCTTGGGGTAGTCTCTCATTTGTCTACACATAGAAATCAGGTAGTCAGTTGACAGTGTGGCTCAGTTAGTAGAGTGCTTGCCTAGCGTTCAGAGTCCTGAGTTTGCTCCTCAGCACTTACAGTGCCCACTCTCCTGTAACTCTGACACTGAGGAGCATTCCTCTTGGGTGGAGGCAAGAGGATCAAAGTCACCAGGTCAGATGTAACTTTCAAATTTGCCTAATAAGATGACTTATTACTTTCTTCTAAATGAGTCATCTATTTCAGGCTAAAACTAGTAACAATCAATATCATGAATCTTTTTAATAGGACAGTAAAATATACTGATTATATCTGTAGCATTACGTTTGTCTCTCAGCTAGTAGTGGCCATGAAAAAAGAAAAGAATGACAAGATTTACCAATTTTCAAATAACAAAATTTTAATGATTGATCTTATTTGTAATAATTATTATGATCTGTGAATTGCTTATTAAGTGGATGGAGAATATTCATACTTCAGTTAGTGACTTTAAGAATGAAGGTTTAAAATTTATTAATGGTTTTTGTTTTTCCAGTGCCCTGCTTGTCTTACTTCAGGACAGCCTGCTAGCAACAGCTAGTTCTCCCAAATTCTCAGAGCTTGTTATGAAGGTAAAGTTGAAATGATTTCATCTCTTTTATTTCAAAGCTATAATCACTTTTTTTGCGCAGAGGTGGGGGTCAGGTTCAAGATAGGGTTTCTCTTTGTGGCCTTCGCTGTTCTGGATCTCAAATCTGTAGACCATGCTAGCCTCAAGCTCAGAGATCCACCTTCCTCTGCCTCCAGAGTGCTGGGATTAAAGGCATGTGCCACCGCCACCCAGCTATAATCACTTTTTTTAAATGTAGAGGGAAAGAAATTTGAATTATGATATTGACTCAAATCAACCAAGTATAGACAAAAAATATAATTAGTAAGTCAGGCATAGTAACAATTGTAATTCCAGAAAACAAGAGGCTAGGAAGGAAGATAGGAGTCAAAACCAGTCTAAGATACCTAATTCAGTGTTATTAAAACAGTGAGACTGTCCCAAAAATATGTATATATAACTGGACTTTTATTTTCTTTTATTTCAACTTATCACTAAATTCAACTCTAATATTTTTGGTGTTAGTCTACATGCTGTGATATATACTTTCATCCTAATATCTAGGAGGCAGAGACCTGGCTGGCCTTGAACTCACAGAGATCCACCTGCTTCTGCTTCCTAGTGCTGAGATTAAAGGTATACACTACTAAGCCTGGATTCTCCTAAAAATCTTTGCAAACAAGAAGAGCAAGCCACCACAGTGGCTTATACCTGTAATTCCAGCACTTAGTAAAGTTAGTTCATGGCCAACCTTCTAGGAATCAGAAGGCAAGAGGTTTGATAAGGGGTTTTCATTATGAGGGAGAGAGGGGTATATACCGCCTTACAGTGTTTAGTCTTTCACAGAGCTCCAAATAAACGTAAATATACTGACACTGTAGTGGTATAGGATATTTTGCTTCCTTTGATTAGATTTGGTTAAACTACTCTTTTCCCAGGTACTAAGGAAGCAAAGACAGAATTGAAACGTGTTTTTGTTTTTTTCCAGTATTTAAAATGTTCTTATCTCAGGAGTGGGAGTGAAAACTGGAGAGTTGAGGCGGGTGGTCACAGGGATGATCTGTCACACTGCGTCGAGGGACGTGGTTGAAGAGATTCATGTCTTTAAGTCTTAGCAGCCAAACTTGAAGGATGTCACCAACATTTATATCTTACATACCTGTAATCCCAGCATTTAGAAGGCTGAGGCAAGAGAATTAAGTTTGAGGTCAGTCAATCTGCATAATGAGACCTTATCTCAAACAGAGTCTTGAAGCCTAGGGAAATGGCTCAGTCTGTAAAGTGCTTGTCATGTAAGCTGGGTGAGAAGGTTTGTTTGTAATCCCAGCACTGGGGAGGCAGAGACATGAGAGGAAGATCCCTGTGACTTGTCAGCCAGTCTAGCTGAATCAGCAAGGTCCAAGTTAAGTGAGAGACTGTCTCATAATGGAAAATAATAGAGAAAAATACCCTATGTCCATCTCTGGTCTCCACATACATTTGCACACACATAATAGATCAGTATTGTGCACATAGAGAACACACACTCACCAAAGAAGAGCCTTGAATTTGGAAAAATGATAAATTATTTTCATATTTTAGTCACTCCTTTTGATTCTTATTTTTTAATGGTTTGTTTATTGTTATGTGCATTGGTGTTTTGCTTTCTTGTATGCCTATGTGAAATATTGGATGTCCTGGAACTGGAGTTATAGATTGGGTCCTCTGGAAGAGCAGCCAGCGCTTTTTGTTTTGTTTGTATGGTTTTTGTTTTTTATTTTGAGACAGGGTTTCTCTATTGTATCTCTGGCTGTCCTGAAACTCACTCTGTAGACCCGACTGGCCTGAACTCAGAGATCCACTTGCCTCTGCCTCCCAAGTGCTGGGAATAAAGGCATTTGCTGCCACCACCCAGCTACAGCCAGTGCTCTTAACTGTTGAGCTGTCTCTATTCTTACTTTAATAGTGTCTATGGAGAATGGTTCGACTATTGCCTGATACCATCAACAGCATTAACCTAGACAGAATTCTTCTGGACATCCACATTTTCATGAAGGTCTTTCCCAAAGAGAAATTGAAGCAATGCAAAAGTGAATTTCCTATAAGGACTCTAAAGACCCTCCTGCATACTTTATGCAAATTAAAAGGACCTAAGGTGAGTGAGAAAACAGTTGGTCTCTTGTGTAAATTTCACGGAAGTCATCACTAGCATGTGAATGTGCTGTCCTTCAGATCCTAGACCACCTTACGATGATTGACAATAAGAACGAGTCGGAACTGGAGGCCCACCTGTGTCGGATGATGAAGCACAGCATGGACCAGACTGGGAGCAAGTCTGAGAAGGAAACAGAAAAGGGAGCTTCTCGGATAGTGAGTAGCCTGAACTCTGAGGGGGGGGAGTCTTAGAAAGTAAAGTAATCAGTCTCTTGGTTTGCTGTTATAACCATTTCTTTTTTTTTTTTTTTTAAAACACTTGAGTAGAGAACACAATCTTTTTTATCTCCAAAAAAGAGTTCTGTGTCTGTGCCCAAAGCATTGATAGATCACTACGTAGGTCCACTGTGAGCTCTGCATAACTGGGGAGGAATGGACCAGACCACTCGTCCTCAAAGTTGAGGTGAAATCCTTAGACTAGAGGTACTCATAACCAGAATACTGGTATTGCTCCTCTAAGCTTTTCAGCTCTGGGCTTCCTGTACCAGCAGAACCACACCTATAAGGTGTGGTTAGCATCCATCCTTTCATTTATTCAACTCTAACCATTCCTTTGTGTTTTTCAATTTATTAGGATGAAAAATCATCAAAGGCCAAAGTAAATGATTTCTTAGCTGAGATTTTTAAGAAGATTGGCTCTAAAGAGAACACCAAGGAGGTGAGAACAGAAGCCCAAGGCTGGTATGGTAGCACAGTAGTTACAGCACTTGGAAAGCTGAGGTAGAAGAAAATTGCAGTTTGAGACTAGACTGGACTATATAAATACTAAGACTGTCTCAAAAAAGCAAACATAACATACGGCAGGTGTTGTGGTACAGTTGTAATCTCAGCAGTCAGGAGGCTAAGGCAGATGATTGCTGTAAGTTTGAGGCCAATCTGAGCTACATAGGAAGTTCTGGGCCAGTCAAAGTTATATAATACCTGGTCTGCAAAAATCCTGAAGAAGGGGTGGAGGGAGTGAGGCTGGAGGGAAGGGGGGGGGTGGAAGGAGTTAAATCAAATAGGTGTGGTTTTCTTTGTGGACTGTTAACTTAATACCCATCCCCACCTCTTCCTTTTTTTTTTAACTAGGGCCTAGCAGAGCTATATGAATATAAGAAGAAATACTCAGATACTGACATTGAACCGTTTCTGAAAAATTCCTCGCAGTTCTTTCAGAGTTATGTTGAGAGAGGCCTTCGGGTGATTGAGATGGAGAGAGAAAGCAAAGGCCGTATTCCCACTTCAGCAGGTGTGGTTCCCGTTACAGTTCCAGAAACACACTAAAATAGTTGCAAGTCACCGACCCCTTGGCATTCTTGTTGATACCAACTTTATCTTAGTTTGGTGAGAACTAAAGCTTCTGGTCTTCTCTTCCTGTCAGGAAACCCTTTGGCACTACCTGCAAACCAAACCATGTACAGGATCCACTCACACCTCTCCTCCCTTCCTTCACTTTGACCCTTGGTGGGAAACAACAGTGTTGTCTCTTACCTGAGCTGCACCAGACTGCCCTCCTGTGTGTTCTCCCCACTTTCACCTTCACTATTTTGTGCACATTTCCAACAGAGCATCAGAAGGAGTTTCCAATTATTTTCTAGAAGGCAAAAACCTTTGTGTGTCCTGTGTTGTCTGATTCCCTGCTACTTCAGGGACCCCATCTACTGCTCCCCACCCCCACCAACCCCCACTCTGTTTCTGAAACACAGACACATAGGCCTTGGGGCCTTTTGTGCTGCCTTTGTCATTCTGTTGTTCTTTATGTGGGGATTGAAGCCAGGGCTCTGTACATGCTCTGGATACACTCTGCCAGTAATACATTTGTAGCCCCTGCATTGGCGCTATATATATATATATATATATATATGGTTTCTGTTGCTTCTAAGAGAGCCTGTTGGCCAATTCCTTAGCCTTGTTCAGATCCTGTTCACAAAGATCTGCCTGCCTCTGCTCCTGGGTGCTGAGATTAAAAGGGATATGCCACTACACCCAGCACATTTCCTATTTCTAACATATATGATGATAATATCTGTTATTTGTTCTGTGTCCATCACTCAGCTAAAATTTAAAATCCACAAGGGAGGTGCTGAAGATGTAGTTCAGTTCATAGACTACTTGTTTAGTATGTATAAAGAATTGAGTTCAATCCCTAGCACCCATTAACTGGGCATGATAATGCATGCCCATCCTAGGAGAACCAGAAGTTCATGGTTATCCTTGGCTACATAGAGACCATCCAGAGTTACATGAGACCCTGTCAGAAAGAAAGAGAGAAGGAAAGAAAATACCTGTCCGAGTAAGTTTTTATCTGTTTAGTTGCCTAGAACAAAATTGGTACTCTGCAGTTATTTTAGGGGTGGTTAGAATGGATGCATAGCCAGAGTTCAGGCTGAAATATTACGGTCCCCACAATGAAAAGCTACTATGAAAATTGCTGCTCATGGAGACAAAGGAAGACAAAGGAGGTTTCAGTTTTAAAAAAAAATATTTAAACCAAAGGCAGCCCCAGCTGCAAAAGTTCTTGTCCTCAGGGCAGAACAGAGCAGTCAGAATGTGCCCTCTAAGATGCTTGATGCCTGTCAAAAGTGTGCACCTTGTGTAGCTTAGGTTCTCTCTCTGCATCTGTCTGGCTCAGCTAAAGCTTTGCTCTCCCAGTTAGTTGGGTTTTGACACTATAAATGACCACTCTCCAACCCATTTAAAGTTCTGTGAGGGTGGTAAACAACACCAGTTTACAGTAGACCAATAATTTGCCTGGCCACAAGAAGCCCCCCTTTTCCCATTTCCAGAGTTCTTTGTTGTAGTGTTCTTTTTAAATTTATTTTTATTTCATGTGTGGGTGTTTTATCTACTGTATATGTGTGCACCACATCTGTGCAGTGCTCTCAGAGACCAGAAGAGAATGAGTATCAGAGCCCCTGGAACTGGAGTTACAGTTGTGAGCTTCCATGTGGGTGCTGGGATTCACACCTGGGTTCTCTAGAAGAGCAATCAGTGCTCTTAACTGCTGAGCCATTTTGCCAGCCCTTAGATAAACACTCTTGTCTCTAGCACTAAGCCATATCCTTGCCCCAAGTCAAGTTTGTTTGTGTTTTTCTGTTAGTTTGCATATGTATGCAGGCATGTCTGTATGTGTATGGGCATGTGTGCAACTGCAGGAGCTTGTGGAAGCCCAGAAATGATGTTGAATGTTGTCTTCTATTGCTCGTTGTTCTCCATTTTATAAATTGAGGCAGGGTCTCTTGCTCAAGTCTAGAGCTCACTTGTTTAGCTATTTTACCTGGAACCAGCTTGCTCCAGAAATCTCTCAGTTCTGCCTCCTGCATGCTGAGATTTCGGGTCAGCTGCTCTGCCTATTCTAGAATTATTTGAATTCTAGCGATTCAGATTCCTGTCTTCACATTTTATCCATTGAGTCATCTTTTCATTCCTGTAAGTTAGGTCTTTTAAATGTTGTACTTTATGACTGTTCCCTGTTAGAAATTTAGGAATTGAGATGAATTGGTGTTGTTATTCTCCAAGAATATTGATGGATCATTCCTATCCCTTGTTCTTTTCTGTAGATTTGAAAAACTTCTCTGTTAAGTCATCCAACCCAAACATAACTGATTCTGCCAAATATCCTCATTTTCTAAGTTGGACACTCATTATATACTTAGAAGTAGCTTAGGGACTTCAGATTGCCTGTGTCAGTGTCAGCCCTGTGACTGTTGGTATATAAGCCTTCAAATAACCAAGGTGTACACAGGCAGCCCTTTGTGTCAATTCTAAAAGTTCTAGGTATAGGTTGTATGTTTGAGACCAGCCTGCATCATTAAGTCCAGGTAGATCCTTGTAGTTTTTTTTCAGTTCTTGAGTACAATGGAGACATTCAGACACTTAATTTTGTTGTTGTTGTTGTTGCTAGGAACTTGTGTATGATAAACATAGGCTGTGCCACTGAGCCCTAGAAATTATTGGTTGTCCTGGGTAATAGATTGACCATTGCAGTCCGGAAGTTGGGATATGTGGATATCTGCATGTGCTTCCTTCATTTTCCTCTGTAGGCATTTCCCCTCAGATGGAGGTCACATGCGTGCCCACCCCCACAAGCACAGTGTCCTCTCTAGGTAACACAAATGGAGAAGAAGTGGGACCATCTGTCTACCTGGAAAGGCTAAAAATTCTCCGGCAGCGGTGTGGTCTTGACAACACAAAGGTATTGCTCCTTTCTTTCTGTGTGGGATGGAGAGGAGTGACAGGCTGGCCCTCAGCAGAGTGGCCTGACCTTGGTACACACTGCTGAAGAGTTGTACCTTGACTGCTTCCCCTGAACTTAGCCAGTGTCTCTGTTCTCTCTCAATAGCAAGATGACCGGCCTCCACTGACTTCTTTGCTCTCCAAACCAGCAATCCCTCCAGTTGCCTCTTCCACAGACATGCTCCACAGCAAGCTCTCACAGCTGCGGGAGTCCCGGGAACAGCACCAGCACTCAGACCTGGATTCCAACCAGACCCACTCTGCAGGAACCATGACCTCCTCCTCTTCCACAACTAACATTGATGACTTGAAAAAGAGACTGGAGAGAATAAAGAGCAGTCGCAAATGAAGCTGCCATCCTTCAGCACTCTGCAGCTTTAGTTTACTAATCTAGAAGTCCTGTAGTGTGAAGCGGCCACTGCAGGCCTCACTGTACACAAATGGTTGTATGTATCAGACTGCAGATGGGGAAGGCAGTGGTGGCTCAAGTCTGCACATGCTCTGCTTCTAGAGGACTGACTGTGCGTTAGGTTAGTGTACAGACTTCTAAACAGCTGCTCCCTCAGCTCAGAGTAGGTTCCATATCTTTTTTTGTTTTGTTTTAATGGCTCATTTGTAAAATTGTCCTAATTTTTCCTAGCTTTCAGCCATTAGAAACTCTTTTAATAGTTCCTTTTGAGTTGTGAGCTCTTCTTCTGTAGCCCTGAAGGGACACTGTGTTCTGTATGAATGCATGGCATGAGACAACTAATTTAAGAGTCTTTTATAAATAAAAGTTTGCATTAACTATACCCACTTCCCAAAATGCTCTGGGAGTTCTGGACAACTATTTTCTATCACCTATTTAAGGAAAGCTGGATCAATTTATTGAGCCTAGGTAGAGGTGGGTTTGTTATGGCCTGCTGAGGTCTACCTTCTCTAAATTCACAGATTGGGGTTGTAGTTCCATTGAGACAGGAGAGATTGCTGTCCTGCTGTCCACACGCAGACACAGGGAGCAGAGAAAGCTCCTCCCTCCTTGTTTTGAGGTCTTGGCTTATGACCTTCCTCTGGTCATCTACAGTTGTTTGGAGGGACATTTATGCATCCTACTACTTTGCTGTACCAATGACATGAGATTGTTTTCAGGTGTTACCTTGGGCCAGCAGTTCTCACACAAGTGAGTTGGGTTCACTGGTGCATCTGGGAGAGCTTGCTGTTTTCCTGCCTCAATATCTGAGTCTCTTTTGGTCCAGACTGATTGCTTCATACTTTGAGTTGAGTGAGTACAAAAATGTAAAGTGAAGATTCACTTCCAGAAAAATGGAGGATCTTCTTCCATAGTTAGAAAACTGCTTCGTGAGTAAAAGGTTATGTGTTCTAGGGGAGACTCCAGGCAAGCTCCAGAACATCTCTTAAGGAACTGTCTCTTCAAGTCTACCTTCTACTCAGCTGGCATTCCAAGCAATGAAAGATAGAAGGAAAATGAATCTTGATTTTCCATCAAGTGAACACTATATTGTTCCAGTCACCATTTTCCGGTGAGCCCAAGGCTGCCTGAACTTAACCCTGCTTCTTATAGGGGAAACGTGAAGTGGTAAATATTCATAGCAGGAAAGGTGGAATTCACTGCTATGGGACGACATATTTTGCAAAGTGAGCTCTAGAATGGGCACCGTTTGTCTGAAAGCCTAAGTGTTCAAAGTTTATAACCCTGACAGTGATGTAGGGAGTGGCCTGAGTATTCCAGTGCATTCCTGATTTGGTTTTGTTGTTTTGTTATTTTCAACACAAGGTCTATGTGTAGCTTTGGCTGACCTGAAACTCACTCTGTAGACCAGGCTGGCCTTAAACTCACAGAGATCGCCTGCCTGTGCCTCCCTAGTGCTGGGATTAAAGGCAAACGCCACCACTGTCTACCTTTTGATTTGTTTTTGAGACCAGGTCTCACTGTGTGGGCTCCCTGGCCTAGAATTCACTACGTATACCTGGAACTGTAAAAATCTACCTGTCTCTGCCTCTTCAGTGCTGGTATTAAAGGAATACACCACCACCAACCAAAGCTACAATGTAGTCTTAATCTCTTCCCCCTAAAATCCATAAATAAAATTTACATTAACTATATCCATTTTCCAAGATGCTCCATGTCTTGGAGTGCTAGGCAACTGTTTTCTGTTACCTGTTTAAGTAAAGCTGGGTATTGAGCCCAGGTAGAGGAGGGTTTGTTATGGTCTGCTGAGATCCACCTTCCCCCTAAAGTGTATGTCACTGAGATGTGCCCCATTTTTGACCATTTATTTCAGTCAACCAGAACCACAGAATAAGCAAGAAACTTTGTCCCAATTCTCTGTTCCTTTATATAACCAAATATGAAAACCAATACAGTGGTGACAAACACCTATAATCCTAATCCTAGCACTTGGCAGGATCTCACATCAGAGACTAGCCTAAGGTGTATGAGAAGACTCAGCGGACAGAGAAGGGAAAGGGCTGGGAGTTGAGGTAAAGATAAGAGGCCCTTGCACCTTTGGTTTGTTGTTTGTCTTCAGGTCAGGATCTCACCATGTAGCCCTGGCCGCTGTATACACTGCTGTATACACCACGCTGGCCTCACAGAGATCCATCTGCCTGTCACTATCCTTGGCTCTCCCACTTTTAACCATGTATATCAGTTGAAGCTCCAAAGCTGAAACTGCAAGGGCATGACCTCCTACCCTACACCTAACGCAGCAGACCTGCAGTCTTCACCCCTGCCTTGGAGCTCAGGGATACATCTCCTCAACACAGTTCTGCAGTGTTGACAAGTTTCACAGCTGCTGAAAGTCACATGTTAGAGGCTGTGGTGCCCACTTAGCTACACATGTCCCAGATAGGAATAGTGCTGTATAGATAGGAACGTGTTCCATCTCATACCAGTGACCTGTTAACAGTAACCTTGAAGAATGTCCTATGACAGGACATCTTCACAATTTTTAAATTTGTCCAACATTTACAAATTTATTTAAATATCTTCTACCCCTGTTTCCTACAAATTGTGCTAATCTGGTAAGTGCTATATTAGGAGAAATCTGGGGAAAACTCCCTCTCCCCAACACAGTGCACATCATTATTTGGTTTGTGGGGGGACCAAAGGAGGGAGGCAGTGACCAGAAAAGGAACTTTAAACGTGCCAGACTGGATGCTCAGTACACAACACAAAGACTTAGTCCGTAAGTGTTTTAAGTTTAGTCCTTATAAATCCTTGTAAACCGTGTCATTATATATGTCTTTTAAAATAAAAACAGGCTTAGGTCAAGTGATTTGAACATAATTAGCCCTTTTAAGATTGGAGACAGAGCCGGGCAGTGGTGGCGCACACCTTTAATCCCAGCACTTGGGAGGCAGAGGCAGGTGGATTTCTGAGTTCGAGGCCAGCCTGGTCTACAGAGTGAGTTCTAGGACAGCCAGGGCTACACAGAGAAACCCTGTCTCGAAAAAAAAAAAAAAAAAAAAAAAAAAATTTGGAGACAGAAGCTGGGCACAGTGGCATGGTGCACACCTTTAATCCCATCCCAGAGAAATAAAAGTAGGCAGATCTGAGTTCAAGACCAGCCTAATCTATACAGTGAGTTCCAGGACAGCCAGAGCTATGTAGTGAGACCACACACATAAGATTAGAGACATAGCATCAACTCAAAGATCACATGAGAAGCCAACATTGAACCTCTTGGGGGCATAAGTGTACCATTTTGATGACATGATGGAAGCTGTAGGATGTTATGACTAAAATCTTGGTTGTCATCTGGAATCAACACAAGCAGATGGGCATGCCTAAAAGGGCATTTCTCAGTTGGGTCATTCGAGATGGGTAAGTTCACCCTAAATTTGAGCCACACCTGTTCCAGCCTACATAAAAGAACCTGAAAGAAGAAAGCTTTTTGCCTGCCTACCCTCACTTTCTCTGGCAAGTTCATTGATCCTGCTCCTGAGGCATTCCTTTACTAGTATCAGAAATTCCAGTGTAGAAGGAAGACCAGCTGAGATGTAGCCCCATGGAGTAAACAATTACAGATTCTTGGCCTTTCTGTTCAGAGATACCTATTGTTGGACTAGCTATTGTTGGGCTAGCTGGACCAGTCTGTATGCCACTCTAATAAATCGTATATATGTGATATATATTATACACAGATGCTGGGATTACAGACCAGTATACTCTCATGTTCAGCTTTTTTTTTTTTTTTTAAGACAGTTTCTCTGTGTTATCCTGGCTGTCCTGGAACTCAGAGATCACTTGCCTCTGCCTCCTGAGTACTAGGATTAAAGGCGTGCACCATCTCCACCTGGCTCTACATCCAGCTGTTATATATGGTGGGTTCTGCGTATCCAAAGTCAGCTTATCAGCATTGCACAGGGTTTTACTCACAGCCCTGTCCTCAGCCCCACTGCTTTGAATTCTAAATGTGTAAACTGGACAAGTTACTTCTCCAAATCTATTTACTCACCTACCTACCTCCTGTGGTAGGAGCACCTTTTGTGAGGAATAAATGGGATAATGCATCAAGGTTAGGATATGAAACATTCTTAAATGCTCACAAATTCAACTTCTGCCTCCCCTCTCAGCTGGCCTGTGCTGGAGTCTGGTTTATTTGCAGTCCTGTCTAGCAACATTATCGCCTCTTCCAGAGCCCAGTCCAGAGAGTTGTCCATAACAGCACTGGGCACACTGAGACCTACTGACAATCACTTTTATTGAGAACAGAAACAAACCACAAAAATATTTTGACTGGTTTCTGTGATTTTGCAATGAGGATCCCGTATTGTGGGTCCCTCATCCACCCATACACCTATCCAAATTGATCAATGATTTTCCGTATCCACTTTTTCAGACGGAACACGTGCGTGTAGAAGCCATATTTCCCATTCCGGTCACAGCCTTCACCCCATGAGACAATACCCATTTGATACCAGCGGTTGTTATAGGGGCTCTGAGGAAGAAAAGTGAGGTTTCCAATAGTCAGGTCCAGGTTCCTGAAAACAAATCCCTGGCCCCAACCTTCCCTGCCTTTGGAAGATTACCTACCAACCCCTGGCCTTTAGAGACGCTTACCTTCATGACAAAAGGTCCCCCACTGTCACCTTCACAAGCATCTCCTCGCTTGGTGTCATTTACCTTGAAGCCTTGAGAAAGAACAGCGGAGTTCAGGAGTCATTTCCCTTACAGAGCTACAGCCCCATGACCTCATTTCCTCACTTCTGTATCTAGCCTTTAGCAAGCTTGTTGGCTTTACCTGTCAAGCTGCCCCAACTCCAGCCTGTCTCACCATTTCCACTCTGGCCAAGTCACAGCCCTCTCCTGTACCCCAAACCACACCTTCAAATAAATGGGCTACAGAACACCCAAACCTCAATTTAGTGTACTAAAATGTACATACAATCTAAAACACATAGGATGAAGACGGAAACATCTTTCAATAGAACAAGGCAAACATTCCTACCCAGAAACACATGGAAACTAACCAGACCATAGGGAAAGACCTTAGCTAGTAAGACACCTTCAATCAACTACAAAACTATCTGAATGAGATCTCTTCGAGCAAACATACATTCAGAAAAAGGCTTGACTCAACAAATCTAAAAAAGTAAATTTTAAAAATTTGATGTTATGATATGTGCTTGTAAAAATAAACAATTTAAAGGTTAGAGCCAGGAGGATTCATTTAAGATCATCCTCACTGGGCAGTGGTGGCGCACGCCTTTAATCCCAGCACTTGGGAGGCAGAGGCAGGTGGATTTCTGAGTTCGAGGCCAGCCTGGTCTACAAAAGAAAAAGAAAAAAAAAAAAAAAACATATAAGTGCAAAGGAAAGATAAACACTAGAGCGAAATGCAAACTCTCCTAAATACAAAACTGTTTTAAAGCAAACAACACAGGGAAAATAAGATGGCAAATGAAATAATAATTACAAAATAACGAGTTAATAAAAAAAACTCCATAAAATCACAATCTTCATCACAATTATTTAACATACCAAAATACAAAGGGACCCTTAAATCCAAAATCTTAAGACTTAGTTGGAGTTGAGATATAGTTTAGTGTTAGAGCAGTTGTCTAGCTCAAGGCTCTGGGTTCAATCTGCAACACCACAGTAATAATAAAGTTGGGATTTTGTTTTGAGACAAGCACACTTAGGAGGCTGAGGCAGGGACATTGTGAACTGTGGGCTGGCCTAAGCTACAGAGTAAAACCAAAACCCTATTTAGTAAAATTTTTTTTAAAAAAATTAGCTACTAAACAACTCAGGGCCATGCATGGCTTTAATACAAGCACAGGCAGATCTCTGAGGTCAGTGCCAGTCTGAACTACACAGCAAATGCCAGGTCAGCCAAGACTACATATGAGACTCTTTCTAAATAAGTGAAGAGTGACTGAGGAAGACACCCAGCTTCAACCTCTGTACCCCACACATACTTACACGTGTGAACCCACATCAAACATATTCCATACTCTCTCAAGCACACAACATATAAGAGTAGGAGTTAATGTTACAGGAGAGAAAAACAATAGGTCTAAGTATTTAACACATCAAATTCTTAGTCTTTGTGTGTGGGGGACAGGAAAAACTTTCTAACTCAAAGAGTATGAGATGAAACACAAATATAGAAAGTAAGGGACTACAGAACAAATAGTTCATAGAATCCATCCCAGCACTCCAGAAAGCTACCAAAGTAGACCCGGGAAGATGAGAAAACTCAAAACACTAAAGTGAATAAACACTTTGGTCCTTATTTTAAATGGAATAATAGTCAACATCAAATGTTTTATGAACATAATGCAATCCCAATAAAAATAGCAAGATGCTCTTGTTAGCTTGAATTTTGTTTTGTTGAGACCGGGTCTCTCTGTGTAGTTCTGGCTGCCCCGTAGCTTAAGAAACCCCCTTGCTTCTGCCTCCAGGGAGGTCTGCTGTAGCCCAGGTGAGCCTCTAGTTTCACTGATGCTCCTGCCTCTGCCCTGAGTGCTGATGTTACAGACGTCACCACTACACCTGGCCCTCTTCTCTCACCTCATCCCCCGTGGGATCACTGAGTTTACTGCTCTCCAACCCCACAGGCCTCCCTGCTGTTCCTTAGGCCAACCAAGTGACCCCTGCACCAGTGTCTGTCCCCAAAGCCAGGTTTAGACCCTCCCTCTCTCTAATCATCCACTTCTTCCAGTCTCTACTTAACCTGTTTGAGGAAAGGCCATCTCCAGGCCTCTGACCACTGAGTTTAGCTGACATGTCCCTTACAGTCTCCCTCCCTCTGCTCTTTCCTCGGAGCTGTTATCCAGAGCAGGTGCTCTAGATATGTTTATTGGCATGCCCCTCTCTAGGAAGGCAGCTTCCTCAGGACCACCTGTCTGGGTCTCTGCTCTGTACCCTCAAAATGCTGTCTTGGGACAATAGGCATTCAAGAAATGTGTGCTGAGTGGCTAAGTGAATGCTCTCTGTACCCAGGACCTCTGTGGAGCTAGATTTATTGAGCAGGTATTACAGGCCACACACACACACACACACACACACACACACACACACACACACACACACACAAACACACCTTAGACTTCACAGCATGGAAACTTTTGTGTTCCTTTTACCTTCAAAAAAAGCTTCAGCCACTTACCTGGACTCTTCTGACTTGAAAGTGCTCAGGTATGTGCCTATACCACATCCCAAGCCTGCCAACCCCTGTCTCAGCTGTTTCCCTGGCCCAAGACAGAAAGCCTTACCAGCACAGAACATGTTGTCAGTAATGCGTATCCGGGTAGAGGCCTTGCACACTGGCCGCTCTACAATGGGCAGGTTCACCACCTGCAGGACGTTGGGCTGTATCTCGTTGATGTTGGTTGTCCATGTCTCCCGAAGGTTTCCCCAGCCTGTCACCCGCCCTTTATAACCAGCCTGGAGCAAGCTTTAGGGAAAGAGACAGACCCAATGAGAATTGTTCCTGACAGCCTTCTGGTGCCAAATCTACTTCACAGAACCCAACATCTTAAAAAGTAACACAGAAAAGGACTTTTGCATTCATACCATGGAACTGAGCCCTGCAAATGTGTGTCAGAGCCTAAGGTTCAGAGCCCAGGCCAAATCACAACTGAGGCCCTAGTGCTGACCTGACTACCGTCTGCTTGTCCGGCAAGCACACAGGGTGAATATAGTCACTGAAGGGCACAGGCTTCTTTAGCTTGAGCAGAGCGATGTCTCGGTCCAGGTTCTCCCGCCAGTTATATCTGGGGTGGATGTAGATCTTTTCCAGCATGGAGATCTTTTCAACATTCCGTTCATATCTGTGCAGACCCCAACAGAGAAGCACCACTGACAAGATCCTCAGCTTACTGAGCAAGGTCACACACAATCTTCTGAGTCACATAGGCCCATAGAGAGATGGGCACACATGTACTGTTCCAATAGTCACAATTTAAAGAGACTCCCACCTGGACCATGTTCTGGTGTCTGGAGCGGGCCAGGGCAAGGCCATATGGGCTTTCCCAGCGGGGATGCTGAGAGGTCAAACATGTGGGTCCCAAGTATCCCGGAGCCCCCAGAGCCCCTGATGAGCACCCAGAACGCAGGCAATCACCATCAGCCATTAGCTTCATACCTAGTTCGGGAGTGCTTGCCAATGCGCACCAGGAGATCATTCTCTGTGTAGTTCTTGTCCCAAGGTGGGTACAGAATGCAGTGGGCAGCAGTGAGGACCCATCGGTCACTGATAAGGCTGGCCCCACACAGCAGCTCTTGGGGACTCTTCCGAAAAATCATCACCTGCCTAATGGGAAGCAGAGTGCATTAGGTGCTGGAGCCTAGTCCCTAACAGCCTTAGAAATGGGAAAAGATTAGATGAAGAGTACTGGGCTAGGATGGCAAGTCTGTAATCCTTGCACTTGGGAAGTAGAAGCAAGGAGCATCAGAAGTTCAAGGTCAGCCTCTGCTACATAAGATCCCTTCCCCAAAAAAATAAAAATAAAAGAAAGAGAGAAAAACAAAACAAAGAAACAATGAGGGACAGGTTTGCCTCCAGGGCTCAAATCTCAGATTGACTTGGCTGCCCTAGAGGACCAGAGCTCTTCCAGTGGAGACTTCATAAAGTTTAGCATAGCTCTGGAGTCAGAATTGAATACAGCCATATGCAGTGTGCCTGAGGATGAGTCACTTAGGCTTGCTGGGCCTCATCTCTGCCATCTACTTGGGAGACATGGTAAAGCTGGCTGAGGTAGCCCTGGGGAAAGTTAGAGGGTGGGTGCTAGTGTCATCTGTGGAGCCAGGTCCTGCAGCAGCCGTGGGTGGGGTAGGCCTTCTGTGGGCCTGTACATCAGTCCAGGACGCACCAGGGGGCGATACCCTTCTCAGCATCCCAGCCCTCCACGATGCGCCCATCTATGTAAGAGTCAAGAAGCTCCTTTTCCGTTTTGTCTTTCAGCGACTTCTTCTCGAACAAAGGCCGCAAGCCACAGTCTGCAGAGCAAGACAGACGGTGAGGGGCTCATCCTGGCCTCCAGCCTCATGTTCCACTGATGCGGGTGTCTCACCTGCCTCCCCAAGGCCGAATGTCTTCTCATCGAAGAAGGTGTGGAACTCCGTGTCGGTGGTGCGTCCTGCGATAGACTCCTCCACATCATAGTTCTCTCCCACCGCCTCCTCTGTAGAGACCCGGCAGTGGCTGGGACCTCAGACCTTCCCAAGACCCCAGGGGCATTGGAGGGCGTTTGACTCCGAGGTTAAGAGCCTAGGCACACCTCGGTGACCAGCCAACAATTTCTCAGGGCCTCCGTTTACTCGTCTATGAAACAAGAATAGGACCTACCCCTAGCCAGGTTTCTGTAAAGCTGTAATGAACCCACTTGTCTTCGGTCCTTGCCCCTGCCCTGCTCTATGAGCTCTGCTCACCGCAGTAGTTGAGGCTGCAGTATTCAAAGTCGCCAGGCTGCCCCGCAACATAGCACCATGCGCCCTCTTCATCCCAGTCTGGGTTGCGGCAGAAGTTTTCCACAAGTTTCACCTCGGGGTCGAAGTCCTGGTACTTGCTCAGGGTCTTGGCTGGTAAGCTGTTCCAGGCCACGCAGGGGGACCCAAGTGCTGTCACAGCCAAGTTCCCCTGGTATAGCCGGCCACGCTCAGTGAGGCACTGTTCCGGTGGAGGTGACAGATTCCCCTTGGAACCTCCAGAGCGAGGAGTCATCTCCACAGTGGTACGGCCCTCCTGGCCTGGTGAAGAAGGATACAGAAGGCAAAGTTGGGGGGAACTACACACAGACCCAAGGGAGATTTGGAGCCCTGTCCTGGTGGATTATGCCTGTGTGACTTCAGGCAGCTTAAACACCCCCAGCCTCAACAACCTCGCTTCAGAGTGCACATGCCTGTCTTAGCTGATAGCTGACCGAAGAAGGTAATATACACAGCAGAAGTGTCTGGTGCATAGTAAGTCACATAAGGTAAGCAGCCAGGGCCTCTTTCTGTAAAACTTTGTTGCCTTTTTTTTTTTTTTTTTTCCAAGTTTTTTGTGGTGCTTTTTGTTTGGGTGGCTTTTGAGACATGGTTTCTCTGTAGCATTGGCTGTCTCAGAACTGACTTTGTAGACCAGGCTGTCCTGGAACTCACAGAGATCCACCTGCCTCAGCCTCCCCAGGCGCTGAGATTAAAGGTGTGCATCACACCACCTGGCTCGGTTTTCAAATTTTAATTGAACACAGCAGAAAGGCTGTTAGGTCTGCTAGAAAGGCCTGTGTGGACCATGGTGTAAGCTGGAAGGTGCTCAGCAAGTCTGCAACATGTGTCCCACAGACATGGACAGACGATGCAGTCTAGCTAGGCGGAGGTGGGGGGTGGGGGGTTGTTGTTTGTTTTGTTTTGTTTTAAAGATCATTGGTGATTTGCTTTAAGGGCTGTCTCAGGAGAACACAGCTGACAAAGAACTGGGCACTGAACATGCAACTAGGGGAGAGGCATTCTCCGCCATTAACTTACAGCCCCTTGGCCTCTTTTCTCTTTGAGACAGGGTCTCACTAAGTTGCCTAGGCTGGCCTTGAATTCACTGTTACCCAAGCAGGCCTTGAACAAAGATTTTTTTTTCATTTTTTTCATTCATGTTTCTTGTGCTACAGGTAGGTGTATTTGTGTGTGGGGTGTGTGTGTGTGTGTGTGTGTGTGTGTGTGTGTGTGTTTGCACATGTGTGGATCCTTGCCAAAAGACAGTGTTGGATCCCCTGGAGCTGGAGTTACAAGTAGTTGTGAGCCACCCGACATGGGTGCTCAGACCTGAGTTATGTATGATCCTCTGCAAGGGAAGCAAATACTCTCAGCTGCTGAGCCATGTCTTCAACCCAGGGCTTGAACTTTTGATCTTCCTGCCTCAGCATCTCCAGTAGTTGGGATCATAGGTCTGCACTACCGAATGGGTCTTTTTGTGAAGGGCATGTGGGGTGGGGCAAGTTGAGCATAGAGCCCTGTGCTTTCTTGCCAAACTCTCTACCACTAAACCACACCCCATGAGTTCAGCGCTAATATTCACATCCTTTACTCTCTGGTTTTGTAGCAGACAATATTTCACTTTTTGACTTTGGCCTTGGTCATATGGCTCATTCTGCCAATGGACACATTCAGGACTGACTGTCAGCTCTGAACACAGGCCTTCAAAGAGCACTTCTGTTCTACACTTCTGCTGTCATCAAGGAATGGCGGGACTCCCTCAAGGAACGGCTCAGTCCTGGCATGCGTACAAGCAGAGCAAGCAGTCAGCTTCAGCTGGATCCACCATTAGCACAACCACCCATGTAGGCCCAGCAATCATGGATGGGACACTGTATCCCCATCCCAGACACACAGGCTGCTGAGCGCAGCTGAGAGCATCCTTCAGCCATGCCTCCATGGTGTAAGAAAGAAACACTTGCTGTGGCATGCCCTTCAGGTATGGATGTTTGTTCTGCAGCATTATTGTGGCTATGACTAAGTAACCATGGGAACTAATCACAACAATCAACCAGGACAGAGTCTTATGTGTTTACTCTGTGGTGTTTGGGAAAGGTGGGTGACTGAAGTGGTCTAGGAGAATTTTCTGGAGGAGAGTACTTGATAGGACACAAAAAAAGTTGTTTGAAAAGAGTCACTGCCTGAAGCATGAGGGACCCAAGACTGGGAGGGAGAAAAGGAGGTGACAGGCAGCCTGCCCAGGTCTCCCAAATGCCCTGGCCAATGGGCCCTTTCAGTCTGTAACTACTTCCCCTTGCTCTGAAGGTGGCCAGCATTGTGATACCCATTCAAGATTGCCAGGCCCTATGAAGACCCCTGGGCCTTGGCCATGGACTGCTTCTTGGCCCCAGCTCACCACAGACAGGGACACTGCATTCCTCTCTGCGCACAGTAGGGTCTGTGGTGTAGCACCAGGGTCCTGTGGTGCTGCTGTCTGGATTGCGGCAGAAGTTCTCCTGCAGGTCTGCCCCAGGATGGGTGGTGGAGTTAATTCTGGAAGAGAGGGATGCTCAGGGAACCTGTGCCCCCTGAGTGTATCTCTGCTCCCCCTCCTGGCCTGCCCAGCACTCACTCAGGTTTGTGTGGGTAGCGGCTCCTCCACAGCTGGCACTCGATACCAGTATGGGTGACACTCACAGTCCCGTGGTAGTTCAGACCCAAATCCATAGCACAGCGACCTACAGAGACACACACCTGAGTCTACATCGGACCCTGGAGACTTCCGCCAATCTTCTATTAACATTTTGTCTGCCCACCCACCCTAGGCTCTCTCTAGTCCACCATCCATAACCCGGATGCCTTTCACTCCTTTGCAGCTGTTCTGTCCACTCCACAACAGCCACGTGACAACCCTGTGACAGGCACAATTGTAATCCAACCCCACCTCCTGCCCTTGTTATCTTAGGGCCTTTGCACACAGTTTCTACGCTTGGAATTCTCTCAGGTTTGTTCACTAGCTCATCCCACAAGGCCAGGTAAACAGCACTTCTGGGAAGCCATCTCTGATTCTGCCGACAAGCCAGCTGCTCTTTCTGTTTTCACCTGGCCTTTCCAGGAATCCCTGTGGTATTTCTGTTACCCTAAGATTGTGAGTTCTTTTTTTTTTTTTTCTTTCGAGACAGGGTTTCTCTGTGTAGCCCTGGCTGTCCTGGAACTCACTCTGTAGACCAGGCTGGCCTCGAACTCAGAAATTCACCTGCCTCTGCCTCCCAAGTGCACCACTACTGCCTGGCTAGATTGTGAGTTCTTTACAACCCAGAACTTTTCCATGCTCTTAATTCCCCCAGCACCTGTTTGGTGGCACGCCTGTAACTTTAGCTCTCAGCAAGCAGAAGCACAGAAGAGTTCAAGGCCAGCCTAGGCTACAAGAGACCCTGACTCAAGGAAGGAAGGAAGAAAGGAAGGAAGGAAGGAAGGAAGGAAGGAAGGAAGGAAGGAAGGAAGGAAGGAAGGAAGGATAGAAGGGAGACTGACTATAGCCCTTAAGGAGTTCCCTGTCCATAGTGGAACCCATCATTAGAATGAAGATATATTCAGAATGCTGTCCAGGGAGGCTGCTCCCTGAAGACTCAGCGAAGTCCCAGGGGGGTGGGAGTAGAGACAGGGTTTTCAGTGGAGACTGTTGACTGCTCCTGAGAAAGTAACAAAGTAGGCAAGGACTGAGACATCTTGACATGTTTACTGGTCCTGACCCAGTTCTTGGGGGTCTAGAAGAAGTCAAAGGTTGACAGGCAAAGTTTTCCTAGCTAAGAGCCTGTGTGATGGGGCGTCGGCAGACTTTTGGAGGATGACAGCCACCACGAGGCACATGCCTGGAATCCCAGCCCTGGGGAGGTGGAAATGGGAGGATCAGGAGCTCAGGGTTGTCCTAGCAAGTTCAAAGTCACCCTGGGCTATAGAAGTCTCTGTCTCAAAAACAAAAACAACAAAAAAAACAGTTTGGAGAATGAATTAACAAGACAGAGCTCTAAGCCGGGCAGTGGTGGCGCACCCCTTTAATCTCAGCACTTGGGAGGCAGAGGCAGGTGGATTTCTGAGTTTGAGGCCAGCCTGGTCTACAGAGTGAGTTCCAGGACAGCCAGGGCTACACAGAGAAACCCTGTCTCGAAAAACCAAAAAAAAAAAAAAAAAAAAAAAAAGACAGAGCTCTGAACAGAAGTGCAGTTGGGCCCTGAGAGCTGGGCCCTGAGATGAATTATCCATTCATTCCTCCATTTCTCCAACAGTCTGGCTAAGTACCAGGCACAAGGCCACATGCAAAGACATCCTTGACCAAGGACAAAGAGGAAATACGAGGCACTGGAGATGCCACTTGAGCCATGGCTCCTGACCAGTCAGGGATTCTTTTCTCCCGGGCTTCCACACCCCCCCTCCCCACACACAGAGTCTGTTCCCCACCTTCCAGACAGTCCATGAAAGTCTCTCGAGTTTTCCTCACTGAATCACACACTGAAAACAGAAAGCAGAAATATGTTTGGTATCACTGTGGGGACAGGGGTGGGAACAGGTGATGAAATGGTAGAGGCAGGGGTCACAGATGGGATGGGGAGGGCAGAGCGGTGCCGGGTGTGCTTTAGGCAACAGCAAATTCTAAAGGAGAGGACATTGTCTGGCTGGGGCACCCTCCTCCCCTGGCCTCCCTTCCTTGGACAAACCTTTCTGGCCACTCACCTGTGTACTTGGCCCAGAACGCATCCTGCAAAGTAAGGGCTAGGAGTGAGACTACAGCAGGATGGACAGAGTTCTATTCCGTTAGTAGGCATTATGTCCTTCCCTTACCACCTGAGCCCAGATTTAATCTCCTACTTTGGCTTCCAAAAGGAAAGAATATGTGGAGAGAGAGAGCCTGGCACTCTTGACTGAACAGGATCTCCTCCAGGCTGGAGGAGACAAAAGAACGCACTCCTCCACACACAGAAGGGAACGCAACAAAGCCCCAGGGCCAGTGGGTACACAACACGGTTACACAAAAATGGTGGAAAGGCTTAAGTAAGACACCAGACAACCCGGACAGCCACAGGCTGCTGAAGCTGACGACCTCCCCTTATGTCCTGAGCCTCACTGTGACAGCCCGGGCCTACGGTCTCCAAGACCAGATCTCCAGATTTTGGGTGCCCATCTTGCAACCCAAGGAGACAGGAGTCCGAATGGAAGTGAAAAGTCTAAACAGGGAAAGATCGGATGCTTCCTGCTCCTGTCACCTGTGGTCCAGCACTCCTCCACTGAGGGAGTCCAGGCCTGTCCTTGCCTACCTGCCCTGCCTCTTAGTTAGCAGCCAGTGTTGCGGGGCTCACCGTGTCTTGGAGAGACTCCAGGGCCTCAAAGGCCTCCTCATAGCTGCACTGCTCTTCCACACACTCTCGCTCCAGGTTACCCTTTCGGAGCTCCTCCAGGAAGCCGCTGTTGGCTCTGCGGACCCGCTGGAGCAGCGACAGTGCTTGCTGAGGGGCCAGGAACACTGCAGCAGGGGGCAGGGACACGGGAAATCGCCTCTGGAAGCCTGGCTATCTTAACCATTAGGGGTAGGAAGCTGGCTGCCTGCTAGCTTCCAAAAGGGGACATAGGGGATGAGGAAAGTACCCAGAAGGCCACTGGACATAGTCTGTGAGTCGTCTGCCTTTCATTGGTTGCCCTAGCCCACTCCCCACTCTGAAAGACAGAAGTGATGCCCTCCTCCCTGCACCACACACACACACACACACACACACACACACACACACACGACTCCTTCTCTAAGCTGGACACTCTGGTGTGAGGCCCACCTGGGGACTGTCCCTGTGTTCTCTGTTCTTAGGCAGGAAACCCCATTCCTCAGGCCTTTCCCACATCCTCTATCCTGCTGAGGCCTCCAAGTGCCCCTTACCATGCTGGCTGTGTACCAGGCTAGCCAGGGCAGCCAGAGCCAGGAAGCCAGGTAGGCCCAGGCCGCGGACGTGCAACATAGTGTGTCAGCTCCTGGGATCTGAGGGATTGTCCTGACTCTCTCTGGGTTAATATTGAACCAATGTGAAGAAATCAGTGGCAAGGGAGAGGTCAGCAGATCAGGGCCTTGGGGACAAATGGGTAGATAATCCTAGGGTCCACCCCCGACATTCAAGAGGACAGGTTCTCCTGGAACCAGGGGTGGATGTTCTTGGGGAGAAAAATCATGTAGAGAAGAGCATCATCCAACCCCTTCCGTTTATTGTGTGGGTAAATGTGGACCAATGAGTCCTTCCCGAGGCTCCTTCTCATTCCAACCAGCAGGGATGGTGCAAAACTCTCCACATGCAGGCACTGCAGTTTCCTCATCTGTGCAGTGGGTGTAACACTTTGTGTTGAGAACTGGAAGAGCTTACCAATGTAGAGCACACAAAACTCTGTGCTTACTGGTTAGCCGACGTGTGCACAGACATAGGAGTAGAGATAGCGTGACCAGACAAAAGCTCTCTCACTGCACTATGAGACAGACGGTAGCTCTCAGTCAGGAGGTGGCTCCTCTTTCTTCTCTAAGGGTGTTGTGGGTGCTGTGAATAGAGGCTGCCTGGGAGGAGCTAAGTCCAGGGCCTTGTGGCCTTTAGCTGTCTTCTTCAATCTCCTGCCTCAGCACAGGCATTGGCCCAAGTCTCTGGGTCTCCCTGACAACCCTTCCCTCCCAACCTGTTTGCACCAAGCTCCAGCCTCTTAAGGCTCCTAGTTCTTCACAACAGCTCTAGGCTTGCTTCTCACCCTCCCCCATTTCCTGTTTACAAGGTAAATATTAGTCCTGGGTCTAAATAGAACAGAGGGACAAAGAGCAGGTACACCCACACCCGGAAAGCAGGGACTCCTGCTTTGCCTTAACTTCATCAGGGCTGGCTATTTGGGGCCATGTACAGTCTGGGGCAAGGGTTGGCAGAGAGCTGGGGACTGGGACTCCCACAGTCAGCATAATTCCTGAGTGGCCCACTGCCTATGTGTTTTCATACATATACATATTATAAAACATATATCACATATATATTAGTTTTCCTTTTTTATTTTATTTTTTAAAATTATGTATATATGTCTCTGTGTGGGTAATGCATGTGAATGCTGGTACCCAAGGCAGCCAGAAGTCAGACTCCCTGGAGCTGGAGTTCAGGTAGTTATGAGCCACCCAGTGTGGGTGCCAGAAGTCAAATTTGGATCCTCTGTAAGAGCAGTAAGTGCTCTTAACCGCTGAGCCATCTCTCCAGCTACAATTTAAAAAATAACTTTTTGTTGTTTTGAAACAGGGTTGCTGTGTGTAGCCTTGGCTGTATTGGAGCTCACTCTGCAGATCAGGCTGGCCTATGCCCCTGTCCCTCTTGAGTACTGGGATTAAAGGTGTGCACCATCACTGCCTGGCTAAAAAAAAATAACTTTCAAAAAACCTATGTAGCTAGGGGTAGTAGTCACACCTTTAATCGCAACACTGGAGAAGCAAAGGCAGAAGGATCTCTATGATTTTGAGGCCAACCTGGTCTACAGAGCAAGCTCCAGGACAGTCAGGACTATATAGAGAGACCCTGTCAAACAAAATAAAACAATTTTACGCCTCTGTTTTAGAATATCAATTACATGTATTTATTTGTGAATATGTACATTTACCACTGTACACATGTGGAAGTCAGGTCTCTCCTTCTACCCCATGAGTCTCAGGGACTGAACTCGGGAGGTCTGTTTGACAACAGGTGCCTTTACATACCGATGGCCTTTTCCCATCAACAAGTAAAATATATAATAATTTCATAAAACATATGCCTCTTAAAATAAAGCTTAACTTGCATATAATTGTTAGGCTGGAACCCTTGACTGACCTTGCACAAGCTGAAAAACCTTGTCTGTCCTCCTTCCCCCAACTGGGCCTGCATAGAGAAAACCCCGAGTACCTGTCCATGTATGGACACCATCCAGCTCCTAGCTGACACGTCATCATTCATCGACTAAACTCTATAAAATCCCCTTGCTTTAGCCCATGTGACTTCACTGGCCTCCACCTGTAAGGTTGGTGAACCCACCTGAGATCTGCCTCCTAACAAACCTGCCTCCATCCACTTTTAATCTGGTCTAATCTGCCCTATAAGTGCATTGCCATGGAGAGAAGCCTATCACTGTTTACAAATCAGTCATTTAACGCCACGTCTCACCTACACCCCTATCCAAACCAGTTTCCAAAGGCTCGTCCCTGTCAGTTTGCAGCCGCCCCTCTATGACAACCACCCTGACACAGACCAGCTTTGTCTGTCTTTGAACTCCACAGAAACATAATCTAGCAGCATCTGCTTGGATCTGTCTCCTCGAGCTCACATAGTTTCATGCCTGGTGTTTCTCAAGAGCTGTCCTCTGTGCCATGATGTACAGTTCTTTGCATGGATATTACACATTTTACTTAACTATCCTTTCCGCAGGTGTCGTTGCGGATTTTAGACAGTCTTGCTATACCTGGAGCTGACCTTGAACCCAAGGCAGTCATATGTGCCACCTCACCTAGCTTTATTTTTCTAATTCATCTGCCAATGAGTATTTGAATGAATTTATAGTTTTGGGATGCTATGAAGTTTTATACTGTAATTTTGTTGATTTGATTATGTATGTGTATGAGGTATAGAAAAGACAGGGCACATATCATAGAGTGTTCATGAAAGTCAGAGGCTAACTTGGGAGACTCAACTCTCTCCTCCCACTGTGGGAATGAGACTTTCTGGGCATAAAGCAGGCATAGGATTTACTTAAGAACCTACAACAGATACCTGTTCCAAGTGCTTGTCCTAATTTACACTCTAAGCAACGAGGTTTGAGAGTTCCAGCTGTTTATATTCTCAGCAACTTTAATTTTATAGGAAGTATTTTAATGAATGTCGTTATCTTAACCTATATTCCCTGCTAACTGATGACACTGTCCCTATCATTTTTCCTTTCTCTCTCCACCCCCTTTTTGGTGGGTGTTGGGTAGTGAATAAGGAAAAAGCTAACGAGTTGGGGATGGAGGGAATGCCTGTATTAGGAGGCAGAGGTAGGTGTCTTTCAGCCTTAGTTGCATCGTGAGACCCTGCTGAAAAATGAAATAATAAAGGGCCAGTTATGTGGCCCAGCAGGCAAAGGAGCTTGCCACATGCCTCAGTTTCCTTTCTGTTGCTACGATAAACCATCCTGACAAAAGCAATTTAGGAGAGAAAGGGTTTATTTACCTCCTGGTTCCACATTATAGTCCATCACTGAGGTACAGCCACCCATCAGGAGTCTGAGATAGCTGGTCACATGGCCATCTATAGTCAGCAGCAATGGGCTAATGCACACTTGTCTTCAGTTCACTTTATCTACTCTTACATAGTTCAGGATCCCATCTAGGGAATGGTGCCACCCATAGTGGGCAGATCTTTTTTTTTTTTTTTTTTTTTGGTTTTTTGAGACAGGGTTTCTCTGTATAGCCTTGGCTGTCCTGGAACTCACTCTATAGACCAGGCTGGCCTCGAACTCAGAAATCCGCCTGCCTCTGCCTCCCAAGTGCTGGGATTAAAGGCGTGTGCCACCCCTGCCCAGCTAAGGAGCAGAGGACTCTACATCTTCATCTGAAGGCTGCTAGCAGAATACTGGCTTCCAGGCAGCTAAGACTAGGGTCTTAAAGGCCACGCCCACAGTGACACACCTACCCCAATAAAGCCACATCTTCTAATAGTGCCACTCCCTGGGTGGAGCATATACAAACCATAATCCTTCCCCACTCACCAGTGACTTCACAGGTTTCAACCCCCAAGCCAGTGTCAGTCAGCACTGACCACCCCTGGGACACTCTTCTACCTCTAGTGACACTTCTCAGGTTCTCTCTACCATTTGATGTCTCGACCTTCACTCCACTGATGAGCCTCCCCTCTCACTAAGTCGGGCCACTGTGGCTTTCATTTAGGGCCTCTGTTGCTAAGTGACCCGGCTCCTCTTACCAACTGCTTGTTTCTCAAAGCCTATCTCAGCCCAAATCTGAAATGCCACGGGTTGAGACTCATGAGAACTCAAACTGCTCTTTCAGCCACCATCTCTGAACTCTGTCACTTGTGCCTCCCAGAGAATAAATATACCTACCCAAAACTTTGACTTCAGGTACATAACCTCTTCCTGTCCTCACCTCCCTGGTCCACCTCAGACCCTCTGCTCCTTGCTCTTAGGTGGGAGAGCCAGTTCTCTTTATACCATATATCCATCCCCAGGATGAAATTTACTAAAGAACAAAAAAATATTGCGACATGGCTAGTTTAACTCAGAAAAACCCTGTCCTAGAGAAGGTACTTTTGCAGTTTGAAATGCAAGTGTCCACATTGGCTGTCTTCTTCACTCCGCCTAGCACCTAGCTCTCCCGCCAGCTCCGTTTGGTTCATCCCCAACATCTCACATTGTCTAGGCTCACAGACGGCACAAGCAAATAGTCTTAACCCCTCACAGCTTCTGTGACCAAGCTTATGAAGTGCACAAATCTCACCCCACCCATCTCCCCACACTGCTCCTTTAGCTTTCACAACCTTTAGCCAACTGAACTAAAACCTGAACTACAGAGGGCATGTGATGTGTGGATTGTTGGCTGAGTCTTTCCAATCCTAAGAGGCCAGTCAGCTGGGTTCCTGCACCTCTCAGGAGACCCAAAGGTAATGGCACACACACTCTGCTCCAACAGTCTTTACGGAGAGCTCTTGTACGGGCAAAGGCGGGGTGAGGACAGTGTCAGGTGCCTGCTTCTACCTCTACCACCTCGGCCCAGCCACTAAAGCCCATGTCTTTGTGGATCAGTACCAGACTGGGGCTAGGGGTTGGCTCCTCCGGTACTATAAAGCACTTTTCCTGGCTTTCAGAGATGGTGACTTCCACTATACCCCCACGTTGGGATGCTTCCTGTTGGCTACAAGTGTCTAGCAGTTCTGGCTCACTCTGTAGGAGCACCATAGTGGGCTCAGAGGCAGCAGGGGGCAGAGAAGGGCTGGGTGAAACCCCACGTTGGTGACTAAGCTGGTGTCGCTTGAGGCTTTGAGGGAGAGCATAGCCCATGCCACAGATGGGGCATCGGTACGGTTTGTCTGTCGTGTGGGACTTGAGGTGGCGGCGCAACTTGGTGGCCAGTGTGTAAGCTCGGCCACACTGGGGGCAGCGAAAGGGCCTCTCCCCCGAGTGTAGGCGCTCATGAGCACGGAGTGTATGTGGGTCTCGCAGGGCCTTCCCACACACGGGGCACAGGTAGGCCTCACCAGTGTGGGAGATGAGATGGCGCCGCAGTTCAGGCAGCTGGGGGAAAGTACTGGCACAATGTGGGCATTGGTAGGGGCGCTCCCCTGTGTGTAGCCTCAAGTGTCCTTGGAGGTTGCCCCTCTGACGGAATGCTCGACCACAGTGTGGGCACAGGTAGGGTTTCTCCCCAGTGTGGAGCCTCATGTGGTTCCTCAGGGAACCCTGGGTGGCCAGGAGCCGTCCACACACTGGGCATGGGCATGGAGAAGGGGCATCCGGCATCTGGTGGGTCTTTCGGTGTAGCCGCAGGGAAGGTCGCCGGGCAAAGGTTTTGCCACATTGTTCACACACAAAGGGCCGGGCACCTGAATGGACCACCTGATGCTCTCTGAGGTCTCTGCGGGTACCATAAGCCTTGTCACACTGAGAGCAGGGGAAGGGCCGCACACCACGGTGGCCCAGCATGTGGGCTTTGAAGCTTTCCTCGGAGCTATAGCTTTTGCCACACTCGGTGCACAGGAAGGGCTTGTGGTCTGTGTGCACAAACGCATGCTTCTTAAGATGGCACAGCTGCAGGAACGCCTTGCCACACTCTCCACACCGGTATCGTCGGCCCTGCTCGGAGGAGCTTCCTACTGGGTCTGGAGGGCTGCAGAGCGGTACAGGCAGGTCAGGGAGCTGGGTTCTGGGCTCTGAGATCTTTGCTGTAGATAGGCACTGACTGCTGGGAACATCTAACCTCTTGGCTGGGCAGGTTTGTATGTGGGCACCCTCGGAAGGTAATAAACTGGCTTCATGGCTCTCTAGGTTCTTCTGGGCAGCAGAGTTGCTGTGAGGCTCAGGTGGTGTCAGGGGTAGGCACTGTTTATCTATGCAGTCATCTTGAAGCAACAGGCCAAAGGGTTGGCTATCCTTGAAAGGTTGATCTTCAGTTTGGGCCACAGATTCAGAGACTAGCATATTGTCTCCTTGGATACCATGGGCTGACTCGTGACCAGGATCTATGAGGAAAGAGATGGGGGACCAGGGTTAGCCATGCTTGGTAGCAAGCAGATGGTATCACTGGCACATCACACTTGCTGTTCTTCGGTAGGAAAACAAGCACATGCATCTTTCCTGTCCAAGCTTAAACACCTCTGGTGAAGCACATCAAGGTGGTCACCTGGTTAATCCCTAGAGTAAGGCCACTCCAGAGAATGGCATTCTTTTTCTCCACTCCAGACACACATGGATTGGACCTCTTATCTCCCAGCCTGAGCTCATCTGTAAAATGAAAACCCGGCTCCTATTCCAGAGATAAGACACAGAGCAGAAAGGTACTGTCTGAAAGACAAAGGGGACCAGGACCAGGAAAATGAGAAGGCAAGGTGGGGCTGGAGGGACTGCTCTTCCAGGAACTAAGGTTCAATTCCTATCACCCACATGGTGGCTAAAACCACCTGTCACTCTGGTTCCAACAAGATCCAGTGCCCTCTTCTGGACTTCTCAGGCACTACACAATGTGGTACACAAATACTGTAAGCAAAACACCCATGTACATGAAATAAAAATGTCCCAGCACAGGAGGCGGAGGCAGAGGCGGGCAGAGCTCTGAGTTGAGACGAGCCTGGTCTACAGAGAGAGTTCCAGGACAGCCAAGACTACACAGAGAAACTCCATCTTGAAAAACCAACAAAACAAACAAAAACACCCTAATGAAATCCTTTTTTTATTTTATTTTTAGTTTTTGGAATGCTGAGATTAAGGCATGCACCATCACTGCCCAGCTAAATGGCTTTTCTTATCACACACCGTTTTGTAACAATCTGGGAGTGGGCATTTATATTTTTATATAATGGGTTTTGTGGGTAGGTGACAATGTCAGGTGTCTTCTTAAATGAGACAGTCTCTCTCTCACTGAACCTGGTCGTCACTGGCTTGATGGTCTCACCATTGAGCTCCAGGGAATCATGTGTTTCTGCCTTTGGCCCCTTCTTGCCTAAGAGCTGTGTTCCAGATACGTGTGCTTCAGCACCCAGCACCACAGTCAGCTTTTATGTGATGCTGGGGACCCAAAGTCAGGTCCTCATGCTTGGGCAGCAGGCACTTACCAATGAAGCCAGTCACAAGCCCTTGTTTGATTGATATGAGACAGGGTCTCGTGTAGACCAGAAGGTCACAGTCTCGTATGTGTCCATATGACACTGACTAATGTTTATTGGGCACATACCTGTGCAAGACTCTGCTGACTCCTCTTGTGGGGAGGTCACTTCTTCCTGTGTAGCAGACTCCTCTTCTGCCACCACTCCAGCTACTTCGTCTTCTAGCTTGGGGTGCAGGACACTTAGACTCTTTTGGGGAGACTGTGGGCGCAGCAACAACTCAAAGCCTGGCAACACAATCTGGTACACCTGCAGGTGAAGTTTCTCATCGATCCAAACCAAGGACACATTTCCATCACTCTGCAGCCAACCTTGCTGCACCAAACTGCAAAACAGAGCAAGAATTGGCTCAACAGATGCTCTTCACATGGCCTCCTCTGACCCCTTGGATACCTTTGTAATACACATTGGAAAGGATGCCTGGGAAGGCAATTAGAACTGGCTTCACTTTCGTAACTTACCTGGTCCAAGATGAACTTTGCTTCCAGGTACATATGGCTCCACTCGGGGCTAACGAGAAATCCTGGAATAAAACAATGAAATCCCTTTTCCAGTGCTTTTGCAGAGCGAGGGGCAGATAGTAAAACAAAAGTCAAATCAAATCTGGGGGAAACCTTTCTGGGGAAGACCTAAACTGAAACTTTTGGGGTTTTTTTGTTGTTGGAACTCACTCCGTAGACCAGGCTGGTCTCGAACTCAGATCTTCCTGCCTCTGTCTCCCTAGTGCTAGGATGAAAGGCCTGTGCCACTTCCTTTTTTTTTTTTCCCCTAAGATGAAACTCTTAGGCTAGCAGCAGCCTCTGGTGTTGCCTCTACATTATAGTGCTGTTTTGAATCTTCAGTCAGTGAAGACCAAGAGTCCACTCACCTCCCTCCTAAAGGTGTGGAAAACCGCTAAACTCTAAACAGCACAGCCTTCCAGCAAGTACTAAACAGAAAACTCAGCAAGAGCACCAATACTTTTAAACAATCCTTACTATTGCTTAAAAAACACAGGCAGACTTTGCTTGCATCATTTCCTCTGGTCTTCCAAAGGATATTGGTAACAGCCACGACTTTGACAGATGAGTAATATTAGGTGTGTAATTTAACTAATTAGTTGACAAGGCTTGAATCTGATCCTGGTGACCTTTGTCACTGCCAACACCCTAGGAATTCAGTTTCTCACAACTTTTTGCATTTGCATTCTTTAGTTACTGCAGCTTAGGTAGAGTAAGAGAGTGCTGCGATGAAGGGACAATTATTTACCAGAGCTTGAAAATATCCTGCTTCTAACGAACTGGAAGAGCTGTCTGGAAATGTCTGAACCTCCCCCAAACTTTCAGACAGATGTCCTACTCTTCAATACCTCCTCGTGCGGTGGCTTCACTCTCTTGCCCTTCTCCAAGACGTCGTCCTCTTCCAGAGGCCCCCAGTGCAGTCCGGGCTGCAGGGGTGCTCCGACACACCAGATCCCCAAGTGCTGTTTCCTGGATCTCGAGGGGCCCACGGCCAAGCCCTGGGGGAGGGTCCTTAGAGCAAGGATGGCAGGGCTCGTATCCCGCAGGTAGTCTTTCAGGCCCTGAGCAAAGCCTTTTCCGGAAGGGCTCCATCCTGAGTGCTGGCCGAGACGTGGCTCCGGGGCTGCAGGGAGACGGGAAGGCGGTAAAAGAACGGCCCATGAAGGCCTGCGGTTGGGGAAAGATGCAAGAGGAAGTACAGGGTCAGCTATATCCCAGAAGTCCGAGGGGTTAGCAAGGTTCTAGGGGGCCCTTGAAAGGTTGGAAGGGAGTCTAGGCTCTTAGGGCACCGGAGCAGGATCCCAGGCTCAAGAGAAAAAGGAATGTGGGGGAAGGCGTTGACTAGAAAACACTGTAGCCATCTAGTCCAGGGCTGAGGGTCGCAGACATCGCAGGTAACTCACGGTGCGGCAGTGTCTTTCCCAAGAACACCTCCTCCACCTCCTTCATCCCGGAACAGAGATCCTCCCGCCACTCCCCTCTACCGGAAGTGAGCGTTTTTGTCCCGGCTCCTCCCGGAAACAGTCCTTGATTTCCAAATTTACGCTCAAGAAAGAATCCGGATGGTTAGGCATTATTGAAGCACAGAACTGGGAGTTTGGAAGTAATTGTCAGACAAAACTCTGTCCGAAGGAGATAGGATTTCAGAGGCCCGCTAGTTTCCTGAATCTGGAAAAGCGGAACTCAACCCACTCACTTTGGGTAGTGACGAGTCGGACAATTCGGCTGTCTAGCCTCACATGCGATCATTTTGGCAGATGATTGCCGGAAGTGGGCGGAGCACCAGGAAAGCCATGTTTGGACCGGGCAGCAAGCCGGAAGTAGGTAGAAGATATGGCGGAAGTGGTTGGGGAGTTGGAGGCCCCTGAGGGGGCGGTTCCCATTCCCACCTCGGAGCCGGATGTTTGCCGAGCTTTGACAGGCGTGGCAAAGAGAGCATTCCCTGAACGCGGTGAGCTGCAGAGCACGGGGTCTCGCTGGGCGTGGTGGTGGGGTGGTGGTGGGGAATTGCTGCTCTGGTTATCTGAAGGAATTAGGTCGGAAAGGGAGAAATCCGAGAAAGTGGCGCGGGGGGGTGGAATTGGGCCCGAAGGCCTTGGCCTCTTTGCTGGAATTTTATCCCACTTCAGCGCTTGCAGTGAGAAGACAGCCACTTTCTCTTGACTTCTTCCTGCCCTCCGCTAGGTACAGGCCAAGCTGGAGCAAACCTGTGGGAGGGAGAAGTCTTCCTGATCGGATCTGGCATAGCACTGAGAGCTAGAAATTAGGGGGAAGTGATCCATCTTGTCACTTAATAGGCCATGCTTTCAACTCACTTTCTTGTGAAACGAAATGCACTCAATTCATTGTTTGTTTTTTGACTCTATGCAAACATGGTTATAATTTAGAGTTGCAGTCTTGTAGGATTTGTGTTTTTCCGGAGTCACAAAACAGTCTGATTCCAGCACCAGCAAATGCTGCGACTTCAAGTTGCTATCTCTTTTTTGCCCTGAGATTAGAAGTCTGGCTGCCCTTTTGTGGCGCCTCTTTGAACTCTGTGAACTTTGTGACCGACAGTCACTTTAGATTATTGTTGAAAGGGTTGACTTTGACCAAGAGACCACCTCAAACTGGTACTTGTGGGTTAAAATCCTGCCTCTGGCTTCTATGACCTTTAGCAGTTTACTCATCCCCCTTTTTTGCTCAAACTGTAAAATGGTTTTGATAGCATATGCTTAACTACTAGTACAGTTGTGAGGTGAATTTGTGTCCAGTTGATGATACTACATAGGCCCTTCACAAATGTCAGTTCCTTCTCAACTTAGGGAAATCATTCATTCAACTAATGACAGTGTCTGCTATGTGCTGAGCATTGTTCTGAATAAATTGCTTTTTCTTGTGTGTGTGTGCTGGAGAGGGTATCAAGGGCACTGTGCAGGCAAAGTGCTCTACTACTGAGCTATGGACTTAGCTCTTGAAATATGTTCTTAAGCAATAACTCTCAGAGGGTTTGTGAAATCTTTAAAATTGCATGCAAGGTTTCATGAATCTGTTCATTTTTCTTAGTGAAAAAGTCCACAAACATCAGAATTTCAGAGAGAGTCACTATTTTACAAAAGTCAAAGCCTTTGCCTGCAGTGATTTTTAAATACTTTCCTTTTCTTTTCTTCTTCTTTTTTTTTTTTTTTTTTTTTCCTTTTTTGAGACAGGGTTTCTCTGTGTAAACCTGGCTGTCCTGGAACTCACTCTGTAGACCAGGCTGGCCTTGAACTCAGAAATCCACCTGCTTCTGCCTCCCAAGTGCTGGGATTAAAGGCGTGCGCCACCACTGCCTGGCTGATATATTTAATATCTACCATTCTATGTTAGACCTTCCCTTCCCAGGCTTCATCCACCCATTGACCAGCAGATAAACATCTGGGCTCAACAAAGGCATCAGAAGGTGAGAGCGGCCAGGAAGCTGGCACTACTGTGACTTTACTAGTGGAGGAGGTTCTGTGGGAGTGGGAGGAGGTCAGGTCTAGCAGAGCTGCCAGGAGAGAAGTTCCCTGGGACAGAGGTGGGGCTCAAGCTCAGCTTTCTTCTCCATAGCCTCCCTCGTTTTCCCTCGCACATAGCTTAGCTGCTGAACTCTGGAGAATTACATTTCTGGGAGAGCCTTTGCTTCTGTAGATAAGGAAAGTTTAGGCCCAGACAGGAAAGTCACTTGTCTGGGATCTCTGCAGCCCTTGGCTTAGTCAGGACTCTAACCCAGTTTTCCATATTCTTGGCTTCTTGCTTTTTCTATCATAACAGGTACTTACTGTCTACAAAAAGAATTATCTTGGGTAGGTGTGAGGGAAGATCTAGGACTCCTTGAAGCTGGGCAGTGATAGGAGTGGAGAGAAAGCTTAACCAGGAGGAGGTTGCTGGAATTTGTCCTATAAAGAACCAGGGGTCCTCAGCCTTCCTAATGCTGTGACCCTTTCATACAGTTCCTCGTGTCGTGATAATCCCCCAAAACATAAAACTGTTTTCGTCGATACTTCATAACTGTAATTTTGCCACTGTAATGAATTGTAAATATCAGTGTTTTCCACTGGTCTTAGGCGACCCCTGTGAAAGGGTCAGTTGACTCTAAATGGGGTTGTGACCCACAGGTTGAGAACCTTGAGTTAGAGGCTCCTGTTTGAAGCCTCCCTATATATAACCTCTTGGTTATGGGGAGGAGTAGGTGGTCAGAGGTAAATTCCTCATGACTGAAGATTGTCTGGTTGGAGGACAGAGAGGGTTGAAGGGGGAGTGATGATTAGGCTTTGGGCAAAAGCCAGTATTACTCACCAAGAGGAATGCATTCCCTAATGTGACAGGGTTGTCCTTTGCGTCCTTAGGAAGGAACCTATGTTTTGGTGGTCAGCAGAGGTGGTGGGTAAGGCTGAGAGACAGGGAAAAAGAAAGAGCAAGCAAAAAAGGGGGCTTTGGTCTTTTGCTTTGAAAGCTTAAAACAGTTCTTCTACTGACTCAGTTTGTTGCCATGGTAACAAGGCAGTTGCTGCTTAGGCCCTGGGAGCTGGTTCACCATTTAGAGCCCTGAGCTGCAATGTGTGCGGGAGTGGAGATTGTCACGATCCTCTTAGCCCACAATGAGGATCTCCTGGGCAGCTCTTCTCTTCTTCCTACCCCCAGGCCCTTTCTGCTCCTCTTATCTGCCCTGCTGATTCTCTGACCATATATGTCATTTTTTTCTGGCATCAGGAATGCAGCCTCTTCTTTGGGGTTGGGCAAATGGGTTGGACTGAAACCTCATTCCTCACCCATCTGGTGAGTTTGAGGGAGGTGTTTTTTATGGGGCTGAGAGCAGAAAGTGCCACTTCCTTTGGCTAGGACCTAGAACCTGATTTCAGTGCTGACTCGTTTCCCTTTCTGACAGACCTTCTCCCCTTCAAAGCCTTACCTCTGCTCTAGATGTTAGGAGCAGCCTTTTCCCCTCTGCCCTGTAATCCTTAAGGTAATCTATTAACGTTGCTACAGTGAAACTACTGTCTGGAGTCCCTACAGGTTTAGAAAAGGGCCTGAGAGCCTTAGGAACCTGCAAGGGATCTGCTGGGTTGGTAGGTAGATTCCATCCCTTGCTGCTGGCCCTTGTCCCAGGTAAACCCAGCTGAGCACTTCAGCAATGGCCTTTTTTTTTTTTTCTGGAACCCTATCATCTCTGGCCTAGAGAGAGGCATATAATCGCCAGGGCCCCAGCTGGCCTTTTTCAGACATGGTATTTAGAGACCCTTAGATTCTTCAGCTCTTGTAACATCTTGGAGCATGAGGCTTCTGCACTCTAGAATCTCGGAGGAGATGCCCTGGCAGCTGCTACTGCCTTACTTGGTCAGTTAGATGATAGGCAGTGAGGGCCCTGGTATGGCCCTTACTGCCCAGCTGAGGACCTGAAGGGAGGTGCTGAGCTGTGCCATCTACTGCCCAGCTGCCTTTCCTGGCAGCATGCTCTGTGGAGCTCTTGGCAGGGTAAGAGCTGTTGAGGAACAGTGACAAGGGTGCCAGAAGGGGACAGAGGGGTCACTGTAAGAATTACAGAAGTGAAAAGGAAAGGTCACTGGCTCCCCCTTCCCCTTCCCTCCTCCCCACACCCAGGCTTCTCTTCTGATTCTCCTTAGCCATGGATCCTCTCTCAGAACTGCAAGATGACCTGACCCTGGATGATACCAGCCAAGCTCTGAACCAGTTGAAGCTGGCCTCTATTGATGAGAAGAACTGGCCTTCTGATGAAATGCCAGACTTTCCCAAGTCAGGTGGGCAGCATGATGTCTCAGGCAGCTGTGATACCACAGAGGGGAGACCCCTTCCTGCTGGAGGGGACTTCAGGGGGTAAGGTTGGGGCAAGGAGTCCAGTCCTAGGGTACAGCCAGGGATACAAGCCTCACTGGGAGCAGGCCAAAGAGGGTGAGTCACGGGGAAAGTGCTGGGCCAGCTCCATGGGTGACCCTACCTTGGGCATGTTCCTCAGATGACTCCAAAAGCAGCTCTCCAGAACCTGTCACACACCTGAAGTGGGATGACCCTTACTACGACATTGCCCGGCACCAGATTGTGGAAGTAGCAGGTAAGCGTGCCCTGTGTTGTACCTTTTTTCTCATATTCTGTGCCCCTGGCTTAGAGAAGCCTCCTATTCCACTAAGAAAGAACACATTTAGTAGCCTCTGGTCTGCTCTTGAGCTTATGTACCTTCCTTATTGAGCATGGTTGGTTTTGATTGGCTCGCACCTGCCACTGCTTTCTTGACCTATGGTCCCATTGTCTCTTACTGCAGCCCTGATGGGGGAGGGATTGTGTTGATCTCCAGCTCTGCTCTCTGAACTCCTTCCTCACACTGTTGTCTCCTGTACAGTGGTGCTTCTATGTCAGAACATCCTGGGAGCCAGAACATAGTTGACCCTGAATAAATGGCCTTGCCTTTCCTTCAAACCCTCTCTTCCCTTCCCTTCCCCTGATGTCAGCTTTTCCTTCATCAGTCGCTGGAGATGGGGATAATGTCAGCTCTTCTTCGGGTTTGCAGTGGCTCCCTGGAACATCCAGTTTCTAGTGGATGTGCTGCCCTGCTGAAAATGGGTGCCTCAGGGAGCTCCCTCCTGTTCATAAGGCAAGCCCCAGAAGAGACATAGAGCAGGGCAGGTAGTGAGCCTCAGAGAGCTGTCTCTAGCTGTCAATGCTAGAAGAGGCCATAATGTCTAAGGCATTTCCATGGTGCCTGTGTTTCCGATGCTTACCTTGGTCTGGGCTGGAGGTGTTGAATGGTCTCTCTCACCCCTGCAGAAGCAAGAGAGTTCCTTCCTGGCCTAGGTGTCTAATGTCTACCCTGATAGACAGCCTGGCCATCTTGTGGTCAGTCCTGAGACCTCTGTGGGTGTGCCTCTGTCTGGCAGCAGGCCATCACCGTGCAGCTCTTTTGTTTGTTTCTCCAGACTGTGGCGAGCCTGAGGGGGCCCAGCCAGGTAGGTGCCAGTTCTGGCTGTCTGTGCTTGGCCTCTCCTGGCTGTGGCCTCTGGGTCTACAAATCAGAAAGGGCTCTTGGTGGAGGCCGGTGGGACCAGCTTAATTAGAGCCCCATTCTAGGGAGTTGGGAGCTGGTGGTGGCTTTGGAAGCCGGAAATAGCAGAGTTTATGAGAGACATGATAAGGTGGAGGCTGTGTGGTGACACACCTAGAATCCAGGGGAAAAGTAGCCTCAGGAAGCTCCTGGGACAGACGAGGCCTGGCCAGCATGTGCTGTGGCAACCCTGGTGGTGGTATCCCTGTGTGCCTGCCTTGCTGGTGAGGCTTGTTGGAAGAACTGGTGGTGATGTCTCTGGCACTAGAATTCAGAGAAAGAGCCCATGTGGACAAGAGAGTAGGAGGTTGTCATGGACCTCAGTCAACTGTGACTTGGTCTGGGTAGGATCTTTCCAGTGCTGTTCTGGTAACAGTAGACTCCAGAAAGGAGGCAGAGAGACCATTATTTGTAGCATTTTGGGTTTCTACAACAGCTGGTTTCAAGCTTCCAACCTAATGTCAACTGGCTTGCAAAATTCCTAACAATTAAAAAAATGTAACAAATGTCTGAGCTGTCATCACACACCATGAGCTCTCTTAGCCCTAGCGCTGCCCCCCCTCCCCAGATGTCCTCGGCTTGTACTGCAGTTTGCAGTCAGCAGCACTCAGAAAGCCTGCCAGGGTTGCTGTTCTGACTAATACCCATGCTGCCCCGAGAGAGCCCCTGATTGGTATCTGGGGAATGCAAAGGTCTGGGTCCTACACCCATGCTGATTAGGCCCTCTCCCCAGAGCCCTAGAGAAACCACAGTTGACAGCCCCACTTCTATCTGAAGGTTCCAGGGCAGGAACAGTTCCAATCCCGTCTGACGGCAGGTAAGAGAGTTCCCGTGTGCTTCATGTAGCAGCCGCCCTGCTTGCTGGTAATGCAGCTCCAGGGCCTAGACCTTAGTGCTGCTGACCCTCATCCCGTGTTTGCCTCCCAACTCCTGGCTGTTTTCCTTTGATCCCTTGCTATCCTGGCTTTTTTCAGTGTACATTACTAGATTAGCCTCACAGTCAGTATTAAAGACTTGGTGAGGAAGAACCCTTCTCCACCCCTGGAAGCGTTCATTCTAACACTGGGGTATGACCCTGTGGTAGAGCTCTCACCTAGTATAGTCATAGGCTCCTTGGACCCCTCTAGGGCCACCAGGGTATGATTTTTTTTTTTTCTGTAGAGAAGGTGTATTAAGTCTTTGTAACAGATTTTGTAGAACATATTTTCCTTTTTTTGTTTTTTGATGAGCTGATGAGTTTATTAGGGTTACTCACAAAGGCATGCCTGAAGGATTTCTACTCCCCACGTCTGTGGCCAGCTGAGAGGCGGAACAGCGTGCTCCTGGCCCGCCGCCTTGACTTCTCGTTGACACTCTACATTCCAGAACTCTCAGACCCTCTACCTTGGCTCAGTCCTTACTCTTCCAGCCAGGAGGACTGCCTTATTCCTGGGGTAGGAGCTGCAAAAGATGGTGTCAAGGTCCCCAGGCCTTCCCACTTCAGCCTTGCCCCTGCTTTCCAGCTATTCCTCCGCAGAGATGCAGATAGGCAGGTGATGCACCTTCTGTGCAGGCTCCTGGCAGGAGTCCCAGGATTTCTGAACTTCTTGTGGCTGAACTTCGAGTCTAAGTCTGTGCCTCTGCCCCTGCTATGCTGCATTTCCTGCCCCTGACAGAGCCAGTGGGAAGTAAATGAGGGCAGGAACTTAGCTCCAAGCCGCCAGCAGCTGGTCCAGAGTCCAGAGAGCTGCTAGCACCCAGGCCTTCAATGCAGACCTGCCTCTGTCCAGTGTGGTGGGCACATACCTGTAATACATAAGGAATGCTGACACTTAGGCCAAGGCAGCAGAGCTACAGACTTAGGCCAGAACTACATATCAACAGCTTCCCCTTCCCCCTCTCTTTTGTTTTTTTGAGTCAAGGTTTCTCTGTGTAGTCCTGGCTGTCCTGGAACTTGCTCTATAGACAAGACTGGTGTCAAAATTCACAGAGATCTACCTGCTTCTGCCTCCCAGTGGTGGGATTAAAAATGTGCGCCACCATGCCTGGCCTAATAGCCTGTCTCAAAAACAAATCAAACAAGCAAAAACCTGTTGCTGATATAAGTGCATGTTAAAGATTCTATATAGAAAAATGTCTTCTCCGACTTCCAGAAACTTAGTGCCTAACACACTTAACCCTCAAGTTGAGAAATGAAACTGCATGCCATGTGATCCGAATCTTTGTGAAGGCTGTCAACACTTAGGACTTGAGATGGGATCTTACTGTGTTACCCAGGGTGGTCTCGAACTGGTAGGCACCAGTGACTCTCCCACCTCAGTCTTCTAAGTAGCTGGGATGGTAGGTGCGTGTCACTACATCGCTCATATACCAGCGCTTACTGAGTGCCTGACAGGAGTGGCAGACTGGATCAAGTCAAAGTCAACCCTGCCTTCAGGCTGCTCATGAGCCCTTGGGAAATGGACCATGAACAGTTACACAGAAGGGTGGAAATTGGTGGCAGAGACAGATGGCCATTAGTGCTGCGAGCCACCACGGGAAGAGCCAACTCAACCTGTGGGGAAAGGTGGAGGCAGGTGTGTGTGTCTGTGTGTGTGTGTGTCTGTGTGTGTGTGTTTCTGTAGTCTCCTAGGTCCGTAGTGGACAGTTTGGAACAGAACTGTCTGGAGAAAGGTCTGGCTGATATAAGCAACCAATAGCCTGGATGCTGGGCTTTCAGAGCTTCTGTGATAGAAGATGTGCTTTGTACAGCCTGAGAGGTGAGGCCAGCACTCAGTCCTGTGAGCCATTTGAAGGAATTTATTTTTTTGAGATAGGATGTCATGAAGCCCACCCTGGGCTTACTATGTAACTGGTCCTTGCTTTGAATTCCTGGTTCTCTTGCTTCTACCTCCCAGTGCCAGGAATACAGTCTAAGGCTCTTGATTGGATTTGTTTTCCCTGCTAATTAAAGAATTAAAAGGTGGGGAAAATCTTGAGCGCAACAGGTAGGAGAGGAGAAATCTCCACTGCACACTGCAGGCAGCGACAGAATCAGCAGTTGGAGAAGCTTGTTTATTGGAGGTGAGAAACACACATGCAGAAGACACACCGATAAAAAGATCCTCTGAAGCAGAGGGCATGCGTGCTCACAAAGCTGAAAATGCCAGTCTTTTCTTGGGGCTGGGATTTTTTAAATCTCTTAAGAGTTTTCTTCCCCTAATTTGGGATTGGTCAGTTTGAAGCAGGTAGGACAATTGATTGACCCACAGTTGTTACATAACACGTCCTGATCAGACCTTGAACTTGCTGAGCCAGTCCATCAACAGGCCTCCAGTGAACAGGCCTCCTACCGATGGGAGACAGAAGCCTGCCAGGCCTTCAGTTTTCAGCTGCCAGGCTTTTATTTCAAGTAAGAAATGGATGGAAGAAGCTGGCCATTCTAGAAGGTTGCCTTTATTACCTACCCATGACCTTATCTCTGCCTACCAGGGAATCTAACTCCTAGTCTCATTAGGATTGCACATGGGTCCTGCCACGGCTGGCTTCCATTTAAGGGATGTTTACAGGACCAGGTCCACAGATTCTATTTGAGGCGGGGATGAGGGGGAACACTCAAGACATGGAAGTAGCATTGGGTCCAATCCCTGTAGACCTCCAGGGTTGGATGTTAGGGCAGATTAAGAAGCAAGACAGCTTTCTGGGCTCAGTGGGCTGGAGCTAAGATGCTGACACAAGTTCTTTGGAGGACCCTGACCAGGCCCTTTTGGAGCTAACAAAGCTGAACCGTGCTTCCGGTGGAGCTATGAGGTTGAGAGCTTATCCAGGAGCATTCAAAGTTGTGAAGCTGCTAGGACCAGGGCATTCACCCGTTAGGAACCAGCCTGCTGTAGCCACACTTGAGAAGGCACCAGTAAGTCCTGCTTCAGCCTAGAGAAGAGTAAGAAAAGGACCAGCCCCTGGGCTCCGAATGGTTGGGCTCACAAAGGGAGAAAGTCCTTACTGCTGAGGTACAGCGGAAGGACAAACTCCCTGCATTTTAGGGATTGTGTCTTCAGTTTCTATTCTTCTGTGTTCCTTCACCTTTGCATCTGAGGCTGTGGGGGTCAAGGCAGGTACAACTTGGTGTCTCTGGAAAGGTGAAGCAGGTTAGGACTTGGGGGGCGCAAAAACCTGGCTTTATCGCCATTGAGCTTTCTTGAGCACCCTTGCTCTAACCTGACTCTGGAAGAGCATTTCATTTTGGGGCAAGAGCATGTGTCTCAAGAGCTTTCTGGCTTTGACAGTCAGGGGCCAGACCATCACATTGAGAGTTTGGGACAAATACCTCTGAGAAAACACCTAGGTGACATTTTGCCACACTTTCACAAACACCCCTGAACTCTATGTTCTTCAAAATACCTTTAATGGAAAAGATAAGACTTTAGAAGTGTCTACAGTCCACTCAGCCAAGTGTGCTCAGCCACCCTAATAATAAAATCAGAAAGTGTCTATGGGCAGAATTGCTATAACTGTGTTGGCTGACCTACTGTGTAGCAACCAGACCACTTTCCTCCGCAGCCTTGGACTGGCTGAGAAGCGCTTCAGAGGTTTTCCAGGTCCTCACTGCTTGGTGCTTAGGGGTAAAGCAGTTGTAGGATGTCTGGTTGGCAAGATAGTTTAGGCCTTGATGGATATGCTTTTGGTGGATGTGAGGGGCTCTTTTTGGAGACAAGATCTTGCTATTGTACCCCAGGTTGGTCTTTACTTTGCCACCTTCCTGCCTCAGCCTCCCATGATGGGATTGCAGGTATGTACCCACTAGAACACTTAAGACAATCTTAGCAAACTGATTTTTATTTTTTGCATGTACATGCACATGTACAGGCAAGCCATGGCACACAGCTGGAGGTCAAAGCCGGCGTTGGGGAGTCAGTCCTTTCGTCCCACCACGTGGGTCCTGGGGTCAGATTTTGGTCATTAGGCTTGGCGGTAAGTGCCTTACCCACTGAGCTGCCATGCTAGCCTGGCGGAGCACTTTTAGTGCATCCACAAATCAGACTGTGCCCATTTAGCAGCGTCCCTCTCTCCACTCCTCCCAGTACCCTGACGCCTACTCATTTGCTCCCCGACTCTATGGACTTGTGGTCAGAGCAGTGGTTCTCAGCCTTCCTAATGCTGAGACCCTTTAATGTTATGGTGACCCCCCAACCATAAAACAATGTGTTACTACTTCATAACTGTAGTTTTGCTACTGTTAAGAATCACAATGGATGTCTGATTTTGACCCTTGTGAAAGGGTTGTTTGATCCCCTAAAGGGGTGGAAACCCACAGTTGAGAACTACTGTCTTAGACTCACATAATCATGCAGTAGCCCGCCTTTGTGCCAGGCTAGTCTCAGCATATCTCCAAGGTCATAGATTTTGTGCCATTTAGCAGTCTTCCTTTTTATGGTCAAACTTTCCTTTTTTTCCCTGAGCCAGAGTATCTTGTACCTCAGGCTAGCCTCAGATTTACCCAAGTGTAGTTAAGGATAACTTTGAACTTCTGGTCTTTCTGCTTCTACCCCTGCATGCTGGGATTACAGATGTAACTATGAGCATTAGTTTCTTTGGCAGTAGAGATCAAGCACAGGGCTTCCTGCATTCTAAGCTAAGCAGGCACTCTGCCAGCTGAGTTATATCCTCATACGTTTATCTATTGATGAGTGTATGTGGCCTTCACGGGCATTACTCTTTCAACATGATTTTATTTACTTTTATTTATTTAGTTAGTAAGACAAGGTTTCACTATATAGCTTTGCTATCTTGGAACTTGCTATGTAGACAAGACTGGCCTCAAACTTACAGTTTTTTCTGTCTCTACCTCCTGACGGCTGAGATTAAAGGTCCTCACCACTCTACTCAGCTTCAATGTGATTTTTAAAAATTTTTTTTTTCTTTTTTTTCTTTTTTTTTTTTTTTTTTTTTTTAGACTAGATCTTAGGTAGCCCAGGCTGGCCTTGGACCTATTAAGTAGTCTTGAACTTTTGATCCTCCTGACTCTACCTCCAGAATGTAGGTTTACAAGTATATGTCACCATGACTGGGTTAACATGTGTAAGCCTGTGATCTGTGTTCCTGATGATGTGAAGAACAAGGAAGCTACTTTTACTGTGGTATCGATGACAGCAGACTCACAGTCGAGAAAGAGTTGGGAGGAAGTCCGAAGGGTCAGCAGGGAAGACCTGGGAGGACTGGGAAGTGAGTGTGCTCAGGTTTCACGATAGAAAATTCTCAAATAGTCAATATGAATATTAATGAGAAAAAAAAGCAAGGTTAAAATTTTTTGGGAGGTTGTCCCAATTCAGTGCCCCTGAAAGCAGCTGTACTCAGCACGCCCTTGAGGAGTGGACATGGGCCACTCAAGCCCCTACACTCACTGCACAGGCCCCAGGTTGGTACTTTTTAAGCCCCACCCACCACTCTGGTTCCCCTTTCACTCATTGCACTCCATCTCTCTTCACACTCAGGTGATGATAAGTATGGGCGGAAGATCATTGTATTCAGTGCTTGCCGGATGCCCCCCAGCCACCAGCTGGACCACAGCAAGCTCTTGGGGTGAGTACCTGTGGATAAGTGGAATGGGATCTCTCTAGATCTGGAGTAGCCTGGAACCATTTTCCTTGTTCTTCTCTTCACCCTGGGCACCAGGTCTCCTTCCTTAAGGTTACTTCTCGCCGGGCAGTGGTGGCGCACGCCTTTAATCCCAGCACTTGGGAGGCAGAGGCAGGTGGATTTCTGAGTTCGAGGCCAGCCTGGTCTACAGAGTGAGTTCCAGGACAGCCAGGGCTACACAGAGAAACCCTGTCTCGAAAAAAAAAAAAAAAAAAAAAAAAAAAAAAACCAAAAAAAAAAAGGTTACTTCTCATCCCATAAGGGAGAAGAGCACTAGACAAAGCCAGAGTCCTAGAGACTGTGACCTTGGCAAGTGTCTCAGAGCCTTTTTCTCTCATCATTCAAAGAAGATAATGAAGCAGATAATGCACCAGAAAATAATCTTGAAAAGTAAATACTATCCAAATATGTATAACTATGGTATTTCTGATGTAATCATGATTCTTAATCATGTCTACTTATAATCATAATTAACACTATCTTACTTTGTGCCAAGTTTGCTGTCAATGGTTTTTGTACCTGTAGGATGTCTGCTTACCATATGTGTGTGTTAGAATCTCTCCTAGCAAATCCAAAGGCTGCTTGTCTTACTCACCCTTCTATTGCTGTCAACAGACACCATGACCAAGGCAGCTCTTAGAAAAGAAAGCATTTAACTAGGGACTTGCTTACAGTTTCAGAGGGTTAGACTGTTGTCGTCATGGTAGGGAGCATGACCATATACAGGCGGGCATGATGCCATGCTGGAGAAGTAGCTGAGAGCTACATTCTGATCTGTAGGCAACAGGCAAACAGACACACATGCAGATATGTACACACGCTCGCACGCACACACAACCTGGCACGGGCTTTTGAAACCTCAAAACCCAACTCTAAAGACATTCTTCCTCAGGGAGAGGAAGATGGAGAGATTGCTCAGTGGTTAAGAGCACTGACTGCTCTTCCACAGGACCCTGGTTCAATCCCCAGCAACCGTGTGGCTGCTAACAAGAGTTTGTAACTCCAGTTACAACTGGAGTTCCATGGGATCTGATGCGTTCTACTGGCTTCCACAAGTCCTGCATTCAGATGGTATACAGACACTCCAGTAGGCAAAACACTATACACATAAAATAAAAATAATAGCTTAAAAAAAAGGCACACATCCTCTAACAAGGCCACACCTTCTGATCCTTCTAATCTTCCTCAAACACTTCTACTCTCTGATGACTAAGGATTCAAATATATGAACCTGTAGGAGCCATTCTCCTTCAAACTGCCACAGAGTTTAAATGTAGACAGGTGGCAGGCCCTCATCTGGCCTTCATTACTGAGCCAGCACTGGGTCCATAGCAGGGACTCATCAAGGCATGTGGGGTCATCCAGAGAAGCAGAGCAGAAACTGCCCTCAGTGTGCTCAGAGCGACCATTGTGTGCTTTTTCCTGACCAGTTTAAAGTGCTCTCTAAAATGTAAAGTATGTACACCACCTACAATAGCTCCTTGAGACCCTGAATGTTGTGCACGTGCGGGTTGTAGTGATCTCAGGGACAGGCTTGAGGACCACAGAAGAAAGTCTCAGCTGGCCTCTGGTGAGGCAGAAACTCATTCCTGTGCCGTGGCTATAAGGCAGCAGGCACTCTGTCTCTGTCTCTCTGTCTCTGTCTCCCCCTGCCCCTTGTGACTTCTCTTCCCTTGGTTCCTTAGATGGAGCAGACAGAGTCTTGTTGGGGGCCCACCATGTGTCCAGCCAGGAATATTCACCACGGAGTTCAGCCTAAGGAGACTGAGTTACAAACCCCCTCTAGCTTTGTGTCACGCCTGGTGTACCAAGTAGCAGACTTGTGGCCAGGTATAAAGGCCAATGAGGGGAAATCACAGGCAGCTGGAAAGCACCGAGTTTTTAGGGGCAGTTGCTGAGGAAGCTGTGCTTCTCTGGGGTCTTCCTTCAGTCTCAGAAAGCCCTGGGCAATTTGCCGCTGTCTGTCCTCCTTCCATTCACAGACACAGACATACTTCATACACACACCACACACACAGACGCACACACACACCACACAGACATATACCATACACATACAGTACACACACACGCAGAGACACATACTACACAGACACATACAAACACACACCACACACACACACACACACACACACAGACACACACACACCACATAGACATACACATCTCATACACCACATATCATATTCTACACAGACAGACAGACGCACACCATCTCACTGCCTACTCCACACACACCCCGCCTGGTCACAACCATCCCTGCTGAGAGCAGACTGTGCTTCCACTGGCTCTGTCTGCCCTGTTTTCAGTCCTATTACATCAGACTTGGCTTTCCCCACTCCCCACCCAGATCTAGGAGGTTGAAATGGAAAAATTCTTGAAACTTGGAATCAAAAGACCAGTTAAACTTGAGCTCTGTATTTTAACTAGCTATGTGCTTAGAGGTAACTGTCTCTGAGTTCTATATACGTGATCTCTTCCTCATAGGCTTCTTGTGGGAATAACGAAACCCATCTTATATTTTTTTAGAGTAGTACAATTTTGGGAAATTAAAAATATGTAAGTAGTTATTCAGGAAAAACAACTATAAATTTATGAAGTCTCACAGACCTGTCATCCAGAAAGAAAAGCACTGTATTCAGTTTTATGTCTTATAGAATTTTTTCATCTTCTGTGTCTACAACATTTCTCAAAGACATCCTTAAAAATTTGTTATTTAGTGGGGTGGTGGTAATGCACGCTTTTAATCCCAACACTCAGGAGGCAGAGGCAGGTGGATCTCTGTGAGTTCAGGGCCAGTGTGGTCTACAAAGTGAGTTTTAGGACAGACAAGGGTATAGAAGAAACTCTGTCTCAGAAAACAAACAAACAAACAAACAAGAACAACACCCCCCCCCCAAAAAAAAAAAACTCCGTTATTTAGCTGGGCATAGTGGGTGCACACCTTTAACCCCAGCACTTGGGAAACAGAAGCAAGTGGATGTCTGAGTTCTAGGCCAGCCTGGTCTTGTATAGGTCAGGCTCCCTATACAGTGAAACCCTGTCTTTTCTATTATCACCCAAAAATCCTCACACAAAACATGTTATTTTTCATCTTCTGTACTAATGTGCACATAGAAACGTGAACAAACTGTGCACTACTTTCTTTTTCTTTTCAAAGGCAGCACTCATTTTGTTTCACAAGCTGACCGTAAACACCAGGGCTTAAGTAACCTTTTTGCCTCAGCCTCTTGAGTATACTACACCCAGTTTCTTGTGAATTTGATGATGCATGGCTTCAATTCTGGCACTTGGGAAGCTTATGAAGGAGCATTTCGAGTTCCAGGCATGTCCTGAGCTACAGAGAGGGACTTTGTTTCAAAAAAAACCTAAATATAAAACAAATCAGAACCTCTATACCTATCAATGGTACCCCCTTCCCCCTCTTCCAGTTTGCTCTTCCACTGTCTGCCTCAGGGATGACCATGTTCTGACGCCTGACTTCACAGCTTAATACTGCCTGTAGAAGCATCCTGTGAAATAGTCTATTTATAGATGTCCCATGATTTCTTGAGCCAATCTCCTGATACTGGGCAAGTTTCTGGCTGCTCAGTTGTTGTTTTTTCCGTAATAAAAGTCTGGAATGAAGAGTCTCCTATAAGAATGCTTCTATTCCTCTCTGTTTCCTCAGGAAAGAGTCCTGAACATGCTTTTACGTGATCAGAGAGGGCAAGCGCTGCCCTTCTGATAAGCATCACTTTATTGCACTCCAAGGTCATGGCATACATTCATGGATGAGGGTGGCTACTTTACTGTCATCTTTGCTGTCTTCCCAATTGCAAAATGCCATCTTTTTATGTGACAGCCCTTTGTGAGCTACAAAGTGCTCAGTGTGGAAGTGGATGAGGACTCAAGTGTTCTTGGTTTAATAATGAGCAGAGTCTGTGGTTACCTAGCCTTAGCACCATGCCTTGCCTGCCTGTGCTGGCCCAGCCCTGCGCCCTGGGATTAGCCAGTAGGCCTCTGGCTCTAGGTCAGTTTGTTCATCTGGGCACTTAATCAAGCCACTGGGCACTCACTCAGACATGTCTCTCCTTTTGGATGTGCTTAGCATTCTGCTTGTCCAACATAGACTGAGACTGACTGTCCATCTTCTAAGAGGTCTTACCCTGGACTCTTCTCCCTCTCCCTATTGTTCCAAACTTTCCAGGGTGCTCAGTGAGAGAGAGAGAGAGAGAGAGAGAGAGAGAGAGAGAGAGAGAGAGAGAGAGAGAGAGAGAGTGTGTGTGTGTGTGTGTGTGTGTTAGGTTGGTGCGTGTGTGTTTATGTTGGGGGGGGTACGTACCCTATTGTGAACATAGGGAACCTGAGAAGTATGGCCTTGTGGTCGATTAAGAGCCTAGGGACTAGAATAGTTGGCCTTCTGGCCATCCTGATGTCCTTTCATAAACACAATATTTTATAAACTATATCACAGATCACATAAAAAAGGCAGAATTGTTCCAAGGTCTAGAATGCAGTCTTGGAGTTGGTCACTTCACTCTACCAGGTCCTGCCACAAACTAAAACCTTGGCTAAGCACTTGACCTCTGCTGATTGCCCTCATTAGTAAGATGTAGTTAACTTTAACCTCAATTGTTATGAGGGAAGAATGAGGTATTGGAGGTACTTGGCAGATACTAAAAGCTTTTACCAATAACAATGACTGTCCTTGTTACTGACTCTGGAGATCCTGAGAAAAATATGTCAAACACTTTTAACTGTGGATACACAGCCCAGCTTGCAGCGCAGGGCTCCTGATTGCTGTTGCTCAAAATGAGGGCTGTTTGCATACTTACTTCTCTGTTAGACCCACCTTCTATCTACCTCCAGGAAAGTGGCTGTGGGTTACTTAGCCAAATGATAGCAGGGAGGGTCTGTGGAGAAGGAAGCCATGATGCAAGCACTGGTTTCTATGGTAACAGGACACACTTGTTGTGCAGAACACAGGTCTGAACAGGTCTTTTTATGTGTTTATGATGTTAGGTATTAAACCTGTGGCTCACACATGCTAGGTAATTGCTCTACCATGGAGCCACAACCCTAGTCCTGGGCATTTCTCTTAAAGGTACTTGAAACACACGCTGGACCAGTATGTGGAGAGTGACTACACACTCCTGTACCTGCATCATGGCCTGACCAGTGACAACAAGCCCTCCCTCAGCTGGCTACGGGATGCCTACCGGGAGTTTGACCGCAAGTGGGTTGGGACATGGGAATGGGCTCCTAAGCCTCGGGTGGCTAACTCTGGGCTCTGGGTGGTTCTCTTAGTCAGGAGCTTATTCCATGTCAATGGAGGCAGGACCCCAACAACCCTGCCACTTTCTCCACCATTCCCAAGTTTCCCACTTGGCCTGCAGGTACAAGAAGAACATCAAGGCTCTGTACATCGTGCACCCAACCATGTTCATCAAAACTCTGCTTATCCTCTTTAAGCCCCTCATCAGGTAAGCAGGCCACAGGTGGGCCATGGAGTCCTTCATGCACCCCTCACATAGCAAGCAGATGTCCAGGGTGGCCAGCTTGGGGTGAAACCTGCCTACAGGGAGGGCCAAGGCCTACCATGACCCAGCTCCTTCCTTCTACTTCCAGTTTCAAATTTGGACGAAAGATCTTCTACGTGAATTACCTGAGTGAGCTAAGTGAGCACGTGAAGCTAGAGCAGTTGGGGATCCCTCGCCAAGTGCTCAAGTGAGACAGCTGGGTGGGCCCATAAGCTGGGCGGGGTGGTGGTGGTGGTGGTGGTGGTGTATGCTTGTGGGTCCACTGGCTCAGTTGTGTGGTTGTGTTGTTTGGGAGGCAGTGACCTGGGTGGGAGTCAGGAGTCTGGAGAACCCAGAGAAACTGGAGAAAGGCAATGTCGAGATCCAGAGACAGATCAAACCGCATTTCTGTCGCAGCTGTTGACTGAATCTCTTTAGAGTGTTTTTTACTGTGTTATATCAGGTGGGACTGTTTTGAGGACATATGAAATAATCCATGTAAAATCACACAGTAAAGACTGATAAAGTTGGCTACAGGACTACAGAGCCAGAGGGCCTGACCCTTGTTCCATCTGCTCCCCTAGGTATGATGACTTCCTCAAATCCACACAAAAGAGCCCTGCAACAGCTCCCAAGCCCATGCCACCACGGCCCCCCCTGCCACATCAGCAGTTTGGGGTCTCATTACAGCAGTGAGTATGCTAAAGCTGTGGAGGTTGGGACTGGTGGGGCTGGACCAGCATGCAGAGTCTCAGCTCACCCCTTTGCTCCCACAGCCTCCAGGAGAAAAACCCAGACCAGGAGCCTATTCCCATTGTGCTCAGGGAGACAGTCGCCTACTTGCAGGCTCACGGTGAGTGCCAGGCAGCCCAAGGCCCATTGAAGCCAAGCCCCCTTGTCACCCAGCTGCCCTTGAGAAACTCTGGAGAGGACATAGGGTAGGGAAGAGACCCATCTCCCAGAGTGCTGAGACTCACCAGGCCCCCTTGGTTTCCAGCTCTCACCACCGAGGGCATCTTCCGGAGGTCTGCCAACACCCAGGTTGTACGGGAGGTGCAGCAGAAATACAATATGGGTGAGTCCACCAGACCCTAGAGCTAGTCCAGACTGTGTGTGCATAGCAGTGGGTCTCTGTGTGTGTGTTTGAGAAGATGAGGCATCTTGTAAATGTGAGGGCTGTAAGCAAGGTCCCAGATTTTCTTCTTGCCAGAAGTTTCTGTGTCCTTTGGTATGACTACCTAGGTCCTACTTCTGCCTGGATGTTCCAGGCTTGCTGCCTCACGTTCAGAGGCTGCAGCCTTGGATTCAAGCTCATTTAGAGGCACGGAGTAATTGTCTTGTGTGACAGTGACCTCATGCTCTAGGTGGTCTGAGTCTCCATCCCTTGTTACAGAAGAAAAGAGGCAGATGTACTAGGGAATCTTGGGAAGAGGCAGCTTGTGCAGTGGACAAGGACAAAGTGAGGCATGGGGTCTGCTGGCCTCTGGCTTGCCTAGTGTTCTCTCCATATTTTTCTCCCCCACGCAGGGCTGCCGGTGGACTTTGACCAGTACAAAGAGCTGCACCTGCCAGCCGTCATCCTCAAGACATTCCTTCGGGAGCTTCCTGAACCCTTGCTCACCTTTGACCTCTATCCCCACGTTGTGGGCTTCCTCAGTGAGTTCTCTCTTTCCTCCCCAGCTATGCAAATCCTTTGGAACTGAGCTGTGTGTGTGTGTGTGTGTGTCCCTGTACATCTACCCACCCTGCTCTGCAGGCTTGTGGGCCTAAGCAGGTCCCAGAAATTTCAGTTGGGGTTTCCTGCTAGGCTTATATCAAGGTGTCTAAAGCTAGTCCTATGCCCCTATAACCTAGACCTCCATTCTTCACAGATATTGATGAAAGCCAGAGAGTGGAGGTGACACAGCAGGTTCTCCAAACTCTGCCAGAGGAGAACTACCGGGTGCTTCATTTCCTGACTGCCTTCCTGGTGCAGGTGAGACATCCCTTGGCCTCACTGCTTACCTGTTGAGAGGGAGGAGATGCTGTCACTGCTTGGATACTCTGGATGTGGTTCCTGGGAGTAGGAGGCAGGGGCCATAGATTCTAGCTGTAGCCTCTTTCCTTCCACAGATATCTGCCCACAGTGACCAGAACAAGATGACCAACACTAACCTGGCTGTAGTCTTTGGCCCTAACCTGCTCTGGGCTAAGGATGCTGCCATCACCCTCAAGGCCATTAATCCCATCAACACCTTCACTAAGTTCCTCCTGGATCATCAAGGGGAATTGTTCCCCAGCACAGATGTCCAGGTGGTCTGAGCTCAGCCACCACCTCCAGCCCCTTCTCCGGCAGCCCCAGATGGACTTGTCCTCCTGGCATTAACGTTATTGGAGTCCGGGGCTAGGAAGGGGCCCTGAAGCTCCAGGAGATGGAAGTTGGAGCTCACTAACTGGGCAGTCCCTCTCCCTCTGTCCATCCCACCTTACCGGCCCTGGAGGCCTCTGTTACCGGAAGACATTTTCTTTGCCTTATACCTCTCACTGCCTCTCTAGTTGCTGGGCTTGGCTCTTCTAGGATTCAGCCCCAGCAGACCTTTTCCTTTTTCCTGCCTGTTACCCTGGCAACTGTAGAAGACTATATCACTGCCGGCTGTGCTGGTAGCTGGTCCTCTCTTTCCGGATTGCTAGGAATGTTGGCCTGGGTACAAGTTCCCTGTGCCTGCCCTCCCTACTAATAGGGATGATAAGACCAGAGTTGGCCTGTCACTTCGGCCTCCTAGGTCTGTTCCTCCCCAAGTGGTACTGCCCCCAGAGTGTCCTAGTCCCTATTTCTGCCACACTTGGCACCTTGGCTATCAAGACTCAGAATCTGAGCATCCATTGAAATGGTCCTGTCCACCCCAGGGAGAGCCGTAGTGTCTGGTAGGATCAGTGTCAGCAGTCCTGGCTCTCCATTCCTTCCCTTTGTTCTCATGTGCCCAGATCTTCAGCCAAAGACTGGTCTTTCTGGTGTGGAGTCACTCTGATCCCTGTTCTGGCCAGAGATACTAATGCCTCAGGACCCATGGAGGCTCTCACCTTCTACCTGGGGACTCTGGGAGAGTCAGGAGCGCAGACGCTCCTGGTACTGTCAGAGGTTTTACTAATAGATCACCCCTGCTAGGTAGGTTCTAGCAACTCCTTAGGGGAGTATGGCAGCCACAGGCTCGCTTGTCCTTCAGAAAGCCTGAGCCCCAGTGATGATGGGTCGCTTTCATTCTATTCCTAACGAAGCCTTGTGACCCTCTTCCCGAAGTCTGGCCCCTAATGACAGGGAGGTACCTGCAGTGACCCTGCCCTATAGGTGTGGCCAGGCATGACAGCTCCAGAGATGGTACTGGGTTCTGTGGGATCTGGACTGACGATCTTGCAGATGAGGCTGGGCCTGGCCTCACTGGCTCTTCCCTGAGTCACTGTTGTTATCAGGTCTCTGGTGCCTCAAGTGCTGCTGTCAGTCTCCAGCCTCACACCTGACCCAGCCTGGGGCACTCAGCTTTTGCCTACATTTTTGTATCAAGTGTTGCTACACTCCATTTACTGAGGAGCCTTTTGGACCTCTCTTGTGTTCCTCCTGCCCCTGCCCTGTCAGTCTGTGGCTGGGGGGGAAGGGGGATGGGCGCTCTTACTGTGAATCCAGTGTTCACATTTACCACGATTTCCTTGGCATCAATCATGTATTTTACCGTTTGCACTTTTTGTATTTCAATAAAAATGTAAATGAAAAATGCCCATCTGGCTGTTTAGGAAGTAAGACACTGAAGTTCAGAACCAGATGGGAAGTGTGGTGTGGTTGAGAAAGAGCTTTAGGAAGTCCCCTCCTCAGTCCATCTGCTGTCTGCTTAATTTTCTTGGGGAAATGTGAACAAACCTGTACTCCAGATAAGGCACCAGTGAATGTCCAAAAGAAAAAAATCAGCCCAGGTCTGCTTGAGGATGGTGAGCTCAAGAAGCTGTATCAGAGAACTCACACTTCTGTGTGGGAACTGCATAGATGGGGTTCCTCCTTCAGTCTTCATCTCCTAAACACTGAAGTCTACTGCCTTCCAAGATCACATGCAACTGGGGCAGAATTAGAGTGTGCAGCTGTCGGTTCTCCAGTAAAAGTCTTATGACCCTATTCCATGTACCCCTACTTCAAAAGAACACACGCACATCGTTTGTATGAATTGTTTTTCCTTTCTCCCTTTTACGTTGGTCCAGAGGAACAAGTTTAGGTTTTCAGACTTGCACTGCTAATACTTTGCAAATTGAGCTATCTTGTTGAGGGTCTACCCTACCTCTTAATGCTCTTCCTTGTTGAGGGTCTCATGCTTGTAAGTAACAGCTGCTCTGATTAAATAGTAAGGGCTGGGAGTTAAGAATGCTTGGTGCTCTTCTACAGGACCTGGGTTCAGGTTCTAGCATCCACACAGCAGGTCACAACTTTTGAACTCCAGGTCCAGGAAATCCAATGCCCTCTTCTGGCCTCTGTGGGCAGTGCATACATATTCTACACAGTCAGACATCCATAAATACAAAATTTTTAAAAATGATAAGAGCCATGTTTTGCCTGGAAGATGGCGCTCCACAATACTATGTGTTCCCTTTCCTTGAGTGGGGCATGCTTCCTGACCATCCTCTAGTCATGGAAGTACCAAGGCACCATATTTTTGTACCTGCAGCATTCCAGCTGCTTACCTGTGCTCGTCAGGACCAGGGCCTTCTTTCCCAACTGATTGTGTGAAGGGAACTTAAAAGGGAAGAGAATTAGAGCAGATTGGTGGGCATTGGGATGGGTCTTGTCATATTTGGGTTTGATATATATATATATTTTTTTTTTTTTTAATTTGGTGTTTTTGAGAAGGGGTCTGGCTATGTGGCTCTGGCTATCTGGAAACTATGCAGATCAGGCTGGTCTAAAACTCAACAGAGATTTGTCCACCTGAATGCTGGGATTAAAGGCATATGCCACTATGCTCATCCCTAGGCTTGAATCTTGACTGTTCTTACCAGTAAGATTTAGGATTGGTTCCCAAATAAGACTGTCTATTCTCCCCCCCCCCCCCCAATGGTTCCTCTAAGCTGGGCAGTGGTGGCTTGGGCCCAGAGGGCAGAAGCAGGTGGATCTCTATGAGTTTGAAGCCAGCCTTATCTACAGAGCTAGTTCCGGGACAGACAGGGATAGAGAGAGAAATCCTGTCTTTAAAAAAAAAAAAAAAAAAAACCTCTGATGACCAGAAACTGTCTGTGGTAAAAGACCAGCCTCGTGTGGCAGCCAACTGGGGTTTAATTTTCATCTTCCTTTCATCTCCCCAGCCCCAACTCTTGGCCCCCGGAGGCTAGGCTCCTTCCACTGCTGCCTGAGACACAGGATATGAAAAGTATGCTTCTCCTTCCATATTTTGCATAGATTTTTTTTCCTTTGTGTGTTTGTGGGGGTGGGGTATTTGAGACAGGGTTTCTCTATGTGTAGTCTTGGCTGTCCTGTAACTTTGTAGACTAGACTGGCCTTGAACTCTGCCTGCTTTTGTGACACCATGCCCTTGCTTGGTTTAAATGGTTACTTTCAGACTGTGACAGAACACCTGTTCAAATGCAAGAATATAGATCTCATCCCCAAAACTGGAGAAGGGTTTGTTTTGAGCCTAGAATTTAGAGGTCTGCCTGACTTACCTCCCAAGTGCTAGGATCAAAGGCGTGCACCACCACACGCAAGTAGATAGATCTTATGTCTTTTGAGACACGGTCTCACTCTGCAGTTGATCTCTGTTGTGATTCTTTTGAATATATTAAATGTAAATGTGAACCAGCATATTTGACTTTTATGTGTTTTGCAATTGGGAGGAGATCTGAGTTTCAGTTGTCAAGGGCAGGTTTCAGATGTCTGCCTATTGCCATCAGGAGGTTATGGTGGCCCAGGGTGGGCTTGCTTTTCCTGTTTTGGGCAGAGGCCGCCTAGCCAGAGCTACTAGTTCCAGCAGTGTTAAAATAGTGATTATAAACACTGGCCCTGAGTTTCAAGGAAGCAGTTCCATTGTGCAACTGTGGCTTTGATTCGGGTGCCTTGAGACACAAGGCTTTGGCAGTTTACTTTCTTGTTGGCAATGCTCAGCTGCAGGCTGGGTGACACTGTTTGGAACTGTCTGAGGCGGTGACCCAGGAAAAGCGAAGGGCCAGAGAGAGCTTGGGACCCTGGCAGGGCCTCTGCAGTTACTCAGGTGCTAGTAAACAAAACCTTAGCAACAAGGTCACTCAGGCAAAGGTGTTTTAAGAATGATACACATTGCTGGTCATGGAGCAGCTGGAGACTCCAGCCAAAGGTGGCTCACCAAGGATGTTACTACCATTTCTGACCCAGATTGGACAGCTCTGTTGTTTGGCTGTTATGTACTGTCTGTATCAGATGCAAGTTACAACAGCAGCCAGACTTTTACTGGCAAAGTGACTCCATTCTCTTCAGCTCTATTCTTAGGCTGACTTAGAATTCTCCGATGGTCCCATTGTTGTTCTTGAGCTAGACTTGACTCTGGGATGTAGGGGAACAAGCCTACATGACAATTATCTAGTTGACTTTTGCATCCAGAACTATCTATACATTGGCTCTGCAGTGTGCAGTAGGAGGTAGACTTGCAGCCATAGCTGGGGTGCACGTATATATGTCAGACCTAATTATTCCTGGGCTTTCCTGTTCTTCAGCACTCCTCTGAGAGTCCGCTGCCCTTGCTGGGATCTAACTTGCACAAGTCTTGCCTCCCACACTTCCCTCCTTTGCTCAGCCACAACCTTTTTCACATCAGTCACCGTTCCTTGGTGCTTGTCCTTCCCTCTGTCCTGCAGATAGGTTGCAGAAAGTATGCTGTGTAAAGGACAGACAGCTGGTAACAGCAGCCCACCCTTGGAGGGGATTTTACAAGAGTTCTTCATGTACACTGCTTCACTGAATATTCAACCACACAGCCCTGTCTTGGGGAACAATTCAAGGCTCTGGAGAGCCAAGGCTGTTAGGTACTTGATCGAGTCCCAAGACTGAAGCAGCCCTGAGAGACTCAGGCTCTCTGAAACTCAGGCTTCACCCTTCCCTCCTTATGAAAGCTGATGGTGGCTCAGTGATGCAGAGGTGGGAATGGTGGACTAGTTGTCGAGACATCTGGAATAGGAAGCTATAAAGTACAGAAAACGGTTTATTGGAAATCTCTTGATTATATTTCCAAGTGTAGCTCTCATTTCCCAACAAAGCACTGGAGGGGCCTCACAGTCACCTGGTTCCAGCCTGAGCTTGGCTGCAGTTGGTCTAGAGCCTATCTCTTCCATTGTGTAGGGCTGAAGGGCACAGGCCACCTTGAAAGATGCTCTGTGCTCAGCTTCCCTGGGACATAAAGGCTGCTGTCTGCAGAGGCCACTGGCTGAGCCCTGCAGAGAATCCATGCCCTCACCCCAGTGCTGGCTCTGAGGGGTAAATCCGGTTTAGTAGGCCATGAATGTTCCCCTGACCCAAAGGCTGCAATGGCATTTGGCCACCACTGCTGGGCACATTTCTCTGTGGCAGCAAAAGCATGCACAGGGGAAAGGCTCCAGTGTTACATGCAGATTACTAACAAGCAGTTGAGAGCCACCTGCTCCAATGCGTAACAGATGCTACCAGTGAGGATCCAGGGACAGAGCAACAGGGCAGGCTGGCAGAGGCACTTGACTTTCTCAAGCAGCAATACCTGAAGGTTTAAGTCAACCATAAGCTCAGCTTTGGTTTCTCAAAAGGGAACCAACCCAGCTTGTAAACCCAGGGCCATGTACAGACTCTGGAATTAGAGGGAGGGAGGAAGAGCTCCCTAGTCCTGCTTCAGGCTCAGGGACTTGAGCAGCAGGATACACAGTGCTCCTTTAGGCACCATGTATAACACAACTCTGAGGAATCATCACACTGAACACACCCGAGATGGGTGTGGAATAGAGCCAGTCCCTTTATAGATGCTGTGTCAAGAGAGCATGTTCAGCAGGAGCACGCAGCGTGCTGGGGGAGCCTGATGCCTTCACAGTTCCATACACACAGCTTGAGGGGGCTACTTTGCCTTTGCCAGACCCATCCCTGACCTCTCCTTAGATGTGACAGAAGACCCTCACAACAGCAGCGAGGTTTTGAGGAATCTTCACGGGAGGCCTACACCCCAGAGGAGACCTTCCTCCTTCCCCAGTGGGGCTGCTAACCCCAAACGCACTTCTTCCATAAAATATCTGATTTCTCTGAGAGTAATAAATATTTACCATGTTCTATATCCACGCAGCAGCGATTGGGGGGAAATGAGGAAAGAACCTTTCTGTGACTCTCAATAACGAATTCTAAAAACAGGCTGGTACAGGCTTTGGGAGACGGTGGCTAGCTTTGGAATACTTGTCATTTTAGGCAGATAGGCCTGTCATATTGTCAAAAGCACAGGCCCAGGAAGGCAAGGGATAGAAGGTGGGAGATGGAGAGGAGAAAGAAGGTGGGAGAAAGGGAGTGAGTAAAGATAGTGGGGAGAAGAGAAGGGAGGGCAGGGTGGTCCAGGAACTACTAGTGACACAGGGCCCTCCTTTGCCTGGCTTGGTCTCCTTGGTTTTCTTCCTCTTTCTGCCTTGCCCAGTGTCCCAGCCACCAGCTGGAATGTCAGGTGGTTGATGGTAAGGACAAGCAGGTAGGGGCTGGCTTCAGGGTAAACCCAGGCAGGAGGCTGGTAGCAGGAAGAACAGATGACACCCTTTGTGAAGCAGCTGAGGACAGTCCTTGTTGAGGCTGTTACAGCCAGCTTCCAGCTCCACAGCCAGAGTCCTCCCCAAGTCTGGCACTGGGTCTGACTGCTGCCATGAGTCTCCAGGAAGTCCAAGAGCAGGGACTTTTAGGTCCCATAGGGGAACCACCCTGTCTTTCACCTGGCCAGAAACAGCATGAAGGCTGGGGAGCAGCTGAAGAGGAGGTTCTCTGCTGGGTCCACAGAAAGGGGGTGCTGCAGACACTCGGGACTTTTACTGCAGGGTTTCCACAAAGGCATCAAATTCTCGGACATTCTTCTCATGCACGGCCAGCTTCTCTGGTAAGGAGTCCTGTAGCAAGTAGAGCGGAGCTTACTCCAGAAGGCCTCAAACAGGCAGCCAGTCAGTCATCAGTGGAAAAAAATCAAGAGAAAGAACTGGGCAGTGCCAGGCTAACTAAAAGGCAGGGCAGCTGAGCAGATATTGGGCTGAGAGAGGGGACAAGTCTAGGGTGGGGAATAGGGGTTGGGGGTTGTGGTGTGTGTCACAGGGCTGCACAGGAGCCTGGTGAATCCAAGTGAACCACAACTCATAAGATAGGCAAACAAAGCCAAAATCATGACAATGGGAATATAAAGCTGAAATATCCGTTGTGTAACACACACACACACACACACACACACACACACACACACACACACACACACACACGCATGCACAGTAGATGCTAAAATCAAACTGGATGTATGTTTTTTTGTTTTTCAGACAGGATTTTCTGGGTAGCCCTGGCTATCTTGGAACTCACTCTTTAAAATCAAGCCGGTCTCAAACTCAGAGATCTGCCTGCTTCTGCCTCCCAAGTGCTGGGATTAAAGGTGTGTTGTCCCTCCCCCCCCCCAAACCCTGCATCTTTAGAGTTCAGTGAACCCAGAAAGTTTTAAAAGGAGACTCCCCCCTGTACTTTGTTGGTGTCAAAAGGCCCTGGGAAAATAGGGACAAGGCAGCCAGTGAACTTTTAAGGCTGACACAGGTCTGTGGGAGATCTGGACGCTTGAATCTTTAGACTGGCTAGAGGTATGGGGTGGCTGAAAAAGAACCAAGAAAAAGACAATCACATGCTGCCAGGCTGTCCTGAAGACCTGGTCCTCCCTAGAGGCTGCCGCCTCTTGATCAGGGCTAAGCAACAGAAACTACATCAGCAGGCTTTAAACTGCAGAGTGACCTTCCACAGTGGGGTGAAACATAAGGGATCTGGGAAAAGTTGGTGGCTTTAGACAATGAAGTGGCTTGGACACCTGAGGGAAGTCTGGGAGCCACTGCCCAGGTGAAAGGCAAGCCTCAGCTAGCACTGACTAAGGGGTCACAACTAGAGCCCTTGGATCTTGTTTCTTCTAAGTATCAGTTATCGGACAGCTAAGCTCAGGAGCTCCCACTTCAGGATCAAACTCTTCTGACTGTTGCTATAAGCAAGTCACTCAATCAAAAATGTTCCATTCTGTAATGAATACCTATTTTATAAGACTCATGGTCAAGCACTTAGTTTAGCTATGTTTTGCTAGATGGGGTAGGGGTGAGGTGTACAGTTCAGCGGTAGAACATTTACTTGTCTTATATAGGCAAAGCCCAGCCAGGGTTTGTTTCCAGTTAAATCAGACAGACAGTCAGTCAGTCAGTCAGTCAGTCAGTGTGTGAGAGTATGTGTATTAGTTTGGTGTTTAGACAGCCCCATTTAAGTTAAGGACAGGTGTGGGGGCACACTTTGAATCCCAGCAGAGGCAGGAGAAATCGCTAGTTTGAGGCCAGCTTGGTTTATATAGTGAGTTCTCAAACAGCCAGGGCTATGAAATTCTATGACAGAGCAAACAAACACCCCACTAATACTTAGTGTTCTCTCCTCACCATTATTGCTGGGCATGGCTTTCTGCTAAATCAAACCAAGAGCATTTTCTGGGGCCTCAGATTTCTGCAGGGCACAGTCCTACCCCAGACAGTGAGACCTTTTCATCTCATAACATAAGTGCCCAAGTCTGCAGTTTGTTCAGGGCACTCTTCTGCTCTTCAGATGCAGGAAATAGGAAATGCCTTATGCAGAGATATTGTGATCAAAGTCTGTCTCAGGATATATGGCCCAGCATATAAGAGCTGAATGCAGAAGGAAGCCCTCCAAGGAAGACAAGAATGCTGACCCTTACTCAGGAGCAACGTGTTCCTCTGTCCAGTACATGGGTGCAGGCCCAGCAACTGTGAGCAACACCAAGAAGGCACAGAAAAGAGCCCATTGTATCGCTTTGAGTAAAAGCATCTATTGTGTGATTCTCTCGGAACCGAGGTAAAGGCAGGAGACAGACAGCAACACTACTAAGCAGTCCTCCAATCTTAGCTCCACACATATGTTGTGGCATGTACATGACCTCCTCCTGCCACATCACATGCACAAACATACAGTATAAGTGCTGTGAAAAAGAAAACCAAGCTCAAGGCAATTTAGGACGATTGCCAGGCACCATAGACTTGTAAGTGTGACCATGGGTGAGAGTCAGCTAAAAAGATTCCTTTCCTCTTTCAGCAAAGATGGAAGGCAAAGGGCAGGATGGAATAACAGGAAGAAAGTTCTGGACCTATAGCACAGAAGCGGCGATCAGATGACGGCAGGAGGCTAGAGGAGGAGCCCTGGGAGGGAAGGGGTTTCCTTACCAAGTCTTCTGCCATAGACTGAGCTCCCAAATCTATGGAGAGGCTGCTCAGCTGAGGGGGATTCTGAAATTCACGGTAAAAGGTCCCCAGGTCCATTGGAAGAATGTCGTCTTTAGAAAAAGCTGGTTTCTTTAAAAAAAAACAACACAAACTTGGGTTAGTTCATCTTTGACCATGAAGGATTTAAAAAAAAAAAAAAAAAAAAGTTAATCTATGCTCAAGACTCCTTTTTCAGGAATTAGCCAAGAAAAGTGTCTTCTAGGCTCATCTAAGGGGAGGAAGAGTCTTTGACCTTGCTGGTCTGGACTACAATCTAGTCCTGGTGATGCCATTCCTCCTCCTGGTTAGGCTTATAACCTACTCTCTCAGACCCTTCAAACTCCTCCTAAGGAAAAGGAAAACCCATCCAAGTTGAGTTTCAAGCAAAGACATGACATTAAAAGTCCTCAGACCTCCAAATGTTTCCCCTTGTAACCTGTACACCACCCCATCCTGAGGTAAATATCTTGTTCACAGGTAACAGATGCTTCTAAGTTTACTCTCCAGAGACCAGCAAAGATCAAGGGTAGTGATGGCAACTTACAAAGTCAATCATAACAAAGTCGTCATGTGTGTTGCCACTGCTGCCCCCACTGGAGCCATCTGAGTGCAGGCTGCCATGGAGGGGAGACGTGGTCTCTGGGGAGTCCGGGGGATTCACCTAATTCAGAATAAGGCAGAGTCAGTAGAGACATGGGTCACTGTGAGCTGTCTGACAGCTATGGTAGAGATATACTGCTGAAGAGGTCATGGAGGCGCATGACTGTGATCCCAGCACTTAGGAGGCTGAGGCAGGAGGATTTCAAGGTGGGGATTTCCTAGGCTACACAGAGTTCCAAGCCAGCTCTACCTTTGTAACAAGCCTCTATCTCAAAACAGAGAGAGATAGAGGTGGGGGGATTTCTGGCTGCAAATCCATAAGCCAAAAAACCTGGCTTAAGTCCTGTGGAAGATTGTGACTGCCCAAGAAGGATGACCACTGTACCATCTACTGGAAACTCGTAGTCACTGGTAGGCTCACCATAGGATCAGCATCCTCCAGCTCCAAATTCTTAGGAGCAAACATGGCAAAGGGTATGTCCAAACTCGTCAGAGTCACCTGAAGAGATAAAAGAGAGAACTGTTTCTGCCTGTTCCTCCCCTAGCACATGTTTCTTACAGGATGCCAGCCTGGAGCCTAAGCTAATCATGCTACCCTGGCTTCCTTGCCTCCCTGTCCCCTATCAACTATGTTCACAGTAGAGGATTATGGGAATAGAGCTGAGAATGCTTAGTTACAGTTACTGAGGAACAATGAATCGCAGGTCAGGTCTACTGGTTACTAATCCTCCTCAAACTTGCACACACACAAATTTTGCAAGCAATTTCAGCAGTTCTATAGGACACTGTGCAGGGGACCTTACTCTAAGAGTCCAGATAGGCACTTAGGCGGTAGCAGAAGAATCACCTGATTGATGGGTTTGTTGACAAATGCTCCCACTTTTCGGACAAAGATAGTCTCCAAGATGTCATGGGGTGAGGCCCGTCCTTCACTGCTGTTAGATACAGTCTCAGTGTCCTCACTAAAGAAGAAATGGAAAGTGGGTGCTCACTCTCAAACCACAGAGCATCTCTAGTGGAGTCACTGCAGAGCCACAGCCTGCAGAAGAAGTCTGTCTGCTGCCACTGTCCTGTGGCTTGGAAGAAGATGACTTTCTTGAACAACTAAAAGGTTCACATATGTGAATGAAACTTTACACTGCAAAAGTGTGAGCTCACATAAAATCCTATCAGAAATGCCAGCGACAATCAAAGACATTAGCCAGACACTGAAAGCAACTCTCACAGAGCTACAGCTTAGCATTCATCAATACCATAACCAGTCTCACATTTTAACCCCCTTGTTTCCAATTACCTAAAAATACCATAAGGCCCTATAGTTTAAAGCTGGGTTTGGTGACCCATGTCTCTAACCTCAGCACTGAGGAGAAGGCTTCTGAGTTCCTAAGATTGACAGTCAGAGCCCTCACCACCCAGGGTCCATATCTTCAGCTATTCTCAGACATCATCATCAAAGTCCAGGATCAGAAAACTGGGCTGCCAAGTGACTAATAGATCTTCCTTTGATCGTGGTTGGGGTTGGGGTGAAAAAAGACCAGCATTTGATAAGACAGGAATAAAATTAACTATTTTTTCTGAATGGCACACACAATTTTTCCAAAGATTTCCCTTCCCATCACTATGCCAATGAAAAAGTACATCAGGCATGTTTCCTGAAAAAGTTCCAGGGGAGGAGCTTGGTATTCTTATTATCCTAAGGCTGTCCAAACCAAGGGAGAGAGGGAAGGAAGGAGAGCGTGCAGAGCAGCTTTCCAGAGGCAGTGCTTAGAGTAGTAGGAAGGAACAGGCACTTTGCAGTCAGGGTGCAAACTGTGCGTGTGTGTGCGTGCGTGTGTGTGTGTGCGCGCGCACACACACACGCACACACACACACACACAATGTTAAAAAAAGGAAAGCCTTGCTATTCTTTTTAGCAGCTAAACTCCAGCTGCAATATTACACTCTCATCAAAGACCTTTAAGGCTTACTACCCCTTGGGAACAAAAAATGTCAAGCCAAAGTGTGTGTATCAGAGTGTCCAGATCCCTGGACGGCCTGAACTGTAGAAGAGCCACGATGGGAACTCACCTGCTTGAGGGTGTGGCGGTACAGTGGGTCCCATCAGAAGGCATGTGCACCACCAGTCTCTCCTGGTCAGCCTGGGTCCCATGAGTGGGGTAGTTGGGAGCAAGAGGCACCCCGCCTTCCTTCCCAGGAGTCATCAGCTTTGGAAGGAATGGAAAGACAAAGTGAACGGTGGCAGCGCTAAGCGGCCAGTGAACTTCATAAGTGTTTCCATCACCAAGGCCTCCTCCAGGTAGGCAGTCATCATGGACCTTAATTCTCTAGGGATGTGGCTACTGGAAGACATGCGTGGTGATGACTACAAAGGGAGAAGGGCGGAGAGACGGTGAAACCCTGGCAAAGTTGTTCCCTTCTGAAATCCAAGGATCCACCCCCTTAGAAAATCATTAAACTCCTCCAAGTTGCTCTGTTGCTCCCCAGGAGGGGAAGCAGCCCTGGGAAGCCCATGGTCCTCCCCATCTTGAAAGGTACCTGGTGAGCATGTGTAGTGTTTAAGCCAGCAGTAAACACTACTGGATAAGCCAGGTCAGCCGATCCAAGGCCCAGGACAGCAGGCTGATAGGAAAGGCGAGAGCTTGAGAGCTGAGCGAGAGAAAAACAGAGGCAGAGGAAAGGCAAGGAGGAAAGGCAGTTCTAGCATGTGACCCATGCTGGAGCTCAGCGGAAAGTCAGGAGCAGATCCCAGTGGAATGAGGGGCAAGGGTGGCCAGGCCTTTTGCAATAAGGAAAAAGAGATTTGTTTGATCTGGGACTAGGATTCCAGCTCTAGAGTTTCCCAAAGGCCTTTAGTGAGTGAGTGTCTGGCTCCCCAGTTCCCTGTTTCCAGCCCAGCAGATCCCCTGGGCACAATCCTGGAGCACATTTCCCAAGTCATCCTATTTTCTCCCCGTCCTTGAAATCCATTTGAAACTAAAACAATCTTCTCTAATTACACCTCTATCACACCTGGGTATGGACGGCTCCTATTTATATTGAAAATAGAAAGATTACCAGTCATGGACTGTTTATTTGGAAATCTGATATAAATAACTCTATGTACTTTTCACATCAGTGGAAGGAGGAGGGGTAAATAAAAACCACTATTTTTGGTTGCTGGGTTGTGGCTATGTCCTGTTAAAACAATTACCAAGCCTTAAGATGATCCCACGGAACACTTGGGAACTAAATAACTATACCCTGTACTGCTTTCATTTTTTTTTAAGTAGAAAGAAGCCATTTGATCATATCCCCGTTTTCCCATTATGAACTCACTTGATGGGAAAAGGCCAGTCCTGCCATGGGGACCCTCAGAGTGTCCGTCACCACAGGAGTAGGGGTCTGAAAATGTGCCTTTGTGACAGTAAACACACACTGTGCACAGACACAGAGAGAGAGAGGAGAAACAAGAGAAAAGAATAGGGACTTGAGAAAGAAGTGGGGAAAAACCTCCAGAAGGGGCAGCAGTGAGCGATGACCAGAGTACTGAGAGGCAGGGGGAACAGTGCAAGCCGGCTTCCCACAGCAGCACTAGGAGGGGACATTTGTCTCAGGGCATGCCCTGCAAGCCTGTCACTCTGACAGGCAGGGAAAACGAACTGACTCAAGTGGGAATGACTTGGCAAAACAGAAGCCTGAGCCAAGCATTAGTCTGTCATTAGCTGAAAGGTGTGGGAGGAAGTGAGGGAACAGCTCACTCAGGAGAGGCCTAGAGCACATGGAGACAAACCTCAGAACTGAGGACCCGGCCTCGATCAGGAAGCCCTTAGCCTGAGGAGACAGTGGGAAAGAGCTGAAATTTGTTGGCTATATTATTAGTAAGCTTAGGTGCACATTTCTGTATGTCATCCTGGGAGTGACTGGGAGTACGGTATGTGAGTATGTATATGTGCGTGTGTGTGTGTGTGTGTGTGTGTGTGTGTGTGTGAGAATATAGTCTAGCAGTTGGGAGACCTTGAGAATAAAAGCTTGGCTGTGCTAAACATTTAGGATTCCAAAGCTACTTTATGCATGCTAATTATCTGAGGTTCTCCTGTTTCAGCTTTAAATCTCACTGCCACATGTGTAGCATGGCAGAAATGGCATACTCTAGCCCCCCAAAATACATAAATGTAGTAAAAAAAATTTTAATGTAAAACAACAACAGCAAATCTCCCGATTAACCAATTGGTAGCTGAGCATGCTAGCACATGCCTGATTCTAGCACTTGGGAGGTGGAGACAGGAGGATCAGGCATTCAAAGCCAGTCTTGGCTGCACTGAAAGTTGCGAGACCTTGTTTCAAACAAACAGAAGTCATGACATGCATGTTTGTAATGTCAGAAGGCACAGGAAAGGAGAATGGCCACAAGTCATTCAAAGGCAGCCTGGTCCACAGAGTGTGTCCTAGGCCAGCTAAGAATCATAGTAAAACACTATCTCAAAACCAGAAACGTAAACAAGTCAAAGCAGAAGAGGATAAAGCAATGAGGCAGAAGGTAAAGCAACCTGAGGAGTGTGGGATGATCTCAGCCTCAGCCCATGCTGATTACATAAGGCTGTGGCTGCACCTCCTCTGAGGATGCTGGCATCAGAACTCAGCGCCATGGCTTCCTGAAAGAAACTGTGTTTTTCACTCAAGACTAGCTCATGTGGAAAAGTTAGTGGATGAAATGCTTGGAGAGAGAATATAGACAGGCAGATAGATAACTGCATCCGCTTTAAGAAAAGCAGTTCTTCTGGCTGTCATTTTTAATTTTATATTAACTAATTACTGGCTCTTTGGTACATATTCCACTATTATGAAACCAAATTTATTACTTATTAAGAAAGTAAGCCAGGAATGGTAGTAGATGCCTTTAATCCTAGCATTTGGGAGGCGGAGGCAGGTGGCTCTCTGAGTTTGAGGCCAGCCTGGTTTACAGAGTGAGTTCTAGGACAGCCAAGGCTACTCAGAGAAACTCTACTTCGAAAACAAAACAAAACAAAAAACCAGAGCAACTAAATCAACACACGCAGATTAGACTGACCTCATCACCAAAGGGCACAGCTAAGTTTGGACAGCATTCTCTAAGGCCCACACAAATACACAAAGCCCATAATCCTTTTCGTACCTGGGAGGGAGGGGATGTGGAAAAAGATGTGGTACACACTTCCTGAGAGTCTTCCACTGATGGGTATGCGACTCCAGCATCCTCAGCAGTTCTAACGTGGGGGAGGGGGAAGAAAGAAACGGTGATGGAGGTTATAGAACCATGGTAGCCGACTTCAGAAAGTATGAAAACAGTGGTTAGGAACGGCTGGCAGCCGTGTCAAGAAGTGCTAGGCAGAGATTATAAAGCCAGATGGCAACCTAAAAACCATTTTTCATAGTTCACAAACTCCTGACATTCTTGTAGTCCCCAAATAACTTGGAGAAGGTGTCATCACTGCCATGATCCTGAACACCCAGTAATTTCCTAGATATTGTGGTTCAGGCCTTGGTGTACCTAACAGGCAGCAGCAAGAATGAAACTAGCCTTTTCATTTCTACCCACATGGCCAGTGGTTGCCATTGCTTAGCTGCAGCTTAGGGGAGCATCTTCTCAGCCCTTACCTGTAATTGCAAGGGTGCATAGGAGAGGAGCTGGGATAGGGACGGTCAACAAAGTGGTCAATGATAATCCCCATGATAGGTGGGGTCCTCTCGAACTGCCTGAAATGCAATAAGCACAAAGCAGTATCTGTTAGAATTTCTTCCTAGTCATCCTCAAGTCCACAGAGGGCCACCATTTCATAGCTACTTCAGGTCTACCCAGAGCCTTAACTCTGCAGTCTCCAAACATAAGCCACGGACTCTACTTCTGGACAGCTTGTCTGGGGACACTTAAAATCTCCACTGTGACAGTGATAATCTCTCCCTCTCTCAAATGCATTCTTCTGGAAAGGGTGGCTTTCAGCTCTTGTCCGCATGAACTGAAGTTTTAGCCTTGGTGCTCTGGGGTAGCAGGAGCTTTACCATCCTTGGGAAAACTCTATGGACCCCCAGCCTCTTCCTCACCTGGTGGACATGAATGCCAAGTTAATTCTATAAGCACAGGAAAGAGTGAGGGTGCCCACAGGGGTGCCCACTGTTCCAACTCGAACTGTCTGGAAGCCTAGAAGAGAGGAAATGTCAACTTGTGTCCAGAGAATGCCGGCACACTTCTAGCCAGCCTGTTGTGCCATCACTGGCCTTACTTGTTTACTCACTGCAAACTAATTCTTGTGTTTCCACATTATCATATATTCTCTATTGACCCAATGTTTAAAACAAACAAACAAACAAACAAACAAACAAACAAAGACAGGAAGGGTTTGGTGGCATACGCATCTTTAATCCCAGCACAAGGCAGAGGCAGAGGCAAACCACAAAAGACAAGCCACAAGAAAAAGCACTGAGCCAATGGCACAGCATGCAGGAGGGGGAGAAGAAAGAGAGATAAGGGGGGGGGGGGGAGGGAAAGAAGGGCAGCAGAGGGAGAATAGAGGGGAGAGGACAGAGAAACCCCAAGCACTGAGTCCCTGCTGAAACTTCTGAAAAATTATTATTTCAATCCTGGTAGCTCCTCAGTTTCCTTATTGTATTATACAGCTTAAAGTTATGGTGTGTGGGCTGGAGAGATGGCTCAGAGGTTAAGAGCACTGACTGCTCTACCAGAGGTCCTGAGTTCAATTCCCAGCAACCACATGGTGGCTCACAACCATCTGTAACAGAATCCGATGCCCTCTGCTGGTGTGTCTGAAGACAGCGACAGTGTACGCACATACATAAAATAAAATCTTAAAAAACAAACAAACAAAAAAATTATGGTGTGTATACAAGGTTAGTCACGTATCTCCCAAGTTAGTACAGCTCTTGACACCACAAATGTTTCAGGCCTGAATGCATACATACCTTCTCCTAAGCCATTCAGTTGAACTTCCCCAAAATAAATCCTGTAGGGAATGAAAACAGAAATTATACCCCACTCTACAGTCTCAAAGGCCATAGCTAAAACACTGAGAAACAGCCTAAACAAGCCCTGCTTTCTGCATCTGCATGGACAACCTTCCTCAACTAAACTGTGGGCACAAACACCTATAAGGTGAGAGATACCTAAGAGATGATGACCCATAAGCCTTTAATCCTAGCACTCAGGAGGCAGAGGCAGGCTGATCCTGTGGGTTCAAGGCCAGCCTGGTCTATAGATCGAGCTCTAGGACAGCCAGGACTACACAGAGAAACTGTCTCAAAAACAAAGAGAGGAAAGAGGGAGACAGGGAGAGTGGGGGAGATGGGGAGAGAGAGGAGGAGGAGGAGGAAAATAGGCTGAGATGGCAGAAATGGCCAGCACCTCCATCAACACTCAAGCTTCTGTGGCAGGTCCTTTACCGGTGGTAAGGCCATTGCATCCACCCTTAAGTTGTTTCTTGAAAGGCTTTTGCCATAGCAACAAGAAAAGTAACAGACAATAAGAAATGAGTGAAGACTAAAAAAAGAGATCTATTACAGCCAAGCTAAAGTCTAGTAATTTTCAACAAACACACAACTTGATGTCTGAGAAAGAAATACACACAGGTCATTAGGGAAGTGTCAAGAGAGTTAAGGGTGACTTGGTAAGTAGTCTCAACAGGTTTGTTTCCGTATAACTGGCAATTCTCTCTTTGGTCCTTCCATACTAATATGGTGGTCCTACAGGCCAGCTGCACATCTGACAAAGGCTAAAATGAAAAGGTCATCTCCAACACCAAGTGTTCGCAATGACTTAGGAGCCTGGCTTTCCCATCTTGCTCCCACACTTTACTACATCCCCTCCTCACAACCCTGCCTGGCCAAGAAAAAAGGAGACTGATTCGATGCTCTACCCTGCCCACCTAGGCTGGTCAGCTACTGTCCTCTAAATGTACAGTCAGTGATCTGTGGTTCTGGGCCATCCCGGTCTACAAAGCACATTCCAGGACAACCAGGCCCACATGGAAAGACCTGTATCAAAACCACCAAATCCCCATTCCCCACACAGGAGGAAAAAAACCCACCACTAAGTACAGGGCCTCTGTACCTTGGATACTGTTTGCACTAAAATGGAACTAAATAAAACATGCTGACGTGAATTACTGATCCCAAAGACAATGCTTGAACTAACTGCTGACTAGTTCCTTACAGCTATAGACAAATACTCTTAAATTGAATTAGCACTTTGTCAGACCAAAAAGTTGAATTTAGCTCTGGAAGAGAACAGGCCATAGAGCCACTCATGGAAAGCTTATCTGTTTGCTTGTTTGCCCTCATGTAACCCAGGACGGTCTCATATGGTTAAGCAGATGAGGATGAGCCTGGACTCTTGATCCTCCTGTTTTCGTCTCCTAAGTGACAGGATTATAGGCATGTAGGCATGCCTGGCAAAGCTTTTTTAAGAAAATTAAAATTGACTGGGCTTAGTGGCACACACCTTCCTTCACTCCCAGCACCTGGGAAGTAGAGGCAGGAGGATCTCTCTGAGTTCAAGTCCATCCTGGTCTACATAGTAAACACCAAGACAACTAAGACTACATAGTGAGACACTGTCTCAGAAAGAAAGAAAGAAAGAAAGAAAGAAAGAAAGAAAGAAAGAAAGAAAGAAAGAAAGGAAGGAAGGAAGGAAGGAAGGAAGGAAGGAAGGAAGGAAGGAAGGAAGGAAGGAAGGAAGGAAGGAAGGAAAAAATAATTAAATAAATGTGTGCTTGCAGGAATTCACCATCCATCCCACAGGAGCTGGAGCAGTACAGAGACAAAAGGACAGTGGGCCTGGTGACTCTGAAAAGCTGAAGTTCATGAGGACAGTTGTGAAACTACAGAACTAACACTATAAGTAATCACAGAACACTTGATGCCAGACAATGTGCACTGTAAGGAGGCTGAGAGGTAAACCAAGATCCTTGATATTTACCTGTACAAAATTACATATTCATGCCCTTGCTTCCTGGAGAGTCTATAGGCTGGTGTCACCCTTGTAATAGCGAGAAGAGACTTCAGCAGCAGTGACAATCGGTTGTATACAGTGTAGGAAACTTTGATTTCTTTGTCACACCTGAGGAGCACAAAGACACTGCCAGACTATCCTTTGGAAGGCTGCAACTCTGCCAAACACATTCTGAACTAAAGACGCACTTAGAGCTCTACCAACACATTGCTCAGGTAAGCCAGCATATGCTTCTTCTTGCATTAGACAGAGGCAAGCACCAGAACCCACTATGTTTTTATCTACTTTAAAAAAAAAAAAAAAAGCACTTGGAAACAACCCCCCCCCCCCAAAAAAAGCAGTATAAAAACAACCCAACAATATTGCAAACTATACTCAACCTGCTGTTTATTTTCAAGGTCCTGTCTTATGAGCTATTTAATTCTATACCAAAAATCTGGAGAAAAAACTTGGTATGAAAATTTTGGATAATAACCTATCAACTGCTTTCTATTCAAGAAAAACAAATGTCCACACTCCATGCATGTTCTATTTGAAAACTCAAGCTTCAGGCAGGTGGTGAGCTAATCTGCCTTGAAAAACAAAAATAGGAGAAGGAGGTAACAATTCCAGCCCATCGCAGTGTGTAAAAAAAGCAGTTCGGGAGACTTCACTGATGGCTGCCTTGCAGAACAAGACAACACAGAACGGCCACGTTGCAGGAGCTCACAGGGGACTTAATCAGAGAATGAGTTGTACTCTGGGAAAACAAGAAATCCTTTGCAGTGTTGCTGTGGCTCCTTTCTCTGTTGTGAGCGAATCTCTCTGGACACATACCCCCTCTGAAGGTCATCTCTGTGCTAGGCTGCAAGCCAAGCATGAAGCAAATCATAGCAAAGCCTGCTGGCTCTGCTGAACAGTCAGAATGCCTCTCTGTGGCTGACAACAAAGCTTGCTTTCACATGATGTCATTGCTTATCCTCAGCTACCATAACCAAGTAGTCTGACACAGAAACACTTACTTTTCGTTCATTTCAAGACACCAAATTTCCAACTCCATGGAATCTCCCTACAGACGGGACAGGAGAAATATATTTCAATTATTAAAAATCATCTGAATGGCCGGGCAGTGGTGGCGCACGCCTTTAATCCCAGCACTTGGGAGGCAGAGGCAGGTGGATTTCTGAGTTCGAGGCCAGCCTGGTCTACAGAGTGAGTTCCAGGGCAGCCAGGGCTACACAGAGAAACCCTGTCTCAAAAAACCAAAATAAATAAATAAATTCTAAACCAGCGTGGTCTACACAACGAGGTCAGGGTGGGACTCCCTGCTGATAAAATAAAGTCAATTACAAATACTCTAACATCCAAAACAACACATTTTTTTCTTATAGGTACTATGTAGTTTTTTGCATAATAGTAAGTAGAAATGTTCTTAGTAATTTAAAAGATAAATGTACATCGATCTTAAATTTATATGAACAAAAAGGGGAATTTAGAGAGAATATCTTGTGTATTGTATGGATTCATCACCTGTCAATTAAAAAAGTTATGTCTTATAGGAAAGTGTAGATAGAAGGTGGGACATCCGGGAAGCAGAAAGAATTCTGGGATAGAGCTCGGGAGATTCACCTGGGAAAGATGCGACAAGACAGATGCATGGTACCTGAGCACAGGCAACCAGCCACGTGGCAGAATGTTAGGTTAAAATAAATGGGTTATTTCAGTTATGATTCTAGTCAGAAAAGAGCCTAGCTATATGGTCAAGGTATTTATAAATATTTTTGGTTTTTTGAGTCTGAGTCTTATTTCTGGGAGCATGGGGCTAGGATGAGGAACCAGACCTAACTTCTACAGACATCAGTTTAGGAAAGGTTATTATTACCTTAACTTATATATATATATTTTTTTAGCTGATTCCATTAGCCAAACTGTCCTGTATATTATTCTGAACAAGTGAGCAAGAAAAGACTAAAGGCAGAATTCCTCAGTCTTGTAACATTCCTGTATTATAAGCATGGGCAGTAACTAGGCTTAATACCCAGCATAACAAAAATAAATAAATAAAAACCCCTAATTCAAAAACTGATGCGAAACTCAGAAAGAAAAGGAACATGTATCAAGGTAAAAATGAATTGGAAGCAGAGGAAGAAAAGCCTGGTATGCCAAATACAAACCCCCAAGTGCAGCCATGGCCTTACCTCAGAAGTCTTGAGTGAGATCTCCACACACATCGATCGCCCCACAGCTGGCAGCTGTCCTGACAGGGCCTTCTTTGCTTCATGGGTGACTTCTGGGATGTCTTTGATTGCTAAATTGAACTAAAAACCAAGAGCGATTTCTGTGTGAAACCCTCTCGAGGAGAATTATGGGAACATAGAGTAGTACATGCAGGTATTGCTTTAGTATTAAAAACAGTAAGCTACTTCTTCCTTCCCTATGGGAAACAGTTTGTACTGGAGCCTCTCAAGTCTCAGGCTGTGGTACTGTACTGGCCCAGGGTTAAGGAGGAAGGGTCAAGGAAGCTTCAACCATGGATACCCCAAACATGAGGAGGGCAGGAGCTGGCTGTCTCCCTGCTCTCAACCTGGTGCCATAGAGCTGGCACCCCTACCATCCTCCTTAGTAAGAATGTATTATCCCGACAGTTATAAGGCTTCACTCCTTGTTTAACCTTATAAGGTCCCGCCCTCCCTACAGCTCCAGAGTATGCAGATGAAGCATCTTCCAACACCCCTGCCATGGCCAATGGTACCTGGCCACACAAACTTTGTCCCAAAGACCTAGGCCACCTCCCCAGGGACATAAATACCCCTTTCTTGCCACTAATAAAGGAACCAGCTCTCTGAAGCTGTCCCCGGGAGTGTTCCTTGCCTGTGCGCTCAGCTGACCAAGATCCTGCACTGCACCCACCCCAACCCCCATCACATAAACTTCCCCCCCTCCAGTCCAGCTCAGTGCACAATGGACCTGGCTACCCTGAGGAGAAGTGGACAAGGGGCAGCATAAGGCTAGAAAGGTTACCTTCTACAAAGATTAGCAACCAAGATACTATTATCTCATAAGTACTAAATTTTACCATCTGTTACAGCAGAAAATCAAGGTCCAAATGAATAGGAGACTGATCTTTATAAAGAATGTACCTACTCTCAATAAGAATGGGTCAAATGATTTAGCAGCCCTATAAGCAGTATGCCTCACAGGGCAGTAGGACATCTTACATTATTCCTTTGGACAAACACCATAGTGTATACACACCCATTAGCAAAGAATAGAAATTTACCCAGTCTGAACCTGTCGGGGAAGATGATGAACGGGTGCAAATCTTTTCTCCAAGTCGAGCCTGGACAATCACTTGGACAGTCTGAAAACAAAACACAAAATAAGAAAAATGGCTTGAGTTTAGAGCCTGAACACTACCAAAAAGAGGGGAGGGGGGAAGAGTTAAAAGAAATGGGAAGAAAATCAAAGAGGAAAAGAAAAAAGAGGAAAAGAAAAAGATTTAGCTTCTTTAGCAGGGCTAAAGAGAGGCTAGCTACAGGCGTGGTGGGACATGCCTTTAATCCAGGCACATGGGAGGCAAACCAAGTGGATCTCTGAGAGAGAGTTTCAGGACAGCCAGGGCTACACAGAGAAACCCTGTCTTGAAAAACAAAAACAAGCCAGGCAGTGGTGGCGCGCACCTTTAATCCCAGCACTTGGGGCAGAGGCAGGTGGATTTCTGAGTTCGAGGCCAGCCTGGTCTACAGAGTGAGTTCCAGGACAGCCAGGGCTACACAGAGAAACCCTGTCTCGAAAAATAAACAAAAACAAAACAAAACAAAACAAAACAAAAAAAACCAAAAAACAAAAACCAACCAACCAAACCATGTGTACAGTACTAGTGAAATACTTCTTTGAGTGTGTCTGTGAGGGTGAATGTAGGTGAATCATCCCACTCACTGGTCTGGAGTGCTGGAATACATAGAAAGAGGAAAAGGAAGCTGGCGAGACTACAGCAGGGAAGAGTGCTGGCTGCACAGTACTAAGGACTCGAGCAGGATCCCAGCACCTACACAAAAAGCCAGACATGCCACAGATGCCTGTAACTCCAGCTCTGAGGGATCAATATCCTCTTTGACTCCATCTGAGCACAAGTGTACACACACATAAATGAACACATACGCACTGCAGACTGACACTTAAGGACTGGCAAGATGGCTCAGGAGAATAAAGCAGTTGCCAGCAAACCTGAGGAGCTAAATTCAATCACCATGACCCATATGGTGGAAGGAGGGAACAGACTCCTTCCTATAAACTGTCCACTGATTTCCATAAGTCTGTGGTATGCGAACATGCACGCATGTACATGCACACACCCCCATACCAGACAACCCCACACAAACACACACACAAACAAAAAGAGTAATAAGAATGTGAACAGGGAAAAGGAGTACAGAGCAGTGCTCACACATGTAATCCTAGCACTGGGAAGGCTGAGGTGGGATTGCCACGGGTTTGAGGCCTGCCTGGGTTACAAAGTGAAACCTTATCTCAAAAACAAGAGTCAGCCAGATGAACAGTGGAATTTTCTTCTCTTCTTCTTGATCCCACATGATGTAAGCAAGCAGCCTCTGGCCTTCATGATAGTAGACTACATTCTCTCAACTATGAGACAAAACAAAAGCTTCCTCCTTCAGGTTACTTCAAGAATTTGATTACAGCAACAAGGAAAGTCACTAATACACTGGATGTTCTGGTGTTAGTTGAAGCAGTGGGGAAGATGCCCAAAAGCTGCCCATTCCAGTTCAGTCTTTGTTCCCACCCTAAGGGAATATACTGTGTCAATAACCCAAGATAACACTTTGACATTTCTACAGACAGCCTTATAAAAATTTTTTTTGAACAAGTAGCTTTGGAAAATTGGAAGCTACTTTTTGGTTACACCCCCAATTCCACCCCCACACTTCACAGTTTGGTTTACAACAGACAGAAGTATCCCCGAAAATGGGCAAGCTGCAAGCTGTTATGCTACATTTCCAAGGGTGGCTCTCTAAGGGAGAAGTATATTTCTAGCTGTCCCCAGCTCAAGAAAATGGACATATTACCTTGAGGGCAAAAAACTTAATAAACTTGTCCAGGTCCTTCCTGTCCTGGGAACTGAGATCAGTTTCCATTGCCTACTGGAACCTGTAATAGAACACAAGAGAAGAGATGACAAACGTGACTGTCCCGTTTAAAAACGTCAGAGCACAGACGGGAGCCTACTAGCTGTACACTAGTCAGTGGTAATGGGAGAAGAGATTTCCTTCAAAGATACCAAAGGAGAAAACACTGAAATACTATCACTTCAGGAAACGAATCCCACACAAACAGCCATATCTAGGAACCTAAGAAATATAAGAGGTCAGTGTAACTGTATGATGGTTGTCAGAGGCCAAGCCCCAGTGCTGGTTCCCACACACTCTCTGCTCTGGTGTTTGCTGCTATGCACACCAGGCTAGCCACAGGCCTGTGGGCTTCTGGAGACTTATCTCTACCTTCTATCTTGCTATAGGAACACTGGGCTGGAACACATGACTATGCCTGGCTTTATGTGAGTTTAGGGATTCAAACTCAAGTCCTCAAACTTGTGCAACAAATACTTTACCCAATGAGCCACCACCCAAGCCAGATTTCGAAACTTTGAGCTTTAAATAGAATTTATCTAATTTTAATAAGAAACGTTGTTAACACAAATGAGTTAGTCTACATTACTCCAAAAGACCACCAATCACTCTCACTTTTAAAGGCTCCAGATCTGTTCTGAGAAGCTAGCAACATGAAAAGCAATCTTCAGAATAAAGAACTCATATGAGAACACTTTAGTCTCAAGGAAGATCACAAATTTCCAAAGCACATTGGTGTCCTCCCCCTCATTCAACCTATGGTGAACAGGCATGAACTGGTTTGAAATGACCAGAAAATAGGGGATTTAGGAAAAGAAGAGCATGAATATCATGTTAGTAACGGAGTAAAAGATGTTTGGAAATAGAAAGTGTCCATTTTCTTTTCCAAGACAGGCAGACATTTTGCTTCCTGAGACCTGTTTCTGAAATTTCATGCCCAACATTATTCTAGTAATTCAGGGACTAACAAGGCTGATAAGAGCAATCATCCACAGGGCTAGAGAGATAGCTCAACGGTTAAGAACACTTGCTGGAGCCAGGCAGTGGTGGCGCACGCCTTTAATCCCAGCACTTGGGAGGCAGAGGCAGGTGGATTTGAGTTCGAGGCCAGCCTGGTCTACAGAGTGAGTTCCAGGACAGCCAGAGCTGCACAGAGAAACCCTGTCTCGAAAAACCAAAACAAACAAACAAACAAACAAACAAAAACCCAACACTTGCTGTACAGGAATTTGGATTCCAGTATCCATGTCAGTTCACATCAGATACCTGTATCTCTGGCTCCAAATGATAAGAAGCCCTCTTCTGTCTTCCACAGGTACCCCACCAGATGTACATTCAAATTCATATAAATTAAAAGCAACACACCGAGGCTGGAGAGATGGCTTAGTGCTTAAAAGCACTGGTTGCTCTTCCAGAGGACCTTGGTTCAATTCCCAGAACCCACATGGTAGCTCACAGCTGTAAGTAACTCCAGTTCCAGGGGATCTGACACCCTCATACAGATATACATACAGGTAAAACACTAGTGTACATAAAATTAAAAATTAAAAAAAAAGCCACCCTAGAATCCCATAAACGTTGGATGGGTGTGGCAGCCCATCTGTAATCCCAGTACTTGGATCCCAGGACAAGCTGGCTATCTGGACTAGCCGAATCAGTGAGCTCTGGGTTCAAGTTAGAGACCCTGTCTCGATATATATAAGGAGAAAAGCAACAGAGGAAGATACCTGAGATCAAACTTTGTCCTTCTCATGCACCTGTACAGACACATATATGTACATACATGCACTCCCACACAAGCACAAAAACATGCAAAAAAGGGGGGGGGGGAGGAAATGGACTCAAATAGGCAAAGAAGTTAAGAGTCCAGTACGATAACATGCACCTACAACTCCAACACTTGGGAGACAGAAGCAGGAGGATTGTTTTGAGTCTTGCTTGTGTACTCATCTCTCTATCTCAAAGTAAGAGTAAAAGGGGGGCTAGGTGTATAGATGAGTAGAGGACTTACCTATCATGTGTGAGGCCCTAGATTCAACACCTAGTACTCAAACAACAACAAAACTGAAGAAGTTAAACCATTCTTATTTGCAGAACAAGTTTACAAGTTAAAAAAATTAAAAAAAAAAAAAAATTTGGACTTGATGGCAAATGCCTTTAATCCCTGCATTGTAGAGACAGAGACAGGCAGAGCTCTATGAATTCAAGATCAGTGTGGTCCACATAGGGAGTTCCAGGATAGCTAGGGCTCTGTAGAGAGACGCTGTCTTAAAAAAACAAAAACAAATAAATAAATACCCTAAATACTCTAACAAAGAAACCATTCTCTAACAAAGAAACCATTACACTTAAAAATTGAATCCAGCAAAATTTCAGGATGATACATCAAAATACAGAAAGTAGTACCTTTTCAAGTCCCTAATATACAGCTACAAAGACTATTTATGAATTAATTTAATCAAAGTAGTGAAAAATCTTAGCACTAAGCCTGGCAGTGGTGGCACACACCTCTAATCCCAGCACTTGGGAGGCAGAGGCAGGTGGATTTCTGAGTTCGAGGCCAGCCTGGTCTACAGAGTGAGTTCCAGGACAGCCAGGGCTGCACAGAGAAACCCTGTCTCGAAAAACAAAACAAAAAGAGAGAAAGAGAGAGAGAGAGAGAGAGAGAGAGAGAGAGAGAGAGAGAGAGAATACAACCCTAAAACATATAGAGAATCAGAAAAACTGCCCAAAGATCCACAGCAATCTTGAACAAAAAGAATAAAACCAGAGATTACTGCGCCATCTGATTTCAAAATACACAAAGAGTGACCAAAAATACAGATACAGACCAAAGAGACGGAATAGAAAGCTCAGAAACATACCCATACTTTTCCTGTCAAAAGACTTCTGACAAAGGTGCAGAAAATAAAAAGAGTCTTTTTAATGAACAGTGTTGGGAAAATTGATGTTCATATATAGAATTAAACCAGAAGCTTATATATCATTATATTTTTAAAAATCAATTCAAAATAGGCTAAAGACTTAATGTTTAAGACCTGAAACTATGAAAAGTGATAGAAGAAGACAGAAAAACTCCATGACATTGGTCTGGACAATGATATTTATGGATATGACTTCAAACACACGGGGCTAGAAACAAAACTACAGATCTTGTGTGTGTGTGTGTGTGTGTGTGTGTGTGTGTGTGTGTGTGTGTGTGAGATGTGTGTCATGTGTGGTGTGGTATGGTGTGTGTGTCTTGAGGCCTTTTTGTCTATAAACACTCTTTTGCTCAGCTCATCAGAACATTTATTTCCTAACATGAACTGCTGTCCAATTTTAGGATCCAAAATAAAATCAATCTGGGACTGTGAATGACTGTGAAGTCCTTTAACAGTGCTCACCACCCCAAGGTCCCAAAGCAATACAGAAATGAATGGGAGATAAAAATGCACTGCAGGATTACATTGACCTTATTCTTTACACTCAAGGAGAGTTATTATATTCTTGCCACAAGAACTACCAGTATACACATTATGTGTTGTGGCTTTCTGTACAACTGGCAGCACCGAAAGAATTGGTTAGCTCAATTATGGAAGCCCAGAAGATGCTGATCTCCCATGGGGAAAAAGCTATTTTTCAGGTAGCCGTGTCTGCTGGTCCCTACACCTGTTCATCTGAACTCTCAATTTATCTTTGCAATATAAATAAATAGTAGCTTTACTTTTCTTTTGCTCTTTTTGAGTAATCTAAGAATTCAAAGGGAAACTTGTGTGAACATTTAAAGGAGATCTACAGGGCTGGGGAGATGGCTCAGAGGGCAAGCGTGAGGACTTGACTTTAAATTCCAAGAACTACCGTCTGCGGGTGGTAGTGTCTAATCCCAATGGCCCTACAGCAAGATGGGATGCAGAGACAGGAAAACCCCTGGTAAATCAAAGGCTAATCAGCTGTGAAGGAGAGACTTGTCTCAAACAAGGTGAAAGTTGAAGACTGACACACAAGGTTGTTTTCTGACCTCCCCACATGTGCTAGTCAAACACACCCACACTCTTACACACAGAATAAACAAAAATAAGATCCACAACTGAACTTTTTTCTCCTGTCCTTTATCATTACGGTCAGTTATTAAATGCTGATGTGGAGAATCTATTTGCTGAAGCTTCTTTTTCACAGCTATCATAGGAATGCGGCCTGTATTTCTTGGCTGGTTAACTTTGTCTCTGCAAGCTTAGGTTGCAAAGCTCAAGCAGAACACTGGGGGGACTAATTATAGTAAAGCATTGTCATCGGACTGTTCTTAGGACCCAGTTTGGGTGGCCTCTGCAGGGTGACTTCCAGTTATCCCAAGCAATGTCTGCAGTGAAATGGGTGGGCTGATTCTGAAAAGGTAAATGAGTCTTGCTGGCACAATTAGGACAGAACTTAGTCACTGAAACTGGCAAGCAGTGATCCTATGTCAAGTCCAGGCTGGGAGACACATGGGAGAAAACTAGTTCTATTAGTTTGGACAAGGTTTTGAGGACAGCATCAGTTTTGGGGGACTTTCTGAGAAGAAAGCTAAGTAAAAGTAATGAACATGTTGCTTTTCCTAAGACAGGGCACTTGGGGAAATTAAGCCGTTAGTACATGGTGACTGCAACCACCTCACTATAGACCCTATACACTCCTTCCTCTGACAGGGCCCCTTCTTTTGATAGCAGTCAGTACTTGTTGAGCAGAGACTTTGTCATCCTGGTCATGTGTACCCTCATGACCTTGCTCCTCTCCAAATCTGTTATGCAACTCCGAGTCCTCTTAAGATGGAGTTCTGAGATAGCTCCTTCTGTCTTCTCAAAATTATTGGCCTTTAAATAAATCTGATTCCTTCCTTTCAATTCCTGTCACTTGCCCTAGTCTACAGCCATACATCCCCAAAGGTGCCTGATTCTAGTTCCCTTCGCGCGCTCTCTCTCTCTCTCTCTCTCTCTCTCTCTCTCTCTCTCTCTTTTTTTCGAGACAGGGTTTCTCTGTGTAGCCCTGGCTGTCCTGGAACTCACTCTGTAGACCAGGCTGGCCTCGAACTCAAATCCACCTGCCTCTGCCTCCCAAGTGCTGGGATTAAAGGCGTACGCCACCACTGCCCAGCGTTCCCTTCTCTTGAATATCAGTCTTTGACACTTAATTCGGGAATACAACCCCAGAGGAAAATGGGTTCAACTTCTGCCACAATAAATAAATAAACAAATAAATAAAGTACAGTTTGGACTTTAATTTTTGTGGACTAAGAAGATAGTTACTGCTCATGTTTTAATATTTTAATTATTTTATTTAAACATACTTGTATTTCTGCCTGCATGTGTATCTGTGTATTACGTGTACAGACCCCACAGAAGTCAGAGGTGTGCACCAGTTCCCAGGAACTGGAACTACAGATGGTTGTGAACCACTGATGGAGTGAAATTATCTTGGCTCCTTGCACTTTAATCCCAGCACCAGGAAGACAAAGGCAGATGGATCTCTGTGAACTCTAGGCCAACATGTCCCATATAGTGAGTTCCAGGCTAGCAAGAGCTACAAAGTGAGACCCTGTCTCAAAAACAAACACAAGACAGTGAGTAGGATTATAAGCAGACATACACATGGACAAGAACAGGCACAAAGGGAACATAAAAGTTCTAAAAGATGCCAGGCAGGGGTAGCACATACCTTTGATCCCAGCATTCAGGAGGCAGAGGTAAGAGGATTTCTGTGCTCTTGAGGCCCGCCTGGTCCTCAGAGTAAGTTCCAGGACAGCCAGGGCTAAAGAGAGAAACCCTGTCTCAAAAAAATAAAAAAAAGTCCTTATAAAGAGAGACAGACAGCCAGGCAGTGGTGGCGCACGCCTTTAATCCCAGCACTTGGGAGGCAGAGATAGGCGGATTTCTGAGTTCGAGGCCAGCCTGGTCTACAGAGTGAGTTCCAGGACAGCCAGGGCTATACAGAGAAACCCTGTCTCGAAAAACCAAAAAAAAAAAAAAAAAAAGAGAGAGAGACAGACAAAGAGATAGAGAAAGGAAAACTACAGGACTGAGTGTTCATAGGAGTTAGGCCTACAATCCAGACACCGTCACAACCTGCCCTGATACCACTCGGGTCAGAACTGTTCTTTTTCTGTACTATTTATAAGGCTGGCCATTAACTTTTTTGGGAACACTAAATTGGAAGGCTACCTACCACAAGCTTCAGTCATCGAAGTATACACATATTAAATTGTAGAACTGGGGGCTGGAGAGATGGCTCAGCGGTTAAGAGCACTGACTGCTCTTCCAGAGGTCCTGAGTTCAATTCCCAGCAACCACATGGTGGCTCACAACCATCTGTAATGGGATCAGATGCCCCCTTCTGGTGTGTCTGAAGACAGCTACAGTGTACTCATATACATAAAATAAATAAATGAAATCTTTAAAAAAAAATAAATAAAATAAATTGTAGAACTGTTCTTCTCAGTCCTATCCTCACTTGGCTTGAAAAACACAATCATGTTGGAGTGTTTCTTTGTGTGACAAGTAACCTTTGACTGCCCCATTCAATACTGAGTACAACACGCCAAAAAGAAAGGAGATGCTTGCTGTATGTAACTGAGGCTGACAGCAGTCGTCATGACCAAGATACAGGTCTGTTTTATGTTGTTGTTACTTTGAGACAGGGTCTCACCATGCTGACCAGGAACTTGGATCTGCTTGCCTCTGCCTCCTGAGTGCTGAGATTAAAGGCATCTGCCATCACACCAGCCTATTTAATTTAATTCTGACCAGACAAACTAGTCCTCAGTCACCAGTTGGCTACATATTGAGTTTAAAGCCATTGGCTACAGAAAACCTTGACTCAGGGCCAGTGAGGTGGCTCAGCAGTTAAAGATACTCACTAGTCAGGGCTACACAGAGAAACCCTTTTTCGAAAAAAAAAGATACTCACTAGTAAATCTGGGGACTTGAGTTTGATCCCCAGGAATAAATGGTAGGAGAGAATCAACTTCTAAAAGTTGTTCTCTTTTAAACATGCACTATAGCACAATACAATTATAATAAATCAAATATATTTTAAGCCAGGCAGTGGTGGCGCACGCCTTTAATCCCAGCACTCTGGAGGCAGAGGCAGGTGGATTTCTGAGTTCGAGGCCAGCCTGGTCTACAGAGTGAGTTTCAGGACAGCCAGGGCTATACAGAGAAACCCTGCCTTGAAAAACCAAAATATATATATAAAATAACACAAATGAAATGCTTCTCCACTCCACCCTACCTTCGAGACAGGGTTTCTTTGTGCAGCCATGGCTGGAACTTACTTTGTAGACCAGGATGGCCTTGAACTCACAGAAATCCTTTGACCTCTGCCTCCTGAATGCTGGGCTCAAAGATGGGTGCTACATACCACACCTGGTCATAAATGATTTGTAAAATAACAAATAAATACTTGCAATCAGTAGATAAAATGTTGCTATCAAATAGTGTACAACAGGATGGAGTGCTTAACTAGCTTTCATCTAAAGAGGTTCTCTAAAATGAAGTCTACCTCACTGTGGACTAATCTCAAATAAATGGCTTTTGTTTTGCAGTGTTTTGGTTTTGGTGCAGTGGATCAAACTCAGGGTTTTGTGCTACTTGGGTAAGCATTCTAAAGTTAGGCTAGCTATGCAGCCATGTCAGCTAGGTTTCTTTCTTTTTTTTTTTTTTGGTTTTTCGAGACAGGGTTCCTCTGTGTAGCCCTGGCTGTCCTGGAACTCACTCTGTAGACCAGGCTGGCCTAGAACTCAGAAATCTGCCTGCCTCTGCCTCCCGAGTGCTGGGATTAAAGGTGTGCGCCACCACTGCCCGGTGTCAGCTAGGTTTCTGAAGCAGTCTAAATGACTGTTCTTGAAGTACTCCATCCCAACCCAGCATACCCTTTATGGCAAACGAGGTGGCCAAGAGTTCTGTGTAGTGTGCCATGACAAATATTTGTTTAAAAATCTCTCAGGAAGGTTGGCCCATCATTTCAGAGTCTGAGGCAGGAGGATTACTTAAAAGTTAAGGCCAGTCTTAGCTGCTCACAGAGTTCCAGGACAGCACGGGATACAGTGGGGGGCCCTGTCCCCAAAACAAGCAAGCACCTCTGGATGTACTTCCAACATTAAGTTGGATGGAATTTATCTTAGTCAGGGTTTCTATTCCTGCACAAACATCATGACCAAGATGCAAGTTGGGGAGGAAAGGGTTTATTCAGCTTACACTTCCACACTGCTGTTCATCACCAAAGGAAGTCAGGACTGGAACTCAAGCAGGTCAGGAAGCAGGAGCTGATGCAGAGGTCATGGAGGAATGTAACTTACTGGCTTGCTTCCTTCCTTGCTTCTGGTTTGTTCAGCCTGCTTTCTTATAGAACCCAAGACTACCAGCCCACAGATGGTACCACTCACAAGAGGCCCTTCCCTCTTGATCACTAATTGAGAAAATGCCTTACAGCTGGATCTCATGGAGGCATTTTCTCAATTGAAACTCCTTTCTCTGTGATAACTCCAGCTTGTGACAAGTTGACACACAAAACTAGCCAGGCCGGGCGGTGGTGGCGCACGCCTTTAATCCCAGCACTTGGGAGGCAGAGGCAGGTGGATTTCTGAGTTCGAGGCCAGCCTGGTCTACAGAGTGAGTTCCAGGACAGCCAGCGCTATACAGAGAAACCCTGTTTCGAAAAACGAAAAACGAAAAAACCAAAACCAAAAAAAAACAAAACAAAAAAAACTAGCCAGTACAGAACTGATATTATCTGTCCTCTCTCAGTATAAACTCACAAAAGGCAAACAAGCCAGAGGTGTAGCCAGAGGCAGAACACTTGTGTGATGGGTCATCTCTATGCTACTCTTGCTGAGACAAGAAGACTGCCAGGAGTTCATGAGTTATTTTTGTGTAGTATAATTAATATGACTTAAAAAATGAAGCTGGAGAGAAGGCTCAGCAGTTAGGGGCATGAGGCTGCTGTTCCAGAGAACCCAGGTTCGATTCCCAGCACGGACATGGTAAATGACAGCTGTAGCGCAAGTTCCAGTGGATCTGACCCCCTCGCCTGGACGTGCACGTAGGCCAAACACCACGTGTACATAAGAATAAACAAATTAATTGTTTAAATTATGTACAAGTTTTTATTTGATAGCAACATTTTATCTACTGATGGCAAGTATTTATTTGTTATTTTACAAATCATTTATGACCAGGTGTGGTATGTAGCACCCATCTTTGAGCCCAGCATTCAGGAGGCAGAGGTCAAAGGATTTCTGTGAGTTCAAGGCCATCCTGGTCTACAAAGTAAGTTCCAGGACAGCATCCTTGGCTAAACATAGTACTTTTGAGAACATCAGCCTGGGTTACAATGAGATTCTATCTCAAAATCAAAAGAACAAACAAACACCTTGTGAGAATATGGCAAGGCCTAGACTTTAGTCCCCAGTACCACAAATACAAAACAAAATCCAAGTATGACCTTGGATAGGGTGCTATTCAGCGGTACAGTCTTTGCCTAGCAAACACATTAAAGTTAGTTTTGTTATGTTTTATCTTTATCACCACATAAAAAAGTAAAATTTACCATCTTGCCCATTTTTTAGGTAACTGTTCAATGATACTAAATACACCACGCCCACAATATATTACCACCACTAGCATCCATTCCAAACCGTTTTCATCTTACAAATCTGAAACTGTGTACACATTAAGCCGTATCTTCCCATTCCAAAAACTCTTCCAGCACCTGGCAATTACCAAGGGCCATGACTTTGGGTATTCTAAGTATCACAGAATCATACAGTATTTTAAAGCAGGATGATGCATGTGCTCTAGTTTCCTTTCTGTTGCTGTGGCAAATACCATGACCAAAAACCATTAGGAATGAGCCTTGTGGCAAACAATTTTAGATCCCACCCTGGTCTACATACAGAGTTTCAGGTTCGCAAGTACTACATATAAAGACCCTGTCTCAAAAATAAACAAAAGAGGGTAGTCAAGTTATAGTTTCAGTCCAACACGGAAGGAAGTCAGAGCAGGAACTTGAAGCTAGTGCAAGTAATGGCCTCCAACCAGGAAGCTCACATGCAAAGGAGTGCAGCAGGAACCAAGGAAGCCCAGAAATACCCAACTAGAGATGGTGCAGTCCATTGACCTCCTATGTCATTTAGTAAACAAAACAATGCCCCACAGAACAATCTGGTAAAGACAATCACTCAACCCAGGTGATTCTAGGCCATGGCAAGTTGACAATTAATACTGCCTAGGTCAGCATATTTGAGAACAAACAACCTTTTGGAAGATTGAGTAACACTGCATATGAATATTTTTCTTATCCACTTACCTGATGTACTTGCTTGAGTTGCTTCTGTTTAAATTCTGATTAGCAATGCTGCTACCAACACAGGTGTCAATTCTAAGTATACATTCAAGAGTGACGCTGCTAGATCACACAATTCTAAATTTTCATTTCCTTTTCTTTCTGTCTTTTGAGACAGGGTTTCCCTGTGTAATCCTGGCTGTCCTGAAATCACTCTGTAGTCTAGGCTGGCTTTGAATTCAGAGATGGCCTCATGCAACACCACTGCCTGGCTCTAAACTTCATTTAAGGAACTGTGTGAATGTAGTTTCCCACTAGCCTTCAAAGGATTCCTTTTCAACTCTCTTATCACCAGCCTTTAGGTTTGTTTGCTGCTTTATCCCCTTTTAGACTATCCTCTGGGTGGCTGTGGAAACAAAGGCCCTCAGTTAGAGATCTTATCAAGATTTTTATCATTCCCAGTGATAGGGTGTTACAGGCCTTCTGACTCCACCCAGACTTGTCTGGTTTTCTTTGGTATTTATTTCTATTTTATGTCTATAGGTGTTTTGCCTGTACATCATATTCATACAGAGACCATAAACAAGGTATTGGATCCCCTGAAACTGGAGTTTCAGTGAGCTATCTTATGGGATCAAATCTGGGTTTCCTGGAAGAGCAGTTAGTGCTTTTAACCACTGAACCATCTCCAGCCACCATACATTTTTCTCCAATCAGATTTAGTTTTTGAGGAATTGTCTCACTATTGCTCAAGCTGGCCTAAAACTCACATTTTTAGTGAAATGTCTTTTTGTTTGATTTTTTTTGAGACAGTATTTCTATAGGTATCCCTGGTTGTCCTAGAACTTACTCTTTAGACCAGGCTGGCCTTGAACTCAAAGCCTAAGCCTCCCAAGTGCTATAAGATTAAAGGTGTGGCCCCCCAATTGTGAACTGTCTTTTGTTTTTCAAATGAAGCTAGGTTTATACCAAGGAGGCACCTTAGGGTGGGGCCCTACATGGCCTCAGGCTAGGGCTAGTCACCAGGGACCAAGTATTTACCGACTGGAAAGTTTAACCCCACCATTGTAAAAGATGATAGTTAAAAGTAAAATTCCATAAAAACTTAAAGAAAGTTTTTGTAATTGCATTGATTTGTTCATTTCTTTGGGGTGAGACATTTGTGTGGTGTGTATCAGAGGATAACTTATGGGAGTCAGTTCTCTCCTTCTACCATGTGGGTCTCCAGGATTAAACTCAGATCATCAGGCTGGGCAGCAAGTGATATCCATTCATAAAAACTCTTAAATCAGAATTGGTAACTTTCCAAGTTATTCAACACCAATTGAAGTGCTACTGTAATAAGGTCAAAATGGAGGGGTTAGCAACATGACTCAGCAAGAATGACACTTGTTGTGCAAACCTATAGACCTTAGATCAGATTTCAATGCCCAGCGCACACAAAGATGAAAGAACACGACTGACTCCACTTACTATGACATCTGAGTATACTCCCAACAATTAATTAAAAAAAAAAAAAGAAAGACAAGAAGGCAACAATGGAAAGAGTGAAAACATGGTATTAAAACAAATCAGAATTTTGGACTGCAAAATTGTTCAACGCGTAAAATGTTTACTACTCACGTATGAGGACCTAACTTCATGTTTGAGGCATTCATGTAAATCCCAGGCAATACAGAAAGCATCTCTAGCCCATCACTGGTGGAGGAAGAAACAGGTGGAATGTGGGAAGCTTGCTGGACAGTCGGCCGAGCCAAAGCAGCAAGTCCCAGGTTTTGTGAGACCTTGCCTCCAAATATAAGATAGAAGTTAACAGAAAACACCTGATTTTGACTTCAGGCATGCACACATATGCACACACATACATGTGGGTGCACAAAGAAATCCTGAACAAATGCACTATTTTTTTTAAAATCCACCATGGTGCAGTAGTGAATACTTAGACTCCAAGAATGCAGATGATGAGGCAGGAGGAAAACCTCAGCTCCCAAGCCATCCAAGAGCTACACAAAAAAACAAAACAATCCAAAAAATAAGGCCAAGGGAGGATAGAAAAAAATCCACAAAAGATTAAAGGTAAAATAACTAACAACAACAATAAACTTTTAAGGTTACTTAAAACAAAGTATCTAATTAACATCCACCTCAGAGTATCTGATCTTAGCCGGTGGCACACGCCTTTGATCCCAGCACTTGGGAGGCAGAGGCAGGTGGATTTCTGAGTTCGAGGCCAGCCTGGTCTACTGAGTGAGTTCCAGGACAGCCAGGGCTACACAGAGAAACCCTGTCTCGAAAAACCAAACCAAACCAAACCAAAAAACAGAGTATCTGATCTTAATACCATCTTAAGTATTATCAATACTAGAAGGGAGAGAGGTAAAAGCCCTTAAAATGATCAGGACTGTAAAATGTCTTTTAACTCTGCATTTTATTAATATATATGTGAACCTAAAGTGGAAGCAGCATTCTCCAAATGCTGTAATTCTGTTATGACTTCTATTAATTCTTGACTTAGCCATTTACTTGTACTAACAATCACCTGTACAAGGACATTCAGTTGCTTTTCTTTTCTTTTTTTTTTTTAAAGATATATTTATTTATTTTAGGTATATGAGTACACTGTATCTGTCTTCAGACACCAGAAGAGGCCATTGGATTCCTTTACATGGTTGTGAGCCACCATGTGGTTGCTGGGAATTGAACTCAGGATCTCTGGAAGAGCAGTCAGTGCTCTTAACCGCTGAGCATCTCTCCAGCCCTCAGTTGCTTTTCTAAGTAGTGGTGATTCACATGCTCATCCCTTCTCTTGTGACCAAAGACATAAGGGACACCATTAAAAGAAATTGCTTGTGCAGCCTACAATAGCCTTCAGAAGACTTTTTTAATAAGTTGGTCCACGTGCACTCTACAGTTAAAAGCAGGCAGGTATTTAAAATGAATGTGAAATAATTTTAATGAGTTGTAAGCCTTTAAAAGATTTAAACTCAGTTTTTTAATGTTGGGTATGGTAGGTCACACTTATAATTACAGTATTCTTACAGTATTCAGGAAGAAGAGGGTGAGGAGTTCAAGTTCACCCATAACTATATAGAGTGAAAGCAAGCCTGGGATATATAAATATCCGGTCTCAAAAACCAACAACAGCAGATAGATAGGTAGGTAGGTAGATAGGTAGGTAGATAGATAGATAGATAGATTGAGCTGTTTGGCTGAGCATGGTGTTACATGTTTATAGCCCAACCCTGGGGAGGCAGAAGCAAGACGACTGCTCAAAAGTTCAATGCTAGCCTGGTCTACATAGTGAGTTCCAGGCCATCAAGTGTAATACACAAAAAGATCTTGTCTCATAATGCAGAGATATAATTGGTTGTGGATATAGCACTGTAGTAGACTGAGCAAAGGGATAGGTTAAATCTCAGGTAAGAGCACATATTTGTTTGTGTATATATAAGTATTGTATACATATAAGTAAACACATACATAGTTAATTGAGAGGATTTCAAGACTAGACATGATGGTATATGCTGGATAATCTCAACATTTACAATGCTGGGGAAGAAGGACCAGTAATTCAAGGCAAACCTAGGCTGTATAGCTGAGTGCTGTTTTCAACTATCCCAACCTAGGCCTGTGACCGCCTGAGTTGGTATTCTCAGCTACTCAGGAGGCTGAGTGAAGAGGATAACTGAAGCACAGGAGTTTAAGGCCAACCTGGCCTACCACGGAGGTGGGGGGTAGCAAAAAAGAAATGTTACCTTGAGGTTGGATTGAGCAGATTAACTAGGAAAAAAGTGAATGAGAAATTTAAAACTGATATGTGTTACTGACTAGCCCAAGAAGGTGCTTAGCCACTTACTCAGAGATTTAATGAGAATGGTTCGCAGGTTTGCACAGGTTGTTCCACAGCCAATAAGAAGATAGTCCCGTTTTCCACTAATCAAGTCACCCTCACCTACACGCGGAGTACATATTTGGCAATTTTTTTTTTAATTGATTGAAAACCTACCTTACCCATCTTGGTACCCAACTCCGGAGTTACGGCCCTACAAATGTTTTCCAATAGATCTTTTTGACATAACCCGAAGAGACAAAAGAGTAGCAAGGAAATTTCGGGGATGTCTGTAACGGTTGGGACGTCTCAAGAGCCAACAGGGTCTACACCAACCCAACTTCCCGTAGAAACATAATGAGGGGTTTATGGAACTGAACCTCGGCTGGTTGGCTTGGGCGTCCCCAAGGAGATGGCCAAGGGAACGCAGATCAGTGACCTCCCACTCGGGGGCGCTGAAAGATCTGGGGGTTATTACCCTCAAAAGTGAGTACCTGCGATGCTACGGCACAGAGAGTGGCTCCGGGCTCTCATTCCGGAGGCCCGGGCCTGGGGCCGACCAACCGCACCTCCTGGCTGAGGGTTCCGCGCTCCGGGGTGGTAGTGACAGCACAGGTCGCAGAGAGATACCTCACGCTAACGAGGCTCCTGGATCCCAGAACTGAAAAAGCTGTCGGACTGGTGTCGACTGGTTTTCCTTAGAGCTTCTCCTTCACGCGGCAAGCGATCTCTCCCGCCCTAAGCCAGCAACCAGTCGCTGCCCGGCTCCGCCATCGTTAGTGTTTGTTTTCATCCGCTTCAGTGCAGGCGGTGGGGAGGTAGAGCGCTATGGGGGAAATGCAGCTGCCTAACTTCAGCTGCACTTTCGCTACGCCACAGACGACCTATTTACTATATCTGTACATTCGACTCTCCATGAAAGGTGGTTTCTTTCCAGAAATAAATAATTTGCTTAATTTTAAAGTCTTTTAGGAGAAACAAACAGTGTTTGGAAAGGAATTTGGGGAGTTAGAGACTGGGCTTCGTGTGGAATGTACGACGGCGAAGCGCAGGCCGCAGAGGCGGAGGTACTGAAGACGCGGCGTGGGGCCGGCGCTGACGCGGAAGGGGCGGTGCCGCTGTTGCGCCCCGTGGCGGCCCGTGTGCGGCCGTGGGTTCCGGAGGCGGGTCTTCTTCGGTCCCGAGGGTGGAGTGGGCTCTGGCTAACTCGGTAGCTACGCAAAGGTGGCGATCAGCGTTCGGTTACTCTGGGCCGAGCAGCCGACTTTGGTTATCGAACGTAATGTAGCTCAAGCTGGCCTGGAACACGCGACGATGCTACGCATCTTCCAGAATGCTAACATTACAGGCTAACATTATTGTTTTGTTTTGCTTTGTTTTGACTGGCGCTCGTGTAGTCCACGCTTGCCTCGCACTTGATCCTTTGATCTACACTTCCCAAGTACAGTGAGCCACCATTCCTGGCTTGGATCTCTTTATTTACACGACTTTTAAAGGAATAAACTTTTTTTTTTTTTTTTGGTTTTTCGAGACAGGGTTTCTCTGTGTAGCCCTGGCTGTCCTGGAACTCACTCTGGAGACCAGGCTGGCCTCAAACTCAGAAATCCGCCTGTCTCTGCCTCTGCCTCTCAAGTGCTAGGATTAAAGGCGTGCGCCACCACTGCCCGGCGGAATAAACTTTTTTTAAAAATTACATTTATGTATTGAAGGCGGGCGTGCTATGGCAAGGATGTTGGAGGTCAGAGGACAACTTCAGTCAGACGATTATTTCTTTCCAACATGTGGATTTCATATAGCCAACTCATTTATTTCACCAGGCTTCACAGCCAAACCCTGGGCCCTCGGAGCCATCTTTGACTCTTAATATTGTTTTGAAAGCGGGTTGTAAGAGTGGCCCCGGTGTTCCAGACCTACCTTTTCACTTAGCCTCTTCCTCCTTTCCTTCCTTTTATACTGGCTAATCTTCCTTCCTTTCTAGCCTAAAGCCTCGGGATTTGGATCTCTTGAGATGAAGGGAAAGCCTGTTACAGCAGACATTGTAGGTCCCCAGGCAGAGTCATGGACTGTCTTTCTTCCTTTCTTTCCTCCCTCCCTTTTTTTTTTTCTCCTTTGTTCTTTTACCTCCCTAGTTGGACTGGTTTGAGCACTCCCACATCTGTGGAGCTATAGGGCTTTGCAAAACAAGCCTCTCTGAGTAATCCTTAGGGTGTTTAGGACTTTGCCAGCTGTTTCATGGTTGCCATAGACCTCTTTTACCTTGTAAATAGTTTGTTCTAATTTGTTGTTCTCAGTTGAAATGCCAGGCATTAGATGAGCCACTGGGATTGAACTCCCATTGTCTGCAAATTAGATCAAGTATGTCATATAGTAGTGAGTCAATGGAGATAAATCTAGAGTTAAAAAGCAAATTGCTGAAAAGGTGTCGGTTTTGAGTCATTTGGTATGGTTTGGATACCTTTCTAATTTTTTTCTTTTAATTAACATTTACAGAAAGAAGATTATAAATGTCAGAGCCATTTAACTGATGGTTAGCTGTTGAATTCTGATACTTTTTGTGCCAGCCTCTTCATTGGGAAAAATTCAGGAAAAGCAGAAAGAAGAAGACATCCACATTAGCAATGGCTATACCAATAACAGTGCTTGACTGTGATCTCTTGCTGTATGGCCGAGGTCACCGCACCTTGGACCGTTTTAAACTGGCTGATGTGACTGATGAATACTTGATGTCCATGTACGGATTTCCCCGACAATTCATTTACTACTTAGTGGAACTCTTGGGGGCAAGTCTTTCTCGACCTACTCAGCGATCTAGGGCTATTAGCCCAGAGACACAGATCCTGGCAGCATTAGGGTTTTATACCTCAGGTTCCTTCCAGACTCGGATGGGAGATGCAATTGGAATTAGTCAAGCCTCTATGAGTCGCTGCGTTGCCAATGTCACTGAAGCCCTTGTGGAACGGGCCTCACAGTTTATTCACTTTCCATCTGATGAAGCTGCCATAAAGTCTCTGAAGGACGAGTTCTATGGATTGGCAGGGATGCCAGGGGTGATAGGGGTAGTTGACTGTATCCACGTAGCAATCAAGGCACCAAATGCTGAAGACCTCTCTTACGTGAACCGAAAGGGTCTGCATTCTCTAAACTGTCTGGTGGTGTGTGACATCAGGGGGGCACTGATGACTGTGGAGACAAGCTGGCCAGGTAGCCTCCAGGACTGTGCTGTGCTACAGCGGTCTTCTTTAACCAGTCAGTTTGAAACTGGGATGCCCAAAGATAGCTGGCTTCTTGGTAAGTTTGCAAGTATAAATCTTCAGTTTGTATCCATAGAAAAATGCAGGAGAGTGGGTGAAATCTGAGGTTCTGTAGTCTTACGCTTCATTCTTTGTTTATCCTCTGGTGAGAACTCCCTGGGCCTTTTTGTTTTCTTTCATTATTATTACCTTTTAGAGACTTTTTGAGACAGGTAACTTGTTATGTAGCCTGGAATTTTCGATGTAGCCAGTCTTAGACTCAGAGATTCATTTGCCTTGGCCTCTCAAGTGTGTACGGCCACGCCCTCATTATTTTTATTACTATTCCTGTACTAGGGATCAAACCCAAGGCTTGGGAATGCCAGGTAAGGATTTTATCTTAAATTAATATTTAAGGGACGGAGAGGTAGCTTGGTGATTAAGAGCACTTGTTCTTGACGAGGACCTGGGTTTGATTCCCATCACCCACATGAAGGCTCACAGATACCCATAACTCCAGCTCCAAGGAATCTAAAGCTTTCTTCTGATCTCCACAGCATAAGGCGTGCACATGGTACACAGATAGACATGCAGGCATGACCTATACACATAAAATAAATCTAAACATTTTTTAAACAGAAACAATATTTAAGCTGGGTGTTATTATACAATAATATACAAGCTGGATGCTTGTAATTCCAGGATTGGGTAGGCTGAGGCAAAGGCTCTCAAGTTCCAGACATAGTGTTCCAGGCTAACCTGTCTCAAAAATAAGGGACTAGGGGTATAGCTCAGTTAGTAGTGTAGGAGGTCCTGGGTTCAGTCCTCAGCACTGCATTGGCTGTTGTACATAACTGTGTTGGTACATAACTGCATTCCCACTACTCAGAAGGCAGGAGTATCAGACATTCAGGGTGATCCTCAGCTACATAGGAAGCTTGAGGCTAGCCTGTGGTACATGACCCCCTATCTCAAAAACTAAACAGAGGAGGCTGGAAAGATGGCTTAGAGATTACCTGCTCTTCCAAAACACCTAAATTCAGTTCTCAATACCCACATTGGGTAGATTACAGCTGTCTATAACTCCAGCACTAGGGATGCATGGTCTCTTCTGGCCCTAAAGGTACTTGAACCCACATGAGCATTCTCCCATTCATATTCTCTCTCTCCCTCTCTCTCTCTCTCTCCCTCTCTCTCTCTCTCTCTCTCTCTCTCTCTCTCTCTCACACACACACACACACACACACACACACACAGAGAGAGAGAGAGAGAGAGAGAGTGAGAGTGAGAGAGAGAGAGAGAGAGAGAGAGAGAGACAGGATTTTTTTTTTTTTTTTTTTTTTGAGACAGGGTTTCTCTGTGTAGCCCTGGCTGTCCTGGAACTCAGGCTGTAGACCAGGCTGGCCTCGAACTCAGAAATCCGCCTGCCTCTTCCTCTGCCTCCCAAGTGCTGGGATTAAAGGCCTGTGCCACCACTGCCCAGCTAGGCTTGTACTTTTAAGACCTCAAAGCCCACCTCTAGTGACACAATTCCTCTAACAAGGGCACACCTCTTAATAGTGCCACTCCCTATGAGCCAAGCATTCCTGCACATGAGTCTATGGGGACCATTCCTATTCAAACCCCCACACTCCTGAAGCTTTACTCTTAGATAAGCAACAGGACAGGGCTATCTAATGCACACCATATGCTTTCTTTGTTTTTTTGAGACATGATTTCTCTGTGTAGCCTTGGTTGTTCTGGAATGCACTTTGTAGACCAGGCTAGCCTTAAACTCACAAAGATCCACCTATCTCAGCCCCTCCTGAGTGCTTGCCTAGCACAACATATTATGTTTAAGTGTGCAATGGTTTGAATTGAGCCTGTGGCTCCTGGCCATACTGTCAGATACAGCAGAGACTGAGGCAAAGGGATCACTTGAGCAGAGGAGTTCTAACCTAGACAAAAGAAAAGAGCCGGGCATGGCAGTACATACCTGTAATAAAGCACTTGGAGAATTAGGCAGGAAGATGAAGAGTTAAACACCAATTTCTGCTACTTATTAAGGTCTTGGCCAACCTGGATGTTCTGTATTGTCCAGAGAATGATCCACAATAGCCATGCTTTCAGTTTTGAATGAGCAAGTTTGTTAAGTAAATAGCAAACAGAAGTAAAAGAACAGCAAGTGATAGACAAATATCAAATTAGAGCTTAAAACATCCAGTAGAAACCGGCTGGGGAAGTTGAGGCAGTCAGCTGGAGTCCCTGGTTGAGTTTTCTCTCTGTGGACCAGCTGCCCGTGCTGAACTTGCTCCAGGTTGTCTTTCTCACTGTAGGACAGTTATATCATGGGCTAAATGGTAGTAATATCTGTTGACATGATTCTCCTTCCAGCTGTTCCACGAACAGGATGTTTTGACTATAGGGCTGTTTGTTGTTCTCTTCTGTCTCAAAGTTTGGAGCAGGCAGTCCATCTCCAGACGGGGAGGGAGTCTTGGAAGACACTGAGAGGAATGTGCTTGGGTCTGAACCTGGGGGAGGAACCCTTGATTCTAGAGCCTAGTTTCTCAATGAGCTCAAACTGTACATGACAGTTTGCCAATACAATGAACATTACACTAGGTTACATGAGATCCTGTATCAGGAAAGAAAAGAAGGAAAGGAGGAAGAGGAGGAGAAAAAGAAAAGGGTATGAAGGATGCCAAGGCAGGGTTTCAAGTTTCAAGAGAGCATTAACCTCATAGTGAGAACTTGTCTGGAAACAGAAAAACTGTAACAAAAGTGTTGGGATACCTCTCTGCTAGTGGAAACCCCTAATTATATTTGTACTGCATGTGATCAAAGTAAAGTGCTTGCTATTTAGTAGATGCTCAGGAAATACCTGTCTTAAATTTTTAAATACTCCATTAAAGAGAACCCTCCGAATTGCCGAGTGGGCAGACCGCTGCCACAGTGAGGGCTTACAGCATCGGGCTGTCCTCGGTCACACACACCATCTTCATGCAACATCTGCTCTTACATGGTTTTCTCTTCACAGGATTTTAATCTGACTTCAAGTTTGGCCTCAAACTGACTCCTAAAATGGCCTTGAACTCATAATCCACCAGCCTCAGCCTCCTTAGTGCTCCTATTACAAAGAAATTCAAGACCAGCCAGGGAAACAAGAGACCCTGCTTTTTTAAAAAAGGCAAATAATATTATCAGTGTTTTTATAAAAGAGGGAACTGAGAGGCACAGAATATTTAAATTCCTTTATTTTATTTTCTTTTTTTTGTTTGAAATAGGCATCTCACTTGTTTTTCAAACTGGTTTCAAGAGCCTGATTCTCTTTGCTAATATTTAGGTAGCTGGGATTTCAGATATACACCATCACACTCCACTTTAAGTTCCTTTTAAGCCCTCCCTTCCTGTTATTGTCCTTAGCTGTCCCTATAGGTGTATTACCTAAACCCCCAGGCTCTAAGCACACCACTTCTCTAAGTTCTCCAGCTCTTAGGCTAGTGCTGTGAAGCAGCTCTGGGTAAGGTCTCCCAGAATTCCCATAGGTGATGGGGTGGTCACATAAGCATTTATAACCCGTTCCGTCTACTCCTGATCTCCTCGTGAGGATCTGTTCTCCAATGATGCTTGACTTTTAACCAGTTAGTGACTACTACGGAGCTTGTTACAGTGTGTGTGTGTGTGTTTGTGTGTGTGTGTGTGTGTGTGTGTGTGTGTGTGTGTGTGTGTGTGTGTTGCATACATTCCATAGCATTTATGTGAGATTAGAAAACTTTGGAATTGATTCTGTTTCCACTTTTGTCTGAGTCCCAGGGATTGAGTTCAAGTTGTCAATTGCTTTACCCACTGAGCCATCTTGCCCCGCTCCTGGTTTTTGGTTTTTCTGTTCGTTTGTTTGTTTGTTTGTTTGTTTTTTCTGAGAAAGGGTCTTACTCTGAGCCCAAGCGTGCTTCTCACCTATTACAGTCCTGTGTTCAGCATGCCACTGGTGTCACTGCTCAGTCTCATAAGTATTATTTTCATTATTGTTTATAATATCCTTTTTAGACATTTTTATATTTATGTGGAGATCAGAGGACGGTTTGCAAGAGTTAGTTCTCTCCTTGCATGCTTTGCTCTGGGGATCAAACCCAGATCTTCAGGCTTTGTATTTTTTTTTTTTTTTTTTTGGTTTTTCAAGTCAGGGTTTCTCTGTGTAGCCCTGGCCTGGCTGTCCTGGAACTCATTCTGTAGACCAGGCTGGCCTGGAACTCAGAAATCCACCTGCCTCTGCCTCCCAAGTGCTGGGATTAAAGGCATGCGCCACCACTGCCCAACTTAGGTTTTGTATATCTATTATGCACCTTTACTCTGAGCCATCTAGGGTCCAGCAGCATTTTTCCATTTCTCTCCCCCATTTTCTCTTTTTAGCTCTGGCTGGATTACATGATTACATGTGTATACTATCATAGCTTGCTCTACGTTCTTTTTTTTTTTTTTTTTTTTTTTTTTTAGAAAGAGTGAGTTCAGTTAAAAAAAAGAGTGGGAGAGCCGGGCAGTGGTGGTGCACGCCTTTAATCCCAGCACTTGGGAGGCAGAGGCAGGCTGATTTCTGAGTTCGAGGCCAGCCTGGTCTATAGAGTGAGCTCCAGGACAGCCAGAACTATACAGAGAAACCCTGTCAGGAAAAACAGAAAAACCAAAAAAAAAAAAAAAAAAAAAGAAGAGTGGGAGTTGGTATACACTATAATCCCAGCATTTGAGAGGTAGAGATAAGAGAATCATATCAGAAGCTCAGGGGCCTGAGACCCAGGCTTCAAAACAAAACAGAAGTAGGGGAGGAGAAAGCCAGGTGTGGTAGCTCATACCTATAATCCCAGCATTTAGGAGGCTGAAGCAGGAGGATTGCTGTGAATTTAAGGTCAGCATGAGCTACCTAGGGAGTTTTAGGTCTACAGAATAAGACTCTGTCCCCAAAAAGATAACCACCTAAATATAAACTTTAAAGTTTTGTGAGATATCTCAGTTATTTTCAGCTAATCCAGTCATAGAAACGTAGGCTCCAAAATGAAAGAAGTCTTTTATTGTTTTTGGAACAGTGGCTATCTCTGTTTTAAGAGTCAACTATTAACTGAACTTGGTGGCAGGTTAGGAGGACAGTGCTTACCTTGGTTCTCAGGGCCCAGTGTCTGATTAGGATTTATAAGAAGTCACACCTCTGTGTGAGCTGCTTTGTTTGTCAGAGGTGGTGAGTCAGGACAATTAAACATTATAAAAACATTGTTCTCTTGAACTAGGACTTTGCTCCCCATTTGTGTTTGCTTTTCTTAGGACTTCCCAGGATGCTCTAATAAGGAAGTCACTTAGAGGAAATGCCTTCTGCTTGTTATTTGAATCCACTTCTGATCTCTTCTTATTATTAGTTTGCATCGTCATATTCATGTTCCCCCAGATAGTGTTACACAAGCATTATTATGTGATTGCAGTATCCAAGAATCCAATACCCCTGAGTCCTGATGGCTACTACAGACACAGCTCTTACTCAGCCCTGGGAGGACAGATTGCTGGGAAATTGTATGAAATTCTCAGGTCATGCTTTCAGAAAACTTAATAGTAAAATTAGAAGTTTTCCTTTTGGGCTGGAGAGATGGCTCAGCAGTTAAGAGCACTGGCTGATCTTCTAGAGGTCCTGAGTTCAATTCCCAGCAACCACATGACGGCTCACAACCATCTGTAATGGGATCTGATGCCCTCTTCTGGTGTGTCTGAGGACAGCTACAGTGTACTCATATAAATAAAATAAATAAATAAAAAAAAGAAAAAAAGAAAAAGAAAGCAGGGCAGTGGTGGTGCACGCCTTTAATCCCAGCACTTGGGAGGCAGAGGCAGGTGGATTTCTGAGTTCGAGGCCAGCCTGGTCTACAGAGTGAGTTCCAGGACAGCCAGGGCTACACAGAGAAACCCTGTCTCAAAAAAACAAAAAAACAAAAAAAACAAAAGAATTCAAGGTTGTCCTCAGCTGCTTAGTAAGGTCCAGGCCAGCTGGGCCACAGGGCTAGTGCTGAGACAGAGTTCTCCCCCATCATTGTTAAAAAAAAACAACAAAAAAAACACAAAAAAACAAACAAAAAAAACAAAACCAACGAGAAAGAAAAGGCCAATAATTGGATTCCTGTGTTTCTATTTCCTTCCTTCGGAGGCTCTCAGATTTGGATTTATTAGCTTGCAGCTTTTTGTCCATTGGTTTTAGTCAAGGATACTGGTGGCCAACACTGCCTTATGCAGTGAAATTTTGTTGGTTTTGATGGGTTCTCACTGTGTAGATGAGGCTGGCCTCACTGGTCATCTTCCTGCCTCAGCCTCCCAAGTGCAGACATTCCTCCTTTGTGCCACCTATACTGGAGTTGGCTTTCGGTCTTGACATTCATCACCTACTGTCACCACCACCAGGGAGAAAAGGGAAGGGGCAATAAAGAACTGCGGGCATTGGACACACTTCAGCAAGAGCAGGAGAGGGGCCAATCAGTACTAGTTCATGCTATTTAAAGGTATTTATTTTATTTTATGTGTATGAGAGTATGCCTGTATATGTGTATGCCTGGTGTTCTTGGAGGCCAGAAAAGAGTATTAATTTCCCTGGAGCTGGAGTTACAGGCTGTTATAAGCCACATGTGGGTGCTGGGGATTCAATCCAAGTCCTCTGTAAGAGCAGCACATACTTTTAACCTCTGAGCCATCACTCTTCCTTCCCTATACTTTCTTATGACAACATTTTTCTTCTGGTTATTATGCTATGGTATGTTTAATTTGCTGTCCTTCTTCACTGGGTTTCCAAATGTACTTGTTTTTGTTCTGTGAGACAAGGTCTCACTGTGCAGTTTAAGGTGGCCTGGAACTTGAGGTAGTCCTCCTGTCTGTCTCAGCATCTTGAGCACTGAGATCACACCACAACTAGCCTGAATTTCACTTTTTTGTTTATAATCCATTCATAGTCACGTTCTCTTTGGTCTTTCATGCAGGTGACAGTTCCTTCTTTCTCCGCACCTGGCTCTTGACTCCACTACATATTCCTGAAACTCCAACGGAGTATCGATATAATAGGGCCCATTCTGCAACTCACAGTGTGATAGAGAAGACTTTGCGGACCCTCTGCTGTAGGTTCCGGTGCCTGGATGGATCAAAAGGGGCGCTGCAGTACTCACCGGAGAAATCCAGCCACATCATCTTAGCTTGTTGTGTCCTTCACAACATTTCCCTGGAACACGGGATGGATGTTTGGTCCTCTCCAGTGACTGGACCCATTGAACAGGCCCCTGAGGGGGAGTATGAGCAAATGGAGTCTCTGGACTTAGAGGCTGACCGAATCCGGCAGGAGCTGATACTCACTCATTTTAGTTAGTATGGAAGGTAGAGGGAGGAGGAAGACTTTCCAGAATAAACCATGACAACTCCCCCTTACTAGCCATCGGGAAGTTCGATCATCCAGTGGTACTTAATGTGCCACTTGTCATAAATTAACATTTAAAATTTTAGACGGCAGGTACAAGGGCAAATGTGTCAACTAGACCTAAATCAAGACAGTATTTCTCTAATATGTGGTGGACCCCAGGCTGTGCACTAGTCTTTTGAAAGTTCACTGGTTGCAACAGCAAAATCACACAATAAAGGAGAAAACAGCACACAGCCAAAGCATTTTGTTGTTGTTTCAATTATCTGGAGATCTCAAATGAAAAGTGTTTGTCCAGATTTATTTATTTATTCATTTATTGCTAGTTTGTGTGAGACAGTTTTTTATATAGCACAGGTTGTCCTGGTGCTCACTATGTAGCCCAGGTTGGCCTGGAGCTTGTAGCAGCCCTCCTGCTTCAGCCTCCCAAATACTGGTCTAAGCCATCCTGCCTGGTGTCCTGATTCTTTGTTTTTCTTCTTTGCCGTCTACATAGGCAAATAGAAAGAAAGAATTAATTTAGTTGAGAAATGATCGAATATAAGTAAGTGAGCATGTGCCTAGCATGTGTGAGGTATTGATCCCCTAGAACTAAAAGAAAAAAACAATAAAAATAAAGAGAAAAGAGCTGCTGGTCTGCAGTTGTGAGATTGTCTTGAAGAGGACACTAAGGAGCTTGGGAAGCCACCGTCCTTAGTGTGCCGGCGCTAACCAGACTATGATTTGGGTCTAGTTCCTAGAGGGAATATCTGAATTCTAGTCCTCCTGGTTCACCCTTGAGTCAGAGTTAGAGGCTAAACAGGGTTAAGGACTGAGCAGACTTGAATAAAGTAATTAAAATATAGACAAAATACCAAGTTTATACTTTACAGAGGCTCTAAAGACCCTGGCAGTTCAATGAGCAAGAGATTCCTACAAGTTTACAAAATTCATATCTAACTAGACTACATTAAAAGTGTATTCACTTATTATGTGGGAGGGGTGCATGTGTAGAGGTTAGAGGACAACTTGTGAGTGATTAAACTTAGGTGGATTTCTGAGTTCGAGGCCAGCCTGGTCTACAGATTTCCAGGACAGCCAGGGCTACACAGAGAAACCCTGTCTCGAAAAACCAAAACCAAAACAAACAAACAAAAAAACAACAAAAAAACTTAGGTTTGCCAGCAAGCACCTTTACCTATTGAGGTATCTTTTTCTTTTTCTTGTATTTATTTTTATGTGAGTACACTGTCACTGTCTTAGACACACCAGAAGAGGGCATCACATCCCATTACAGATGGTTGTGAGCCACCATGTGGTTGCTGGGAATTGAACTCAGGAAGAGCAGTTGGTACTCTTAACTGCTGAGCCATCTCTGCAGCCTCCTACTGAGGTGTCTTGATTGCTTGATGTTTCTTTCTTCTTTTTTCCTTTTTAATGTGGCGATTTTGAGATTAAGTTTACAGAGCCAGGGCTGGAGAGATGGCTCAGCGGTTAAGAGCACTGACTGCTCTTCCAGAGGTCCTGAGTTCAATTCCCAGCAACTACATGGTGGCTCTCAACCATCTGTAATGGGATCTGATGCCCTCTTCTGGTGTGTCTAAAAACAGCTACAGTGTACTCATACATAAAATAAATAAATCTTAAAAAAAAAAAAAAAAAGTTTACAGAGCCTGCTTTCTGCATGGCAGGCAAGTGCTCTTCCTCTGAATCATATCCTTAGCTCACCTTTTTTTTTTTTTTTTCCCCATTTTATTACTTAGTTTCCCAAGCTGGCCTTGAACTCACTAGCCTAGACAGATCTTAAACTTGTGATCTTCTTGCCTCAGCCTCCTGAATAGTTAGGATTACAGACCTATGCCACCAGACCTGTCTTGGTTATATTTCCTTTGGCTATGATATGAGACTACTTATATATAGTATGTTTTGAAATTCTTTGTAGACAGGACAGTTCTGGGGAGAAAACAGGTCTTAGAGCCAGGCATAGTGGCTTGTGACTATAATTCCAGCCCTCAGGAGGTTGAGGCAGTTATATTGTGATTTCAGAGCCAACCTATATGCACCAGATAGTGAGTACCAGGCCAGAATGGACCACTGTGGGAGCCCTTTCTTTAAAAAGCTGAAGTACAAAGCATAGCTTGAAATAAATTCTAGAGTTAGACCTTAGAATATTATAAGCAGAGTGATAGACAGAACTTCCCAGGAAATAAATAATCCCCTAACAAGTTTTGTTCTAAAATTTCACTGTTGCAAAAATAACCTGATAGGGATAATACAAGTGTGAATTAGGTTCACACATTGGTGTCTTTGCTAGGACTAAAAAGATTTTCCTGAGGATTGTCTTGTTCCCATTTTCTCAGTCACTCATCATGTGACACCTCTGAGTTGGCCTCTTGGATCATTTTCTACCTGCCTTTAGCAGTGTTAATCTGGTGACGTTCAAAGTAAAGAAATGAACAGCGGATGACAGAGGAATATGGAAATAAATTGAGGATGACTCATCCTAAAGATTAAAAACAATTATGGATTATTAACGGCTGTTTATTTCTATTCCAAATGCTGTTTCTCATCCTTATCTTTCCCTGTGAAGTGGGTGGCTTGGCAGGAGAGTAAATTTAATGAGCTCAAGGAGGTCCTGGATGTGGGACAGGGGATAGTTGGTTGGAAACTAGTTCTGAGCATTACACAATGAAGACTTTGTTACATTTTGTTCTTTGTACATTTTTTTCTGTTTAGTTTGAGATAAGATCTCATTATATAGCTATGACTAGCCTGGTACTGACTATTTAGTTCAGGGTGGCCTTAAATTCACCAATCTTCCTGCCTTAGCCTCCCAAGTACTAGAATGACAGACATGCCACAGTACTTAGCTCTGTTTTTGTTTGTTTGGTTTTACTTTTGTCGAGACAGAGTCTCACTAAGTACCTTTATCTGACCTAGAACTCACTATATAGACCAGGCTGGCCTGGTCTGCTTCTCTGCCTCTGTAGTGCTGGGATTAAAGGCCATATTTTTTGTTGTTTTGCTCTCTCTCGCTCTCTCTCTCTCTCTCTCTCTCTCTCTCTCTCTCTCTCTCACAGGGTTTCTTTGTGTAGCCCTGGCTGTTCTCCAACTTCTGGAGATCCACTTGCCTCTGCCTCTAGAATGCTGGGATTAAAGACATGTGCCACCATGCCTGGTTTGGGTTTTATTTATTTTTTGTGCTTGGAAATCAAACTCAGAACCTAGCACACACTAAGAAGCATTCTACTTGCTTTGCAAAATTTAGCAAAAGCTTGTTTTGTCTCCCTTATAAACTCTGTAGCCTAGTTTATCCTCAAACTTGCCACCCCCTTGCCTTCCAAATGCTGGGATGAAGAAAAGAAATGGAAAGTCATTACCCCTGTGTGTCCGTCCATGTGCTTGTCCTGTTTTATTTTCTAGTTTCTACCAAAATTTTACAAAATTGTATGTATAAGAGATGAGAGACTCAAAATTAACATTCTCCAGTCCAATTTTCCTTGTTTAGTCTTTCTAAATTCTGTGTGATTGACAGGGATAAGGTCTATTCTTAGGATGACAAACTATCCTGGTTTGTTCAGGGCTGTCACAGCTTCAGCACTGAAAATCCTGTGTCCAGTTGATCATTATAACAGGATGAAACTCAGGGGGGACCATTATCCTACCTTCAAGGGAGTCTTTCCATAAGGAGAACCTTCTAGAACAAACAAAAATCAAGAATTAGCACAACAGTGCGCTGTTACATGTCCATGCCAGCTTAGAGAAGGACATCAGCACACCCCGGGGTGGTCTCAACTTCTACCCATCTGGTTTCTTGTTAGGAATCTATCCTCCAGTGTGAGAAGAATCCTAGAGGCTTGAGGATTTCAACTCTGGATTTCTGTTGTTCAGTCTGATCATCAACTTCTCTGTAAGCAGTCAGTTGTTCATCGTCAAATTGAAACTTAATTCACATTCAGACAAACTTCTGCAAAGGAAACTGGTAGATCTCTGCTGGTGTATGGAGCCTTTTCTTGCTCTAGGCATAGAAGAAAGAGGCTTATGCATAACCAAGGAAGCACTATACCCTGAAACAACATTTCTGTTCATAAATCATCCTTTCCATGGTCTCACAAAGTACTCTAGCCTCAGTTTTTCAAGTATTTCCATTTGCAGATGATAATTTGACATGTGTGTGTAAAACTACAATTGATTTTTTCTCAAAGTGTCTGCAGGGTTCTGGGGTTATAACTTTGTTGGTAGAGTGCTTGTCTAACATGCATAAAAGTCTGGGCTCAGTTCCTAGCCCTTCAGCGAACCGGGCATGGTCATGTAGCACTTGGGAGGTAGAGGGAAGGAGGACCAAGAGGTTCAAGGTCAGCCTTGTCTACATAAGCCAGTTTGGAATTCATGAGACTCTGTCTCCAAGGTTTCCAAATTTCAAAAAACTAAGAATGTATTCTCTTGAAAAAAAAATGTTTTACGTCAGTGGGCTCTTTATTGCTTCTTGGGTATGGGGCTCTGGAGCTCTTGGTGGGTCCGTTCTGTCTCCTCATTGCCACCACAGGTTTCTGGCTTCCCAGGATGCCCTGCAAATGGCCTCCATGCACAGATCAGGGCAGTACTTGTTCTTTCGGGTCATGTGCCTGATGCTGCTGAGGGTGGCCTGAGCATTCTTGTTGATGGTGGTCCTTACTTAAGAAGTGGCTAGTTTTTGCTGATCTCTGTTTCAAATTGCCATGACCTCTTTGCCATCAGTCACAGGCTCCAATCCTACAGTCTTGTGGTGAATCAGCTCGTTGTAGCTGAAGGAGTTGTGGGCCTTCAGATTAGTGGCTTTGGTGCTATGAGTCTGCTTATTTCTCTTGATTGGGAAGGAAACAGGAGCAGCTCCAAGTGTCCATCCACTGCACATGTGCAGACATGGAGGTGGCACCTCTCCCTATAGCAGCCAGAGAGTGGTCTTGAAATTCTTGTACTCTTGATATTAATGTCTTTAGCTCTCTTTCATTGTGTCAAGGTTTCAAAATACTGTCGTTGTTCAGGTCAGATCTGAATAAAGATTCTAGATCTAAACCCCATACCTCAAAAGCCTCCCTGTGAAGGAAGCTTCTCAAAACCCGGGAGGAGTCAACAAAGGAAAAGCCCATTTGTCACCTGAGTCCAGAATATGACAGCTTGCCTACTGAGTTGTCACCTAGTATCAATTTGTCCCTGGCTTATATAGAGGTCACATAGCTACCCAGGATAAAGACTAAGTCCTAGTTTCTCTTAGTGAGGTGTGGTGTGACTTTTCTAGGAAGATATGAACCAGTGTCTGTTTGACCCAATGTTGTTAGAGAATCAATAACAGAACAAAGAAATGACTCTATCCAAGCATAATTTGGTGAACCAACCAGTTTGAGATTATTTACAAGAACATGGGCAATGTATGGGCAGTTATGGCACTGAACAAGTCTTTTTCCTCTCCACCTAACAAGCATTAACTGCTAATGGGACTCTGCTAGACTGCTAGAGACTCATAAGCACTGAACTTGTCATTTTTCCCCCCATACAAACTCTAGCCCTGCACAAATCTTGCCACATTTGTTCTGGGGCAGCCCCATGTCTTAGTTTGGTTTCAATTGCTGTGATAAAACACCATGACCAAAAGTAACTTGGGGATGAAAAGGTTTATTTCAGCCTACAATTCCAAACAGACTCCATCTAAGTAAGTCTGGGCAGGAACCTGGAGGCAAGAACTGAAACAGAGGCCATGAAGGAAGGTTGCATATGCTTATTGGTTTGGCTTGCTGGGTTTTACTGTGTAGCCCTGGCTGTCCTGGAATTCACTCTGTAGACCAGGCTGGCCTCAAACCTAGAGATCTGCTTGCTCTGCCTCCTAAGTGCTGGGATTAAAGGTCTGTACCACTACTGCCCGGCTCAGCCTGCTTTCTCATGCCACCCAGGACCACCTGCTCAGGGAGGGTTGGACCTTCCCACAGCAATCATTAATTAAGTAAATGCCCTTCACTTTGATGGAGGCCTTCTTTAAATTGAAGAGACAATTATAGCTTGTGTCAATTTGATAAAACAAACAAAAAACAAAACAAAACAAACAAACAAACAAATCAAATCAAAAAAGCCCCAAAAACCTAAGCAGGACACTCTTCTATCAGCCTTTTCTTTTTCTTAGCATCTCTTGACTACTTTAGCACTTCTTGAACACAATTTACATTCCAGTCTAAATCATTTGGAGCCATAGAGCATTTTCCATTCTATAAAGTGTGATGGCTCATGATACCTTTTGTACCAGCACTTGGGAGGTGGAATCGGGTGAGGCCAGACTAGACTACAGAGTGAGTTCTAGAAACCCTGTCTCCAAAAACCAACCAACCAGGCCGGGCAGTGGTGGCACACGCCTTTAATCCCAGCACTCGGGAGGCAGAAGCAGGTGGATTTCTGAGTTCGAGGCCAGCCTGGTCTACAGAGTGAGTTCCAGGACAGCCAGGGCTACACAGAGAAACCCTGTCTCGAAAAACAAAACAAAACAAAACAAAACAAAAACAAAAAACAAACAAACAAACAAAAAAACCAACCAACCAACAAATAAAAATCCTGTTCCACCCACAAGTCCAGAAAAACCACTGAAGTCCTATTCCCTGCTGATTTAGCCTCTCTTGCTCCCTCCCTCCTCTCTTTTTTTCTTGGTGTTTCTGGTTTGCTTTTCTATTGCTGTGATAAACACCATGACCAGAAACAACTTGGGAAAGGATTTATTTCATCTTACTGGTACAGTCTATCATGAATGGAAGCTAAGGCAGACGGCGAGACTGGACTTGATGCAGAGATAGTGGAGGGATGGCACTTACGGCTCGCTCCTCTGGCTCACTCAGATATATTTTTTATATGTAATTCCAGCTCCAGCAGATCCAACACCTCCACCTTCTTTGTGTACATACCCACAATCAGCACATACATACACACAATTAAGAAAGTCTATCAGAGAGAGAGAAAGAGAGAGAGAGAGAGAGAGAGAGAGAGAGAGAGAGAGAGAGAGACAGGGAGGGAGAGAGAGAGAGAGAGAGAGAGAGAGAGAGAGAGAGGGAACGAACCAGAGTTCTATTTCCAGCATCCACATCAGAAGGCTGAGTCATCTGTAACTATAGCTCCAGGGATTTCAAGAACTTTTTCTGGACTCCTTGGGGCCCTGAAAGTGTGTGTGTGTGTGTGCGCGCACACACACACACACACACACACACACACACAATTTTAAAAGTTCCCCAATTCAGGCAGTTGAGATAGTTGAGATGCAGAGTAGTTGCTGATTATACCCGGCCTGTATCTGCTGATTCATATGTTTTCTTTTCCTCTGTATTAAATATTGGGTCTCACCGGGATTTTCTGTTACTTCTACCTCCCCACCCCACTGTCCAATACTTCGTATGGGCTCTAAGTTTTCAGATCCTAGAAGAGATTCTAATTTGTACTCTTTCCTTTATGTGAGAAACAATACACATACACAAAGCTTGCAGTGGTGGCACATGCTTTTGATCCCAGCATTCAGTAGGCAGAGGCAGGTGGTCTCTGAGTTTGAGACCAGTCTGGTCTATAGAGTGAGTCCTAGGACAACTAGGGCTACACAGAGAAACCCTGTTTCAAAACAAAGCAAACAATCAGCCCCCCCCAACAAACTGATAATTCTACCTCATCATTTTCACTCACCTTCTTCCAAAAACATTAAACAAAACAAAACTGGTACTCTGTACTATGTAGCCCTGGCTGGTCTGGAACTCAGTACATAGATTAAGTTGGTCATATATTCACACAGATCTGCCTGCCTGGTGCTGGGATCAAAGGCATGCAGTGGCTGACTCTTCATTTTCTTGATAATTCAGCCCCTTATGTGGGCTCCTTCTTTCTGAAGAAATAGCTGAACCTCAGTTGCATGTCTTATGGCAAAGTTCACATAACTGATGCCATAATCTGTTTACACCCCCATCCCATATGTTCCAGTTTCAGACACTGTAATATATTCTCTACTATGTCAGCCATTTCAGGGTGCTATGTACTCTGTACTCATGTAGTAGGCCCCCTTTTATCAAGGAGTCAGGTATTACATTTCCATATAGAGAAAGAGTAATTCAGTGATTCTCCCCTAAATGCTCCACCTTCGCAGGCAGTAGCATCTCAGTTACATGTCTTATCACCCATAGCAGGGGCAAAGCAATGGCACCATAACGAGAACATGACATTCCATACCCCATGGGGAAGGATGGCCATATCAGAAATGCCTGTGTGCCAGCTCTACCCTCAAATGGCTTAGTTTCAGTTGCAGGTCTTATCACGCACAGCAAGGACTGTACAACTTACTCTTCCCAAACTTTACTCCTCCCCATCTCATCTTTGATTCTGTTCCTCAACTGTTCAGGTAACAAGTGTTGTTTTTTTCTGGAGACATGTGAACAAAATACCTATTCATCCTAAATAAGGCATCCTAAATAATGGCCGACTAAATAAATAAATCTACCCAAGTTTAGCTTGAGCCAATGAGGGTTGCTTATAGAAGAATGAGCAAGGGGTTGCTGATAGGAACATGGGCAACTTATGGCAGCTATACCACCCAAGAGTCTCTGACCTTCTCCAGTCATTCACTACTTGTATGTCCTTGAGTAGGGGAGGAGCATTGTACACTGACTCTGGAGCCCCTTTCCTATCAGGGGATATTATTATCCACCAGTGGGCCCAATCTTATATAGACAAACAGCTGTTCTGATTCCAAGATGGCAACAGCACGTTATGTCTGGAGGACAGTTTCGACAATTGTGGCTATGTAACTAAATTCTGGCCAGTAGAGTATAACTGGGAAAGTCCTATGATGTGCCCTATAACAAGGAGATTTAGTTTTGCTTTTTCAGCTTTGGTGGCTGGAATACAGATACCAGGCTGGGGAGGAGAATATGGATATAAAGTCTGGGCTTCAGCAACTATTTGGAAATAGATAAAAGCCATTTAGTGAATAGAGAAAGACAGTAAGAAGGAATCTAGCCCTTGAAGTTGAATGTAGCCTGACATACTCTAAATTGTACATCTTTGGCTTCTTTTATGGCAGAAAAATAAACCTGTACCTTGTTTCAAGTTTGGACTTTTTTGTCTTTTTGGGGGGTTAGGGGGAACAGGGTCTCACAATGTAGTTCTAGCTATCCTGGAACTCACTGTGTTGATCAGGATGGCCTCTTGAACTCACAGAGATCTGTTTGCCTTTGCTTCCTGGGTGCCCAGTGCTGGGATTAAAGGCATGAGCTAGCATGTGTGGCTCTTTTTGTTTTTTTGTTTTTGTTTGTTTGTTTGCTTTTTTTTTTTTTTTTTTTTTTTTTTTTGCCAAGGCTGACCTCAAACACTTGTATTGCAACCTCCCTTGCCTCAGCCTCCAGAAAGTTCGGATTAAAGATGTACAATATCATTTTTGTTTGCTTATGTCCAAGAAAACCTAATCATAAACAATAATGTTGTAATTGCCTTTTCTCAAGCATAGCAAATAGCTATCACATGAAAAATATTTAGAAACAATATACTGATCATACAGTTTGGCCAGTACAGTTGTTAGGATCAGCTACAAATCAAATGTCAGGAAATGCTGTAATTTCAACAAGTGGGAGGCAGATAGAGTTTGAAGTAATATGGGTTACATTGTAAGATTCTGTTTTAAAAAAAAAAGCCAGCCAGGCAGTGGTGGCGCACACCTTTAGTCCCAGCACTTGGGAGGCAGAGGCATGCGGATTTCTGAGTTCAAGGCCAGCCTGGTCTACAGAACTAGTTCCAGGATAGCCAAGGGTACACAGAAAAACCTTGTTTAGCAAAACAAAAGAAACCAATGAATAAAAATTTAAAAATAAGGTACAGGAACTTTTCCCTCCCACCTTAAGGTGTTCCATCTTCTCTTGGATTTGCTTGTAAAGCTGAACTGGAGCATTCATAGAGATTTTTCAGTTTTCTTCAGCTTTGAAAGGAAACCAAGAAGCAAAAGAGGTGAAGTCATTTGTTCAACTGGGACAAGCAGTGTGAGAAGTCTATAAGTGAAGGGCAGTCGTTGAACTATTAAGATGAGCTTTATTCTACTATGATTCATCTTTAATCAATGTGCTCACAAAAGACTAATTCCTTTTTCACTTAAGACAAGGTCTCATATAGTCCAGGTTGGCCTTGCTCTTAACTGAGTATAACTTTGAACTCCAAATCCTCATGCCTCCTCTTCCTAAAATGCTGGATTACAAGCGTGCTCCTGTGTCTCAAAATGTAGTTCTCTAAATTACTTCAACACTCGGTCACTAACAGAAAATGGCAGAAACCCAGCCTACTCTACGCTATAGTTTATGATCTGGATTTGTTTATTTATGTCTAGGAAGGCAGCCCGATTTGCAGCAGGAGCTGAGCAATGTTTCGGCAATCGGCTGCAGTTCCTTGAACGATTGCTGGGGCGCTCTTCCTTTGATGTCTGGGCGTTCGTGTGTTCGATGATCTTTTGCGGCGTCTTCTTGGTTGATGTCTCCAGAGCGGCGGCGGCGGCGGTGCCAGGACCTGGACTGAGTTATCCCGGAGGCTCCGGGCTCTGGCCGCTTTCTTCCGCTGGTCGGTCGAGCGGACCCTCGCTTCCTTCGGCCTCACCCCGCCTTCCGTCCGTGGCTCCGTACGCTCGCTGGCCTTCGGGCGGAGCTCTCACTGGCCTCGCAGGTAGGCCCGGGAGGAGCCTGGGAGGCCCGGTCCGGCATCCTTCCGCCAAAGGCAGGAGACCTTGGCGCCGGCCGGTGGGCGAGCGCGCGGCCCGCCGGGGCGCGCGTCGTGAAGGGGGTTGCGCCCGGGGGCGCGGCCGGAGGGCGGCCCGGAACTGAGCGAGAAGCCGGAAGAGGGAGAGATGCTGAAGCTGCCGGCCGGGTTCTGTAGAGAGGGTCCTGGACGCGTGTCGTCACCCCTAGATTATGGGAGCTTGGCTCTCTTAGATCCTATTCCCTCTCTCCTTTCCTGCAACTCAGGTTCCGAATGTCATGCCTCAGTTGCACTGGGGACCCCCTTGGAGTCCAGCCTTGGAGAGCCCTTTGAGTAGGTGGAAGCTATTGAAACTAGGCCCTCCACCTCCTTGGAAAGAAATGTCACGTTCTATCCTTTTGGGGTAGGGAAACGGGGGCTGAGGTATAGGACGTGACTTTTCCCTATGACTCCGACAGACCATTAAATGTGCTGTAAGTTTCTTTTTTGTCTTTAACAGTTCACTCTTCTATTTCTCCCATTTTACTAGTCACTTTTTACTTGACAGTGATGTCTCATTTGACTACTTGGAACTCTTTTTTTCTTAGAAACATATATTGTGTTACTGGAGGCTTCAAACATTAAGGGAGCAAGTGATTTTTTGACTGGATTTGTTTTTTCGAAGTTTGTATCGTTTTAGCAAAAGTAGTTAAGGATAGTTTATTTTTGTTTTCTCATAAATAATTTTGTTTACTTCCACTTTACTTCTGATTAATACTGATTCCACTCCAACTTGCTCTGGAACTCTTTCTGCCATGGTGTTATGTACTTAGTGCAAGATGGAAGATGGTTAAGACTTTGAATTCATGTTCTTGTCTTGTGGAAGTCTTTTCTTGGAGGTTTCTAAAGGGAATCCAAGGAGTCTCTTTTGAAACTTTTTTTTTTTTTTTTTGTATTTGGTTAGTGGTTTAGACATTTTATTCAAGAGTTCAAAAGTCTGTGTAGAAGTTATTCAAACATAATTAAATTGAAAAGGAATCTTGTGGATTTCACTATGTTTCTCTTTTCTTTCTCAAGGTCTTAAGGTCTAAGTGTTTTTGTTAATTTCATTTGATCAAGTGTCATGATCCTAATCTGTCATGATCCTAATCTGTCATTCTTTGTAGAAAAAAAGTCTTGGAGGTCATTACAGATTGGATATGTTTCCACAGTATGCAGAATTCATAGGAGAATGCCTTTAAGGGAGAACAGGTTGTGAAAATCTGTTTCTACACACTTTTAAGATGCTTCATGAACTTTGGAAAGATGATAGAATTTTACGTTGTTTCTCTGATATTTTCTTTAATGTATGTGTAAGGTCAGTGAGGTTTATTATTCTTTCTCTTTAGTAGTGCTGGGAATTTTGAACCCAAGGCCACATGCATGTGCTCTGCCACAGAGCTACACCCCTACTTTGAGATCAGCAAGATTTAACTGAAGGTGATTGATGAATGATTGTGTGTCTGTCTGCACACAGGCATGCCATGCATGCATGTGGATGTCAGAGGACAATTTTAAGGAGTCATTTCTCTCCTTCCAGCACATGCTTCCCAAGTGAATTCAGGTTACCTGGCTTGACAGTAATCCCATTTTATTTTCTGAGCCATTTTGATGGTCCATGAAAATCAAATCTTTTGATCATAAGCAATTTCTTAGTTATCAGGACCTTGGCACTTTTTTAAAGTGTGTAGACTCTAGATTGGGTAATTAAGCCAAAATTATATATTCTCTGAAAAGAACTTTTATGATGGAAAAATATATACCAAAGCAAAGAATGTAAAGGTAGAAGTAACATTGTCTGCTGGGAATTTATAATTGTAAGTGATGTCTTAGTGACTCCTAATGAATGACAAATAAAAAATGGCGGTTGCTATGTATGTCATGAAGAAAAAGGTTAGAAACATTTTGAATGTTTCTGTAAGAAAGAACTGGCAGAAGTTTAAGTTGAATTGAGAAAGATAACGAACTTGGTATTGGGTGAAGTTAATAGGATTGAGACTCTTAAGCTTCTCTTTTCTTTTCTTTTCTTTCTTTCTTTTTTTTTTTTTTTTGAGACAGGGTTTCTCTGTGTAGCCCTGGCTGTCCTGGAACTCACTCTGTAGACCAGGCTGGCCTCGAACTCAGAAATCCACCTGCCTCTGCCTCCCAAGTGCTGGGATTAAGGGTGTGCGCCACCACTGCCTGACAGCTTCTCTACTTTTCTATAGAATTCATACAAGTTTTACTTGATTAATTTTTGTACGATTTTTTTGTTTGTGTATTGTTGTTTTGGAGTTTTTGAGGCAGGATCTCTTGTATTCCAGGCTAGCTTCAAATTGACTGTGCAGCTGAGGATGACCTTGAGCTCATTGATCCTCCTGCCTCTACCTCAAGTACTGGATTACCAGTGTGAACCACTACTTGACGATTTATCTTGGGAATTGCCAAAGTCAATTTGGGCTGTCTCCTGGAATTTCAGAAATGGTCACATTATGACTGAATTAGTCTATATTTTGGTAAGATGGTTCTTGTGGATAGTTAAGAGATATAAGCTTCAAATAGCTGTGGCTGTACATTTTTTAAATTCCAACACTCCAGAGACTGAGGTCAGCCTGAGTTAACATCCTGAGACTGCCTCAAGAAACAACAACAACAAAAACAACAACAACCAAAAAAACCAACCCAAGACAAAAAAGACAAAAGCCTCTGAGTGTTTTCTGGAATGTGGCCTGGACCAGAGTTACTGAAATAAACTGCTCTTTTTTTTTTAACTAAAAGAGGAAATGCTTTTTCTTTTTTAATGTTTATTTATTTTATGTGCATTGGTGTTTTACCTGCATGTATGACTATATGAAAGTATCAGATTCCCTGGAAGTGGAGTTGCAGACAGTTGTGAGCTGCCATGTGGGTGCTGGGAATTGCATCCAGGTCCTCTGGAGGAGCAGCCAGTATCTTAACTACTGAGCCATTTCTCCAGCTCTGAAAAGCTTATGTTTTTATACTGTATAATTTGTAATATATTTTCAGTGTGTGTTAGGGGAATTATAGGACTTTTATTCTTTTGGTGTTTTTTTTTTTTATCTTGCTTTATTAATGCTGAATCTAAATTTTTATGGACTTCATTCAGTATCATCATGAATGGATAGTTTAACTCAATGTATTTCCTCGTCATCTATCTTACTTTTAAATAAATTAGGAAAAAAGCGTTACTGCTGAGTGTTGGTGGCACACACCTTTAATCTCAATACTTCGGAGGCAGAGGCAGGCAGATCTGAGTTTGAGACCAGTCTAGTCTAAAGAATGAGTTCCAGGACAGCTAAGGCTATACACAGAAACCCTCTCTCCAAAAACCAAAACAAAGATAAAATCGTGTCAACATATCAACATATCAAGGTCTTTCAAAAAAGATAGGTCTCAGCCTTGATAGAGTTATTTTGGAATGGGATATAAATATTTTGTCCTGTGGTTTAGCATACAAAAACAATAAAACCAACTCAGAAGTACAACAAACTGGAGTGCCTTAGTCATCATAGTCCTTGTTTCTTTCTCCAGTTTCTCATAAGCTCAAGGCTTTCAGTTTATTACGGTCTCTGCACATCCAGAAGTGTGCCCTACAACAGCCTGCCTCTGTGCTTTGGACAATTTTGCTGTTTTGTTGTTTTGGGATTGTAATTTATATACTTTTTTCTTTTTTAACCTCTCGATCACAGGTTGAGCTTTTGAAATTTTTTCCTTTTCCTTTTTGTGATTGAGCTAGCCCAGTACATAGAGCAGTGGTGGTTCAGTGGAAGACTTCTTGCTTTCCCAGTGTGCATATAGAAATGCATATTTGGAACCGGATGTTGCCTCTGTCCTTGGTTTAGGCATTCATGGAATCCCTGTCTCAATCTGCACCAGTAAACAAATGTAAAAAACAAACGGAAATCTACATTCATGAACTTGTCTTTCTTTAAAAAAAACAAAACAATTTTAAAACAGTGTTCAAGTGCTACTTCTGTGCTCTCCTAGAGCAGCAATCTTAGATATCATTCAGGTTAGTAGTCTTTCTTTCAAGGCAGCCTTGTGGTAGTCACTGAGGGTAGGATAGGATGAGCTGTGTGGAGCATTGGCGATTCAGTGCTGTTTCTCGCCTTCCCAGTGTGCATGTAGGAAGGCACATGTATTTGGAACTGCTAGTGAAAGGTTTGGAGGCTGCATGCAGACTTACTTGGGCACCTCCCCTCCCCTTGTAGTTAGTCTTCTGTGTTTGTAGGTAAGGGTTAACTGCTTCTTGACTTGTCCTCTGTCTCTTTTGCTCTTAGAATTGATAAGCTATTTCTCTAGGTAAACCTTTGCTTTGCATTTGAGTCCACGTTATCCTTGAATTCCTGATTCTCTTATTTCTACCTTCCTAGTACTGGAATTATAAGCATGAACGAACACACCTGGCCTACGTAAGCTGAAGATCAGGGCTTTGTGCTTGCTAGGCAAGATCTCTGTCTGCTGAGCTACATCCCCAGCCTCACATCAAGCTAATTTTTAGTTGTGACTTTTCTTTCAACCCCTGTTCAGACTTTGCTATTTTCTGGAAATATAAAGCTCATTAGATACATTAGATCAACGATACAGAAGTTGATAGGAGTGTTCCTACCCTTGTGAAGTTTATTCCAGTGGAGAGTGTAGTTGGTAAGGAGTCTGGTAAGGGTGGGAATTTAGGCCGAAACAGTGGAGTAAGGTAGGTAGGTATTAGGTGTTCCTTTCATGGCATCTGTCTCACTGAAAGACTGCAGTCATGATATAATTCTGTAAGTTCTTTTCCTGCCACTACAATGAAAAAAAGCGTCGCCCCCCATCCCTATTTTCTGAGATAGGTCTTACTGTGTTTTCCAAGCTGAACTGATCCTCCTATCTCAGCCTCCCAAGTGCTAGGATTATAAGCTGCCCCACCATGCCTGGTGTACTGGCTGGTTTTGTGTGTCAACTTGACACAAGCTGGACTTATCACAGAGAAAGGAGCCTCCCTTGAGGAAATGCTGCCTTGAGATCCCGCTGTAAGGCATTTTCTCAATTAGTGATCTAGGGTGGGAGGGCCCATTGTGGGTGGTGCCATTCCTGGGCTGGCAGTCTTGGGTTCTATAAGAAAGCAGGCTGAACAAACCAGAAGCAAGGAAGCAAGCCAGTAAGTTACACTCCTCCATGGCCTCTGCATCAGCTCCTGCTTCCTGACCTGCTTGAGTTCCAGTCCTGACTTCCTTTGGTGATGAACAGCAGTGTGGAAGTGTAAGCTGAATAAGCCCTTTCTTCCCCAACTTGCTTCTTGGTCATGATGTTTGTGCAGGAATAGAAACCCTGACTAAGACACCTGTCTACAATAAAAAATTTCAGTTAAGATTGGTACATGTACTATTTGTCTGATACATTGGGTTTGACGTTGGCATGCTTGACTATGACTTTAGCTTTTTTACTTATGTGTCTTGAGTTTAATTAGTTTTCATTAGTTTTTTTCCTAATTACATATTCTTTAGAGGTTGAATTTACTGAATTTGAGTGCAGAATACTCGCCTGTAGGTGCATTTGTACTGAAGAATAAGGTGAAGTATGTAGTCAGTCTTAGGTTAGATTTAGTAGACTTACGACATTGAGAGACGAGTTCTTGTTTGGGTTCTTTCTGCCAAAAAATTAGACAACATCTGCAAAGATTGTTTTTCCTGTTGCTTATTGAAATTGTGTTTCTCTTTTCAAGACACACTGAGGAAATTTTACTTTTTGTGACTTGTTTATTCTGCTGGATAAAGTGTGTGTTCTCCCCGGCTGCAGGGCACACGGGTGTTTGAGAAGCAAACTGGAGATTTTCAGACTAGCTGACCAGGCAAAAGTCACTTGTCAGTAACATGTGGTACATGATTATGATCCCAGCACTTAGATGGTGGAGGTAGAAGGATCAGGAGTTCAAGATCGTTCTTGGCTACATAAGCAAGTTCTAGGCTGGCCTAGGCAACATGAGGTTCTTACTGTTCTATCAAAAGAAAACATATCTCTTCCAAACTTTTTTCCCCTTCCTTGAGTCATGGTCTCTTGTGTAACCCAGACAAATCTTGAACATGTGATCTTCCAGCCTTAGCCTCCCAAGTGCTGGCATGTACTACCACATCCAGCCTAAACTCTTAGTAGTTGTTACAACCTCAGTAACTAAGTAGCCTGGTTATAAATCCTAGAACCAGTGCTTACTAGCTCTCAAGGCAAGTTACTTAACATTCCAGTTTCTTCATCTGTTAAATATTGAGTTGTGAGAAATTAATTATTGTGTAGAATACTTCCAATAATTTATGTGCTTGTAGTTATCATCATTAGTACAATCAGTTAATGTTTATATGTGTTCTTCAAAAGAAGAACAAATAGGCCAGACATGGTGGTGAATGCATTCAATCCTAGTGCCTGGAAGGCAGAGGCGGATCCCTGTGAGTTTCAGTCCAGCCAGGGCTTCATACTGAGGTTCAGGTTAGCCAGGGCTACATAATGAGACCCTGTCAGAAGAAGAGGAACAAGAGCAGCAGCAGCAGCAGCAGCCACAGGAGGAGGAGGAAGAAGAGGAGGAGGAAAAGGAGGAAGAGGAGGAGGAGGAGGAGGAGGAGGAGGAGGAGGAGGAGGAGGAGGAGGAGGAGGAGGAGGAGGAGGAGGAGGCAGCAATAATAGTGATGCTTAGTTTGAAGTGTTGGAGCTTTTGAGAAAACTTCCAACAGGGAACAGGGAGGAATGTGAACTGTGAATCTGCTGCTTGCTTCCCCCAGAACCCTTACGTTACCCAAAGGGTGAGCCTTCACTGGTGAGGGAAGCCTGGAAAGTAACAGGATCAGAAACTTAGTTCTAAGTATAAGAAAGATGACAAAGTTTTGTGAGACATTGTAGCAAAACAGGCAGAGCTGTTTTAGAATAGAACATTCAGGTAGAAAACATTTAAATAAGCATTTGAATTTTGCTATTTGAACTAATTCAAGTTGAAAAATTTAGAAGAAGGTGATTAAATGAGTGAAAAAAATATTTAGGGGACAGTCGGCTATGAAATCAACTCAGATAAACTGGAATAATGAATGTATTTGTTACATAATGACATGGACTAAGGATCCTATTAGAGTTAGTTTTCTATTACTTTTATCTTTTATGAGCTGTTGTAAATTGGTGGTTATTTAAGTCATTTTTAGTTTAAGTCTGTCTAATAATCCCACTATCATTAAAAAAACTCTAATGATTATGATAGTTTTATTTATTTATTTATGTATTTATTTATTAATTATTTTTTGAGACAGGGTTTCTCTGTGTAGCCCGGGCTGTCCTGAAACTCTCCCTGACCAGGCTGGCCTTGAACTCACAGAGGCCTGCCTTTGACTCTCGCGTGCTAGGATTAAAGGCAAGTGCCTGGATTTTTTTTCCATTTTTTAAATTTATGGGGCTGGAGAGAAGGCTCAGCAGTTAAGAGCACTGACTGCTCTTCTAGAGGTCCTGAGTTCAATTCCCAGCAACCACATGGTGGTTTACAACCATCTGTAATGAGAGCTGATGCCCTCTTCTGGGGTGTCTGAAGAGAGCAATGGTGAACTCATATACATAAAATAAATAAATCTTTTAAAAAATTATGTATTATATATAAATGGACATTTGTCTGCATATATGTCTGCACACCACCACCACCAACAAAAAACGGGTGTCAGATCTCATAGGACTATAGTGATAGATGGTTGTAAACTGTCACCTGGGTGCTGGGACTTGACAGTGTCACTGAGCCATCTCTCTTGCCCCAATATAGTCTTGATTTTTGTTTGGTTTGTTTTGGAGACTGGGTTTCGCTGTGTAACCCTCACTGTCCTGGAACTCACTCTGTAGATCACGCTGACCTTGAACTCAGATTAGTCTGCCTCTGCCTCCCTGTTGCTGAGTTTTTTTTTTGTTTTGTTTTGTTTTGTTTTTTGTGGACATGGGGTCTGGCAGTGTATTGTCTATGCTTGCCCAAACTCCTAGACTCACTCAAGTGGTTTTTTGGCTTTGGCTTCAGACCACAGGTATACATTGCCGTGACCTGCTTTTGAATGAATTCCATGACCTAATAATAATACTTGCTTTAAAAACATTATGCCAGTTTCCATGTGAGGTGTGGTTTGGAAAGAAAGAAATGAGGGAAGCATAGTTGGGAAGCAATTTAGTAGGCCAGGCAAATGCTAATGATAGTTTAGATTAGGCAGTGGAGATGGAGGGAAGTAGACAGATTCAGAACATATTTTAGAATCAGGACAAGCAAGACCTAATGTTGGACGGGATGTAATGTGTAGGAGGAGGGAGGTATCGAGTATGAGCCCAGCCTTCTCCTGTGAGCATCTGGGTAGATGAAGTCGCCACATTTCAGATAGGAACAGGGGAAGAGCTGGTTTTGATGAATTGAGGAGTAGAATGAAGGCTTTGTTTTTGTCACACCAAGCACGAGATGCTAGTGAAGCACACATGGAGACTTTGAGTAAGCAATCTTCAGGCTGAGGCAGAAAGTTGCTGGAGGTAAATCTGGATGAAATTGCTATGTAGAAGATATTTATAACCCAGGAAATGGATGGGCTCACCTAGAGAAAAGAATAGAGTGGGGTGAGGGGAGCTCAGGATTGAGTCCTAAGGAATCTAAGGAAACCTAAGAGGCTGTTATTGTGGAAACAGAGCAGACCATTTCAAAAAAGACAGGATCAGCTGTATTTTGTTGAATTTAGCAACATGATTGATGGGTATGGCAAGAACAATGGTGGAGGACTGCAGGGTCGGGAGCCAGATGGAAGTGGGTTAAAGGAATGGGGAGAGAGGTAGTGGAGATGGTCTTCATGTTTTGATTGTAGTCAGTCTTACCATAAAAAAGCAATGCTGATTTCATTTTTTCTGTTCTTGACTGTCTTTGGTTGCTTGGTAGGAAGTTGTAAAGGGCTAGGATAGGAGGAATTTCTGTCAAAGAAATGATTCTCTCATGATCTTTAATCATTGGCCCTCAAGGGTAAAGGTTTTTTATTCTGTGTACTTTGAACCTTTGGTATCTTTGGCCTTTTTTCATCTTCCTGCCCAATATGTCTTGAACCTTTAAGTTAATTCTTTATTTTTTTTTTTACTGCTCTTGTTTCTTTTCCTTCTTTGTTTCTCCTTTTCTCTGTCTCTTTCTCTGCTTGGCTATTGTGCCAATTTTCCATGACGTTTAGTTCTCCTAACATTTTTTTTTAACTTATTAACTTAATTTTTGCTTGTTTGTTTGTTTGTGTTCCTGGTACCCATGGGTGCCAGAAGAAGGTTGTGAGCTGTCATGTGGGTGCTGGGAATTGAATCCAGGCCTTTTGGAAGAGCATAGACAGTACTATAACTGCTAAGCCATCTTTCCAACCCCCAAATTATTATTCTTAAATCAGAGATCAAAACTAACACCTGTAGCTTCCATAGAGCATGTGTAGTTTGAGAGTTGTTGGGTAGGCCTAAATTGAGACTTCAAATCAATGTCTGTAAATATTTTTTAAGATTTATTTTATTTATATATGAGTATATATATATATGAGTATATATGAGTGTATATATATGAGTGTGTGTGTGTGTGTGTGTGTGTGTGTGTGTATGAGTACACTGTAGCTCTCTTCAGACACACCAGAAGAGGGCATCAGATCCTATTACAGATGGTTGTGAGCCACCATGTGGTTGCTGGGAATTGAACTCAGGACCTCTGGAAGAGCAGTCAGTGCTCTTAACTGTTGAGCCATCTTTCCAGTCTGTAAATTTTTTAAAAACATTATAGACAGTCTACTGTAGGCCCAGGTTAGTCTTGGAGTCTCTGTATAGAATGACCTTGAATCTTCCTGCCACTATCATCACAACCAGAGTCTTTTGATAATTTTGCTTTTTGAGGAACTAGGTTTTTCTAGCATTCTGGTTTTAAATTATTTGCATTTTACTGATGGGATAATTAGAGTACAGCATCTGTGTGGTTTTAACTTCCCATCATCCTTAGAGTCAGTCAGTGATAGAATTAAGAATTTAAGACTCTTAATCATGTTCTTTGTCTAAGGTGACCTATATAAAGCCATATTGCATTTACATGAAGCTGTACAAAATGGACTTCCTATATTTTATAATTTCTGAAAGGGATATCATTCAAGTGGTGTTAAGCAGATGTTCTCTTTCCACAGAGAACAGGACAAGAGGGAATATATCTTAATTGGTGACAGGGATATGGATTGCTTGTTAGAACTTCCTGACAACAAGATACTGAACCATTACCAAGGGTGATTGTGAAGTATCTTCCCTAAAGAGTTAATAACTACCTTTTTGGGATGATGTAGGTACAGACTTGTTTTGAAATAAGGGAGATGATGAAGATGGCATTCTCAGATCCCTAGTAACCTAGGACAGAACTGCTTGATAATTAACCAGAACAATATCTTTGCCATTTTAATAAGTATATTTTCATTGTTCTCACAAAGAAATAATCAATAATGTGTGAACTGGGGACTGTGGAGATAGATGGCTCTGGTGAAGTAACTGCTGCACATGCTGAGTTCAGATTCTTAGTGCTCAGGTAAAAGCTAGGTGTGGTAGCTTGTGCCTAATCTCAGTTCTGGGGTGGGTTGGGGAGTGGGGAAACTGGAGGATTCCTGGAGCATGCTGGCTAGTCAGTGAAGTCAAATTGGGATACTCTAGGTTTTGTGAGAGACCTTATCTCAAAAACTAAAAAGAGGGTGCTAGAGCAATGGCTCAGTGCTTAAGAGTACTTATTGCTCTTGCAGAGGACCTGAGTTTGGTTTCCAGAACCTGTATGTAGCTCACAACCACTTGTAACTCCAATTCCAGGGTATATAATGCCCTCCTCTGACCTCCTTAGACACCGGGCATACATGTTATGCACATACATACATGTAAAACACTCATACACATACAAAACCAAGTCTTTAAAAAGCCAAAATGAAGAGCTATTAGGAAGACACCCGACTTTGGCTTTTACATGGACATGCACCCAGAGCACCCCCATTCACACACACAGAAGAGAGTAGGTGAATTGAGCCAGGGGTGGTTGGACATGTCTGTGGGACATGGAGGCTGGAGGATCAGTTATTAAAGGCCAGTCCTGCCTCCATGGTATGTTGGAGGCTAGCCTGGGTCATATGAGACCCTGTTTTAAGAAAAAGAAAGGATTGGGCGGTGGTGGTGCACGCCTTATAATCCCAGCACTTGGGAGGCAGAGACAGGCGGATTTCTGAGTTCAAGGCCAGCCTGGTCTACAGAGTGAGTTCCAGGACAGCCAGGGCTACATAGAGAAACCCTGTCTCGAAAAACCAAAAAAAAAAAAAAAAAGAAAAAAGAAAAAAGAAAAAGAAAAACAAAACAAAAAAAAGGAAAAGAGTACATAATAAAACCAAACCAATTTGTCAAGCCTGGTAAAATATAGTATTGGTGTTCTGAATCTTTCTCCTATGTCCTTGATGAATCATGAACACTCATCCTTGTCTTAAAATTTTTTCTTTTTATATTTACTAATTGGGGTGAGTTATGCATGAATGCTATGGTGAACTTTTGCAGGTCAGAGGACAACATTCAGAAGTCTGTTCTTCTACCATATGGACTCTGGGATTGGAACTCAGGTGCTTAGGTTTGGTGGCAGGTGTCTTTACTGATTGAGCCACCTTGCTAGCTCCTGTGTTCCTTATCAAAGGAGGATTTCTACTCTGTATGAATCATCATTCTTCCTATGCAACAGATCAAAGCCACCACCTGCAGCTTCTATAGAGTATGTGATTTGAGTTTTCTCTATCAAGTGTTGTGATCATCTTGTTCCACAGGCTTGCCTGTGATAGAGACTCTTGTAAAATTGCTTAAGAGGTTGGTGAGATGGCTCAGTCAGTAAAGTGCCTGCTGTGCAAGCATGAGGACCTCCTATACCCATGTAATAGCCAGATGCAGCTGTATGTACCTGTAACCCAGTGCTGAAGGGAAAGAGATCCATGGATGCTTGAAGCTTATTTATTGGCCAGCCAGTAAGCTCAGTTGAACAGTTTTATGTTCAGCGAGACACTGTCTCACTGCAATGGAGGAAGAAGATATCTAGAGTTTACCTCTGGCACACCCATGAAGAACCCCCTCACCCCAGTGTATCTACACACAAGTTAGTTGAGGACCTGGCAATATAGCTTAGTTGATAGAGTGATTCTTTAGGTTGCATGAAGTTCTAGGTTTGATCCCCAAGCATTGTATATACCAGACAGATGACACATGCCTATAATCATAGCACTCTGGAGATGGAGGCAGGGTGATCAGGAATTCAAGGCCAACCTGGGCTATATGAGACTCTCTGGGAAAAAAAAAAATAGCACTTGGGAGGCACAGAGAGGTGAATTGCTGAGTTTGAGGCCAGCCTGGTCTGCAGAGTGAGTTCCAGGACAGCCAGGGCTACACCATTGCCAGACATACCAGAGTAACAACATAGGTTTGGAAATTGAGCTTCCTTATTACATGAACCTCCAGGCTTGCCCATCTAATTGAGGATGTCAAGTGCAGTGTGTCATGTGGGACTTCGGGGATCAAGAAGAGAAATGTGTAGTTTTACAGAATTGAAACTGTGTATAGAATTGTAACCAGGACAGTTAGAAAGAAGCTAATGTGAGAGATTGTCTTTTTGCTCTGGTGAGAGTAGCAGGAATCTTCAAACCACATCACTTAGTACTTCCTTAAGGGAAGTTGCTATTCAGTATGGCAGTTAAAAGTTTTCCTATACATAGTTGTGGTCTCTTCCCTAGACTGAAAAGCCTTTGTTTTCAGTTCTTTGTTCCCTGTCACCTGCAGTAGCATTTCCTGTATAGTGATGTTGTACTCCAAAATTAGGATAAATGGAAGTAAGTTCAGTGAAAGTCAGCATATATCTTGTCTGTCTCTGTAAGACTTATGTATATGTAGAGGCTTGTACCAAACAATATTTGTTAAAATCCCTTTGTTTCGAAAAATCAAAAAAAAAAAAAATCCCTTTGTTGACATGTGATCAAATGGAAAGAAGGACCTCAGAAAAGAAGAAAACTGTTTTTGCAGCTTCGAGCTTCAACATTTGTTGGCTGTTAAAACAATTTCTAACCATTTTTCCTTTCTGGTCCTGGCTTTTAGAATGATGGCTCTGAGACTAATTAGTTATTATTAAATGCCTAGGCCATAAGCTTTGGCTCATTCCCTGACTAGCTCTTATTTAGCCATTTAAACTATTCTTTTTATTTTTGTTTTTACATTTTTAAAACTATTCTATATCTGCCTCTTGGCTAGTTACTTCTCTTCAGTCCCAGCTCTCTTCCTTCATCTACCTGGTCTGTCTCCTTGGTCCAGTCGGGCTCTCCCTTGAATCTCCCTTTGTCCTCTCACTATTTCCCAGAATCCTCTCTCTTCTTGCCAGTGTCCCACCTCCTGTATCCTGCCTGAGCTCATTGGCCATCAGCTTTTTATTGACAGGTGATGCTTCTAAGCGATTCTCTCTACAATTAGCTGTTTGATCATAGGCAAGTAACTTCACATTGAGCCAGGTCTGTCTGTAAATTAGTAATGGTTTGGGAGTGGATTTACAGAGATGTCATAATATAAGGCAACACTTTTTTTTTTTTTTTTTTTTTTAAATTATAAAACAGGGCTGGCCTGGAACTCAAAAAAGATTCCTCCCGTTTCTGTCTCATGAGCGCTGGGAATTAAAAATGCTAGCATTAAAGGCATGTACCACCATGCCCAACACATTTTATTTGTTTGTTTATTGTTTGTTTGTTGAGGTAAGGTTTCCCTATGTAGCCTTGGCTGGCCTGGAACTCCCTATGTAGACCAGACTGACCTTGAACTTATAACAAATACACCTACCTTTGTCTTCTGAGGGTTGGGATTAAAGATGTCCACATGCCCAATATGGTAGTGTTTAGTGGGGTTTTTATTTTTTGGTGGTTTGTTTGTTTAGTTTTTTATTATTTACATGTATGTACTTTTTCCTGCATGTTTGTCTGTACACCACTTGTGCGTCATGTCCAGACAGGCTAGAAAAAAGCATTAGATCTCCTGGAACTTATTATTGTGAGCTGCCATGTGGGTGTTGGGAATTGAACCTGGGTCCTTTGGAACAGCAACCACGAGCCATCTTTCCAATCTTTTTGTTTTGTTTTTGTTTGTTTTTATTTTTTTATTTTTATTTATTTTTTTGAGACAAGGTCATACTATAGTTCAGGCTGGCCTGGAACTCTGTATTCCAGGTTGGTCTTAATCTTGAAGCAATCATCCTGCCTTTGTTTCCTGATTGCTAGGATTATAGGTATATACCACCATGCCAGGCCTGTCTTCAAGTTTTCTCCTAAAAATAATGTGTATTTCTTCCTGTTTTGGGTCTACAGGCTAATTTCATGAAGGAAGAATAGAGGGGTCCTTTTGAAGACCTTGCATTTTTGCAGAACTCTTGAAAATGCTGCTTGCATACTGCCTGTATTCTGTCTTTCACTCTGGCAGAATGGCTCACTCAGCTGTCCTACATTAGCATGGTAAACATCTGCTAGCTTTGCCCTAGGCAGGAAGTGTCCTCTACCTGCCATCTTGCTTGGTGCTTAGAAAAGATTCATTTTTTTCCCCCTTTCTTTCCCCCCCTTCTATAATTTAGTGATTAAAAAGTGAAAAGATAGGTTGCAGAGAAATAGATGATGTGTATGAACACATTTTGTTACAAAACCCCAAACCTTAACTTGAATGGATATTGTATGTTGTATGAGTCACTGTGGTTTTAGGAGAATGGATTAGGAAAAGTTAGGAGGAAGAAAAATAGTGCACTTGAAAAACTTGTTACAAGTAACTTGAATGTTACTTTAAAAAATTAAACCGTTTTGATGTTGTATGTTTACATGCAGTCCTAAAAAGCAAGGGGACAGGTGTCCATCCATCCATCCATCCATCCATCCATCCATCCATCCATCCATTGATCCATTGTGTGTGGCCTTTTCGCTAGTTTTGCCCAGTTAGAATATCCTGGATAATCCTAGTACTTTTTTACAACCTGAGTATTGATATTGATGCAGGACATTTCTGCTACTACAAGGATGTCTTCTGATACCCTTTTCTAATCATCTAGTCTCCAAGTTAAAGTATCTAGGCTGGCAGTGCAGGGGTTAAATCGCAATAAAGCTTTGCTTAGAGATTCTATGGAGAACACATGGAGGAGCATGTGCCTCAACTCCCAACACTGTCAACCCATCAGAAATCCCTAGTAGCCACTAATATATTTCCCTTTGTCCTTTCTGTAGTGTTATATAAACAAGGCCTGGTGGTATAGGCCTGTAATCACAGTTAATCAGAAGGCTAAACTAGGCATTGAGAAGTTTCAGACTTGCCTGGCGATTTAGTCAGGCTGTCTCAAATACAAAAAGATTTAAGGTGTAGTCCAGTGATAGAGCACTTGCTGAGCATGTCAGAGACTTTATAGGTTCAATCCTCAGTGTATAAAACAAATGAGCGAGAAAGGGGGAAATGGAAACATGCAGTTTTAGATTTTCCCTTTTCACCCAGCATAAATTCCTAGAATGTTTTAAGTATTAGTAGTTCTCCTTCTCTTCTTCTGTTTGTTTGTTTGTTTGTTTGTTTTTGAGACAAGATCTTCCTACATAGTCCTAGTGGCCCTGAACTTGCTGTGTAGACCAGGCTAGCCATAGATTCAGAGAAATCCTCTTGCCTCTGCCTCCTGAGGGTTCAAATTAAAGATTTGAGCCATCATGCCCGATATATAAAAGTAGTTTTCATTTTCTTAAGTTGTTTTCTTACATTGTATTTCTTGGTTTAGATGTGATAGTATTTGTTGAATTATTTTCTTGCTGAAGGATTTTTTTTCCTCCCAGTTTTGGGGGGGTGTTATGAATAAAACAGCTGTGAACATCTGTGTCCAAGTTTTTTTTTAATGTGTGTGTACATGTTCATGTGTGTGCATGTATGTGTAGGTGGAGACCAGAGATTGGCATTGTCTTCCTCAATCACTCTCTACCTTAGTTTTTTAGTTAATTAATTTATTCATTTTATATAGATGAGTGCTTAGTTAATTAATGTATTCATTTTATATAGATGAGTGCTTTGTTTTCATAAGTACCAGAAGAAGGAATCAGATCTCAGTATAGATGGTTGTGAGCCGTCATGTGGTTGCTGGGAATTGAACTCAGGACTTTGGAAGAGCAGTCAGTATTCTTAACCACTGAGCCATCTTTCCAGCTCCCTTTTTAAAATGTGTGTGTGTGTGTGTGTGTGTGTGTGTGTGTGTGTGTGTGTGTGTGTATGTATACCTGAATACCAGAAGAGGGTGTCACATCACATTATAGATGGTTGTTAGCCACCATGTGGTTGCTGGGACTTGAACTCAGGACCTCTGGATGGGCAGCCAGTGCTCCCAACCGCTGAGCCATTTCTTTAACCCTCACCTTAGTTTTTGAACCTGGAGCTCACTGATTCAGGTAGACTGGCTTGGCCAGCAAGCCTGAGGGGGTCCTTTTGTGTTCAAGTTTTTGTGTGAATATAATTTAAATTTTAACTTTTTTTTGCAATAAATGTCCAGTAATACAATTATTGGTTATATGATATCAGGGTTGTTGTTGTTTTTTTTTCCTTCTTTAAGACAGGGTTTCTCTGTGTAGATCAGGCTAGCCTTGAACTCAGAGATCTGCCTGCCTGCCTCTGCCTCTTCAAATGCTAATATTAAAGGCTGCCACCTCTAGTCTATGGTTTACATTTTTAATTTAATAAAATTAAGGCAAAAGGAATACAGTTTCATTTCACATCCTTTCTTGATATGTATAACTTTAAAAAAATTTTTTTGAGACAGTGTTTTTTTTTTTTTTTTGGTAGCTCAGGCCAGTCTCATTATATAGCTGGGGATAACTTTGAAAACCCAGGGCTTGTGTCTCCACCTCTGGAGTCCAGGGATTACAGATGTGTGCCTCCACACCTGACTGTCATAGTTTACAGGGATTTCTGATGGTTTGCACAGCATCATAGTGTCACTGGTGAAACTGCTGTTGCCTTAACTTTGTCTTGCTGATCTGATGATCAGTGTATGTATTACAGATATTAATTAACTTCTGTACCCCACTGGTAATGGTTAACTTCTCCAAGGTAAATTTCGTTATATATAGGTGGGGGAAGCATGGGTGTCAAGTAATTTGCTTAGAGTTATATAGTGGATCACTGTGTACTAAGATAAATTCAGACACTTTCTCCCTCCCTGTCTCTATCTCCTAAGTCAGCTTTTTGATGTTTTGAGACGGGGTCTCATACAGTCCAGGCTGGCCTTAAACTTGGTTGAGTCAGGAAGAATGACCTTCAGTTTTTGATCCATCTTGTGTTCTTCTTCCAAAATTGCAGGAATAAATTGCTATATTGGGTTTTATGAGGTATTGGCAAGACATTTTTCCAACTAGTCCCAGGCTATTTTGATTTTGTTTTGAGACATGTTGTAGTCCAGGCTGACTCCAGACTCACACAATCCTCCTGCTTCAACCTCAGTGTTGGGATTAGAGATGGGAGCTACCAGATCTTGTTTTGTTAACTTCTCTGAGTCCCATGCTTTACCGTTCTCCC
>CM052701.1:79430417-79543010 GCA_028551405.1 Uromys caudimaculatus | reverse complement strand
GTGTTTGAAAAGCACTGAGTATTATATGGCAAATATTCAGTAAATATAGTGAAGAAATTTTTAAATGTTATATTCTGTAACTATCATTTGTCAGATATTTAGATACTAGAATTTTTCTGCTAGTATACATAGCTTTCATATTACTCCTATTTTGTATGAATGTATGTGTATATGCATGTACACAGGTGTATGAGTATCCATGTGGGAGCTGGAAGTCTACCTTAGGTATTGCTCCAGCCACCATGCCTTTTTCAAGACAGGGTCTCTCACTGGCTTAGGCTTGCTGATTAAGCTAGGCAGGCTGCTCATCATCTCCGAGGAGCCATCTTTTCTCCTCCTTTCCAGCCCTGGGATTATACCCATGCGCCTCCATGCCCTGCCCTTTTGTGTGCATTCTGAGGATGGATCTTGGACCACATGCCCTCATGGCATGGGACTGAACTAGCTTCCAGATTAATACTGATCCTATTTCTGATGTAAGGATATTTTAGTTATTGTTTTAAAATAGTTTTTATTCTAAAGTCTTTCTTCTTTTCTCTTTGAGACAGGGTTTCTCTGTGTAACAGAGCCCTGGCTGTCCTGGACTCACTTTGTAGACCAGGCTGGCCTCAAACTCACAAGAGATCTGCCTGCCTCTGCCTCCTGAGTGCTGGGATCAAAGGTGTGCACCACAACCACCTGACTCTAGGATCTACTCTTAATTTCTTTTTTTTCATGCTCCACTGCATATATTGCATGTATAATTTCTTTAGTTATTTTCATTTTATTACTTTTAATTATGTGAATATGTGTATCTGTGTGTGGATATGTGCATATGAGTGCACGTGTCTGTGGAAGCCAGAGACTATAGATCCCTCTGCAGCTGGAGTTACAGATGTGACAGTGGTACTGGGAACTAAGCTTGCCTGTGCAATACTTGCTCATAACTGATGAACCATCTCTCCAGTCCTGTTTGTTTGTTTCTTGTTTTTTGTTTTGTTTTTTTGAGATAGCCTAGGCTGGTCTTGAACTCCTGATCCTTCTACTACCTCTTCCCAAGTGCTAGGATTACAAGTGTTTGCCACTGTGCTTGGCTCCTTAGCTGTCTCTTTAGAACATTTTCTGAATTTCTCTATTTATTATGCCCATTATCATTGTTTCTGTTCTTGTCCCAATTTCTATTATCTTGTTATTTTTTTGGCTAAAATTCTCTGATATTCTAGTACTCACCTGTCTCTTTCTGTTGTCAGTTGTGCTTTGATCACACGCTCGTTGGCTTCTTACATGTGTCAAGGTTTCCTATCTTTTTATACTTTTACTTCAGTATGCTCATCTAAATTCATCTGTCATCTCGGAGATTGAAAGACTGTGAGTGACCACTCCCCCGTTTTCCCATATATTTTATTCCTAGAATGTACTTGAAAGTGTTAATAACTAGTATTATCAGTTGTCACATAAGCTTCTTAAAGACAGTAGTGTTTTTCTTCCTGTCATATCTTTAGGGCCTAAAATAGTGCTGAGCACATAGTCTATGTTTAGTAAATATTCATTGGCTACTGGCTTTTGCAAATCTTCCTTCTTTTTGAGTATTCTTTTATTACATTTATTTATTTATTTTGGGTTCATGTGTGTATGTGTGTGGGCAGCAGTTAGACAACCTCTGGGAGTTAGTTCTCTTCTACCATGTAGTTCTGAGAGTCAAACTCAGGTCAGCAGGCTTGACAGCAAGTGCATTTACCAGATTGCCTGCCTCAAGTATTCTTAATTTGAAATGTTGGGCAAGAGGAATTCTTCTAGTCAGAGCTAAAAATGACTAGGTTCTTAAATGCAGTGCCTTATTTTGCCTGGCTGAGAAACTGGCAAAGTAGAGGAGCATTTGGTTCTTTTAGCTTAAGAACTCTGTATTTTGACTTCTGTTCCTGAAGCCTTAAGGGAATTTTTTCTTTCACTCTTCTATACAGCCAAGAACCTGACCTGGGCTGACTCTTAAGATGGAAGAACAGTGAATTCAGTATCCGTTGAGCCAAGGCTTGGACTGCTGCCTCTGGTACTGTCTGAAGGCTAAGCCTCAATCCAAATCTTGCTCTGGCTACTGATTTATTTGGTGAACTTTGATAAATTTCTTAAGTTCTTCTGGGCTTTGTTTTGTTATTTGTCTCATCTGGGTCTGGTAAAGAATCCTGGGTTAATGTTGTCAAGGCTTTTGACAATGATGTTGCTTTAGCTCCAAGGATCTCTAAGGAGGTTGTGTGGTGCCCTAAGAGAAGCTACTTTTCTCTCTTTGTTTGCAGATAGAAAAATTCCTTGTCATTTTTGTGTATTTAAGGATAGACTTCCTGGTCTCATTGATTTTTTTTTTTTTTTCTTTCTTTCTTCTTTTTTTTACTCTTTGATAGCTTCTAGTCTCCAGAAAATTAAGCTTGAGTTTCTTCTTTGTTCAGTGGCCTTATCCTTCCTTGCTCTGCTGGTAGTTTCCAGGAGTTCTGTCCTCAGTCAGTCTGTCCATCTTTCTTCCTCCCTCCCTCCCTCCCTCCCTCCCTCCCTCCCTCCCTCCCTCCCTCCCTCCCTTCCTTCCTTCCTTCCTTTCGATTTATATATTTTATGTATGTGAGTACACTGTAGCTCTCTTCAGACACACCAGAAGAGTGCATCAGAATTCATTACAGATGGTTGTGAGCCACCATGTGGTTGCTGGGAATTGAGCTCAGGGGAACTGAGCTCAGAGGACTTCTGGAAGAGGAGCCAGTGCTCTTAACTGATGAGCCAGCTCTCCAGCCCCTTCTTTCTTTATTTTTCTGAAGTAAGTGAGTGTAAGGAAAATCGTCAGTCTCAAATCTGGATCTTATGGCATTCGATTTCCAGTTTTGAGCACAAGCTTTCCCGTGTTTCAGAATTAGCAGTCATCATTGTGAGTTCCAACCTGAGGCAGATTACAGTGTTGTCTGTCTTCAGAGAGTGCTTAGAACTCTTGTAATATAACTCAGACTGAATTTATATGTCAGACACATTGAGTGAAGGTTGGATGAGAACAAAAGAGAGGTTGCTACATCTTTTGTTTGGCTCTTGGATTTGGCTAGCAACCTTTGTACTAGGTGCTCCTCTTTTCCCTTTTCTCTTTCCTTCCTCACCATGTTCCCTCTTCTCCCCTGCCACCCTTTCTTCCTACTGTCTTCTCTCCTTCCTCTCCCCTTCCACCTTTCCTCTCTTTCCTTTCTTGCAATACTGGAGATGTAATCCTTGGGCATGATAGCTAAGCACACTGCCATTGAGCTATATCTCCAGCTTTTATCCTGCCCACCCTTTGTAGCTCAAGCTAGCCTTTAATTTAGAATTCTTTTGCCTCAGACTTGTGAATGGTGGGTTTATAGGTGTGGCCACCATTCTTGGTTTGTGCCAAGTCCATCCTTCCCAACTTCCTGGGATGGAACTTTGGGCTGCACAATGCCGGGCACCCTGCACTGCTTCAGCACACTGCCAGGTTTTTTTGTTTGGAGTCATGGTCTCACTTTATAGTCCCAGAGCTCCCTATGTTGACCAGAGTAGTCTTGAATGCAGAGATTACCCATCTGACTCTCCTTCCCAAGTGTTGGAATTAAAAATGTGCTCCAGGACACCTGGCCTAGTGACAGGTTCTTTGTTTTGTTTTATTTTATTTTAAAAGACAGGGTTTTTCTGTGTAGCCCTGGCTGTCCTGGAACTTATGTTGTAAAGCTAGGCTGGCTTTGAATTCAAAGATGTGTCTGCCTCTGCCTCCTAATTTTACTTGCCTAGTGCCAGATTCTTGATTCAGTATTATTTCCTACTTTGTTTAGATGCAGACCAACTATATTAGATTGGTGTAATTCAGTATAAATGTTGTGTGCAGTAAAGATTCAGGCTCTAGCAGCAGTTTATGTCAGTGACTTTGGCTTTTTGTTTGTTTTGTTGTTTTCTTAGGTTTTTTTTTTTTTTTTTTTTTTTTAAAGAGTAGGTTTATTGGTGCCTTTAATTCCTGTACTTGGGAGGAAGGCAGAGGCAGTAGGATCTCTGTAAGTTTTAGTTCTACATAGTGAGTTCCAGAGCCAGAAAGACACAGTGAGAGCCAGTTTCAAAAAAAAAAAAAAAGTTTAAAAAATGTTTTTATTATGTTTGTTTATGGGGGAATGGGCATGTGCCTTGGGACACATGTGGAGGTCAGAGGCTAACTTTCAGGAGTTGGTTGTCTCCTTCTACCATTTGTCCTGAGGGGTGAACCGAGGTTGTCAGTTTGGCAGCAAGCACCTTCCCCTGCTGACCTATCTTGTTAGTCCTCAGTTTTCCATTTTAAAGTTTTTTTCCCCCCTAGATTGTGTGTGTGTGTGTGTGTGTGTGTGTGCGTGCGCGCGCTTGTGCACACATAAGTGCAGGTGCCCATAGAGGCCAGAGGAGTCCAATTAGCTAGAGCTGCAATTAGAGCTGGTTGTGAGCTCCGCTTCTGTGGGTCTTCTGCAAGAACAGTGCTTTTTCTTCCTGGCCAGGACCTCTCTCTAGCCTTCTTTCTTTAATGCCAAGGTCTCACTATATAGTCTGTGTTGGCTTCAAACTAGGTTACTAATCCTCTTTCCTCAGTCTCCTGAGATAGGATTACAGGTATGTGCCATCACAGCTTGGCTAAAGTTTCTCTCCTCTTTCATCTCAGCCTGGCCTTGAACTCTATTCCAGATTAGCTTCAAACTCAGTCATCATTTTTCCTTTTTGTGTGCTGAGATTACAGACCCCATGATGATTAGCATACAACAGCTCAGTGGCAGACTCTGGGATTTTTAAATCATCATAGGACAAGATAGGAGACAGTAAGGGACTGCTGGTGACTGTCATTGAAGAGAACCTTTCATAGGCAGAAGAAATGAGGATAGTTGTAGAGAATCTTTGAGTCCAGGTGGTGCTGAGGGGCCATCAGACATGTGTCTATCACATTGATGACAGGAATGGAATAAAGCTTTACTTTTTCTTCTCAGATGTATTAATGCTATTTGTGCTTGACGAAAGGATCTGTACTGTACTGATGTGACAGTTGCTTAATCATAGTCTGAGAAACACACATACACACACACACACACACACACACACACACACACACACAGTTTTATGGTCTCGTCCCATACTCAGGTGAAATAAATTTACTGTGGTATTTATTTCTACTTCCTGGTAGGTAATTACTTTCATTTTGATGGGGATGGTAGTAGGATTGTATGGTAAAAGCACAGTAGCAGTATTGCATGAATATTCCCTATTGCACTTAAGAGGTTTCAGAAGAAAAGGTGGTTTAATTTTTGGTGAAATGTTTTTTTTGGATTTCTCTTTTCTCTCAAAAACTATGTACTGAGTTTCTGGAAATGAATAAGAGAAAGATTTTCATTTTTCCTTAGAATCATTTGTTTTATTCTCTGTTTTGCTTTTTGAGATAAGGCCTTGCTTTGTTCATAAATATAGCTCTCAGGCTGGCCTTGTTATGATGACAAGTGGGCTATCTAGCATCATTCTTTAATTCATTGTCTGCTTTTCTCTTGTTGCTTTTTCTTTGTGTATGTGTGTAGTGCATGTACTCCTTCACATGGATTTTGTTTGTACATGGAGAGCAGAAGTAACTGTTGGGTTTCTTCTTCCATCACTTTCTTGTGACAGCGTTTCTTATTAAACCTGAAGTCATCAATTGGTCTAGATGAACTAGCCAGTGAGCCCCTGGAATCCTCCAGTCTCTCCCCCATCTCCCTTCAGTCCCCACAGTGCTGGGAATACCAGAGTATTTTGCCATGCACTTTTAAAAATGGCTGCTGGAAGGCTCTAACTCAGGTCTTCAGCTTGCATGGCAGGCACTTTGCCAAACTGAGCCACTTACTAAGCCCCCTTCTTTCTTGACCTCTGAGGAAATGAACACTAAAAATAGAAAGCATACAGATTTGCAGTTGATAAAATATAAAGTAGGTGGAACATGGTTCATGTAACATGTGAAGCTAGCACGAACAAGGGAACGTTGTAGGGACTCTGCCTGTGGTAATTAGGTGTGTAGACTGGATTCAGACTGCCTATTTTTTTTTTTTTTTAAAGACAGTTACTCATCAGCTTTTCTGGGTTCAAATTCTGAATTGTCCACTCTGGGTCTGATTCTTTCTTTGCATCTTATGTTTGGGTGGGGCTAATGAAGATTATAAGGAGTTCCTTTAACATGCCTGTAATTGTAGCATCTGAGACACAAGCCAGGAGTATTATAACCTGAAGGACAACCTGAACTACACTGTGAAGCCTCACTTCCAAAAAATGTTACGCAAAGTGTTAAGATCAGAGCCTGGCACTATAAAAATGTTAGTTGTTATTTTAAATATTACCCATAGTTTAAATTTGTCAAAAAGAAAAAACAAGATGACAACGGTAAAAGGCTTCATTGAAAATGATGCTGAGAGCACTTCAGTGGACACTTTTTTTTTTTTTTGGTAGAATTTTGTTTTATTTATTTGATGCTGGGGGACTATTTTAAAAAATATTTTATGTTTATGAGGGGTTTTGTCTGTCTGTATGGCTGGTGCCTGTAGAGGTATAATGGCTATTCCTGGTTGTCAACTTGACTATATCTGGAATGAACTACAATCCAGAATTGAAGGGCTCATCTGTGATCCAGATTGAGGCTGGACGACACAGGTTTTTCACCTGGATCTGGACATGGAGATCTTGAGGCATAGTGGCTATGAAAAGCTTAGGCCCAGGCAAGGTAGTGCAAGCCTTTACTCCCGGGAGACTAAGGCAAGGAGATCGCTGAATTCAAGATCAGCCGGGACAAAACAAGTCCCAGATCTAGGCATGGTGGTACACACCTTTAATCTGGGCCACACCTTCTGCTGGAGACCTCCATAAGGACACTGGAAGAAGGAAGATTCTCTCTTCTTCGCCTGCTTGCATTTACTTGACAGCACATCTGTTGGAACCTACTTCTACAGAAGACCAGCTGAAACAACTAGCCTCGTGGGACTGAGCAACTACTAGATCCTTGGACTTTCCATTCACAGCTAACCATTGTTGGGGTAGTTGGACTACAGACTGTTAAGTCATCACAACAAATTCACTTACTATATAGAGACATTCCTGTGATTCTAGAGAACCCTGACTAATACAGGAGGTCAGAAGAAACTGTTGGGTCCCTTGTAGTTGGAGTTACAGAAGGTTGTGAGCTGCCATGTGGGTGCTGAGAGTCAAACCTGAGTCCTTTGGAAGAATAGTCAGGGCTCTTAACCACTGAGCCATCTCTCTAATCCCTCAAGGACTGTTTATTAGTTTGATCCCCTCAGCCAGGAGCTTGATGTGTAAACCAGCAGGCTGGTTTCAGATTCCCAGAAATCTGTTCACCTGTACCTTGGGAGTGATTGCTGAGGTTAGATGTGTGCCAGCACGCTCAGCATAAGTTTACATTTCTGCCCAGGGCGAATTCAGGAACCTAATTGCTAGACTGTATGGGATACAGGGGAGACCAACTGTAAATATCCACAGCTTTCAAGAGGAGAGAAATGGAGAAGAAGAAAGTCATTTTTTGAGTTAGGGTCCAGGAAAGCTGGGCAGTAGAGGTCTATAAGAAGCTATGTTGGGGGAGGGGCCTTTAGAGAGAGGATAGGAATGTCCAGAGTCTCAGGGCAAGCCTGCTAACAATTTTGTATCTGCATATGTACCTGTATGCTCTCTCACATACATTTGCACCCCCATAAACAAACAAATAAAAAACTTAAGGCAGGAGTTACATTTTTAAAACTTAGAACTCAGAAGTCTGTTTTGTTTTGGATTTTTTGAAATAGAGTCTCACTCTGTAGGTCTGACTGTCCTGAAACTTACAAAGATCTGCCTGCCTCTGCCCCACAAATGCAGAATCAAAGGCATATGCTACTATGTCTTGCTGTTGTGGGATTTCTTGTTTGTCTATTTTGTTTTGAAGCAGAGTCTCATTTTGTAGCCCAAGCTGGCCTGGAACTTGCTGTATAGCCTGGGCCATTCTCTAGCTTGTGACCTCTAAAGTTAATTTGCTTTACAGGGCCTTGTGACCTAAAATTATTTTGTTATATTTGTCATTACAGAGTAGGGCTATTGATCTACCACAAACATTAGAAATATATAGTAGTGAACAGATTTTATATGGTATATCTTTTTAACCTGATGATAACTCTATAATGAATACTACTGCTGATAGTTACAGTTTCATGGATGAAGCAGGCAGCTGAGGTACAGGGAGGTTAAGTAATTATTCTGAGAAATCAGGAAACTTTTGTATGCCAAGAAAATGATGGCATAGGGTGTGATGGTGCTCATTCACACTTGTACACTGGTGAAACTGAGGCTGGAGGATTTCAAAGCAGAGACTAGACTGGGCTGCATCAGGAGGAGATAAATGGTGGAGAAATGGAGTTGGGCTAGTTCCCGAGACAGGCTGTTGTAGCACAGCTTCATTGATCTCAACTTCATGCTGTAGCTGAGGCTGAGTTCCTGATTCTTCTGATTCTACTTCCCACGTACCCTAGAACTACAAGATTGTGCCAGCTTCTCCATCCGCTCCTTTTTTTCAGTGCTGAGTATGGAACACAGAACTTCCTTGACTTCATGAAGAGCAAGAAAGTTTAATAGCACGGAGCTACCTACACCCCCAGTGCTGAAACTGGGGTTTAATCAGCTACTATATACATGGGTATCTTATACTGTCTCTAGCTTAGAAATTATGGCTAAAAAAACCCAACAGTACATATAGCTTCTCCATCTAGATGCAACCAGTGCTAGTACTTTGTCATATCCTAAAATACCTTTTTGTAGTTTACACAGAGTAGAAACACAGTTCATGATAATAGTTTTTCTTCTTCTGGGTGAGTTTGCCTTCAGAATTTGTTACTTGTTTAATTCTCTGATTTGTGTGGTATGTTGCCCAAAATTCTGTCTTCCCCCTAAGTTTAGTATAAAAGATTGGCAAGAGCTATTTGGAGAAAGGTGTGGTTACTAGAGGTTTGGTGCTACCTTTTTAGATTTGGTTCTCTACAGTGTCATTTGAATTATCCTGTAGTATGCCCTGTAGTAAGGTCCTACTGATGAAAACAAAGCTTCCAATTATAGAATAAAAACTGTACCCGCATGCCATTTCTATAAAGCACTAGACCACTTTTAGGCCTCTAATTAAAGGCTTGACATTTTGTAGTTAATTTTCCAGTTGTTGGGAGAACTTTAGTTATGCAAGTGATCTTAGGTTTAGTTAATGGATTTCTAAATTTTATCTTTTTCTTTTGATGGTGCTAGACATGAACCCACAGCTTCATGCGTGTCTACACATTTACTGTACCACTGGGCTATAAAACTAGCTCAAGATTTAAAAAAAAAAAAAGGATTATTATTTTGTTGTTATTTGTATGTATCTGTGTATGTGTTGTGTGTTTGTGTGAGTGTGTCTGTACCAGTGGAGGCCAGGCAGTATCAGATCCCCTAGAGCAGTGTTTCTCAACTTATGAGCAAAGACCCCTTTGTGAGGATGTGAATAACCCTCTCATGGGGTCACCTAAGACCACTGGAAAACACAAATATTTACATTATGATTCACAACAGTAGCAAAATTACAGTTATGAAGTAGCAACAAAGTAATTTTTATGATTGGGGGGTCACCATAGCATGAGGAACAGCATTAAAGGGTTGCAACATGAGAAAAGTTGAGAATCACTGCCCTAGAGCTTGAGTTATAGGCAGTTCTGAGAAGCCCCATATAGATGCTAGGAACTGAACATGGATTCTCTGGAGGAGCAGGAGGTGCTCTTAACTGCAATGGAGTTATCTCTCTATCCTTTTTTCAGTCTTCGTTGGTTTGCTTTTGGTTTTGTTTTAAATAGGTTTTCTCTGTATAGTCCTGGCTGTCATGGAACTCACTCTTATTCCAGGCTGGCCTTGAGCTCAAGAGATCTACCTGCCTCTGCCTCCCAGAGTGTTGGCATTAAAAGTGTGCATTACCACCACCACCACTTAGCTTATGTTTGCCCTTCCTTCCTTCCTTCCTTCCTTCCTTCCTTCCTTCCTTCCTTCCTTCCTTCCTTCCTTCCTTCCTTTTTTTCTTTCTAGATCTTGTTTAATCTCAAGGACTTTGGTCCATCTGCCTCTGGAGTTCTGGAATTATAGGTGTGTGCCGTCATGCCTGGTCTAGGGGTTTTAAAACTTATATGGGTATGAGTATTTTGCCTTAGTAAATGTCTGTGCATCTTGTGTGTACTTTGTACCTGAGGCCAGAAAAAGGACATTGGGTCCCCTGGAACTGGAGTTGCAGACAGTTGTGAGCTGTCATGTAGGTGCTAGTAATTAAACCTAAGTTCTCTGGAAGAGCAGCTAGAACATTTCTCCAGCCTAGATGTACACTTTTTATTATATTTATTTTTTAATTTGTTTTGTGTATTGTGTGTACATACGTACATGTGAAATTTATAGCACATTTGTAGAGGTTAGAGGACAGCTTTTGTGAGTTGGTTCTCTCCTACTATGTGGGTCTTAAGGATTGAACTTAGGTTGTTAGACTTGACAGTAGTGTATGCTGAGCTAGCTCACCAGTCCCAGAAAAATGATTTCTTTTCCCAAAGACTTAAATCCTTGGATTAAAATCTGTATATTACTAAATATGTGTCAGTACTTCATGGCTGATTTTATTCTTACATTTTGTCTTCATGGATACATTCAGGTGGCAGACACGTAACAGTTAAATAAATGAGGAAATTGAGCTCTATTAATAGCTAGGCAGAGGTTTAGTGTGCATGAGACTCAGTTGTTAAGAGAGGTTGCCTAACATGCATTAAGCCAATACTAGGTTTGACTCCTAGCATTGAAAACTGGGTGTACTGGTATTTTGGGGAGATGGAGGCAGGAGGATCATATGTTAAAGGACATCCTTGGCAACATAGGGAGCTGGCAGGGGGCGGGAATGTTTGCAAACAACTAAAAAGATCTTAATTTTCTGAATCATATTCCCCAAGTGCTATAAGATCAGCTGGTCAAATTCCTTAGCAATTGCATATGGCCTGGTGTCAGTTCTGAGCACCTATGTGGGATGAATGACCCACCACCACCTCAAACAAGCTCCGCCTCCAGAGGATTCCATGTCCTGTTCTGGAGTTTGCTGGCAACTGCACTTGTGCGCATGCCCCTGCACACATACAAAGTCATACTTTAAATCTTTTTATTTATTTTTTTTTAAAGACAGGGTCTCTTTTGAGATGGTGTAGCCCTGGCTGGCCTGGAACTGTTTGCCTCTGCCTCCCCTGGAACTGTTTGCCTCTGCCTCCCCTGGAACTGTTTGCCTCTGCCTCCCCTGGAACTGTTTGCCTCTGCCTCCCCTGGAACTGTTTGCCTCTGCCTCCCAAGTTCTGGAAATAAAGGGATGCATGACCATACCTGGCTAATAAATAAATCCTCCCTCCCTTCTTTCCATATATGTGTGTGTTTGTGCGCACATGTGTTTGCAGGTGCTTTTTTGTTTTCATTCCTAATTTCAATTCTGTTTGCCTCATTTTTTTGATGTAGAGATAGCCCTAGTTGCATTTAATTATTTTGCCCACACAATCATTTTATTTATCCCAAATATGTTTTACTTTGTTGTGTGGTAACTGCCTTTGAAGTGTTTCTTAGAAATCTGCTACTTTGAAGAACTGTGGCACCTGTGGGTTTAGTGAGGGGAATCATTCATAGTGAGCTCAGGAAGATTCACTAGTAACATAACAGCAGTGAATTCTAACACTTCCACTGCTCTGTACTCCTTGGAGCTTTATAATAATCGTATAAAGTAGGGAAGGAGGACCCTGAGTCACAAAGAAGTGACTTACCCAAAGTCTGTCTGTCCATCCATCCATCCTCCCTTCCCTTCCCCACAAATCTTAACTAGAACATCATTAGCATAAATGATCAAATTGCAAGAAGAACCTATAACTCGTAGTTCTAGTCTGTTGTGGCATACTTCAGATTTTTTTTGCATAGAGTGGTTAAATATAATTACATATTAGATATCAGAGAAAATCTGTTAAAGATTGATTCCCTTTACTTTATCTTTTGGAGTGATTAATTATATAAGTTTAGGTAAATGGGAATCTTGGCATTAATTTTGTGTGTGTGTGTGTGTGTATATACACATCTTCTTGTCATGACATACCTTTGTCTCCTACTTGCATATGTCTTTTTGTGATTAAGCACTGATTTGGGGGACTTAATAATGGCATCAGAGACTATTCTGGGCTTTCTATGTCTCTGTTTTACTTTACACATTGGAAAACTTTTCTTCCGTTTTAAAAAGAGGAATGAGGGCTGGAGAGATGGCTTAGTGGTTAAGAGCACTGACTATTCAATTCCCAGTAACTACATGGTGGCTCACAACCATCTGTAATAGAATCTGATACCCTCTTCTGGTGTGTCTGAAGGCATCTACAGTGTACTCACATACATAAAACAACTAAATAAAATCTTTAAAAAAAAAAAGAATGTATAGTGGTTTAAAATATATTCTGGTTTAAAATCACACACACACACATACACACACATACACCAAAAACAAACAAAAAAGAGGAATGAAAAGCACCTGACCGACACTTATCCAGAATTCCCAAGACCAAGTTCTCAGCACAAAGGAGATTTATTTGTCCCAGAGGGACAAAGGGCTGGGAATAAGAGACAGGAGAGAGGATAAGGGAGAAGGGGAAGGGAACAAAGGAGAGGGAGAAGGAGTATCTGTCCTAAAGGGGGACAAAGGACTGCCCCTAGATAGGAGACAGATGTGACACATAAGAACATGGTGGTCTATAAAGGTAAAAGGGGGAAACCTGTGTTAGGATGTTGGGCATATTAATTAGGTGATTGCTGGACTTTAATACTTTGATAATTGCACTTTGGTAGTCAGCCTCAGGAGGAGGAAGTGGCCAAATAAGGGAATAGACCTTGGTGGCTAGGTTTAGAAATATAATCTAATGATTATTAGCAAGGCAGAGAAAATGGACGAGAAGGGCAAGGCCTGCTAGGCCATGTTTGCAATGTCCGGGCTGGCTAGAGTCCCTTCAATAGGCCTATCTGGCTTCTTTTGGTTATGTGGGATGCAGCAAAGTTTCCTCTCATGGTGGCGAGGCTTCCCTTTAATACAAGCACTTGGAAGACAGATCTCAGTGAGTTCAAGGCTGGCCTGGTCTGAAGAGTGAGTTCTAGGGTATCAGGGCTACACAGTGAGACTCTGTCTCAAACAAACCAACAAAAGGTCCCCTTTCTTTTAAACAATAGTGAATATATTTCCCCAGGAGGAAAAAAAAAGAGAAATGCAGTTGTTGTGGTGCCTCTAAGTTTTGACCTTCTGTTACTCAGATTGTTAATGGTTTGAACTCTTGAGTTTTGGTCCCTGGAAATTGATAGCAGTGCTTTTTGGTAATTTGTTTTGTTTTGTTTCTGTTTTTCGAGACATAGTTTCTCTGTGTAACCCTAGTTGTCCTGGAACTCACTCTGTAGACCAGGCTGGCCTTGAACTCAGAGATCTACTGGCATGTGCCATCACTGCCTGGCCGTTTTGGTAGTCTTGATTAGTTTTTTTTTAGTTGTCTTGATGATATTTGTAGAAATTCCTTCCTTCCTTCCTTCCTTCCTTCCTTCCTTCCTTCCTTCCTTCCTTTCTTTTGTTTTAATTCCTGTAGGAATTGAGGGTTATATCGTAGTTCTTTGAATCATATAATATTTGTAACTTGTACTTTGTTTTTCCTTTTGAGTTATAGGAGGACAGAAAGGAAAATTTATTTATTTTATTTTATTTTTTAAAAAGGGGGCCTGGACCAGTGAGGTTGCTCAAGGGGTAAAGGTGTTTGCTGCCTAATGACCTAAGTGTAATTCCTGGAACCCATATGATAGAAAGAGAACTGACTCCTGCAGGCTGTTCTGTGACTTGGTGCGCACTCGCACAAGCACAGCCAGACACACACTAAGAAACTGGACTGCTATTGCTGTTTCCACTGTTTGTTGTGAGATTATAAAAGGTTTCAATGTACTTTATGTTGTATTGTTAAGTCAAAGGAGTTTCAAAGTATTTCTTCTGAAGGTCTCCATACTAGGTAAAAGAATTATAGTTTTAGTACAGAGTTAAGGGGAACTAATAGGAACTGTTTTTCTTGTACCCTCTTGGTTAGTAGTAAAAGATAAGCAATATTTCAGCTATTAGTTTGAATAAAGGGAAGCCTGGAGCAGGTTCACTAAGGAGGTTGCCTTCTGTTATTCAACTCTAGCCTACTCTGGAAGTTGGCTTGCAGCTCTTGTTGACATTTCCACTGTGTACATATTTTGTTGGTTAATACAGTTGGTGATGAGAGGCTGGGTGTGTGTCATGGTGGTACAGTACTTGACAAACAAACTCAGGGTCCTGAGTTCAGTCTCCAGCACCCAGACACAGCAAAGCAAACAAAGCATGGTCACAGTTATACCATAAGAGCCAAGCAAAGCTTCGTGTTTAGCACTTTGTAGGGAACTGGCTATGTGCTTAGGAATTTAGAACTTGCCTTACTGTGGAATCTTTCTGACCATATCCATTTTAATGCTCCAGGAAGAAAACTCCTTCAGCACAGCTATAAATATTTTTCCTTATGTCTGTATTTCTATGCATCTGATTGTATGCTTTGTGGATTGCAGTCTTTTGAGAAATAGAAGGAGGCAGTTATTGTTTGGCTCTCTTAATAAGCAGTTAGTTCCCCCATGTTTTATTTAATTTAAAAGACTTTATTTTGTGCATGTGTATGTATGGAAGTCAAAGAACAACTTCGTGTGGTTGGTTCCTTGCTTCTACCTTTACAGTGATTATGGGGATCAAACTCAGGTCTCTGTGGCAAATACCTTTACCCACTGAGCTATCTTGCCACATTCCACTCCTTTAAAGACAAAGCCTTGCGCTGCAGCTCAGTAGTCTTGGAACTTGTCACTTGTGGCCTGGACTGACTTCAAAGCTTTGATCATCTTGACCTCAGCCCCAGAGTGCTGTAATTATAGGTTTGCACAACAATGACCCACTCTGAGCGTTACTACTTTTGAAATTTAAAAAAGCTAGAGAAATGGAGAAGGGATTGAAGGAGCTGAGGGAGGCTGCAGCCCCATGGAGGGAGCAACAGTGTCAACTGGCCTGACCCCCCCCCATAGAGGCTGGACCACCAACCAAAGAATACACATGGAGGGACCCATGGTTCGGACCACATATGTGGCAGAGGAGGGCCTTGTTGGCCATCAGGGGGAGGAGAGGCTCCAGGAAAGGGGAATGTCAAGGTGGGAATATGGGAGTGGGCAGTTGGGCGGGTGGGTGGGAGGGAGATGGAATTCGCTCATAGAGGTAGGGGAGGGGGAGGGGATAAGTGGTTTCCAAAGAGGAGACCTAGAAAGGGGGAAATATTGGAAATGTAAATAAAGTATCAAAAAAAAAAAAAAAAAAAAAAAAAGAGAGAGAGAGAGAGAATTTAATTCATTAAGAAAAAAAAAAAAAAAAAGCTAGAGGAAGCCAGGGGTACGCCTTTGTCCGAAATCCCTGTATTTGCAGGTAGAAACACTAGGAGCAGGAGTTTGAGGCCTTTCCTCGAAACTGAAATAGAAAACCACCTCTTAAAATTATCAATTCATGGGCTATATATACCTTGGTTGATAGAATGCTTGCCTAGCATGAATAAAGCTTCCTCAGTTGCTCTTCACTTTATTTTTGTGACAGGGCTTCTCATTGAATTTGGAGCTCACTGATTTTACTAAGCTAGCCAGCCAGTGAATTCCAGGAATCTGCTTGTCTCCATTTCCCAGTGCTAGGATACATGTATTATACTACAATGCCTGGCTTTTTACATGGGCGCTAGGGAACTGAACTCATGCTTGGGTAGCAAGCTCTTTACCCACTGAGTCATCTCCCTGCCTCCCCAGCTGTTTATTTTTTGTTGTGCTAGGGATTGAGCCCAGGGCTTGTACCACTAGGCCATACCCATAACTCTACATTTTGTTTTTAAGGAGAGTTTTTAGGCATTTCTATTAAGAGTGAATTTTTTTCTTGCTTTATGAAAGAATAAGAACTGAATATGATCAGTGGTAAAAAAATGTCCAGTTTTTCATATATAAAGTAGAAGGAATATGACAAGATGAAATATTTTTGAAAGAAAAATTCTGGGAGATATACCTTTTCTAGGAAACCATAGTTAAATATGAAAAGAACACTTTCTCCTTTGAGCTAGCATTGCATTTGTAATGGAAGCCTCTCTGGTGTAGAATAGGCATTATTTGACATTATTCTTCGTTCCTTAGATTTCCATGAGGACAGCTGACAAGGACCTGAATGGCCTCATTTTAGCTATTTCTGTGTGTGGAGCTATTGCTTGCTCCTTCAGTTCTGATCCCTGGTGCGACAGTGGCTCCTGAGCACCATGAAAGTTGTCCCAGAGAAGAATGCTGTACGAATCCTCTGGGGCCGAGAACGGGGCACTCGTGCCATGGGTGCCCAGCGGCTTCTGCAGGAGCTGGTGGAGGATAAGACTCGGTGGATGAAATGGGAGGGCAAGGTAAGAAAACGGTGTTCTTGACCTAGGATTTGTGGGAATGACAGTAAAGTGGCACCTTAGAATAGATAGAATAGTGGGGATATGATTTATCTTGCCTGTGAGACTTGATACAGCTAGTTTGGGAAATTGGTTTATAATGTAAAAGATAAGAATAGAAATGTTCTTCCTGAATTTAGATTTATCTTAATTTATAATTTGATTATTGTCTTCAGATTTTTAGTTTGCACTGTGATACTAATCTAGAATGACTTCTGTGCTTTAGAGTCAGAGTAAGCCCAGCTGCATAAATCATGCTATGCTATGCTGTGTGTGTATGTGTGTATATGTATGTATGTATGTATGTATGTATGTATGTATGTATGTATGTATGTATTGATTGATTGATTTATTTTCTCCCAGAGAGTAGAACTGCCTGATAGTCCACGCTCGACCTTCTTACTGGCCTTCAGCCCAGACAGGTACCTAATATTTAACTGTAGCTTAAGATTTGTGATGACATGGCTTTCTGTATTCTTTTGGCTTAGTTTGATCATCCAGATTAATCCCTAGAGATTCTTTGAAGCACTGGATAAATGTGTGAAGGTGTGTATGGTGTACACACACACACTCACACACACTCTCTCTATATATATAAAATTATACATATATATATAGTTATAATATATTATTAGAAATGGAGAGAAAGTAAACAAATAATGCTAACCAGAAGAATAAAAAGAATTATAAAGTGAATGGTGAAAGTCAAGGCTCAGAACTTAACTAGGCTCTTAATAACATTGCTTTGCCTGACCAATAGACACCAGCAATGAAGGCAATATGTGTTATTTGGGAACAGTGTGGGAAAAACAGAATATTTCTGTTGTGTGTAGATAAACTACCTAGCAGGCATACCTTAATTTCTTTCATTTGTACTGAATAGTGTAGAGAATAATGTTGGGTTTTTGATTTCTAAAGCTGGTAAAGTTTATTTCCCCCCTACATGTTTCATAATTATTCCTACATTTTGATTCCCTAGGACTCTCTTGGCGTCCACACATGTGAACCATAACATCTATATTACAGAGGTTAAGACTGGCAAGTGTGTTCACTCTCTGATTGGACACCGCCGTACTCCATGGTGTGTCACTTTTCATCCCACCATCTCAGGCCTTATTGCTTCTGGCTGCCTAGATGGGGAAGTTAGGATTTGGGATTTACATGTAAGTATTTTTTGAGCTGCTTTTTTTCCCTTTGGTATTCCAAACACTTTGGTATTCTTTGCCATTGGATTCTTACTTCTGGCTGAGAAACTAACCACTTTCTTAGGACTTGTAGACATTGCTCATTTAAAGGATAGAAATTCCAATTTTACTTATCCATTACGAAATAAACAATTAAACTTTTCTTCATTCAAACCTGCTCATTTTAAGATTTATAGGAGGAGGCTCTAACGTGAGTTCATTATGGGCTTCCATTGCCTTGGAATACTCTGCTCATGATCATCACAGCAGACTTGTCCTGATGATAGGCTGGTGGGTTGCTCTGCACTGTTTGCACCAAGCTGGAGTGTTCACAGATGTCAGAAACAGGAACTGAGTAGAGGTTTTGTAATTGACTTGAAGACAGTAATATTTGTCCTATAAATTATTGGCACTGCTAGATGACTGTTCATATACATTATTTTATAAAAGACACGTTTAAAGTAAACCCTATATGAACTCATTTTATCTCAAATGGAAATTTATTTATTTAGAGGCAGAATCTTGCAATGCAAACCTGGCTGGCTTGGAAGTGACTATGTAGCCCAGGCTACCCTCAAAATGGAGATCCACATGCCTCTGCCTTCTGAGTGCTGGGATTAAAGCCATGTACCACTGTGCTCTGATAAAGATTGCAAGTGCAAGTGGAAATACTAGGGATCAAACGCAGGGCTTCATACATGTGAAGTATATGCTTTACCACTGAGCTATATAGACCCCTCCTCTTTTTCTCTCCCTCCATTCCTCCCCTTTCCCTCCCTATCCCCCTCTTTTTTTTTTTTTTTTTTTCCTTTTTTTTTGGTTTTTTGGAGACAGGGTTTCTCTGTGTAGCCCTGGCTGTCCTGGAACTCACTCTGTAGACCAGGCTGGCCTCGAACTCAGAAATCCGCCTGCCTCTGCCTCCCAAGTGCTGGGATTAAAGGCGTGCACCACCACTGCCTGGCCCCTATCCCCCTCTTTTTTTTCTTTTTTCTTTTTTCTTTTTTTTTTTGGTTGTTGTTGTTGTTTTTTGAGACTAGGTATTACTATATAGTCCAGGCTGGCCTCAAATTTGTGGCAATCTTCTTGCTTTGCTTCCCAAGTGCTGGGATTATAGGTATGAGTAATCATATTTAGCTCTTCAATGTAATTTTCTTCACATGGACTCACCAGTCTGTTGGCAGTTTGTAATCTGAGAATATTTTGGATTGGTTTATTTGCAGGGTGGCAGTGAAAGCTGGTTCACAGATAGCAACAATGCCATAGCCTCCTTGGCTTTCCACCCTACAGCTCAGCTTCTACTGATTGCCACTGCAAATGAGATCCATTTCTGGGATTGGAGTCGTCGGGAGCCCTTTGCTGTGGTGAAAACAGCTAGTGAGATGGAACGAGTCCGGTGAGTGTTGGTTCTATCAACTGTATCAGGTACCAGACTGACATGAAAGAACATTATAATGACTGTTATTTCAGGAGACAGGTTGTTATCCCTACTTAGGGCAGTCATTAGTCTTCTTTAGGGTATTTGTTAGCATCATCATGGCTGATTAGCCCAGAAGCAGTTTATTTTGTTTATGGTCTCATCTTGTGGTCTCTTCAGATCAGGGTCATTTGGTGAAATCCTACTTAGGTTCCAGACTGTCTGCTCTTGGGATTACTTTTTGGGAAGCCTCTCAAAAACAAATGGGTAGTTTGATAGCTTGGTGGCTGATTACTCACTATTGGCTATTTATATTTATTTTTGTTTATATTTATCAAGTTATAAAATAGAGATATAAACATGTATCTGAGCTACATAAGGAGTCTAAGTCTTCCTGGACTAGTAAGCAAGACTCTGTCTTAAAAAACAAAATACCAGGCTAGATGTAGTAGTCCACACCCTAATCCCAGCATTTGGTAGGTGGATCCAACAGAGACAGAGAATCTCTGTGAGTTTGAGACCATCTTGGTCTATATAGCAAGTTTCAGGATAACCAGAGTTACATAGCAAGACTGTCTTAAAAAAACAAAAAACGGGTTGAGGATTTAGCTCAGTGGTAGAGTGCTTGCTGGCCCTGGGTTCTGTCCTCAGCTCCCGAAAAAACAACAACAACAATAAAAAACCAAAAATCCAAAACAACCTAAAATACTAAAACCACAATATAGCTGGGGATGTAGTAAGATTGTCCAGCTCTTGCCTATTACATATATGGCCTTGGATTCAGTTCTCCGCACTACAAAAACAAGATATGCACTGCCTAAGACTGGATGCATTGTTTTCTTTGGCTGCTTTTGACCATATTATGGCTGGATATAGACTGGTTTTCTGGTTTCCAGCCATATCACTTTGTACTGATACTTTGTTGTCACTAAAGTAAGTACTTTTTGCTAAGTGTAGCAGCTGTATGAAGGGAAACCTGAATCTGTGTGGCAGCATTCTGATTTACCATTTAAATGGGCTCTTACATGTTGAACAGATACAGATTTAATGTAGCTGCTAACTGTGATGTAAGCCTGGATGTATTTCAAAACTGAAACCATGGCCTAAGGATGTAGCCCAAGTTAATAAAATGGCTTGTCTTGCATGAATGAAGCTTAGAGTTTGACCCCTAGTACCACAAATGAGTGTGTTGGTGCAGACCTGTAATGCCAGTACTGGGGTGCTGAAGGAAGGAGAATCAAAAGTGTAAGGCCATCTGTAACCAGCTATTGACTTGTAAGCTAGCCTAAGGTATATAAGATCCTGTCTTAAAAAAAAAAGTGAAATCTCTTACTTAATGCATATTTCTTTACATTAGGAAACAACATAAAGCCTTATTTTAATGTCTTTAAAATTTTTTTGAAAGACTAGGTAGGTGTGGTGGTACCCCAGCATTCAGGAATCTGAGGCAGAACATTTGTGAGTCTGAAGATGACCTGGACTACATAGATAAACAATCTCTAGAAGAGAGTGGGAGGGGGAGAAAATAGAGTTTTGAAAGCATGAAGTGGGTATAGTCTGATATATTTCTCAGTTAACATGGTCTTTGTCTCTTGTCTTGTTCTTTTGTATTTCAGTCTGGTGAGATTTGATCCACTTGGACACTACTTACTTACAGCTATTGTTAACCCTTCTAATCAGCAGGTAAGGTTCCAACAGTCCAATTCTAGCTGAACTGTGAGGTACTTTCTAAACAAGCACTCTTAATTTTGATCATATTATTATTTCTTTATTATTAAATATCTATTATGTATTATAATAATGAATTTATTATTACTAAAGTAATTCTGATATTTTAGTAATTAACATTTCTGTAATTTTCCATCAAGATTTTAAAAAACATTTATTTATTTATTTATTTATTTATTTATTTATTTATTTATTTATTTATTTATTATGTATACCGTGTTCTGTCTGCATGTATGCCCACAGGCCAGGAGAGGGCACCAGATCTTATTGTAAATGGTTCTGAGCCACAATGTGGTTGCTGGGAATTGAACTCAGGACCTCTGGAAGAGCAGCCAGTGCTCTTAACCTCTGAGCCATCCCTCCATCCCTCCATCAAGATTTTAATTAATTTCTGATGATAGTAAAAGTTACAGACATAATTTTCACAGGAGAGTCAAATTTCTAACCCTTGTGAATAAATCATGAGAAACAAGCCTTGTCAGAACTGGAGAGATAACTCAGCTGTTAAAAGTAGTGTACTTCTATTGAAGAGGACCCGAGTTGGGCTGCTTACACCTGCCCATAACTCTAGTTCCAAGGAATCCAATGCCCTTTTCTGGTCCGTTCCCAGTGTTTAGATGTGTGTGGCATATACCCACACAGAGACCCACACATATACATAAACAAACAAACTATAATTTTAAAAAATATGTGTGGGAATTTTGCCCAAATGTGTATCTGTGCAGTGTGTTTATGTAGTGACCACAGAGGCCAGAAGAGGACATTAGATTCCTTGGAACTGGAGTTACAGCCAATTGTAACCACCATATGGATGCTGGGAACCAAACCCAGGTCCTCTGCAAAAGGAACAAGTGTTTTAACCACTGAGCCATCTCTGGCTTCTAAAAATAAATCTTAAAAAGAGAGAAGTAGCCAGAGGCTGGAGAAATGGCTTAGCAGTTAAGAGTACTTGATGTTTTTGCAGAGGACCCAGGTTTGAATGCCAGCAGCACCCATGTAGTAGTTCACAACCATGGGGAACTCCAGTTCTGTGGTATCTGATTCCTTCTTCTGACCTCTGTAGGCACCATACATGTATGTGGAGCACATAAATACATGCAGGCAAAACCACTCAGATATAAAATATAAGTAAATCTAAAATAAGAAGGAAATAACTTGTTTTCATCATGCTTGTCACTTGTGTGCCTCTGGCTGGTTGACATTTTGTTTCCCCTTACTGCTCCTATGTCACAGAGATGCCTTTTATAAAATAATTGTTTTCCCAGCTGTACTAATTTAGATATGTTGCCAATTGGAAATGAATAATTTAATACCATATGATGGTTTTGAATCTGAAGCCAGTTTTCATTACCTTATGGGGACAGTTTGCTTATCCTTGGAGGTGGTTCTTCTTGGATGATATCAGTCAATTTTAAGTTTCTCTTGATTTGTTTGGAGGTTCTAACTGTTGTGCTCTACTCTCACCTCCTGCTGGTTCATGTTTCAGGGTGATGACGAACCAGAAATCCCTATAGATGGAACAGAGTTATCTCACTACCGTCAGCGTGCCCTCCTGCAATCACAGCCAGTTCGCCGGACACCTCTCCTCCACAATTTCCTGCACATGCTGTCCTCCCGCTCCTCTGGCATCCAGGTGGGAGAGCAAAGCACAGTGCAAGATTCTGCTACCCCCTCACCCCCACCGCCTCCCCCTCAGCCCTCCACGGAGCGTCCCAGGACTTCCGCTTACATCAGACTCCGACAGCGGGTCAGTTACCCCACCACAGTTGAGTGCTGCCAGCACCCTGGGATCCTGTGCCTTTGCAGCCGCTGTGCTGGCACTCGAGTTCCTTCCCTCTTGCCACACCAGGACAGTGTCCCCCCTGCTTCTGCCAGAGCTACTACCCCTTCCTTTTCTTTTGTACAGACCGAGCCCTTCCATCCCCCGGAGCAGGCTTCATCAACGCAGCAGGACCAGGGCCTCCTGAACCGGCCGTCTGCCTTCAGTACAGTCCAGAGCAGCACTGCGGGCAACACGCTCCGCAACCTCAGTCTGGGTCCTACCCGTCGCTCTTTGGGGGGCCCTTTGTCTAGCCACCCTTCTAGGTATCACAGAGAACTAGCTCCTGGGCTGACAGGTTCTGAGTGGACCCGAACAGTACTCACTCTGAACTCACGTTCTGAGGTAGAATCTATGCCCCCACCGAGGACCAGTGCCTCCTCAGTGAGTTTGCTTTCTGTACTGAGACAGCAGGAAGGTGGCTCTCAGGCATCTGTGTATACTTCAGCTACAGAAGGGAGGGGTTTTCCATCATCAGGGTTGGCAACTGAATCAGATGGAGGGAATGGTTCCAGCCAAAACAATTCAGGCAACATTCGCCATGAGCTTCAATGTGACCTGAGACGCTTCTTTTTGGAGTATGACAGGCTGCAGGAGCTGGATCAGAACCTGAGTGGGGAAACTCCCCAGACCCAACAGGCCCAGGAAATGCTCAACAATAATATTGAATCTGAGAGACCAGGTCCTTCCCACCAGCCTACCCCACACAGCAGTGAGAACAACTCCAACCTGTCTCGGGGCCACCTTAATCGATGCCGTGCTTGCCATAATCTTCTGACCTTCAACAATGATACCCTTCGTTGGGAAAGAACCACACCTAACTACTCATCTGGTGAGGCTAGCTCTTCCTGGCACGTCTCCACTACTTTTGAGGGCATGCCACCGAGTGGCAACCAGCTACCACCTCTTGAGCGGACTGAGGGCCAAATGCCTAGCTCCAGCAGGCTGGAGTTGAGCGGCTCTGCTAGTTCACAAGAGGAGAGGACTGTGGGGGTGGCCTTTAACCAGGAGACAGGCCACTGGGAACGAATTTATACCCAGTCCAGCAGATCTGGAACTGTATCACAGGAGGCCTTACATCAAGATATGCCTGAAGAAAGCTCTGAGGAAGACTCCCTCAGGAGGTAAGCAGCTGCTGTCCTGTGTTCTACCTCCCTGCCTCTTCTCCTTAACACCCAGCGTACTGCAGTCTTAGTGGTGGTGTGGCTTTATGTGAGGTATCTGGGACCCATGCATCTGGTTCTGATCTTGCATTATCTTGGGAAATCTTACTTTGGTGACTGGGATAGCATCAGGCCTAGTGGTGTGAGTTAACTGTTGTACTAGTTTATTTTTGTCTAAGCCCAAAGCTCTGGTTTTAGCCTTGAAAGGGAAATGTTGATTGTACCAGAGAGGCATGAGGAGATATATCATTGGTTTTCTTTGCCTTGCCTTTTGATTGAAATATCATAGGTATAGGACTAGTTGTTGAGATAAGAGTATGTTCCAAAGGACCATTGATTTATAGTGAGAGTTTAAAAAAAGACCTAGAGTGTGGCAGAGATATTTTGTTCAGCATTTTGTGCTAGCTATTCTTTGAATATATTGTTTTGAACAACTCTAGTTCAATAAATTGGTGAAGAGTTCCATGTATGACTATATGTACATCAAGGAAAGTGTTTTTGTTTTTGTTTTTTTTTGTTTTTGTTTTTTTAATTTACCAAACTTATGTTTTTGGACAGTATCTGGGCTGCTCATTTAGGGTATTTTGTTTGTTTGTTTGGTTGGTTGGTTTGGTTTTGATGGTGGTGGAAATTAAACTCAAAGCCTTATAAATATACTTCCACACCAAAAATTCTTTGAATGGACCTTCCAGATGACCATTATCTTGGGATGGGAGCAAAGAATTCATGGAAGGAAGAAGGCCTCTCCACGCATGGATTGGCACCCGAGATAGCTCTCATGAGAGAAACAGAGTAGGAGTAATAAACTACCCACCACATGTTCTGTGAATGGCTATGTGCATTTCTATCTTGATTTATTAGGGACTTCTTTCTGTGATTATGTAAAGGTCAAATCTAGCATAATCACTAAGTCCCAGAATATTGGAGCCAAACAGCACATTACTGTACATTATATCCTCTGCTGAAGCAACTGAAATTTTTCTGATTTAAGCTAGGGTGGGAATATAGATTGTGCATATCATGTACTTGTTATTTTTGGAGGATGCTTTAGTCAGTCATTTAGTCAATAAGCACTAGTGGAATGGTTATAGTTTTTCCAGCACTGTGCTAGGCACTGTGCCCACTGGAGTATATACTTTTACCATGGAGGCAAGACATATTTACATGAAATCTATCACTAGTGTAGATGATCTGGTACTACTTTAAAAAAAAAATCACATCTATATTTATTGTGTACATTGGAGTGATGTGTGTGCCATGACATATGTATAGAGGTCAGGGGGCAGTTTTCAGGAAATGACTATCTTCTTATGCCTTGTAGAGATCCTGGGGTCATCAGGTCAACAGGTATGGTGGCAAGCATTTTTCACCTGCTTCGCCTTTTTACCATCTCCAATCTGGTGCTTCTTTGTGCACTACTGATGCTAAAATGGAGACTAAGCAAAAAACAACAAAAAATTAGTTTGATTTTTAATAAAATAAAAAATGTTATATAATGTTCAGTGATGAAATGTTGGTAAGACTTGGAACAGGAAAGACCTTTTTCTTTTAGGGTAATAGTACATTCTCAAGGAGGAAATATATAATGTATGCGGGGTAGTGGACTGGACATCAGAAATAGACACAGTAATAAGGTTGTTTCTGGGCCTGAGTGAATAAGGCCAGTTCTTGGGAACAGCTCTGGATTCCTTGCTCGGTATATTTACCTTTGCTTAAGGGCCCACATCAGGAGCCTGGGACTCTGTTCTTGAAAAGCAAGAAGGCATCCAGCAGTGTCTGGCATGTTGTTGGCACTCAGAATTATTAAAGGCAGTCAAGAGATGGCTATCTTCAACTACTGACATTAGAAGCTTATCATTTTGTGCCTCCAAAATAACCGAGCCTTTAGTCAGCATTTGTCCATCTGTAACAGTGCTTCTCATGTGGTGTCCTTCTGAGTTAAGCCCAAATGGCTTAAAGTAAACCACGTATACTGCGCATTAGAGATGCCGGTTAATGAGGCTCACCGTGTAACGTGTCGTATTCTTAAAGTAAACCATGTATACTGAGCATTAGAGATGCCAGTTAATGAGGGCCACCGTGTAACGTGTCGTAGTCTCACTTTGAGGTGATTGGAAGCAGGGGATAGGACATGCTGAGTGACATAATTTCTGATTTCCACAACAGATCTGTGCAATATAGGCATTACATTTCATATTTTGCAGTTAAGAAAAGTGAGTCCCTTAGAGCAGTCAGGATTTCTTTTAAAGCTACAGGAGGACAGGAGCTTGGGAGATGGCTCAGTGGCTAAGAACACATATGTGAGTGTGAGGACTTGAGTTCAAATATGGCACCTATGCCACTAACCTCATCATGATTTTATGGGGCTTGCTGACCAACCGAGTCCAGTGAGAACCCTGTTTCAAAGGACTAAGGTAGAAAGCAGCGGCTTGGGATGTGCTCTTCTGGCTTCTGGGTGTGGACACATGTACCCACATGCATATGAATGTCCCTACATTCCAATAAACAAACAAACAAACAAACAAACAAAACAAAAAACAAAAGGTCAGGGCGAAGATTTAAACTCTGGTTTGCATTACTAAAGCTTTGTCTAGCTGTCACCTCATGGAGTATTCCTTATAATAATCCTTGTACTGTTATTTTAGATTATTTAATTATATCTGTTTGGCCTGCATGTGTGTGTGTGTGCATGTATACTGTGTGTGCTCCTGGTGCCCACGGACACCAGAAGAGGACATTAGATCACCTGGAACAGGAGTTATAGATAGTTGTGAGCTCCTACATGGATGCTAGGAGCCTGAGTCCTTGGCAATGTGCTCTTAATTGCTAAGCCACCTTTCCAGCTCCTCCCATTTTATTTTGTTTTTTTGTGTTCATTTACATGTATGTGGTGTATACATGTGTGTGTTCTCATGTGGAGGTCAGAGGCAGAGGATAACTTCTACCTTGTAGGGCCCAGGGCATCAAACTTAGGTCATCAGTCCTGGTGGCAAGTACCTTTTAGACAGTGAGCCATCTCCAGCCAGATGAACCTTAGTTTTTGTTTTTGCTTCTAATTTACTCATTTATTTATTTCATTTTTAAATATAATTTTTTTTTTTGGTTGTTGTTGTTTTGGAGAAAGAATCTCACTGTCCTGATAACATTAGTTTTAAGTGAAATACTTCTATTTATTTTTCTCATTTAATTTTTCAAATTTTTTAAAAGATTTATTTATTTAATGTGAGTACACTGTAGCTGTCTTCAGACCCACTGGAAGAGGGCATCAGATCTCATTACAGATGGCTGTGAGCCACCATGTGGTTGCTGGGAATTGAACTCGACTCTGGAAGAGCAGTCAGTGCTCTTAACTGCTGACCCATCTCTCCAGCCCCCTCATTTAGTTTTTTAATCATGGAATTCTTCCAACATAAAAATGAAAAGAATAATAAATTCCTGTGTATTCATCACTTTACATTAAAAAATCATCAGTCATTAGTTAGCTGCCTTTTTGTTTTGTTTTGTTTTTCCCTTCTTTTATCTGTATCAGTATCCACTACCCCAACCCACATAGTGTGTATTTTTGTCTATAAATACTTCATGGTTTCTAGAAACAAGGCTATTCAGTGAAACTTTCTGAGTTGATGAAAATGTTCTTGTGCTTGCAACCATAATATCCATGAGTACATATGACCACTGAGTAACTGAAATGTGGCTGTTAGTATCTGAGGAACTAATTTTAATTTTTATTACTTTAAATATAAGTAGACGGGTATGACCAGTAGCTACCATATTGTACCCATAAAATATTAATTATAATTTAAAAAAATTAAGATGTTGCATTTGCATGCCACAGTGCAATGTATGGAGGTCAGAGGACAGCTCTATGGAGTCCAGTTTCTTTCCACCTTCATCTGAGTTCCAGGGATTGAACTCAGGCTACAAAAAATGTTTTTACCCATTGAGCCATCTTGACATTAACATTGATAGTCTTCTTTTAAAAAAATGTTTTGAGACATGAACTTGCTTTGAAACCCAGGCTGGTCTTAAACATAGCTATGTGCTACAATGCCTTAATAGTTTTATTACACTTACTTATTGTGGTTTATATGTGGAGGGTGGAGGGTGCACACGTGTGCAAGTCAGAGGGTAATTTTTGGGAGTTGGTTCTCTCCTTCTACCTTCTTGGACCTGGAAATGAACTCAGGTTCTCAGGATTGGTACCATTTTTACCAACTGAAATGTCTTGCTGGTCCTTGAGTAGACTTTTAAAGCCCTAGAAATCTTAAGGGTTTATCAGGAATTTTTTTTTTTAAAGATTTATTTATTTATTATGTTTAAGCACACTGTAGCTGTCTTCAGATACCCCAGAAGAGGGCATCAGATCTCATTTCAGATGGTTGTAAGCCATCATGTGGTTGCTGGGATTTGAACTAAGGACCTTCGGAAGAGTAGTCAGTCCTCTTAACTGCTGAGCCATCTCTCCAGCCCAGGAATTTTTGTTTTAATATTTTTTTTCTCCTAGTGATTAAAAAATAGTTTGTGTTGTAACTTAAATGATATTAAACTTTTGAAAATGCATGTTGTAAGGCTGAGAGTGCAGTTCAGTAGTAGTAGAAAACCTGCGTAGCGTGCTTGAGACTCTATCTCCAGCACAATTCTGGGGGACAGAACGTATGTGTACACACACACACACACACACACACCACACACTGTGTATAGTCTGTCATCTTGTGATAAATTACATTTTTTCTTTTAAGATAATGTATACAAATAATGCTTAATTCTCATTTTAAAATGGTATCGATATTCCTTATGGAATTATTTTTAAGTGAGTTAGAATACAGTATACTATGAGGACTGACAGCTGGCTCAGAAATGTGGCATTCTGTGAGATATTTTAAGTGCACACTATTGAAGTGGGGCCATTACTTACAAATTGAATGCCTGCATTCTGTTGTAAATTACAAATAAAACCTATGCTAACTAAACTCTCAGTTAAACTACCTTCTAAAGATGCCACGTCTACCTGGCGAGCTAGCTCATGCTTCTATTTTCCAGCAGATGTCACCGTTGAGCTGCTGCCATTGCTGGGCTTGGCTAGCAGGGAAGAAAAAGGTGTTCTTATGGTTTGTGTAGGGGGTAGAATCTTACAACAGAAGCCCATTTTTATAGGTGACTATTGTTGCTAAATGCATGGAATTCATAAAAGGTGATTGTATTTGAAGGTTGAGGTTTTGTTCCTTGCTCTCCTAATAAGAGACAGGCTATGGAAATATGTTTTGCTGTCTTGGCACTACAGGGATAATTGTGTGTGCAGATGTATTACTAAGCACATCTGTACTCCAGTAGAGCTCTGTGCTGCTGAGTGGTAGTAGTCAGCTCATAGGGCATCTCCTTTTCTTGTGGGCAGAGGAGGGCAAGCTGTTTATATAGTCTGATTCCAGCTTACACCTTGGGTGACAGGTTTTTTGTCTCACTCTCAGAAACATCAGTTTTTTTGGTCTAGGAGAAGATCAGGGCATTGTGAGGACTTTTGACTTTTGAAATGCCGTTTATTTATTTATTTATTTTGAGACAGGGACTTACTATTTAGCTCTGACTGGGCCTGGAACTCACAGATATTCATATATTTCCGCTTCCCAAATGCTGGAATTAGAAGCATGTGTCATCATGATTGGTTGAAATGGTATTTTGAAACTAGAAGGAACCCAGAGTTATTGGTCTAACCTCCCCTGTTCCTTTCCTTTCCTTCAGTGCTAGGGATTCATCCTGGGATCTCATGGGTACTAAGCAAAGAGATACTAAATGTAGAGGTGAAATTTAAACTCCTAGATCCTGAAGAGGACATCCTTTCTTCCACTTGTTTGTTTATAGACTGGATCTCACGTAGCCCAGGCTGGCCTTGAACTCTTAATGTATCATGAGGATCTTGAATTTCTAATTTTTCTGTTGTCTGTCTCTCCAAGTACTTAAATTACAGTTGTGTGCCACCAGTCCCAGTTTATATGGTGCTGGGATCAAGCACAGGGCTTAGTGAATGGTGGTTAAACACTCTACCACAGAGCTGTATCTCTAGCCCCTTCACTTAGCCCCTTCACTTTTTTTAAAGACCCCATCTTAAAAACAAAAGGTTGGGTTCTGAGAACTGATGCTTTTGATCTTTACTTTTCTTTGATGACGCATAAAGACAACGAAGTGTAGTTATGGCCTTAGCATTAAAATTTAGTCCAAAAACATCAAAGGTTAGAATTGGGTGCCCTCATTGGATTTTCAAGTTTCTTAGACTTTTGTAAGGAATTACTTTGGAGTTTTCAGACTGAAGGCCCTTGAAGTTCTGTAAGCCACTCAGCTCTAGTCAGTTATATTGGTATTTTCCAGGGAGCCTTCAGCCCAAACACCATATCTGGAAGGAAATAAATGGATATTTGAACTAATTATAAATACAAGAGGGTGAAAGCAACCTAGAAATTAGGCGAGTACAAGTTTTGTCTTATTTAAATGTGGGGTCTAACTTTTTTTTTTTTTCTGTGCCATTGACCTAACTGTTCTTGTCACTGTTAACCAAATGACTGACAGAACTTAAAGGATGAACACTTTGTTTTGGCAAACCAGACCCTCATGGTGAGGAAGACATAGCAGCAGGCCACATCCTATGGTGTATTAAGTATGCAACAGCTGGTTATTGTATGGTGCCCATCAGGAAGCAGACAACTTGGACCAGAACTAGGGCAGTGCCTTAACTCATCAGGTCCTAGGTCAGCTAGATTGGCCTCGTGTCTAGAAGGTCCTAAACAGTGTAATTAGCTAGGGACCAACTATTCAAATCCAAGGGCCAGTTGAAGACACTTATTTTACTTTCAGACTGTAACAGACAGCTTCTTTAGATGTCAGAGTTTCTATTCCTGCACAAAACATCATGGCCAAGAAGCAAGTTGGGGAGGAAAGGGTTTATTCAGCTTACATTTCCACATTGCTGTTCATCACCAAAGGAAGTCAGGACTGGAACTCAAGTCAGAAAGCAGGAGTTGATGCAAAGGCCATGGAGGAATGCTGCTTACTGGCTTGTTTCCCTGGCCTGCTCAGCTTGCTTTCTTATAGAACCCAAGACTACCAGCCCAGGGATGGCACCACCCACAATGGGCTAGGCCCTCCCACCCTTCTTCACTAATTGAGAAAATGCCTTACAGCTGGATCTCAGGGAGGCATTTCCTCAAGGGAGGCTCCTTTCTCTGTGGTAACTCCAGCTTGTGTCAAGTTGACACAAAACCAGTCAGTACAGATGGAGAATATTCTCAACGTGTTATTCAGAACCTAGTACAAAGCGTGTGAGATATATCAGGTAAAAGCCGTGCAAACCTGATAACCTGATGTCCTTAGAATGCACAGAGAAGAAAAGAACTGCCTCAAAAATTATCCTCTGACCTCCACCACATGTGCACTATAGGACACAAGCTCTACTACTTATACATCACACACACACACAGACACACACACACACAGACACAGAGGGGTGTGTGTGTTTGGAGAAATGCACCTTTCCTTTGAGAAATCTTCCCTGACTCCTCCAGATAATCATTTCTTCCTTTTTGCTACTTTGGTACTAGATACTTCTATATTTCACTGATGACAGGAAATTATTTCTTTCTTTATTGTGTGTGTGTGTGTGTGTGTGTGTGTGTGTGTGTGTGTGTGTGTGTGTGTGTGTGTGTATGTATGTGTATTAGTGCTAGAGGTCAACATTGGGTGACTTTATCATTCTCTACCTTATTTATTTAGTTTTTTTTTTTGTTTCTTTTGTTGTTTTGTTTTTGTTTTTTTGAGCTAAGGTCTCCTTTTGCAGTCTTGCTTGGTCTAGAACTCACTCTGTAGACCAGACTGGCCTCAAACTCATAGATTCACCTGCCTCTGTCTTATGGGTGCTAAGATTAAAGAGCACACCCACTTTTCTGCTTTACTTTTTCACACAGGATCTGATCAAACCAGAACTCACCAATTGGCTCTCCTGGCTGGCTGGGCAAGCTGCTGGCATGCATCCAGTGCTAGAATTAGAGGCACATGATGCAGGCTTGGGTTTATTTGATTACTTTTCTGTCATGAGCCCACTGTAAGTAGTAATTATATATGAATACCTGCTATCCCATGGATAGTACCTGGTACTCAGTAGTTACTTTGTTCATTTTCTATCTCTCTCTCTTTTTGTTTTGTTTTTTGACACAGGGTTTTTCTGTATAATAGCCTTGACTGTCCTGGAACTTGCTTTGTATACCAGGCTGGCTTCCAATTCACAGAGATCCACTTGCCTCTGCCTACAGAGTGCTGGGATTAAAGGTGTGTGCCACCCCCCACCTTATAAATCTCAATTGAGTTGAGTAAATGGAATTAAAATTGTGTTGCTGTGTGTGTGTGTGTGTGTGTGTGTGTGTGTGTGTGTGTGATATTAGTGATTGAACTAGGCAGGCATTCAACCACTGAGAGTTATTCATCTCCAGCCTTTTTGTTGATTAATTATTTTTATGTTAGTGTATGAACATGCATGCATGTTTGATGTGGAGGGGTATGGGGCAGTGGTGAGCCCTTGAAGGTCAGAGGACAGATTTGTGGAGTCCGTTATCTCCTTCTGCACTTACGTGGAGTTCCAAGGCTTATTCCGGTCATTAGGCTTGTTTAGAAAGTGTGTCAGTTAAGTTTTGAGATGTTCTTGCTAATTTGCTTAGGCTGTCCTTAAATTCACTGTGTAGCCCATATGACCTACTCTGTTAGCCTCCCTAGGATAGGAGTTTTGATTTGATTATATGCCTGTGCCCTTGCTTACCCTTTTTAGTAAGAGATTAAAAGATCCATTATATCATATTCTTTTTATTGTAATAATTTTTAAAGATTTATTTATTTATTTTATACACATATACACACACACACACACACACACACACACATATGTACACACACATTGTTGCTGTCTTCAGACACACCAGAAGAGGGCATCAGATCCCATTACAGATGGTTGTGAGCCACCATGTGGTTGCTAGGAATTGAACTCAGGGCCTTTGGAAGAGCAGTCAGCGCTCTTAACCACTGAGCCATCTCTCCAGCCCTTGTAATAATTTTTTGAGACAGAGTCTTAGGTGCCCCACTCTGGTCTTAAAATAGCTTAAGGCTGTCCTAGAATTCATGATCCTCCTTCAGCTACTCTCAAGTGCTGAGATTATAGATGTATACCAACTTGTTCAGCTCTTATCTCTTCATCCTATAGAGAATCCTTGGTTCTAATGATTGTATATATCAAAGACCTGACATAATTGTTATTTTTGAGTGGTGTTGGAAATTGGTCCTAAGGCCCCCTACATGTTAAACAAATGTTTTATCATAGTCCTAAAGATGTCTTTTAAAAAGATTATTTGGCTGCTGGTGAGAATAGACCAAAGAGTGAGATAATATAAATTATGCTAGCTCACACACTTAGAGATTATTTTGTGTCTTAGGCTGGTGAAAGTCAGTACGCCAGAGCTACCAACTGTCAGAATAGCACTGTTGTAGGGCACTTGCCCAGCATGTGAAAAGCCTTGAGTTTAATCCCCAATACTAGAGTGAGGAGAAGAGAAAGAAAAAGGAAAAAAAAAAAGGTTTTGAATGTGTGTAGGAAGAGCATCTGAATGGATGAATGAGAGAATCAATCATCTTCAACAGTGCTCCCCCACAATCCCCAAATCAGAAGATGTATTAATATAAATATGCAAAAGGGAGCGCTTAGAAAATTTATACAGAGCAAAGCTTCATAAGTGGAAATGCCTGGGTTTTGTTGCTTACAGAACTAACATAGATTTATTTGTTAAAAAAAATCGAAACTTTTCAGAACTGTGCTGTAGTTATAGAAAGAGAAGTTCTCTTCGAAACCAGTGCTGAAAGACAACAAGTGTGAACAATCCTGTGTCACCCAGTTGTCCTCTGATAGACAAACACAGTTCTCTCTTGGTTACTTAGTTCTCATACTGTACGGGGCATATTTCCATGTTTGATAGTTTGACAGGGTACAATATTCTAGCAGTAGTTAGTTGTTCCCTGGCGATGTGATCTGGATGATTTCCGTTCCTTTATTGTACTGCTGGGACATTTTTTGTATGTTTATGCATATGTTTCTAGAAGATAAATTCCTGGAAGTGGAAAGCCAGGGCCAATAATTATAACTGTTAATGGCAAATGATAATTAATTATAGAGCATTTATTATTACTAGTTTAAGATGACCTAAAATATTCCCTATTTCCTGTTTTATGTTGAGCATATTTTCAAAGATTAGTACACCTAATTCTGCTTTTTTTGTCCCAGAGACTGAAGTGTCACAGTAGTAAATTCTCCCATCATTGGATTTTCAGAAACATCTTGAGAAAGACTCATTGACCCTAAATCCAGGCGTTGTGTACTTTCCATACTCACATGCTCGCAGGAGAAAAGCCTAGCATCTTTGACATCAGACCACACAGTCTTTGTCTTATGAAATGACTGTGAATATCCAGGCAGCTGTTTGCTAATTATAATACAGTGGTCTTAGACTAGGTAGCAGCCCATTGCTCTTTGGTAATATGAAAATGTAAGAATAGGTAGAGGAGAGATATAATTTGATGTTATTCTTCCTTTCTTTTTCTATTTACCCACTTTAAAGCTTATTTAGTGTTTTGAGGAAAAAAACCTAGCCAGGCTGTCCTCCTGACTTACTCTCCCAAGTTTTAGGTTTACAGGTATGTGCCAGCTTACTCTTCTTGGACAAATACTGGCAATTGATCCCACAGTCCTGTTTTCTAAGCAGATGCTCTACCATTAAACTATATCTCTGTCTTCCAGTCAGTCTGAATTCTAGGTGTGATCATTTTTCTTCTTTCACATTAGGGTTGGCAAACTTTCTGTACCAGGACAAGATAAACATTGACAAGGTAAATATTTTGGGTTTTATAGGTAGTAAGAATTTTTTGTTTTGTTTTTTTGGTGTGTATTCGTATGGTTTAGTATGACAGGGTCTCTCTGTCTCTCTGTCTCTCTCTCTGTGAGAGAGAGGCGGGGTTGGGGGGTGGAGGGGAATAACAGGGTTTTTCTGTCCTGTCTCCCAGACTGAAAGATCCGATAATAGCTACTTCAGTTTCCCAATACTTCTCACTGGGCTATATCTCCAGCACCTCTGAGACTTTTCAGTGGTTAAGAGCAGGCGTAAGAGCCGTATGTGGTAGGACACGCCTTCAGGCAGAGGCAAGCAAGCATATGTCTGAATTCGAGGACAGCCTGGTCTACAGAGTGAATTGCAGGACAGCTCGGGCTACACACAGAAACTTTCTCCAGAAACAAACAAACAAACAAACAAACAAGCAGCAGGTATATGTAACTGAGAATTTGTTTCTTATATTATCTACCTTGAAGCAGTCATCCAGCCTCACTTAAGTTTGTTTTGGGAATTTTGTGTCAGCGAGGCAGTTTAGAAATGTATGAGCCTTCAGGTCTTCCAGGGGGTGTGCCTGACAAACAACCCTTCCCTCACTGAAGGTCACATTAGCACCTGGTAGGACTGAGCTAAATTCTCCCTCTTGCTTCTCTGAGGCTGAATGGTGTAGAGCAGGCCATGTGCTTTGTGTGCACACCAAACTGTGAAAAGATGTAATTGTTCTGTCAGTCCAGGGGATTGGAGTTCCAAGGAGACTATGGTGAGATTTGTATGTGTGCTTTAAATACACTGTGAGAAACTTCCCATGTATTCCTGGCCTCCAACTCACAGAGATCACCTGCTTCTGCCACCCTAGTACTGGGATTAAAAATCTGCACTGCCACACCCAGCTCCTAGTCTTCCTTTTTAAAATACCTTTCTTAACAAAATAAAATGTTACCAGCCTACCTCCCCCACTTTGGTCCTTCTCCCCCTTGTCTAATCAGAGAAATCTTTTTTTTTTTGGAGGGAGGGGGGTGTTTTGAGACAGGGTTTTTCTGTATAGCCCTGGTTGTCCTGGAACTCACTCTGTAGACCAGGCTGGCCTCGAACAGAGAAATCTTCTAAAGGATACATTGAAGTATGTTTCAAGACAATAACACCAGGTATAGGGATTCTGTTTGCATAATATATTTTGCTTATTTTAATGAGTCTCTGCCCAGTAGAGCTATGCAACAGTTTCCTCTTCTGGATTACTCTTGCATTTGTGTGTGTGTTCCAGTACATTTTATGTTTACTTCTTTAAAAAAAACAAACAATTTTGTGTGCATGCTCCTGTGCCTGTGAAGTCCAGAGATGACAAATTCCTAGAAACAGGAGTTACACATGGTAGTGAGCTACCTGATATAGGGAGTGGAAACTGAACTCTGGCTCTCTGTAAGAGCAGTAATGCCCTAACCATTGAGCTATCTCTCTAGTCCTTTTGCTCATTCCTGATTATGTTTGTGTACACAGATACTGCTTCAGGGATTGGGCCTGTTAAATTAACCTGGAGATGCCAAGTAGTCTTCAAAGTAGATCTGGCCCATAAGATGTTTCTAAAAATTTCAGTTTCCCACCTAAATTTAGATTTCTAGATTTTGTTGGAAGGAAAAAAAAAAAACCTATAAAATATGGCAATACTAATATGCATCCCCACTTAATAATCAGCAGCAGTTGAAGCAGTTGAATAGTTATTCGTCAAACCAAGACGAAGATTCTTTCTTCTCTGTTTTTTGAGTCAGAGTTTTGCTATAGAGTGAAGGCTGGCTTTGAACTAATTCCATGTGTAGACTAGAAGGATTCTCCTCCCTTCGTATCCCAGTGCTAGTACTACAGGTATACCTACCTGTCTTGGCCTTGCAGTTTTCATACTGCTGCCCTACCTCCTCCCCTAAAATTACAGGGGTGCTGGGGAAAAGCATAGACTTTCTCCCTCCCTCCCTCCCTCCCTCCCTCCCTCCCTCCCTGTCTTTATTTCTCTCCCAACCCCCTCCTGTTTTTTGTTTGTTTGTTTTGTTGTGTGTGTGTGTGTGTTTTTTTTTGTTTTGTTTTGTTTTTTTTTTTTGACAAACTCAAAAAGCCTAGGCTAGCCTCAGACTTCTGTGTATCTGAGGATGACCTTGATTTTCTTGCCTATACCTCCCAGTGCTCAGCTTACAAAAGGGGCTTACTATATCTGGTTTGGCATGATCTTTCTTGTCTTAGCCTACACTAGGTTGACTTTATGGTTCTTAAGTCAATTTTGTATGTAAGATCATTGCATTTTATTGATGATTAGGGGTAGAAATAGCATTTATAATGTGCTTCCCCATGCTGTTTTGCCAGAGGGAGGCACTGGACATTAGACCCTTGCTTCTACAAGATCTATCCCACCTAATTGAGCCATAGAGGCTTCCCTGCTGGTTGTGGGCTGACATGCTGACAGCCCTCTCACCTAAGAAACTGCCTGATTTTTTAATAGCAACAATTAACAGGCTCCTCCTCTGTTTCCAGAGAGGAAAGAAGGGGGGTTCCAAGCTGATTTCCCAGATGGGGTTCACTTGAGTGAGCAGTTCTCCATTTTGTGAAGTTACACAGAATGAGAACTACCTTCATTTGGACTATGTGAGTGGACTATATAGAATCTTTATCTCTTTATGAACGGATCTCCCTTGACAGAGGGATGAGCACATGATTTGGTTGTTATCTGCCAGGAAATTAAAATCAAGTGAGAACAAAAGTGGAAAATTGTATTAATAAAAGACTCTAAGGCTGAAATTAAGACCTGGTCATTGATAGTTGAGCTGGTTGACACCATGCCCTTTCCCTTTGCTGCATCAAAAGGTGTGATCATGAATCTTTCTGCCTCTCTCCTTTTTCTCTTCTACATGATCATAAGTACCTCAGCTTCTGCAGCTGCCTTCTCTGCTGTCCTTTTTATTCACTTTGTCTGGTACGGTAGCTTGTTAGCATCTTCTCTTTGTTCTGGTGGCAGATAGAACCCCCCTCCCCATATGTGACATAGATTACCTTCGACAAAATTTCAAGTATATTGTACAATATCAGCTATATGCACACTGCCATATAGTACATCTTTGATTGATTAAGATGGTACTGGGATTGAAATCAAAGCCTTGCACATGCTCTGTACTCTTTAACACCAAGCTATATCCCTAACCCTTGTTTTAGTTTTTTAAAAGAAGATTTTTTGTTTGTTTGTTTGTTTTGGTTTTTCGAGACAGGGTTTCTCTGTGTAGGCCTGGCTGTCCTGGAACTCACTCTGTAGACCAGGCTGGCCTCGAACTCAGAAATCCACCTGCCTCTGCCTCCCAAGTGCTGGGATCAAAGGCGTGCGCCACCACTGCCCGGCAGAAGATTTATTTTTATATTATGTATATAGGTGTTTTATGTGTACAGGTGTCTGCATGTATGTCTGTAAATATATGCATGTTTTGCTCAAGAAAGTTAGAATCCCCTGAAACTGGAGTTACAGATAGTTGTTAGTCATCATGTGAATGCTGGTTGAATTCTATGCTCTAGGAGTCCTCCTGGCAACTACTAATCTCCTTGTGTTTCACGAATCTGATTAGGTTATACATACACATACATTGTTTTTCAGTGGTGAAGGTTGAACCTAGAGGGGGAATATGCTAGTCAAGTACTCTATCTACCAGAGAGTTATATCCCTGCTCCAATATGTCTGTTTTTGAGACAGGGCCTTACTTTGTAGCCTAAGAGGGCCTTGAATTCCTAATCTTCAGTCTTCTTACTTGGGATTATATGCCTGTATCATGATGTCTAGTATCTAATATAATTCTTATAAGTATAGCAAGTGTCTTTTTGGCTTGGCTTATTTTGGTTAACATCATACTTTTAAGGATTACCTGTGTTGTGTTGTACCTTGTATTGAGAATGTTTTTAATTTTTATTTTTTGTGTATGTGTCCATGTGTATGGAAGCCAGAAGTTGATTTCAGATGTTGGTTGTTCTCCACCTTTATTTTTTGAGATGGAGTGTCTCACTGAACGTAGAGCTTTTGAATTACCTTAAGACTAGCTGGCCACTGAGTCCCAGGGATCTTCTTGTCTTAACTACTCCAAGTCAAAGATTAAAGGTGCACACTGTCCTGCACAGTTTTTTTTTTTTTTTTTAAATCAAAAATACATGAATTCTGGTCGATTAAACTCAGGCCCCCATGCTTGTGTGGCAAATACTTTACTCTGAGCTGTCTCCTTCACCACTTCCTTTTTAACTTTTCTTAATTTTTAAAATATGTTACATGAATTTGCCATATATTTTTCTGATATTATAATATAATTACATTTCTCCCTTCCCTTTACTATGTCCAAGCCTTTCCATATAACCCTCATTACTCTCCTTTTCCCCCACTAATTGTTATTGCATGTATATGTGTATATATGTATATATTTTTCTCTAAATATAACTCAGTCTATATAATGTTACTTGTACGTATGTTTTCAGGGCTGATCACTTAGCATTAGACAACCAATCGGTGTGTTCTTTCTTGGGGAAGAACATCTCTCCTGCTTCCAGCTTTCCTTAGTTGCTTATACCTTTGTGTAGTGCTGTTAGGGTCCCAAGTACAGACGAAGGTTCTCAATCTTCTTACTGATGTGACCCTTTAAGACAGTTCTTCATGTTGTGGTGACCTCCAACCATAAAATTACTTTTGCTACTACTTCATAACTATAATTTTACTACTGTTAATGAATCATAATGTAACTATCTATGTTTTCCAGCAGTCTTAGGTGACCTGTGTAAGGGTTGTTCGACTGTGACCCACAAGTTGAGAACCACTGGACTAGGGTCACTGAACCTTTTTGTTTTTCCCAATGTTGGGATGTTGAAAAACTTCTTTCCCTGTTTTCCACTGTTATTTGTTTTTTGGAGATGGATGGCTGACTGTGTGTGTGTCTGTGTGTGTGCGCACGCTCTGGGGGTTGCTGTCAGAGCTGCAGCTCTGGCCTTAGTTCTGGTAACAGTACCCTGTCTATACTTTTGCTTTTGTTGCTTGTGCTTTTGATGTCATATATACCAAATTATCAGCTCTTCCAGTGTCATGAAGCTTTTCTTCTAGAAATTTATAGTTTTGGTTGTTAGATTTAGTCTAACTCATTTTGAGTTACTTTTCTAGGTTATGTAATGTCAGGGCTCATCTTTGTGGTTTTCCCAGCACTGTTTGTGTAGTCCCTTGTTAGGGGTCATTTTGCCTTTTTATACCTAAACATTTATTTTTTTCCTCTTCATTCTATTTTAATAGTCTATATGTGTCTTTCATAAGTTTTTCCCATACTGCCTTGATTATGGTAGGTTTGCAATATGTTTTGAAGTTGAGAAATGTGAGACCTCTAGCTTTGTTCTTCTTTCTCAATATTATCTTGACAATTTAGGGTACTTCAGACTCCTGTTTTGTTTGTTTTTAAAAGAAAGAATGGGGAATTTCAATTTTGATAGGATTGCATTGAGTCTTGATTATTTAGGATATTATTTACCAGCAACTTTGGTGGTTTGAGAGGCACCTTTGAATGAGTTCCTGGTTCACTGTCTTAGAACAGGATTTGGATAGAGACAGGTGATTAGTAGCAAGAAGAAAGACAGTTTATTAGAAAACAATACACTGGAGCAGGAGGAAAGTTTGTAGCTCAAGTAACCAGGCTGTAGAAAAGATTGGGGAGTTCATGTCACATGGCTGACTTTCTCACACAAGTTTTCTTTATGCATCTCACATCTCACTAGCATCTTAAGTTTTCACCTAGCTGTGTGTATCTAGTACTGAGTCCTGGGTCACTTTCAGATACTCTGAAGTGCCTTCTCTGGGCCACTGACTCTAGCTAGCTTTCTTCTTTGTCCACAGGTTTTTTTGTTTTTTTTTTTTATGATTATAGATATGTATTTGACACCGTATTTGTTTGTTTTAATGTATTTTTTTGAGGATTCTGGAGGATCTTGAGGCAAATGTCAACCTGAACTACCTAGAAAAACTTGTGTCTCAGAATTAAAAAACAAAACAGCAAAAATTTCATAATTAAGATTTGAGATTTGGTGGGAGGGGTTGAAACAGTGTTTCTCTGTGTAGCCCTGGCTGTATTGGAATTCTCCGTGTAGACCACCTTGGCCCTGAACTCAAGAGATCTCCTTGCCTCTGCTTCCCAAATTCTGGGATTAAGGGCATGTCTCAGATGTGTGATTCTTCAACCCATAGTCTATGCAAATATTCCTAAATCTGCAAACCTCCAGAACTTACATAACCAGTAGCAAGAACTTGGTATTTATAGTGTGTATTAGTGGCTGGATGGACTGCTCTTACAAGACTTTATTTGGATGTGGTATGTGTGATTCTCAGGGTTTATGTTCCTATATTTAAGCTTTTATAGTATTAATCTTCAAAATATATTTCTGACAAACCTCTTTTAGACATGATGAGGTGAGTGAGCAGTGTATTTTATAGTCCTGATATATAGTTGTAATCCAAAGAAGTAAAAAAATTGGCTGAATATTGGACTACATAGTGACTGCTTGCTTAATATTGTTTGTTTGTTTGTTTTATGCTGGACATCAAACCCAGGGCCTTGTTCATGTTAGACTCAACCACACTCTATCTCTGAGCTATATTCCAGCCTTACGTGTGTTTTTAGTTCATCATAAAAATTTATGAGATGGGGATTTCCCATCAAATGTAGAAACTAAGAATAAACTCTAGGTTTCATAGATGGTGATACAGGATGGAGCTTAAGCTGCAGTCTGCCTGATTCTGAAACTCGGATCCCAGGTTTCTACCCATTTTTGTTATTTAGAATTTCTGTTGCTTAAGCTCAGACCATTAAAGTATGTCAAGGAGGTTTAGCAACAACAGCACTCTTGCCATTTGGGTTAGATAATCCTTCATTGTGGGAGGCTGTCTCATGCTTTGAAGGGTGTTTAGTAGTATTTCTGCTGTTACATAAGTAACACTCCCCCAAACCAGTTGCGACTACCAAAAATGTCTCCAGAAATCGTCAAGTGTCCCCTGGGGAACCCTCCTCCAGAAAACATTGATAAAGTATTTCATGATTTGTTGTCCTTTGATCTGTCTTCTGTCTTAATGAGGCATCTTGAAAGGATCTGGCAGTGGCTTCAAAGTATCTTCTTACGGTAGTTACAGAAGCCTGGGTTCTGGTGGCTTCAGGCCTTTCATTGCCCCTATTTTGTATTTTCTCTTTTGTTTGTGATTTTCTTAAATAAAATGCAGCTGGATAAAGTGGTATTTATGAGGATTTTTTTTTACACAGGTATCCATTCAGTAGACATTCAGATCACTTCAATTATAGCCATTAGTGCTAGTAAAAAGAAAGCAATTTACATGTTCTAATTATAGCGGGGGCTACAAAATTTTTAGCAAGCTGGAAATGAAATGGCTTCCAGACTCCTCAGAGTTAATCTTGATCAGGGTAGTATGATTGACATGGTGGAGGACGGTAATGTGCAGTTCTTTTGGGGAACGGAGGAGGAGAGTGGAAATTGCAGTTTCTCTACTAATTGTACTTTAGGTGTCACTTATGACAATTTCATGTTGTCTAGACAGAGGGAAATTGTAGAGAAATTATTCCAGTAGATTCTCAGACGCTGAGTCCAGATTCATGTGGTTGCTAATCAAGAACAGGGTGGAAGGGCAAATAAAGTAGCACATTTCTGGAAGCAGATCAGCAAAGTCAGCTGTCACCAAAGGAAGCAGTCAGAACCTCAGATACAAAAAAATTGCTTGTACTCCCAGCTCTGTGTTAGTTCAAGGACTAACCATGGACTGTTGAGACCCTGCTGGAGTCTTATCCATTTCTATAGACTTCAGAAACTTGTTAATGAAGATGTGAGCTAGAAAAGCTGCCCTTGTGATGGTTAATAAAGCCCAGCTTACTCTCCTTTCTTCTACATCTCTTGTAAGGCTCTATTTACTTCCTCTCCTTGCCTTTCTGGCTTGGTCCCTAAGAGTTTACTTCCCATTATATAGTATTTTTACTATGTGAAGGTCAAGTCAAAGCTTGTTATTTTAAAAAAATGTTTTATAACTGTATTTTATGGTCTTTTTTTTTTTTTTTTTTTTTGGTTTTTCGAGACAGGGTTTCTCTGTGTAGCTCTGGCTGTCCTGGAACTCACTCTGTAGACCAGGCTGGCCTCGATCTCAGAAATTCACCTGCCTCTGCCTCCCAAGTGCTGGAATTAAAGGTGTGCACCACCACTGCCCAGCTAACTATTTTATGTATATGGGTGTTTGCCTGCAAGTATGTCTGTGTACCATGTGCAGGCCTGGTGCCAATGGAGGCCAGAAGAGAGTATTGGATGCCCCTGGAACTACAGTTATAGGTAGTTGCAAGCCACCATGTGGGAAGGAAACTCAAGTCCTCTAAAAGAGCATGAAGTGCTCTTGACTGCTGAACCACTTCTCCAGCCCTGGTTGTTACCCTTTTTTTGTTTGTTTTGTTTGTTTTTGTTTTTGTTTTGTTTGGTCTTATTTTGTGGGTTTTTCAAGACAGGGTTTTTTTGTGTGGCCCTGGCTGTCCTGGAACTCATAAAGATCCTCTTGCCTCTGCCTCCTGAGTGCTGGGACTAAAGGTGCCACCCAGTGGCTGTTACTTTTTAATGATTGGCCTTAGTCAAGCATTTTTAAATCTTTAGTTTAGCAATAAAGATGTGAAAAACTAGCTTAGGAGATAGTTACATGTTTCTTGGTATTGGTTCTATCAACATGTTCTTTGTAGAATTAATGGGTTTTGAGGTAGATTTTTAGGATTTATCTGAATCAAGTTAACCCAGAAGTCATAGTTGTGGAATTCTATAAATCATTTTATGACTTTAGGGGAACAAGTTAGGATGCACTGCCCCCTCCCTCAGTGTATATGTTGCCTCATCAATAAGGTACATGCCAGCTGTAGCTTGTGAGATGTGCATGTGAGAATATAGAACTAGCTGTATAGTAGGTTGTTTTCAGAGATTTGTACTTAAGCAACTTCTAGTGAAAAAGTCTGATTTAAATTCCTGATTCCAAAACTGGTCTGGGGTCTCTGAACAGACCTCCCTAGTTTCTCAGAGACATTGTATAGATCAGCTTGTACCTTTGAGTTAGATGTAGGCAAAAGTGAGGGTTTTTTTTATTATTATTATTATACATTGAAGTTTCATAACTGTATTATAATATGTGGATGATTTATAACAAAGATATGAAAAATAGCTATCAAAGAGTAGGGAGTCAAATGTTCCCAAAGGGGTCTGGCTGACATTATCTAGATCATGATTGCATATTAGGTACAGATTTTGTGCTAGATTACCTTGTGCTCTGATATTTCACTATCTTGTTACTCACTGCCCAGAGGTACTGCAGAATACAGTAATGTTTGGTAAAGATGGTTTTTGTGCTTTTCTAGTAAAAGGCTTTTTTATTTTTTTTTTTTTGCACATGTCCTGGTTTGTTTATACTTGGTCATAATAAAATAAAGCTGTTCCGTATCATAGACATTATGAGCTCTTTCTGTAGTATGTTCGTTTGCCTTACCACACCACCCTTACTTACTCATGTTACCCTTTTAGCTGTAGACCTGTTTTGGTCCACTTCACAGCAGGGACAGGATTTGTTTGGCAACTGCACCATGTACTCTTGAGTGCACCCGAAGAACTACGGGCCCTACAGTGATCAGATGAATGCCTATCATTGGATAACTTAAATGATAATTGCTAGTGTGTGAAATAGGGAGACTTTGATGCCTCTGCTTTAAATCAGAGATGTCAACTTGGAAATCATAATAGAGGTGTCATTTCAGAACACACAATTATTTTTTTACAAAGAATAAAGACTTGTCATCTCCCATCCTGGGCATGCGCTGAGACAGAGATCTGGGGCTCGCAGAGCAAGATTAAGAAATCTAGCAAGCAACATTACATCCAAGATTCTTTGACCTACTGCCCCTTTATCTCCTCCAAACATTGCCCTGTTTCTTTATGAGGTCTCTTGGGAACACACAGACTAGGAGCATCAGTGGTCATTTCCTAGGCAAGAAGCCAGCCTTTGACTTTATAGTATAATGAACCTCCAAGGGACCAGGCTTATTATATTTATTAGGACAACTGTGTCAGCACTTTAACCTGAGTGGCTTAAGAGACCAAAAGGATAAAGTGATGTAGACAGTTTCTAAAAACCTCCTTTTTTTAGTGTGCATTTTTTGACATCTCACATCCTTGTTTGAGACTCATGGGGTCAGTAAAGAACAATCAGATATGCTTCCTTTCTTACTCTTCCCAGTCCAGTTAGACTGCCTGCTGATTCATAAGCTTGGATATTTATTTGTCTCCTATTACATGTTAATTAGGATGTGAATTTTGATGGAGATAAAAAGATGACTTGGAACCAATACCAGCTTTTATGTAGCTTGTAAGTCTAAAAGCAGACACAGACATGTTTATAAATAACCACAGGGAGAAAGGGAGGAGGTCTGTTTTTTTTTTTTTTTTTTTTTTTTTTAAAGAGAGTCTGTTTATGGATAGCCTGGAGCTTACAATATAAACCAGGCTAGGCTTGAATCACAGAAATCTACCCATCTCCACTTCTGCCACTCAAGTGCTGGAATGAAAAGTGTTCACCTCTATGCCCAGCCCCAGGAGATCTCTGTCTCTTAAGAGAGTTACCAAATACTGTTAAGTATTAAGAGAGTGAACTTTTGGCAGGAGAAGCTAGATATGTGAGTTTTGACGGATTTTTATGGGCAGCATTGTACAGTTTACCTGTAACAGGGGTTCTCATAGTATGGTTGGGAACTCTAGAAGTCAGGAGGCTCTTCTGAATGTTGAGATGTCTGTTGTCTTTTCACTACATTCTTTCACAGAGGTGTTGTGGTGTTTCCTAGACCACATGGCATGTAATGTGATTATATAACTGATCACTAATTGAGTGTATGTGCTCTTGCCATTTATAATTTGAAATAAGGTTTTAAGTATCAGTAGATCCCATATTTTAAAAAAGAAGTTGTTTAGTGACCACATGGTTTTGAAGGAGTTCTGAGACCGAAAGTGTGAAAATATCTGAATAGAATATCTAAAAGGAAAGGGAAATTTCACTGGAAATTTTCTATGTCAAGCTACAGCATTTAAATTTGATTTTTTTAGGCATAAGGAGGCTATTGGTTTGCATTTGACTCCTGAATTTAAACAGTAGATGTCACACTGACAAGGTAAGGGAATTATTCCTATAAGGTGTGAGGCACCAGTGAGCTCTTCTGTCTGCAGAAGCTGCGCAGTTCTGACACTTGATGTTGGCACTGCTTGGAGAAGTTCTGAACATGTTTGTTGCTTTAAGATATTGGCTTTCTTTGTAATCTGACAGCCAGGGTCTGTAGGGTGTAATTGTTTAGTAAAGAGGTGTTGTCATTACTAGACTACATCAGACTTTCTGCTTCCCAAATTTTAGTATTTATTAAATTTAAAGTGAAAGTTTGTTTTGGTGTATTCTTTTGTTTTTAAGATGGGGTCTCCTGTAGTCCAGGCTGGTGTCCAACTTATTCTAAGCTGAAGGTGATCTTCCTACTTCCACCGCCCAAGTGCTGGAATTTTAGGCATGTGCCACCAGATCCACCTGAAGGTTCTTTTTCTCTTCTGGATGATCTGTCTCATACTCCTTGACCACATTTCATCCCAGAATTTTCTTTTATTGTTTTGTTTTCCTTGTTATCAAAGATCCATGTGAAACAGAGAACCTCTTGAAAATATTCATAATACTAATCATAGAGAACATTCATATAAAATGTTGGAAATTTTACAATTTGACTTGTGCCCTCTGCAGAGCTTATCTTTTATTATTTCGGTGAGGTGCAGTTAGAACACCTAAGTCGGTAAGCAATATCCTGCCATCATGCTTTCTCATCCATGTAGTCAGCCTCCCAACGTCCCCCTCCCAGCAGTGAGTTGTATCCTCCAATCATGTTCCCCACCCCATCTCTCACGTTGCCCAGGCTGGTCTCTAACTTTTGATCATCCTATAATAACCAAAGGAGTAGCTAGAATTACCTTGACAGGCTGTCTTTCAAGGAATTTTATGTAAGTGTGTATTTTGGAATAGAAGTAGGAGAGCTTTTTCTTCAAAGGGTTTCTTCAAAGGTAATAAATATTTTAGGCATTGTTTCTCTAAGTATCATTCAACTCTTGGTTCCTATCTCCAAAACAGCTGCAGATTTTATATATGTTACGTGCATATATGATTGTGTGTGTGTGTGTATGTGTGAGAGAGAGAGATAAAACTTTATTTAAAAAGCTCAACTCAGAGCCTAGAGTTTATGAAACATGCTTTAGAACAGTAGGGTAATTTACTGTTTTAAAGAAAATTTTTTAGCTAGACATGGTGATATATGCTTTTAATAGCACTTGGAAGGCAGAGACAGATCTCTGTGAGTTCCCAGACAGCCAGGATTATGTAGAGAGAGGTTACATTTTTTCTGTCTTAAAAAATAAAATAATAACAACAAAAACGTTTTAGAGATGGAGAGATGGCTTAGTGATTAAGAGCATTTACTGCTCTGACGGGACCTGAGTTCTAGCCCCACCTACCGTATTGGATAGCTTGGTTATAAGGGCCTAAACCCCAGCCCCAGGGATTCAGGGTCCTCTTCTGGCTTTTTTATGGGCACTTGCACTCATGCATATATACCTTACAATGACATGCATGCATATACATAATGTAAAAACAGAAATAGAGGATGGAGAGATGGCTTAGCAGTTAAGAGCACTGGCCACTCTTTCAGAGGACTCTGGTTCAAATACCAGCACCTACATGGTGGCTAACAACTCTCTATAGCTCCACTTCCAGGGGATCTGATGTTGTCTTCTGGCTTCTGCAGGTAACACATATGGTACATAGAAGGACATGCACACAAACTACCTTTACACATAAAGTAAAATTTTAAAAAATAAAAGTAAACTTTTTAAAAGTCTAAAATGTTACTTATTTTGAAAATGCTACCTCTTTGTAGTCTTTTCCTTTTAGATTTTCCTAAAATTTCTAAACATTTAAAATATTTTTAAATATTGGATTTAACTTTCTTATTACAGTTATTTGTGTGTATATACATGCACACACAGTCACTTCACATATGTGTAGGTTAGAGGACAATTTGTGAGTTAGTTTTCTTCATCTACCATGTAGGTCCTGGGGATTGAACTCAGTTGCCAGGCCTGATGGCAAGTACATGCCTTTACCCCTAGCCACTGTGTCTGAGCTGCGTCCTTAGACCCTTAAATATTGGGTATTTTAATTTGTTGTTTTGATTTTGAGATAGGGGTCTCATACAGGCCAGTCTGGTCTTGGACTTCTTCTATAGCCATGATGGGTCTTGAACCCCCCCCCCCCCCGATCCTTCTAACTTCACTTTCTGAAAACTGGAATTATTAAGTATGTACCATCATGCTCATAAATTGTGGTTTTCATAAATTGGTTGGGGGGTTTGGGTTTCTTTGTTTTGTTTGTTTTGAGACAGGGTCTTTCTATGTATTTCCAGCTGTCCTGGAGCTAGCCATGTAGATCAGAATGGCTTCAAACACAAGAATATACTCCTACCTCTGCTTCCTGAGTGCCGGAATTAAAGGCATACATTGTCTTGCTGTGTTTTGTTTTGCTTTTGACAAAGGGTCTCACTCTGAAGCCCAGTCTGGCCTTGAATTCAGCAGCAGTTCTTCTGCCTCAGCCTCGTAAGTGCTGGGACCACAGATCTGAACCACTATGTCTAGCTTTTAATTTATTTTACTTAGTTGACAGTGTCTCTAACACTGAGGCCCAGGCTGCTCATGGCAGCTTTCTTGCCTCAGTCTTACTTAGAATGTGGGGGACTACAGATGTCAGCTACCGTGCCTAACCTTTATTTTATTTTAAAATAATTTCAATTTGCAGAAAAATTGCAAAAATAATACAAAGAATTCTCAAATGCCCTTTACCCACATTCTCTAAATGCTTGCATTTTGCCACATCTGTTGTATTATTCTCTTTTGTTCTATTTGTATCTGAATAGGATTATTCTTTTATGATTGACTATTGTTATATTCATATTTTTATATTATTAAGTTTTTTAAAAAATAACAAATTATCTCACATTAGTTCGATAGAGAAGTGACCTTTGGAATTTTAAAAAATATGCTGTAAGTATTTTACACATATGGCTACACATATAGCACAAATTTTAGTATTTTCCTCCTGGTCTCCAGTAATTCAAGGTATCATGGCCCGTGTACTTCACTCAACCACCACTGGTGTGGAGCATTAAGTAGGCAGGCTGTTAGAGAAAAGACGGTTGATTGGTTGGTTGGTGGGTTGGTTGTCTCTTTCAGAGTTTTGGTGGCTCTATAAAATATTTCTATATTGAGATTACAGGTCAAAAGAAATGGCAATTTTAAGCCTGAACAAATTTTACTGAACCTTCCTTCAGCCCTTCCTGATTTCATATTATCAAATTGTGTGATAGATTATTAAGTTAAGTCATATTTGTGTATGGCAGAGCAGAAGGTAGAGCACAGCTGCTACCCTAGCCCATTTACTCATGTCATTCTCCATCCTTCTCCTGCACATAGCTGCTACTAGGATGGAGAATGCTTTGAGGGTCCTAGGCATGGTAGTGGTAATGCCTACTTATCTCATAACTCCGGTTCATTCTTTAATCCACATCAACTAAAGAAGGCTATTTTATTCCTTGCAGAGAATTTGTTTAATTGCAGTGATTTGTGTATGTGAAGAAACGTTGCTCATCTGGATTGACTCTCTTGACTCTTGATTTTAAGTATCTCTCTCTCACACACATGCACACATGCATGCGCACATACACATGTACATATAAACATTGGTTAATCAGTCTTATTGCATTTTCTGTTGGTACAAAGCTTAACATTTTGATGCTATTCTGATTACAAGAAGTCTTCCTGATTAAAATAGAGAGTTAGGATGGGAACTGGAGTATGCAAGATATCAAATGGAGTCACTAAAATTGACGTTGTCTAATCCAGATTGTTCTAAGTTTAGGAATCTTCTTTTAGCATCCCTGATAAGCCTTCTCATTTCTCTCTGAGCTCTGTCACTGCCTTGACATAGTTGGTAGTGGGCAGTATTTGTTTCATAACTTATCCAGTTCATTTTCTACACAGAAGTACTAAAGCAGGTCACTCTGAAAGCCTTCTCACCAAAGGCCTTCTGCCTTACTAAGCAGCTATTTAGAGTAATAGTCAGAGGTCAGGAATACTCAGCATCACTTGCAGAGCACTTTAGTATTGGGTTCTAAAGGCAGGCAGCTGTTCCTAGATCTTGCTTCATTCTTCAGCTCTCACCCTGCTCTCGGGGAATGATGTTATTAGTACTATATAGGTGAAATAGGTTGGTCAATGGTTTTGGGTTTTTTTAAGATTTATTTATTTTATATATGTGAGTACACTGTCGTTGTCTTCAGACATACCAGAAGAGGGCATCAGATCTCATTACAGATGGTTGTAAGCCACCATGTGGTTGCTGGGATTTGAACTCAGGTCCTCTCTGGAAGAGCAGTGAGTGCTCTTAACCACTGAGCCATCTCTCCAGCCCAGTCAATAGGTTTTAAGTTATAGCTCAGAACAAAAAGTTTTTACTGGGGTGTCAGTAATCTCACCATTTTGGGGCCAGAGACAGGAAAATTTCTCATTCTGGGCCAGCATGGACTATAGACCTTGTCTTAAACAAGGGGGAAAAGTGCTGTTGCAGAGGGGGTGACTATAATAACATATAATGTACTGCATATTTTGAGAAACTGGAAAAAAGTTTTGACAGTTTTCAATATAAATGATAAAATCGTTGAGAAAATAAACATGTTTCACCTGTATGTTTTTATGTGACAGTTAAGAAATTAGGTTTTATAAAGAGGAAGTAAATGACCTGTACAGCAGCCTTCTCAGAAACCGACTTTTCTTTTTTGTCTAGTTTATGTGTTAATACTTCAGACTTTCCCTAACCATCACAATGTTTTATATTTGAAAGATCTAGATATGCCATTATTTTTGTTGTGATGTTAGAAAAGAAAAAGAAACATGCTAGTTAATCTGTATCACAAAATTTAAGATGTATCCCAGTTTACGACACATTGGAATGTGAAAAAAAGTGTGTTTTAGAATAATGAAATATAACATTTCTGCTGTTGCAAACAGTGATACCACCAGAGAGAAGGTGTATTTTATTACCTTCTTTCTTTCTTCATTGGGTATATTGTATTCTTTCTATTGAGTGCTAGGGCTCTTTGAAGTTTGGCCATGTGGGCCACGTTTCAATAGAAAATATACTTTAATGGTTGCTTGTCCCAGGCAGGATAGGTTGTGACTGGAAATGCCATTGAGGGCCAGTTGCTGGGATAGTGACTGCCCATGACTATACCTAAAGCCAGCTGGTTTTAATAACACTGAATTTTCTTAACTCAATTGGAAAAGAAGGGTAGCTGCTGTTCTTATCCTGCAGATCAGTTTAAGGAGGAATCTGGCAGGGAGCCGGAGACCTGCTCCTGGGAGAGCCAGGCAAGATGCTTCTGGAGAGGAACAATATGCAATTTTTTTCTGAGACCACTTCCTTTGAGATGTGTTCTGCATTAGGAGGTTGACTGGCTGCCAAGCATATATATGAATGAGCTGGGAAGTAGTATGGTAGACCAGGAAGCCCCTGGGCCCCACCTGTTTATTGGATGTATTTTAAATAACCTTTAATATTTAAATAACCTTTGCTGAATTTAAGTTTGCTAAAACTTAACCATGACATTTTGTGCAGAAATCCAGATTTTGGCTATATAAAATGAGACAATCCAGCAATAGCTGAATGATAGGATTCCAGTCTTCCTGTTTGCTCACCACAGCTACATGCAGTAGGCACTCGTTTCCTACCTAGCCTCTGGAAGGTTGTATAGTACAACATAGAGATTTGAAGCCTTTGGGAGTTTAAACTGGCCTCATAGGAATCTTTTTTTGTTTTGTTTTTTCGAGACAGGGTTTCTCTGTGTAGCCCTGGCTGTCCTGGAACTCACTCTGTAGACCAGGCCAGCCTAGAACTCAGAAATCCACCTGCCTCTGCCTCCCAAGTGCTGGGATTAAGGGTGTGCGCCACCGCTGCCCGGCTCTCATGGGAATCCTTAATAGTTGTGTGTTATGGGCTCATGTACTAAGTCTCTAGTCCCAGTGTTCTTGAGTATGTAGTAATTCTTAAGATCTCGTGGGTGTGCTGAGGCCTGCTACCCAAAAAACTGCCTAATAAAATGTGTGTTACTATCATTAGTTGGAATTTATGATGGGGCAGGATAATAAAAGGAAAGGTTTTTGCCAGTTATTATGAGAATCCCAAGTGTACTCTTTCTGGTTAGAGCAGGAGTAGAAGATGAGGGAGTGGACTGTGATGGTGTACAGGAGCTGATTGCCAGGATCGATGTGTCATGATCTCTCTGTATGCCTCATTTTCCTCTTATGTTCTTCTAGCCTATTTGTCTGCTGAAGGATCTGTAAAGAGGTATTAGATCATGTTTCTGCTGCATTTGTGTGTATTTCACTGAAGAGCAGCATTCAGCATAATACAATGGTCCTGTCCAGTATGGGAGCTCTGAAGCTCTCCATTTATTAATGTTTCTTTATAATTAGATTGTTGGAAGGGTAACACCCCAGATAATAGATGCTAGCTGGCTGCGAAGGGGGACCTTATTTACCTCTCCCCCATTTCTCTTATGATTGAGCTCTGAGTTGGTAATTGACAGGGATTATTGCCATCTTTTTAATCTCTGCTAGGAGGCTGCTGGAATCTTCCCTCATTTCATTATCCCGTTATGATGGAGCAGGATCCAGAGAGCACCCAATTTACCCAGACCCAGCGAGGTAAGGCCAAAGTGAGAAATGGCACTAGGAGAGGGGGGAGGGGCGGCCCTTGGGGTTGCCAAGTTGTGGGAAGCCCCACCTGTGCCTCTCTGGTCCTGGTGCTCTTTTACTCTTCAGTCACAGTGTTAAGGCAGGTGTTTCAGGTGATTGGGGATTGTTGCAGGTAAGTGAATGGCATCTCTGGTGACAGAGGATTCTAATTGAGCTATTGTCCTTTGAGACTCACTATCTGTCAGTAGGGCACTAGGGTACCTGTGGAGGGCATAGGTATTCTTTCCTACTCAAGAGGCTGTTGGCTGTCAGATGGACAGTCAAGAAGAGTCAGAGTTTTGGACATTTTATTTGTAGGGAAGATACTTAAAATTAAGCAAATTTACAATATCAAAAGGGTAAAAAAAAAAAAAAATCAAGCCAGTTTTTAGACACTATCCAAAAGAAGACATGAAGAAAGCATAGTGGAATGAAATTGTCATTTGACTTGCTTTATTCTGTTTTAGAAGATATTTGAAGGGTTATTGAAGATCATGTGTGCGTGCGTGTGTGTGTGTGTGTGTGTGTGTGTGGTGTGTTATGTATATATGTGTTTGTGTTATGGGCACATGCAGAGGCCAGATGAAGACTTTGGAGTCTTTCTCTGTTCTTCACATTATTATCTTTCTTCTCCTCCTCCTCTTCCTCCTCCTCTTCCTCTTTCTCCTCTTCCTTTCCCTCCTCCTCTTCTTCCTCCTCCTCCTCATCCTCTTCCTCATCATCATCATTGTTCATTTTTGAGACAGCATTTCTTGCTGAACTAGATGCTTGCCATTATATGTAGGCATCCGGGATCTGTCTCTCTGTGTCTTGCAGTGCTGGGGTCGCAGATACCTGTCATGCCCAGTTTTTACATGGGTGCTGGAGAGTTGGCATAGGCCCCTTTGCTTTTACAGCAAAATCCCTTGTCCACTCAGTCAAATATTTTCCTAGGCCTGAAAGTTTTAAAAGTTGGGCGAAAAGATATTTTTTCATTTGAGCCTAAGGGACCATCCTGAAGTCCCTAGTGCTGATGATGGTGCTGATAACAAAACCAAGGCTGGAACATTGAGTTGTTATAATACAATGTATATCAGTAAAGAGCAGCCTCATGTGGTTGTCATAGCTGGACTTGATGACTTATTAGAGACCTGAAAAGAGCTAACTTGAATATTATTTAAATAGTATCAGAAAAGGTTATAAGGAAAAGGATAATTTACAGTGGTGGGCTAGGCAAGTCAGCAGTATAGGCCAGATAAAACTAAATGAGTTAAGCTTTCCTGTCCACCTGGAGCCATCTTTATAGACCAGCTTGACTCCAGAGATAGTAAGTGGTTTTGTTGTTGCCACAGTTTTGTTGCAGTAGTGCACATTCTCACCAAGATAGTAGTAGAACAGAGACTTTCCAAGGCCCTCTTACTGTGTTCTCCATATCCTAGAAGTAGCAAATGTAAGGATCCAGAGAGTAGAGGTGGGGACTTTAAAAACAGACAGGCAGTTCAGATGGTGATTGAAGCAAGGGCATTTATATCACTCTCTGTGTTGGAAAAGCATGAAGGCCTTAAAAGGGGAAGGGAAAGTTTCATGTTTTCAAGAACCGTAAAACACTCAACACAATTTCTTGCCATAAACAGTTTCTTTTCAGGCTGTGATAGTGCTCACCTTTAATTCCAGCAATTGGGAAGCAGAGGCAGGTAGATCTCTGAAATTGAGGCCAGCCTGCTCTACATAGTGAGTTTCAGATAGCAGTAGGAATCTCATCCTCAGACATCTTAGACTGGGAAACTTTAATAATTTGTTTCTGAGACAGGGCCAGATGTACAGCCTGGGCTGATCTCTAGCTGACTGTGTAGACAATGGACACTGGGCTCAAACTTGTGATCTTTCTGCCTCTGTCTCAGAATGTAGAGATTACAGATATTGTCCTTTCATGAAATCTGTTATTAATTCCTACTCCGATTTCTTTACTAGTGAAAGACTTCTTAAATACTTAAGATTTCACTTGGAACACTTCCTGGTTGTTTGGATGGTCCTGCGGCTCCTCAGTGGAGGATATTCGTTACCATCTCCTCATGTGTTCTTCATTTCTTTTGTCCTCTCAGTTGTGTCCTATATTATATGGATAGGAAAAACTTTTGTGAGACATTTTCTAAAGCATGCAGAAACCTTCCTTTTCCCCTGGATACATAAGAGGGCAAAACTATGTCAGAACTCTCTCTTCCTTTATTTATTTGTAAACTTCATAGTTTAAGAAGTTCCTAAAATGTAATTAAACAACTAGGGGTTATGCAGTGCTGTACTTACGTCTCTACACAAAAGGGTAGTCTTTATTCAGTATTACAGCAACATTATTTCTACAACCATTATTAATAACAGTCCATCCATAAGCTGAGAAATGGGTGTGCTTATTGTCACTTATGTTCTCTTCCACATCAGTTCTCTTGAAAATTCTTTCCTGTTATATATTTTCTTCTCTAGTCTAATTTCTTTAAGTTTAATCCATGCTTAATTTCTGCTGGAAAATTTTAGTGTATTAGGTAACAATAAGAACAACATAAAGGCACCAACTTCTGTCCAGAGTTTGGTATTTAGTGGTTGGATGCTTGGTAACAGTGTCCAAGTGAGAAATGAAAATGCCATGAGTTGAGGCTTTTGGAAAACAGTTGGTGTTGTCTGATTAGTTTGGCGTAGGCTTCGGCTTCTGCACGTCCCTGCCCACCTACTGTACAAAGGTAATTTGGAGTCAGCGTGCTCAGTGTAGCATATTATTTTAACATGTGAACTTTTTGATTTCCCATGATTATTAGCCAGCTCCTTGAGAATTCTATTTGATAACTGGCCCAAAGGACAGTCTTAATGACAGTCTTAGGTCCTATTGCAGTAGAATCCCTGAGAACAAAATATCAAAGGTACCAGAAATGGAACTGCAAGATGTTTGCAGTTATGGGGGTGCCTCTGTTAATAATATAAGTTGCCCAACTGACCTCAAATTTACAAGTCCCCAGCTGTATTTCTTCAGCCTCTTGAGTAGCTGAGATTACAGTCACACAAGTGTGCCCAACAATAAATACTTTTATTTCATTTAGATACAGCTATTCTGAGTCAGTTTTTTAAGTATTCTCAATAAAAGGAAGACAAAACACACCTTCCCTTTTAGATATCCAAACATTATAAAAATGTAAAATCTTCCAGGTTTGTAACATCAGGTTTGTGACTTGTTTTTGTTTTTTTTTCCTTCAATACGGAAATATATATATGACAGTATATATTTATCACTCAGCCTTTCTCTATTTTAAAATTTACTTTTAGAAGAGTTGCCTTATGAGTAGATGAAGATAATTGTTACACGTACATACATCTTAAGATGTTGAGAGAGGGTCTCAAATAGCTCACACTAGCTTCAAACTTGTGTAGTGGAGACTGACCTTGAACTTCTGATTCACCTGCCTCTAGTTTTGTAGTGCTGAGAGTATAGGCTTGTGTCACTGTGCCCAGCCAATTTATTCTTTTTAATGGCTTTCTGGTGTTTCTCTGTGTGGAAATAATTTACTTAATCTGTTGGTGGGTTTCTGGGTTGTTTCTCGGGTTTTCCCTACTGATGACAGTGTTGCAAATGAGCTTTCTCATGTACTTCATATATCATTCATTTATATTCTTGTGTGTTTCTGTGTGATATAATTTACTAGTGAACTTGCATCATTGTGAGGTCTTTAAAGTCTTCCAGTTGGCTTAGCAATCTCTTAACGTTATCATATAAGACTTTTTTCTATTTTTCTCAGTTTATAGCCTCTAATTACAGAACAGTGTTGTAAAGATGGAGGAAAACCTTAAGAAGGGGAAGGAATGTGTACACTTGTGTGATATGCTAGAAATTGCCAGAGAGCTAAGACTTGTCCTTGGTTTCAACTAGAGTGTAGACTGATGATGGTTTATTAGAACCCTACCAAAGGAGAAGTATTCTCCATTGCTGTAATTCTACAAATTGGAAATTCTTTTTTCTATTAGGTTTTTCTATTCTCCAAGTACAAAATGTCTCTTAGTCCCTATCCTGGATACTTTTCTGTGCACAAATACCTATGGTTAATTTGCAAGGGAGGGAGCTACCCGTTTCAAAGAGACATAAGGAGCTAGGTGAAAGCTGGAGCTGTGTGTGATTGTTGAAGAAAGAAGTCCTGGTAAAGAGGATGGACGCCTCTGGGTACCTTGGTTAACCATCTAAGTGTTATATCCTCTCTGGCCTGTTTTCTCATCCATTAAACACCCAGACTTGATTACTAAGGTCTTTTTCCTTTCTTAAACTTTGTGTATGGACACTGAGCAAGGAAGAGCTATTTTAGGACACCCTTAAAAGCTAAGCCAGGTTCCATATGAGCCTGAGAAAAAAAGAAGAAAGGCCCAATGCTAATCCTCTTGGGAAGGGTTCACTCTTGATCAGCAGATGATTGATTACATGGCCTATTTATTTGCCTTATCTCAGAACAGAAGCATTGGGGTGGTCTGGTACATATATTCTGCAGCACGCACCTCCTGGTGAGTTAAATGGTCTGTATTTTTCACATATCCAGAGCTGTCTCAGCAGGGAGATACCACGGGAAAGTTGGCTTTTTCTGTCTTTCACAGTATTCCCCACATTAGTGCTAGTTTGTGTTTGTCCATCTCTGTCTCTCTCAGATTATCTCCTGCTGCATACTACGCCCAGAGGATGATCCAGTATCTCTCAAGGAGAGACAGTATTCGCCAGCGCTCCATGCGCTACCAACAGAATCGGCTTCGTTCTTCCTCCTCCTCTTCTTCCTCAGACAACCAGGGTCCATCGGTAGAGGGAACCGACTTGGAATTTGAGGACTTTGAGTAAGTATATTCTCAGTTTGCTTCCTTCTTCTTCTGCCCAGACTGAGAGTGCTTCTGAGTTGGTCACTGTTTCTGTAGCAGTGGTGAGCATTCTTGCCTTTAACCCCTAAGTTATTGTTTATGAGTAGCAAGCTGGGATGAGCATCAAAGGGCTTCAAGTACCTAGAGCACTCCCATTTCTGGGAGTTACATTGCTGATTCACCAGAGCCTTTGGGAAGAGACAGCCCATTGGGCCACAGGCTGGAGTAGAAAGAGGATGGCTGCTGCTCTCCTGGCCACACTTACATCTCCTTGTGGAATGTATGGTGGAAATGCTTTTCTTGGGCTATCTTCACTGAACAAAGGAAGCAGGAGGCTTGGTGCTTATTCTCTTAACTAGAGTAGAGGTGACAATTTAAGTTTTATTATAAGTATTAGATTTCCTAAAATAAACTGATTCCTTGAAGATCTGACTCTTTTGCTTCAGCTTAGTCTTCCTGTTCCTGGCCCCACTTGTCAGATTAAGGTACTGGCTTTAGGAGTGACTCCTTGATGCCACTATCAGCTGGGGCTGATGCTGCATCTCCTCTTCCTTTACTCCCTTCTCTTCCCTTTTTTCTTTCTTTCCTTATGTTGAGTGGGGTGAGGACAAGGCCAAAGAGCAGGACCAGCCCCAAGTTCCAGAGTCCATGCTAGAGATTCTATTCCTGACCTTCTAGCCACTTACTGTGCTCCCAGCTTGAAGCTGAGTTTTCCTAGCTTGTATCAAATTGGACATTTGACTTTGTTTTGATTTTGTATTTTGTCATTTTTTAACATGCAAAAGAAAAAAGAAAAGCACCCCCCCCCCCCTTTGATGGCTTTATTGGAATATGACAGTCTCCTCTGCCCTTATTGACATGCCTCGGTAGATCTGGGTTCTTAAGGGTTCTTACCTATCCCCCAACCATTTTCTTCTTGTCAGCTGCATGGATAGTTTCCCACAAGCTATCGTGCAATAGAGCTATAGGGTATATTTGATCTCTTTGCCAGAAAGATCTGAGATAAAATGGAATAACCTTTGTGCCAGCTTGCCTTCCTGATGCTTATGGTGAACACATGAACATTTGAATCCTGGGAAGCAAAAGGAAGAACATACAGTGGTCTTTAAAAAAAAAAAAAAAGATTTTAATGCTCAACAAATACAGGTTTAGCATGAAGCAGATGGAGCATGAGTGTGCTGGTCCTGTCAGTAATCACTGAAGAAGAGCCCAACACCTCTCTCAGCCACAGCATGACCTTTTCTCTGTCTGTCCTCCTGGGTAAGATGACTGCGTATACCAGCAGTGAAAGGACCCAGATAGATGTCTTCAATGACATACGTTATACTGGAGATGTAGTAATTTTTCTAGCACAAGGGTCCTTTTAGGGAAGGAGTTTAAACATGCATGCCAATGGGGTTCAGATGTAATTTACTTGCTTAGTATGTGAGGTCCTATGTTGGATTCCTCAGCACTGCAAACATATAAACACATACACACATACACACATACACAGTGGGAAGTGATGGAGGACGAGTAGAGGAGAGGGAGAGAGAGAGACAGAGACAGAGAGACAGAGAGAGAGAGACAGAGAGGGACAGAGAGAGACACAGAGAGAGACACACACACAGAGAGAGACAGACAGACGGAGACACTTACACTGAGATCGCTGCCATAGTAGTACTGCTGAAAAACCTGGGTGACTTTAGTTCAGTTATTCTGTAGTGCTCTAGGACTCTGGACTCTGGCTTGCCTTGCCTCTTTCTATGCATGCTTAGAAGTTGAAATTGCCTCTTAACCAGTGGTGTGATGTGGGGATCATGCCTTTCAGCTGTACTCTGCCTCGTGACTTGTCCTTCACAATGGAGTTCTGGGTTAGTTTAAAATGTTCTGTTCTCATTTTACCTTCCCTTTCTTCTGCTGCCACCTCCTCGCTCACCCCTTCCTTCCCCCTCGATTTTCCTCTGTCAGACTGCCTTCTGTGTGTGTTCCCCCAACCCACCAGTGCTCTCATCATTTCTCTGGGCTTCAGCATGACCTCGTTTTACATCGCCTTCTTTACCTTTCCTTCTTCAGCTTACCACTTTTTTCCTAGGTGTCTTTATTATGGGCTAATCTCCCTAATGCCCCACCTATATGTCCCTCTCCAGATGTTTGCCTTTTAGAAGAAGATGGTTTTTGTACAAACTATAATCTTGCTTTTGATAGCAGCTATGGATCAATTACCTTCACATAAGTAGTACAGGTCTTCTAGTGAAAGAAGTTGATAGTGACTTGCCATCTGTTCCTTCTTTTTCTATCTTCTCTGTCCTCCTTCTGGTCCTGTCAGCTGAGTACTGGTTGTAGTTGCGCCTTTTCACCTCTAGTGCTCAAGGGAGAAGCAGAAACTAGGGACTGTAGCAGCCTGTTCTAATTTATTTGCCATAATCCTATTCCTTAGCTTTGATAACTAGAAAGGATGTTATTGAGTCCTTCCTTCCTTCCTTCCTTCCTTCCTTCCTTCCTTCCTTCCTTCCTTCCTTCCTTCCTTCCTTCCTTCCTTTGTTTTTTGAGTTAGGGTTTTTCTATGTAGCCCTGGCTGTCCTGGAACTTGCTCTGTAGACCAGGCTGGCCTCAAACTCAGAGATCCATTTACCTGTCTCTGCCACCTGAGTGCTGAGATTAAAGGCCTGCGCCACCACCACCCAGTGCAGGATATTAATTTTTAACTTATGTGTATGGATGTTTTGCCTGCATGTATATCTGTGAACGATCATGGTGCCTGGTGCCCACAAAGATCTGACAAGAGCGTCAGGTCTCTGGAACTGGAGTTATAAACAGTTGTGAGCTTCCATGTGGGTGGGTGCTTAGAACTGAACCTTGGTCCTCTGGAAGAGCAACAAGTGCTTTTTTTGAACCATATCTCCAGCCCTCAGAAAAGATGTGTATGGGGGTTGGGGGAGATGTTACATAGTCATAAATTATAGTTATTTTAGTACAAAGAAGCAGGTAAGGTTTTTGTGATCTGGAATCTGCCTAATCTAAATGGGCACCATTAAGAGACATTGTTCTATTGGGTTTCTGTATTTTCTGAGCACATCACAGTCCTACCTGTGAGGCCTCATATCATCCTCTCTACTCTCCCTTTTTCTAAGTCATAGATTCATTTTACTGTTCTTGAGCAGTTTCCATCCAGATACATAAAGTTCCCAGGAAATCAGATCATGTCTTCTTTGGTTCTCTTTCATCATCAAAAAGTATCAGCTACTATAGTGTTCATATGCATAGTTGTTAACTTATATTTATTTATAGTATATATAAATATATAGAGAGAGTATATATATTTATAGCCAAGGTATTCACCTCATATATGTATATGTAGCAATTGCTGATGTATTCATACTTTGCATACAGATGTAGATTATTTGCATATCTTTTTATGTATAAATAATAGATTTAAAATTTTTGTTGAATCCTTTTAATGACCAAACAAGAGGGATAATAAATCATTCTCATCTGTTGTTCTTTGACTGAGGATATTACCATATCAGAGATGTATCAGATTAGAGAACAGGAATAAGTATATTTATTGTCTTAAGATCTAAAACATTGTAACAGTGATGTACAATCATATTTGGGTCCTTTCATATACCTGTTGTGGAATAGACCTTTCATATTTATCTTCAGGGATGATGCCCTTGGAAATTAGTCAGGTTATATTTTCTATTCTTTTGTAGTCTGGATTGATGACTGTCTTCTAGGCAATCATCTTCTCCTGCCATTCATCTCTGTCTGCGTTGAGGATTGAAATGGCAGGATCCCAGTGTTTATCAAAATGTACAAATAGGATGTCCAGAAACTTGCTGTCAGCAGGTCTTTTCTGAAGTCCTCAGCCAGCTGTCTTTGCATAAAGTTCACAAGCAGGATAAAGGTGTGTCGGCCCATTGACATTATTGTCTGCCTTTGTTAGAGCTCTGACTGCTTACTTGGATGTAGTTGTCATGTAAGCATAGTAAAATTCCTATTTTAATTTTTTAACTGTCACATTAAATAAAGGACAGGTAGTGTCTTAGGGTTTCTATTCCTGCACAAATATCGTGACCAAGAAGCAAGTTGGGGAGGAAAGGGTTTATTCAGCTTACACTTGTTGCTGTTCATCACTAAAGGAAGTCAGGACTGGAACTCAAGCAGGTCAGGGACCAGGAGCTGATGCAGAGGCTATGGAGGGATGTTAACTGGCTTGCTTCTCCTGCCTTGCTCAGCTTGCTGTCTTAAAGAACCCAAGACCACCAGCCCATGGATGGCACCACCCACAATGGGCCCCCACCCCTACCCCTCACAATCACTAAGTGAGAAAATGCCTTACAGCTGGATCTCACGGAGGCATTTCCTCACCTGAAGCTCCTTTCTCTGTGATAACTCCAGCTTGTGTCAAGTTAACACACAAAACCAGCCAGTACAGGTGGCTCTTAGAAAAAGCACAAGAAAAGTGCTTTTTTCCAGTAGTTGCTAAGACTTGCAAAAGAGTAGTGTGTGTGTTTATGATAATTCTAGCTAGTCTTTATTTTTTAATTAAAATTATTATTAGAGCCGGGTGGTGGTGGCGTTGGGAGGCAGAGGCAGATGGATTTCTGAGTTTGAGGCCAGCCTGGCCTATACAGAGAAACCCTGTCTCGGGAAAAAAACAAAACAAAACAAAAAAAACGAAAAAAGATAGCTAGGAACACACAGAGAATCCCTGTTGCAAAAAAACCAGAGAGAGGGGGGAAAGTGGGGGGAAAGGGAGAAGTAGTTCTCTTCTTTATCACCTTGTGTTGTGGGATCTGGTAATCAAACTCACGCCAGGCTTTTGTGACTAATATTTTTACATGCTGAGCTATCTCACTGACCCTTGATTCTAGCTAGTCTTGTGTGTGTGTGTGTGTGTGTGTGTGTGTGTGTATATGTATATGTGTATATATATATATATATATATATCTGTTATTCTAATTATGATTCTAGAATCTTTCCCAGATCGTTTCCCTTCCCTTTCTGCCTTTTTTTGTAGCTGCTTTGCCTTCTGAGGCAAAGGGTAAATAATCTGATCTGATACTTGCTAATGACTGATAGAACTAGAGATGTTTCAGATTAGATCAGCCACAAACAACTTCCTCCACACATACAGCCACTGGTAATTATATTCAGCTTCTTAAGGATTGTTTCCAGCATGGAAGAGAATAAACCCTTTCTTTATTCATGGTTTTGACACTGGGCTGTACTCTGAAAATTTCAGTGAGAATCTTGTCTTTCATTTTAAGATAGAGTCTCCAGGTTACTTAGAATTGTTTTCCCTTCCTCTCCTACCCCTTCTCTTTTCCTTCTTTTCTTCCCTCCTTTTTTTTTTTTTTTTTTTTTTTTTTTTTTGGAGGGGTGGGGCAGGAGCAGTAGTAGGAATTGAACCTAGGGCCTTTTGCCTGCTAGGTAAGCTACCTGATCTTGGTTGACCCCTTTGTTATTATTTTTAGACAGTCTCACTATTGTAGCCTAGGCTAACTTGTAACTCTTGATTTTCCTGCTGCAGCCTTATAGATGTGTGTAGTACCATGTCCAGCTATTTTTTAATAAATACTTCTTAAAGATTTATTTATTTTATTCTTTTATACATATGAGTGTTTAGACTGCATATATATGTGTACCACACGTGTGCCTAGTCAGAAGAGAGCATTGGAATGGAGTTTCAAAAAGTGATTAGCTGTGAGTATTGGGAATTAGAACTCAGGTCTTTCTTCTACATGAGCAGCAAGTATTCGTAACCTTTGAGCCAACTTACCACCCCTATTTTGTTTTTGAGACAGGGTCTTGATATATTTCCAAGGCTGATCTCAAACTTTGGAGTTTATGTAATATTCTCACCTAAGCTTCTCAGGTAGTTGGGACTATGAGCATATGCACTCCCTCACCTGCCTGAGCTTCTCTTTTTCTGGTCCCCTTGCTAGGCATCTTGTGGCATGGATGTCCTTAACAGATTTTGTGTTTGGTATAGCTGAGAAGAGTTCCAAAGGCTCTGATATGACACAGGAAAAGTTGTTGACCTTTAGTTTACAATTTACTATTCTTCCGCTGCCTTTTTTTTTTTTCCGAGACAGGGTTTCTCTGTGTAACCCTGACTGTCCTGGAACTCACTCTGTAAACCAGGCTGGCCTCTGCCTCCCAATGCTGGGATTAAAGGCATGTGCACCACCGCCCAGATCCTCTGCCCTTTTGATATAACTGAGATTTAGTTGAGCCCTTGGCAAAGGAAGTATGTTAAAAACCAGATAAGTATTGCTCCTCATTTCAGGTGATAGTCCTGAATAAGACTCCTACATGTACTTCAATTTTGGCTAGGAATTCCATCAGGGAAGCCACATGTCTTTAGTAGTACTTGTTTGTACTTTCTCTTCTGAGCTAGGAAGTTCCAGGATTTCTGTAGGAGTTCTCGACTTGTCTTTAATAACAAATATAACTCATAGCCAAGAAGGAGAAGGGCAGCTTTTGCCATCTGAAATCTTTAGAGAGGCTGTATCATTTTGAAATGGTCTTTATTTCTTCCTTTCACATACAGACTTTACAAGTGTAAGAGAAACAGCACTATAAAGATGGTGTTCTTGCTGGGAGGTGGTAGTGCACACCTTTAATCCCAGCACTTGGAAGGCAGAGGCAGGCAGATCTCTGTGAGTTTGAGACTAGCCTGGTCTACAGAGCAAGTTCCAGGACAGCCAGGGCTACACATAGAGAAAACTTGTTTCTAAAAACAAACAACTACACCTCAGTGTTGTTCTTTGTAGGCTGCTAAGCAAGTTCTCGGCCACTAAGCTACATTCTTAGCCAGGCATCAGTCTTAAAAATAGGATCTTCCTGTTGTTAAACTTAGAGGAGAAATCAAAACAAAACAAGAAAGGCATAGTTGTTTTGACAGATGGCTTTTCTTGAGTTTTGATAGATGCGATTATATTAATCTCTGTAAAGTTCAAATCTATCTAAAAAGATGAGCCTTGGGAGTCATAAGAAAGGAGCACACAGAGTCATGTGTGCCTTTCGAGATGAGTTTTATCCTGTTAAGATGGTGACATTAAAACATTTTAGTTATAGAATAAAATGGTCAGATTTTATATAAGTATATGAAAAGGGGTTGGAGAGATGGTTCAGAAGTTCACAGCACTGGCTGGTCTTTCAGGGGACCCTGGCTCAGTTCCCAGAACCCACATGGCAGTTCACAGCTTTTTATAACTCCAGTTCCAGGCAACCCAGTGCCTCTCTGGCCTCTATGGTCACTGCGTGTACATAGTGCACATACATACATGCAGGCAAAACACTCATATATACATAAATAATAAAATACAAAGTAAAAAGTATGTATGTGAAAAGAGACTGTGATACTTACAATAAAGTGTTTGACCAGCTTTGCAGGAAGGAAGAACAGATTTTGAAGAAATGGGAGACTGTGTGGTTTGAGCTTGGTTTTGAAGACTGAACAGGACTACTTTTGTTTGTTTTTAAATTGAGTGGGGGTTGTTGCTGTAGTGGGGAAGAGTTGCATCCCACTGCATGGTTGTATTGGATTTCACCTTCTACCTTACCAGACATTGGTTCTGTTTTGTTCACTGTTGTATGACCAACTTAGGTGATTCTTGAGCTTCTGAGAATTTTTTGTCTCTGCCTATCTCCCTAGAGGGGTATACTGGGATTCTATACAGGTTACCAGTATATCTAGTTTTTACATGAGTTCTGGGGACCCAAACTCAGGTTGTCAGGCTTCCATAGCAGTACTGAGCCATCTCTCCAGCCCCTGGACTTTGAAAGATGAATCTGTGAGAAGGATGGGTGTAAGAAGAATATGCTAAAGAGAATAACAAGTAAAAGCTCAGAGACAGATTTTACTCAGGGTTTATTCAGAAGCCTGAATAGATCTCTGTCTAGATCTATAAAGTGCTGGTGATATGAGAAAGGTCAGAAAACTGAGAACTGTGAAGGGCTTGCAATGTCTGGCAGAAAATTTGGAGTCTATGTTTATTAAAGGCAGCTGTTATTAAGCATGTCCTTTAGGAAGCTAACTCCGACAACCCTGATTAAGGTGACACAATGTGACAAGTCAACTGATGAAGAACCAGTTCAGTAGTGATGGGCTAGTATAAGTGAAGATATTTTAAGTATTTATTGTGAAAGTCCTTAGTGTTTTATTCATAGATACCTTTTTAAAAACAAAAACCAAGGTCTTATTTGGTAGCCCTAAATGACCTGGAACTCATTATGTAGGTCAGGCTGGCCTTGCACTCACAGGGATTGCCTTGTTTCTGCCTCTGGAATGCTGGGACTAAGGATGCTCACCATCATGCCTATCTAGGTGTCAGATTTTTGTTGTTGTTTATCAAGACTGGATTTTTGTATGATGCTGAGGCTGGACCTGAATTTCTGGACTCATATGATTGACCTGCTTCGGCCTCCTGAGCAGGGGCATTACAAGCGTAGGTCACTATGCAAGCTTACTTGATGTTTTCCAAGACTGACAGGCCTATTCGTGGATGTATTTGAAAAGACAACCATCTCATCTACTTCTCCAAATAGAATGTTTCCTCAGTCTTTGATTACTCTTACTGAAGACCATTTTGAAGTAAGTATTTGTAAGTTAACAAGTGACCCTTAGCCAGGCGGTGGTGGCGCACGCCCTTTAATCCCAGCACTTGGGAGGCAGAGGCAGGTGGATTTCTGAGTTCGAGGCCAGCCTGGTCTACAGAGTGAGTTCCAGGACAGCCAGGGCTATATAGAGAAACCCTGTCTTGAAAACAACAACAACAAAAAAAAAAAAAAAAAAAAAAGAAAGAAAGAAAGAAAGAAAAAAAAACCAAGTGACCCTTAGAACAGCATTGCTTGGAATTGGAACCTTTTATCATTGTTGGCTGGCTCTGTTGTCTGGGTTCTAGTCATGGTTGAGCCTCTGCTGTCGAAAGTTTGGAACATCTAACTGGGAAGTTTGGATTTTGTATGTACTGGGGCAGCCATTATTCAGTGTTTACTTTAGACAGCAAACTCTAAAAAGCAATAGTTAAGGGGGCCTAATTTGGCAAGTGTACTGATGTAGAAGAACCAGTTTGAGAGCAAGTCCTGTTCCCAAGGTCCCGGTGTCTTATCGATAGCAAAGGAAATTGGACAATGTTGGTGCTTCTTTTAACCCTAAGGTTCTTGGATCTCTCTTGGTGTTAACTGCCTTAGAAGATTTTCCTTGATACTCAGCAAAGAAAAAATGAGAATTCTCAGACAGTAAGGGGACCTCCTGAAGAGGAAGAGGAAAAGTTATCTAGTACTTGTCAAGCCCCAATATGCTTACAAAATATCTACTTATATAATACTACTTCTTTACCAAGGATTATGACCTGATGCTTAGAACTGTGTGACATTGCTTGACAGCTATAGAAATCCTCTTTTTGAACAAATAAAGTACATTATGAATGTTTATTTTGGGTAATGGAGAATAAGAAATGAGGAAAGGAAAGTAGAATATATCTAGATTATGCCTGGGCTGAAAATGGGAAAATACAGAAGGAAAGAATGTAAACAGCCAGGAAGTACAGGGAGGAAGACATTACCACTTAGATTTATATTTTGTTTTATCAGAAAATGCACAATATGAATATAAATTTGCATAATGTAGGCAAATGAGATTAGGAGGTAGAATAAGGGAGGACAAGAATTTGTAAATTATAATTATCTCATATTACTTTTCCTTAGAGAAAAATTAAGGCTCTGTTGTTCCGGGAGACATACATTGTTAGGTTTCTTACAAAGGATGTCAGCCAGGACAAAAATTTAAGACCTTTGTAAATGTAATCTCTGGAAATAGAGACTGTGCCTCAGTTTCTTATAGCAGCTAGTAAGAAAAGGACTTGACCAAGACCACTGTGCCGTTCAGAGACAAGAATGCTAAGTAGGCCTTCTGATATTTGTTTTTAGACAAGTTTTCTTTTTTAATATTTATCAAAATCAACAGTACTGTTGGGAAGACAATGGCCTTTTGAGCTTTTTGATGCAATAGAGTCATTCCTCAAGGCTCATGTCAGAGCTGTTTGTCACTGAGGAACAATGACAACCTGACTGTCTGGTCAGGGCTCAGACAACAGTCTGTAAGGATATTTTTTATTCCTTTAAATTGTGGTCTTTCTCTGAGGCTATTAATCCTGGACATCTATCAGATTGCTGCTGTCTCTTTTGTCCTGGAGATGTGTTGTCTTTCATTCAACACATGTCTTAGAAGCCTGTTTGAAGTATGTGTTTTCTTTATAAAATAATTTGAAACAAAATTTTAGTCCCCTCCCCCTCCAAATACCCCTCTGAGAGTTAATCAAAGATGCATAGAGTTCAACAACTGCGAAGGCCATTAATAGTACAGCCAGTTTCTGTCCTGCTGGCTTAAATGCAGCTTCTGAATGTTAAAATTGGTAAGGATTTCTCTGATGTTCTCTTAAAAAAGTAGTCCTTGGTAGAGAGACAGTACTAGCATACTTGTGTAGTTTGTTCATTTTTTTTTCCCATAAAAGGTTGTTGGCTATATTATGTTAGAGCCCAGTATTTAGCACTTGCTACTATTGCTAATGTCAACCAACTGTAGATCTGTTCATCTGGCATTATCTTCAGTCCCATTTTGACTTATTTCACGGCTTTCTAACTCTTGCAGCTTGCTTTCTGCTGACCTTGTGTTAGCGGTGAAGTGAATGGCAGACTCCTTGTCTTCTTAAAACATCTTATTTTAAGTGCATCTAATTCCTTTGGTCTTTTCCTGGAACTCTTGTCATTATCTTTCCCCCAAATCCCCCGTGCACAAAATTTGTTCTTCTATCCCCAGTCATCTCCAAACCCCTTTCTTTCTAGGCAATAAAATCAGTTATTCTTCCCACCTTTGGAGCTATGTCAAAATTATTTCCCCGTCTTGTCACCCACTTTGGCTTTTGGACATTTTGATCATTGCTACCTTGACACATTTTTTTTTTCAAGGTTTATCCTGGTGAGTAAACATCTGTGCTGCTCATCTGTTATGTTGTTTTCTCCTAGAGGATTTTTCTGGTTTCTCCCTCAAATATCTTATTTGTGTATTTCCCATGTTTCATATTTTCCTAATAGTTCTGGTTCCTGTCCTGTCATTTTTCTCTGTTGCTGGAGTCCTAATATTGAATGCAAAGGCTTACCTGTATGATGTTGAGATGCTGTTCAGCTCCTGCTTACCTGTCTTTAGCCAAGATGCTAAGATTAAGACCTGCATAGGCCTCCTGAGTGCTGGGGTCACTATATGTGTGTCACCACACCTGACTTGATCTTATTTTCCTTTTACATCATGTTTCAGTAGTCTCTAAACATTTTAAAGCTATTACCTGTGGCTGTATTTCAGCCCACCCTCCCCATTTCTTTAGTTGGTATGTACCTCTCTCTCTCGCTCTCTCTCTTGCTCTCTCTCTCTCTCTCTCTCTCTCTCTCTCTGTGTGCGCGTGCGCACACACTCGCCTGCACATATTATAGCATTTATATAACATAAAATTACTATTTTTACCCCTCCCTTGAATGTTATTTATTTTATGAATATTGATCGGTGTTTTGGCTGAATGCATGTGTGTATGAGGCTATTTAGATCCCCTGGAGCTGGTGTTACAGACAGTTTAAGTTGCCATGACGGTGCTGGGAATTGAACACTGGTCCTCTGGAAGAGCAGCCAGTGTTCTTAACCACTGAGCCATCTCTCCAGCCTCCACCTCCTCTTTTTTAAAATAGAAAGAATAACTGCATTTAGGTTTTAGGTTTTAAAATAGCAATAAGAGGTTTGTGGTATATGTATTGTAAGAGTCAAACTTTTCCCCACTCATCCTTGTCACTTGTCATCCTTATCTCTCTCACCAGGCTTTATGTTCTCTCAAAAAGCATTGTACCTCGTCAGTACTGTCCACTATCCTGCCCTTCATATCTGGTATTCGCAGATAATAGTCCATGTTACCAGGAAGGATGGCTCTATGGACTTGTAGGAACATGTGTCAGCTCCACAGGTGATTTCTAGGAAGAGCCATGGGATAGAATCTACCCTGTAATGCTGCTTTCTAGCTTTGTTTTCAGTCTTCTTAAGGCCTGGGGGCCTCGCTATGTTCCTTTCATGGTACACTTTTAAACTTTAAAATGTCTTCTAAACTCCTTTCATGATAATTGGTTACAATCATTGATAAATGCACAATAACAAAATGCTATCGTTGCTTTAGTTGTGCTTTTAAATTAATTGGTACTTTAACTTGTCATAACCAAAATCATATATTTGAAAAATAACAATAGTGAGAGCTGTCTTATTTGTTTAATACGCAGCTTCTTTGTGTGCATGTTAGGAGCTCTGCAATAATTACACTTATGCAGCTTCTGATATATTTGTGTTTGTACATATGCGGATGTGTGTGTGTGTGTGTGTGTGTGTGTGTGTATACATGTGTATTATGTACCTGTGTGGATATGTATGTAGACATCTATTGAGGGGTAAAAGGGTGTACACACATGCAGTTGGCTTGAAGATGATGATGATTATCTTCCTTGGTTGCTCCTTCACTTTGTTAAGGCAGGATCTCCTGATGAACCCATAGCTCCCTGAATCTGGTTAACCTAGCTAGTTAGCCAGCTTGCCTTTGGGATCCCCTGTCTGCCTCCTAAGTCCTAGAATTACAAGTTCCTCTGTACCAGCCCAGTTTTTATGACTTCTGATGATCTGAACTCCAGTCCTCATGCTTACATGGCAAACTTTTTATTTAGTGAGCCGTTTTTCCAAACCCCCATCTCTCATAAATTATACCTCCCTTTTTACTACCTGTATAATCTTATGTCTTTCTTCTTATCCTTCCTTTTATACCCAGAGTTTCAAGTCAACAAAATACAATATCTTATGAAAACAAGAGTGTATCTTTTTTTGGAATGGGGGACCCAAATACTTCTAATGGATCAGCTTCCAATAGCCTTGGTGTTATTGATTGCTCTTAATGCTCAGCTGCCCATTGTACCTAACATAAAACCTTTAAAGGCTTTTGTTTCTAGCTGATAGAGCTTCCAGTGGGCCACTTAAAAGCCAAAGTGTTTAACATTAGTTGATTTGAAGATAATCCAAAGAGAGAATTCAGATGTCCCAAATCAGGCTTTCAGAGGTTCATTTATTTCTTGAGTTGTTTAAGCAGCTAATTAACTGCTCTGTCCAGCCAGTGCCCTTTGCCTTATTGTTTCTTTGATGTGTTGGAAACTTAAGCCACGTGAAGTTCCTTTCATCTTTTCTTGTAGGAAACAGTAAAATGCAGTGAAAAGATCCAAAGCACTTCCTGGAATCATCAACCCCACCCTAGCCTGTGGCCTTGGATTTGCCTGTCCGATTCTTTAGTTTCCTTATGTAAAATCAGACTAGTAACACCTCATGGAATAGCTAGAGACATTAAATAGGATAACAGTAACAACATTGAACTGAACTTAGCAGGCACTTAATAAATGGTGCTTAAAAATCTATAATAAAAATTTTTATTAAATGACTTTGTTTAGGAGTGCATTTTCTAATTTTTTTTCATCATGGTCAGTTTTCGGTTTTTCAAAGAAGGAGCTGAGGACTTTTCTTATTTCTGTCTTTCTGCTTGCTTGCCTTTTTTCGTGATACTAAGGAATGAACTTAAGGCCTTGCACATGCCAGACAGGCAAGGGCTGTGACACTGAGTTACATCGCTAGCTCCCAACCCCCATCTCTCTGTGGGGGTTGCCAAGAGAATCAAATGAAGAAAAAATTATTCTTGGGCAAGGTATGGTGGTGCATGCCATTAGTCTCAGCACTCAGGATGCAGAAACTCAGGATGCACCATTTATTAAGTGCCTGGTCTACATCATGAGTTCCATGGCAGCCAGGGCTACATAGAGGGACTCTGTTTCAAAAATTAAAGAAGAATTAATTCTTATGTAGCCTTTCTAGATTCCAAGATTTAAATATGGCTTCACTTTCAGATACTACAGAGTTCAAAGACCACATTGACGCAGAGCTGGCTTTTGGGTACTGAATTAGTTAAGTTAGCCAATAGATAACTGCTTACTTTGGGCTCCTTTCCTGAGTGTAGGACTTTAGTTTGCAGAGGCTTAGTTTTGGTGGCAGGTGAATAATTCTGCTTTAGTAACTGTCTTATATGTAGTCTCTCTGTTTTCTCCAGGGACAATGGTGATAGATCTAGGCACCGAGCTCCCCGAAATGCCCGAATGTCTGCACCTTCACTTGGACGCTTTGTCCCAAGGTAAGAACTGAATTGTGAGCACTGAAGGATCCTTGATGAAAGCCTAGGGCTTCATTTTTGTGTGTTTGGTTTAATTTGGCTTTATAGTGCTGGAACTAGAACCCAGGGCCTTGCATATACCAGAGAAGCCCACTGCCATTGAGCTACACCAACCTCTGGCCTTTGGATTATCCATAGATAGAGTTATTTCCTAGTGAACCTCTGTATTCTGGTCCTACCCTTTTAACATTTGATGGGAGATTATTAGCCACAGTGCATAGAGATAGAAAAATGGCACCAAGAGCATACTGTTCAAAGTCTGTGTTAGAGTCTCACTATGTAGTTCTAGTTGGCCTAGAACTCATTATGTAGACCCGGCTGGCCTGGAAATCAGAGCATCTGCCTGCTCTGCCTGTGATTGCTGGGATTAAAGGCATGTATTACTCCTGACTAGCTTTACTTTAGAAGAAGGGCAGTAGGAGTTACACATTTATAAAAGGATTTTTGGTTATCCCTTTGGCTATATTTCATTATGTCTTTTGGGGCCCAGTCTGGTTTTGAACTTGCAATCCTCCTGCCTTAATCTCCCATCTTTATAGATGATACTTGTAAACCTTTATGCCCAGCCTTACTTAGCCAACGATGTTGAAACTCTGTAGTATCTCCTTTGTTGATTGGTAGTCTTTAGTTGACTTTTCACATGTAATTCCTTCTTACAGGCGTTTTTTGCTGCCTGAGTACTTGCCTTATGCTGGGATTTTTCATGAACGTGGACAGCCTGGCTTGGCTACTCATTCTTCTGTTAATAGGGTCCTGGCAGGTAAGAAAATATTTCTTTGGATTTTGAAATTGTGAAAGGCAGGAAGCTAAAAGTCTTTCTCTTTTCCCTGTATTGATATGATAGTTTCTTAGCATTGGCTGAAAGTCTGGTGAGTGTTAGATGCAGTCTTCCAGGCAAGACTCAGTACAGTTGAGAAACTGTTTCTCTTGCCTAGTTCTATTTCCTTCAGGCCTTTTTGTAAAACCAACCAAACAAACAAACAAACAAGAAAGGGGGAGCAGGGGAAGAAGGGAAAAAACTTTTTTTCCCCCAAGACAGGGTTTCTCTGTGTAGCACCAGCTGTCCTGGAGCTCACTCTGTAGACTAGGCTGGCCTCGAACTCAGAAATCCGCCTGCCTCTGCCTCCTGAGTGCTGGGATTAAAGGTGCGCATACTGCCTGTCTGGGAAGGAGAATTTCTGAAATCCATTTGTTTCTTAATATAGATATCTAAATCCTGGCTGTGCTTTAATTGGGTGATAAAGATGTCTTGTTCATGGTTCAGTTGGTGAAGATACTCATGAGCTAGATCCCGTGATTTCAGTTAAGAGCCTAATGCACGGCTCTCTGCCCGTTTGCTTCTGCCAGCCCATGGAGATTTGCAGGCACTGGAATGGTCTGAGGAAGGAGGAGGGAAGAAACTCACGGAGGCAGCTCAGAACTCCAAAGGGTAGCAAAGAGGCTGGGCAGGCACAGCTGCCATGTTTTACAATGAGGGGACCCTTTTAGTGATCCATAGGATCTGGTCTTCCCTGTGATCTAACATAAAATTCTAGAATCCCACAGTCCTCAGGAGTTTCTCTGCCAGACATTATGACTTCATAAGCTCTGGCCTGGTAGGTGAGCTGATTATTCTAATCTCCAGATAGCTGTTGGAAGATGATTCTGTCCCTAGTTGTTCAATAGTGGATTTGTGCCTCTCGATGCATGTGGCTTGGTTGAAGGCTTGTGAAAGATAACCACTTGCTGCCAGGCAATGATACAGAAGAGCTCTTCTGCCCTCTTCTTTGTTCTAAACATCTGTCTCACTCCGTATGGCTTATCTTGCTTTTCTGCCAGCAAAATCTGTCTCCTTGGTATTAAGCTTTTTTAAAAACAAAAACAAAAAAACAGTGGCATAGTTTTTCTTTTTTTCCCTTTGCTCTAGTAATTCTATACCTTTACTTTCCATTCCCTACTTTCTGACCAGTGGCCTGATCCCTGCAGGCCTGATTGTCCTTACAGATGCATTTGACTGTAAGGGGGCATGGTGTAACATTTTATGGGTTATGTATGGGTGTGACATCTACGGGGAAAATTTATCTATCAAATGATTCTAAATGTCACCAAGAGAAGGAAATCTAGACTTCTAGAATCTTATGCCTGAGTTAGCAATTATTTCTTTTCATCACTAATACTCATTTTCTCAATATCAATATTAGCATTCCTATTGGGACTTCCTGTGAAGTTGTCATCATATGCAGATATTTGGATATCCCTCCAAATTCTGTTAGCAGCTATGTCATTTTTTCTTTATCTTTCCTTCCACTAATAGTAACAGCAATAAAAATCCAAGTGTGTATTACTTACTACGTACTAGGAAGCATTTTAAGTACTTTAGGAATGTTTTGTTTTAGTCATGCAGTAGTTCTGAGACAACTGGTATTATATAGTGAACAGTGGAGGAAACACTGGTGTCCCTGGACATGCCTCAGCTCCACTCTCAGCTAGAAAGTATAGGAGCCAGGGACTGAGCCCAGGTAATGGACTGCAAGACTTCCCTCCAAACCATTTCTAGTCTGCTGACCCACAATTACCAACATAGAATTCCTATTCCAAGACCATAATGTAGAAGACAGAAAGGACTCCTGGGAAGCTTTCTCTGATTTTCAGAGTTTTTCCTTAATCACTTTTTTTGTTTTAAATGCTTCCTAGGCATCACCAAAGCTTTATATCTGACCGGTGCTTGCTGAGGGAAATTTTACTATAACAATAGCTTTTTCGCTGAGCTGCCTTGTTCTCCTGGATATAGATGTTTTATTTTTAATTAAACTTACTTATGATCATGTAATTGAGGTGCTATAGTAATGACTTTCAGAGTGCAAGAGAAATTAGTCTTTTAAGAATAAGCATTCCCAGTTTTCCTGGAAAGGTACTTTTCTCTTCTATGATTGGAACAAGATTGTGATGGTCCTAGAACAGTTACACTTGGCAAATACTTTTTATGCTGTTGGTACAGTCCAGTCAGTGTTCTGGGCCAGCCTCAAACAAAACAGTCAGAATCCCTACTCTCCTGTGTCTTGGAGTCTTGGTGGTAAATTATATCTTAAAGTGCTGCTCAGTTCTTGGTTTCAAACATAAAGTAGACGCTCTTAATGGTAAGTGGGTCTTTACAAAGGAGTAATATAGAAATTCAGCAGATACCGAGGGACAAAGTGAGCACACATCTGCAATTTTAGGAGTTGTGACCAGCATTGTGGTGGAAAATGAGTCTCCAGTGGGCTCTCAGCAAAACTATTCTGAAACATCAATAAAAGTAGATTTGTGGAAAATTAAAATCCCTTAAATCTACTCTCTTCCGGGAAGATCTTCAGAGCCAGGAAGTGACCATAGACAAACTAAGCCCTTGTACCCGAGTGCCAGTGGTTTGTTAATCTTCATCTCTTCTCTTTTATTTTTTGTTTTATTTTGTGTCTTCTCTACAATTTTGTAAGTCCCTACTTGTCTCCAACTACCTATCAACTGAGGGTAGCACAGACTCTGTACCCATATTTAAAGAAATAATATATACACTTAAATGCTATGGCATCTCTTAACATGTATGTGGAGAAGGGGGCATGTAGCAGTCTAGAAAGCTTCCCTTGTTGACATTTTAGCAGACAGGGACTAAAATGAAGCTGAGCACTGCCTCAGTGGACGAGGTGTGGTCCTTAGTACTTTCCCATAGACTCTCTTCAATCGTTGTTCTACCCTGTGAAGTGAGTGTTGGTTTTAGTATTTCTACCTAGCAGAGAAATCACTTCATTTGCCCAGCATAGTGCTATGAGAGGCAGATTTGGGAAATCAAAGCTGGTCTGGCTAACTGTCTTCTGTCTTCTGAGCCATTTTGCTTGAGTTCAAGAATCTCCCAAAAGGTTCTTAAGCTTATAATAGTTTTCGACATGTTTGAAGCCTCAGAGAAGTGAAATGAGAAGTCCTGGCACAGGACAGCTTCCTTTTAATTACTTAAAGAACAAAAATCTTCTGAAGATAGGGCCTGAGTAATGTAGGGTATGTTATCTGCCCTGCATAATCCTCTTGACTTTCATCCTAATGAGCATCTGTTCCTGGCAGATGTGAGCCTGATGGATTTAATTCACTATTTTGATTAAAATCAATGGGAAGTGTCAGGTTTTTCTTGCTGTTATCCACAGCTCATTCGAATCTAGTCAAATGTCCTAGATTAGAGATGGCCTTGTGCCTAGTCATCTTTGTTTCTCCCTTGACCCTTTAGCCCAGTGGTTCTCAACCTGTGGGTTGTAACCCCTTGGAAGGGGAGTGTGAGCTACTCTTTCACAAGGATCACTAAGTTCATTGGATAATACAGATATTTACATTCTGATTCATAACAATAGCAAAATTGCAGTTGTAAAGTTGCAATGAAATAATTTTACAGGTTGGGTTCACCACAATAGGAGGAACTCTATCAAAGGATCGTGCATTAGGAAGACCACTGCTTTAGTCAGTTAGGGATGCATTGTTCATTTTCCACTTACTTATAACTGTTTCCATTTTCTTTTTCCTTTTTCTAAAAAAAAAAATCCTTATTTAATTTTGGTGTGACTTAAAAACATACTCTATGATTTCAGATAATTAATTTTTTTTAACTTGTTTTTCACCTTAGCATAGGGGACTAACCCAGCAAATGTGCTTGATCAGAATGTGTATTCTGTTGGTGTTAGATGAAGTTGTGTAGATGCTTGGTTAATAGTGTTAATGTACTATGTATCCTTGTTGGTTTTGTGTCTTGTTCTATCCATTGTCAAGATGATACTGAAACAAACTATTAGTTGCTGAACTGTGTATTTCTCCCTTAGTGTTGTTACTTTTTATTAAAGTGTTTTGACATTGTCATTAAGATATCTATCTCTACTCTGTTTTTCTGTCCTAGAGTTTATTTTTAATATTTGTATAGCTGGTCCAACTCTTTTGTGGTTTCTGATTGCATGATACATTTTTTCCATCTTTCATTTTCAACTTAATTGTTTTTATGTTTGTTTCTTTGACATAGTTTCACTGTGTAGCTCAGGGTGGCCTGGAACTTACTCTTTAACCCAGGTTAGCCTCAAACCCACAGTGGACCTCCCATGTATAAGCCACTATGAGCGGCTTTTATTTAGATTTCTTTTTAACCAAAAGAAGGCATATGATTGTATTTTAGTTTTAAGAAAATATATTATTTGTGTATATGTACATGATATGTAAATATGTGGACATGCATGCATCATGGCCTTGTCTAGTACAACTAGTACACTCTGTAAGAGGACAACTTTAGGATTTGGTTCTTTCCTTCCACCAAGGATTCTGGGGATCAAACTAGGATTGTCAGGCATTGTGAGCGCTTTTACCTGCTGAGCCTTCTCACTGGCCCACATCTTTATACTTGAGTCAGATGGTCCTGTCTTTGGATTATTAATTCACATTTAAAGTTATTATTGTGGATTTTTGTCCATCATTTTTGTGTTTGTTTTCTGTATCTTTAGTGTGCTTTTTTTGGTTTGATTTCTCCTACTATGACTTTGTATTACATGATGTCATCTACCATGCCATTTTAATGCCTTTACTGATTTTCAAAGAATATTTTATTAGAATTTGCTTGATGTTTATATAGACTTGATTCTGGTAAGATAGATAAACATTGTTCTCCAAAGCTGTTGTTCCCTTCCCTCTGTTGTGCTGTCCTTGACATGTATGTTAAATCTAGAGATGCTACGAACACAACTTAATTGCTTTATGTAATCTTATGCTCCAAGCATCCTTTTGTTTGTTGAGTAGTTTGGGTAAGACGAGCTGGAGAGATGGCTCAGTGGTTAAGAACATGTACTATTCTTGCAGAGGATCCGGGTTCAACTCCCACCACCCACATCAGGCAGCTTACAACTGCTTGTAACTCCAGCATCCAAGGGATGCCCCTAACTTCAGGTACATGTACGTACACAGACATATACAGATGTATATGTAAAATAAATAGTAATAAAATATTTTCAGAACTTTGCTTTTCCTTATTAACTTTTTTTCTAGTCTCCTTCCAAACACTATTTCTCATTTGATTATTTTTGTTCATTGAGAAAGGATCTCACCGTGGAGCCCAGCTTGGCCTTATGCTTGCAGTCCTACCTCAGCTTGCTCAAGTGCTGTAATTGTGGATATGGTATTACCAGCACTGGCATTCTTCTTACTTTCTATAAAACACCAGTGCTCTTTCTTACATGTCTTCCACTTGTCTGTTACATTAGGAACTTCTCATCAGGATCTTTCCACCCTAATTCCATTGACATCAGTAAACATCTGGGGCTTTTAGGACTTATCTTAATTTGACAACCTGAGAGCAACAGCATTGTTTAGTACAACAAATTGCTTTATCATGTATTGTGTACCAGCTCTGCACTTGAATTATCAAGTTTTGGAAAAATGAGTGATAATAGACACGATGGGCTATCTTGGTATTTAATACAAATAGAAACAAATACTGATTTTACATTCTTTCTTTCTCTGCTCTGTACACCTATGGGACACTGTAGCCAGGCAAGTAAAGTGAGTAACACATTCCACCTCAACATCAGTTAAGATGGCTGTTTATAACCCCAGATGAATGGACAATTAGTGGTGGTGGTGCTAACTAGTGCTGCTTTAATAATTAACCCAATTACCTTTCCTTCTGCTTCAGTGATGAAAGTGGGGGTGATAAAGGGCTGGCTTGGTTGCCTGGGAAATAATAAATGTTGCACTCCCTGAGAACACAGTCCAGTTGCTGGCCTGCTGCAGGTAGGGTTTTTTGCTTATTTGGCACAGCTATACACTCTTTATCACAGCCCTTCGCCCTAGCCTCATCTTAGAACACCAGTGAGAGCTGTGCTGATTGAGAATTTGCCTTCAGTTGTTTATGCTGTATCCCTGCACTCCTTCAAGCCTTTCTACGGGAAAAAATTGGGCTTGTCAAACTTTACTGTTCCTTTAATATTTGAGACTTTTTTTTTTTTTTGAGTCTTTATCTTTCCCCTTTACCCCTGAGTCCTTTTTGTACTGTCATTTTGAAATACACAGCACTTTATAAATGCTTATTGCCTAGTTGTTTCCAAGGGACATTGGGAATTATAAGAGAATTAAATGCCTTCAGGGAGTTTACAGTCTAGCCAGGAAGTGACCTGATTTTGGTTTCTGTGTTGTTTTTTGAGGGGTTGAGTTTGGGTTTTTTTTGTTTTTGTTTTACTTTCCCTTGTTGCTTTTATTGTTTGTTTGGGGACCTGCCACTAAAGAGTGAATGATTCCCCTAGAATTTTCATTGTTAATCCAGGTAGATTATCTCAGTTACAGCTCCAAACTGGGCTTGTATGAGTGCTGTATGACTCTTAGTATAATTTGAAAAAGCATAGATTTTGTCCCCATTAATTGTTTGAGTGCGGCCTCAGAAGGGCAGCTGCCATTTGACAGGCAGGCTTTGGAACCAGACTGTTTATTATGAAATATTCATTGTGCTCCTTCTAGTAGTTTAATCCCTGATAATTTGTTTAACTTTGGAACACAGGTTTTCCATCTGTATAATGTACCTAAGAATAGAGCTTATCATATAGGGTAAGGGTTAAATAAATTAGCAAGTGGAGCATTCCCAAGTTGAAAATCTGAAATACTCAAAAATCCAATTTATTGAGCATCAATAAAGTACAGGAGGAAAGTTTCACACAATATCACCTTGTTTCATGTATAAAATTATTTAAAATATATGAATTACCTTTAGACTATGTATACATTGAAATAAAAGTTTTAAATTTCACTTGGGTCCCAGTAATCCATAATCAAGGGGGGGGGGGAATTAAAAATACTTCTAGGCCCAGAATTTTAAATAGAGGATAATAAACTCACATGCGTGAAGTGCTTGGAATAAGACTGTGGCACACTGTGTAAGGGTTTTTGTTGTGCTTTGTTTATTTGTTTGGTTAGTTGGTTATTAGTTTTTTGAGACGTGTCTTGCTCTGTGGCCCATGGTGGCCCGGAGCTCACAATGTAGCTCAGTCTGACCTCAAACTCATCCTAGTCCTCCTGTTTCTTCCTCCAGAGTTTTGGGATTACAGGTGCAATTCACTAAGCCTGGTCTACTGTACAGTTTTCAATATAAAATTTGACCCCTGTATAAATTAGTCTCCTCATTCATACTGTTTTGCTCTCTCACTGAAATTTTTTAAATATATGTTAGGGGAAGGGCCACACAGGGAGTAATATCCAGGCTGCCCTTAAACCTACTATGTAGCGTAGGATTACCTTGAATTTATTATCATCCTGCCTCAATCCCTTGAGTACTGGGATTACAGGCATCTGCTTGCACACAGCTCTCTCAAAGCTTCTGCATTCCTCAACATTGCTACTCTTCCTAGGTCTTGGCAAGGGTTTCTCTCCTTTGCAATGGTTAGAAAGTTATAAAAACTCAAGAGTTCAGATTCTAGGATACCAATGTGTGGGTAAATGAGAGTTTAATAGTTCAGTGTTTGCACTGTTGTCTGTAGCTGTGTTACCCAAGGGAGAAAGAGTGAAGTCACAAAGTTTGCACTTAAAAAACACTTTTCTGTGCTAATGAAGTACATATCTGTTCAGCTGTCTAATTATTTGCTGCTATGCAGCCAGGACAACAGAGAATCCAGTTAGGATCAACATTACCTAGGAACTTAGAACAAATTCAGGTTCCTGGAATACACCCTAGACACATTGAGCCAGACAATCTGGTTTTAGGGTTTAGGAATGTGTGTTTTAAAATGTCTTCCTGGTGCACTTTAAAATTTGGGAACCACTGTATAGAGTAACTCAGTAAGCCAGGGGCTCAGGCAGAAGCATAAAGGATATATATATATATATATATATATATATATACATGCAAGAAACTCAAGAAGCGTTTGTGCTGGTGAGTTCCTGATGGAGTGATTGATCAGGAGTGAGCGAAAGAGAATTAGCTCATAATCACTTGCTGGACACTAAGTTGGTATATCAACCATTTGATTCTGTAAGCATTAAGGGTTTTTTGTTAGATAGTATAGGGAAAAGTATGTGATAGTACCTATGTGAGCAAGGTGCTGTGTCCATTTAAATATACAGTTTACCATCATAAATAGCTGCAAGAAAAGTAGATATTATGCTAAATGCTAAAGTAGCAGCAGCAGAAACAGAAGCTGAGAGCTCAGAAATCCTTAAAGCTTCTCCGTAGTAGAAAACACTAGCTTATGTAGCTACAAGTTCTGAAGCAATGCTGAAGCAACAAGTTCCTGTCAAGTGTGTTAGCATTTCATTCCTAGGAGAAATTGACCTTAGAACTTGGTGGTGGTCTGAATGAGTAACGTCCCTTATAGGCTCAAGCATTTGAACAGTACTTGGTCCCAGATGGTGGTACTGTTTGGGAGAGGTATTGGAGGTGTGCTCTTGCTGGAGGAAATATGCCCCACCTCCAGTTGTCTCTCTGCTTTGTGTTTGAAGATGTGATCTCTCAGCTTCCTGTTCCAGACACCATGTCTGCTGCTTGTTACCATGACTTCCCACTACTCTGCATTCTCCCTTTGAAGCCAAAACCTCTTTTTCTATAAGTTGCTTCTGATCATTTTAACCATTCGCTTCTGACGTTTTTACCACAGCAACGAATGTTAACTAATGCAACCTTTCTTCCAACTTTTAGTCTTTCTTTTTACTTGTCCTATTTGTTCCTTTAAAAAACAAAACAAAAACAACAGTGATCCCACTGTTGACTTGTATTTTAAGTTGTCATCTTCTGGGACTTCTATAGACGTAATATAATCTAAAGATTTAAGACCCATGGTTGTCTTCTGTGCTGGCTAGTTTTGTGTCAGTTTGTCAAAAGCTAGAGGCATTTGGAGAAAGTGGGAACCTCAATTGAGAAAACACACCTACCAGATTGGCTAATGGACATTCTTGCAGGGCATTTTCTTAATTCATGAGTGCTGTGGGAGGAACCAGTTCATTGTGGGTGGTGGCAGCCCTAGTCTGGTGGTCTTGGGTGCTATAAGAAAGCGTCTGAGCAAGCCACGGTAAGCAAGTCAGTAAGAAGGGTTCCTTCCTCACCTCTGATTGAGTTCCTGCTTCCATATGTCTGCTCAAACTTCCTTCAGTGATGTGGAAGTATAAGCAAAATAAACCCTTTCCGCCCTGAGTTGCTTATGGTCTGGTGTTTTATCACAGCAATAGAAATCCTAAGACCTGTACTTCTTAGAATTACTGTTCATTTTGATTGTGCTTACTGAGGATGTCTTATATCCTGAAATGACCCACTCTAATTCCCAGAGTTCTTTACTTCTCTGTTTATGATATGGTATAGGATTTGTTTATGATATGTTTTGACATGTTTGCTTCCCCTAGAATAATTAATCCAATGATCTAGAAATCTGCTCAGAGGATACAAGGAGAGTAATAGCCAAATATGAGGTCAATGCCTTTATTTCTAATGGAGGCAGGTGTAGCATCCATTTCTTTGTTTTCTATTTTAAGTTTTAACTTTCTTTGGGAGCAGAAATCTATTCTAAATTCAGGAAAGGCTTGAAACAGCCCTCTTTGCTGTCTTATTTCTCCATCAGTTTTTACTTGATGAATATACATGCTGGAAGGTAACAATCCATGTAGACTCTCTACCATGTCTTTTAAAAATGATCTGTTGTTGTTGCTGTTGTTTTGATGATGATGATGATGATGATGATGATGATGATGATGAAGAAGAAGAAGAAGAAGAAGTAGTAGTAGTAGTATGTAGATGGGAGTGGTACATGTGCCACAGCATACCTGTAGAGGTTAGAGAACAGCCTTGTAGAATTGGTTCTTCTTCTGCCTTCTTCTGGGCATCAAAATCATGCCATCTGGCTTGAATATCAAGTGTCTTTATCTGCTGAACCATCTCACTAGCCCCCTACCACTTTTTAAAACCTCAGGCTCAAGTTATATTTTTTCCTTTTCATGTCCCCCAGAACCCTTATTTTATTCCAAGCTGGCTAGAAATGCCATGGAAGCTGACAGACAGCACCTCTCACTCTCTATATAGAAGTAAAGACAAACTGTGGGTGTTAATTTCCTTTTAAGATTTGCTGATCCACACGGTCAGGTCTTCCCCAGGGTCTCGGTGACCTCAACTGGAATAGCCAGCATGGATATTTTGGTAAAAGTCTTAATGTGGAAAGAGATACATGTAGGTGACTGACTAACGACTTTTTTGGACGTTGGGGGTGTTTCTTTTGGTTCCCTATTATCACTTCAGTGCTGGCTTGTTATATCCTATAACCACACCCTCCATCCTGCAAAAAACATTCTCCTTTTAAAAGTAGTATTTTTTATTTTATTTTATTTTTGCCAGGCAATGATGGCACACCCCTTTAATCCCAGCACTCAAGAGGCAGAAACAGGTGTATCTCTGAGTTTGAGGCCAGTGTGACCAACAGAGCGAGCTCTATTGAGCTCTGGGCCATGCAGAAGCCCTGTCTCAAAAAACAAACAAACAAAAAATTCTTATTCTTTGTTTCATACATGTATATAATATGTATGTAATTTTATTTGGCATTTTTAATTTTTATATAATGTATTTTGATCTTATCTATCCTCTTTACCTTCTTCCAGTTCCCTCCTTCATACTGACTTTTCTCCCTCCTGACATCCTGTCCTCTTCTCGTTATCATCCCACAGACTCCAGTTAGTGCACACAGTCTGGGCAAGGTTGTGGAGCTATCCACTGGGGTGTGGGGGACCTACCATGGCCATATTCCCAAAGAAAACTCAGTGACTTTTCTTCCGTCAGCTAGGAGTGGGGCCTTAAGAGCTCCTACTTTATCCATGGTGGAATCTTTATTGGCTTGATCTTGTCCAGACATCCACAGCCACTGGGAGCCATGTCACGTCCAGAAGGCAGTCTTTCATAGTTCTCCTCTTCATCTTTTACCTCTTGAATTCCTTTTTTTTTTTTTTTTTCCAATTTATTTTTTTCCTTTGACAATAAAATGGTTTTTTTATTGGTTATTTTATTTATTTACATTTCAAATGTTATTCCCCTTCCCTTCCTGGTTTCCCTTCCGCAAACCCCTCTATACCATCCCCCCCTTCCCCCTGCTTCTATGAGAGTGCTTCCCCACCCACCTACCCACCCATTCCCACCTCACCACCCTAGCATTCCCCTATACTGAGGCATCGAGCCTCCACAGGACCAAGGGCCTCCCCTCCCATTGATACCAGATAAGGCAGTCTTCTGTTACATATACAGGTGGAGCTATGGGTCCCTCCATATGTATTCTTGGTTGGCGGTTTAGTCCCTGGGAGCTCTGGGGAGGTCTGGTTGGTTTATATCGTTGTTCTTCCTATGGAGTTGCAATCCCTTTCAGCTCCTTCAGTCAGTCCCCTAACTCCTCCATTGGGGTCCCTGTGCTCAGTCTGATGGTTGACTGTGAGCATCCTGGTTGGCTGTGAACATCCAAATCTGTGTTGGTCAGGCTCTGGCAGAGCCTCTCAGGGACCAGGCTCCTGTCAGCAAGCACTTCTTGGCATCAGCAATAGTGTCTGGGTTTGATGTCTGCAGATGGGATGGATCCCCAGGTGGGGCAGTCTCTGGATGGCCTTTCCTTCAGTCTCTGCTCCACTCTTTGTCCCTGCATTTCCTTTAGACAGGAGCAATTTTGGGTTAATATTTTTGAGATGGGTGGGTGACCCCTCTTACATTCTTTTTTACCTACTCTTCCACAATATTTTCTGAGCTTAGGATAGGGATAAGTTGATATGGATGACCCATCTGTAGCTGGGCCCTCACTGTCACTGATTCTCAGTGCTTTTACCAGTTAGGAGTCTTGGCACTTACTACCCACGAGGGGAGGTGCTTGTCTGACCAAGGTTGAAAGCAGCAACAGTCTATAGGTATAAACACACATGTTCAGAAGGTAAGTTGACAACATGATCATTTATTGAAACTAAATACCAATATATCTGAACTTCCAAGGTTTTAAGGGTGGTGGAAATAGCTCCCCATTTTATCATGAATCCTGCCCACTGTAGCTGTATGCCATGTCTTGAGCTATGGGACTGAATTCAGACCTACCTGGAAACAAACTCATTTTGCTTTTGTGGCTCAGGACTGTTATAACAGATCTCCCCTACCTGCTCACCTGTTTTCCCCCTTCCCCTCTGCCCTGAAAAAAATTCCCATAGTAGAAGATTTAACTAGTTTGGGCTAGTTTGAGAGAAAGCTGGACAGTAGTTACAAAGTTCAAATTTCCAGTGAGGAGTGGATTACACAAATAGGCCTTTGAGGAAAATATATGATTTATTTTCATAGACAAAAATGGCTAGACAGGTGAACTGTCTATGCAATCTGCCATAATCATGTATTGCAAATGGTTGCTTTTTATAGTATTTGCTGACTTTTTTTTTTTTTTTTTTTTCTTGAAACAGTTTCTCTGTGTAGCCCTGGCTGTCCTGGAACTCACTCTGTAGACCAGTCTGGTCTCGAACTCAGAAATCCACCTGCCTCTGCCTCCCAAGTGCTGGGATTAAAGGCGTGCGCCACCACTGCCTGGCTATTTGCTGACTTTCTTACAACAAGATTTTACAACACTGTATTAGTTTGTCTTGAACTAATGACATGGGGGAAAAGGTGGGAATGTGCATAGTTACTCCTGCTTATTAGAGTAACGGCTCACTCTGGCTGAGTCTGTGACAGTTTTGTAGTAGCAGTGAAATTATCCAAAAACATTGCCCATCATAATGAACTGACATGGATTATGAAAATAGGAATTTTAATGACTCAGACATAGATTTGGCCATGAACTAGTAGGAAACAGACTGAAATATACACTCAGGATTTAAGAAAACAAAAATAATTTGCTGGACTCTGAAGGAGAAGGCTGCAGATTCTTACATTCTTGTAGCTACAGATTGTTCTTGTAGCTCCTTTCCCTTGGAAAGAAGGCCTGTATGAGCATTACATTCCCAAACAATGAATCCTGAAGAGGTAATTACACTGTTGCCATCCCATTGGGAAGAAGGCTGGGGCGGTGATTACATTCCAAAACAAAGCTATTCGGGTATAATTGCACTGTGCTGCTCTTATCAGTCTGGAGAAGGCAGGCCTCTGGTCTCCATCCTCATTTGTTTTTGAGATGGAATCTGAATAGCATTCAATTAATAGTCAAGACCCAGGCACAGGGAAGTCAGCCAAAAGAGCCAAGAGGACATTAGCTTGCTATTGGTATTTTCCTGCCACTGAAGTTTTCTGTACCTAAGTATCAGCAAATTTAAAAGAGTGCCTGCTTAAAAACATGTGTTTGACTAATAAGAGGACAGAGACCCTGTTTCAATCATACCTCACAGGTCATTGTGAACAGGGGAGAGATGGTGGCTAGCAGGGAATTTTCCATCTCACATCATCAGCTTTTTCTCTGTCAGTAAATGCTTCTTCATTTTAATCTTTTAGAAGATGTACTTTTAAAAAAAGTGTGTGTGCACTTTGCATGTGTGTATGTATGTAATGTATTTATATGTGCCATGTATATATTGTGTATATATGTATGTAAATGTATGTATGCCATGTATGTGCAGTGCCTATGGAGGTCAGGAGAAAGCATCAGAGCCCCTGGAACTGGAGCTACAGGTGCTAGGAACCAAACCTGAGTGTTCTGTAAAGCAGCAAATGCCTTTAACCACTGCCTGTTCTTTCTAGCCCTGCTTTTAATCTTTTTATTAAGACTTCCAGCATGTATACTTTTTCATCTATATGGCTTCTAGTTGTAGAACAAAAAGCCCTTCTCTGATTCTGTTGAGATGATAAGTCAGATTAATTTTATTTTTGGACTAGAATAAATAGTACACCAATTTGTTTTGTTTCATGAACCAGAGAACAGAAGATTGAATGACCTTATAGTCATATTTATTAAACTAGGAGAATAGGGTAAGGTGTATATTATTGGCTTGAGGATTGGACATTCAAAATAGTCTGGCCTTGACCATTTTATCAGTTTGCTGATGAATAAACTACCACAAAGGTAAATGACTTAAAATTATTCACGTCCTTTATACACTTTGTGTGTGGAAGTCTTTTTGATTGGTTTGGACTCTTAGCTTGCCCCTCCATGATCAGTTGATGAAGTGGCTAGATAACCGTCTTAGCTTGTAGAATAATGACCTGCCAAACAGTGCCTGCCCTAGTCCGCTGTGCTGTGTGGCAGGAAGGACTTTGCAGATATGGTGAAGTAAGTTATAAGACTTTTTTCAGGGAGTATTAAAGGTCTTAAGTTGAGGAATATACAAGTTATTTATCTTGAGGCTCTGACAAATTACAAAAACAGTTTAGGGGCTTATTTTGGCTCACAGTTTGAGGCAGTCTATCATGGTGTATAGAATTATGGTGGTGGGAACTTGAGGCATTTGGTCACATTGCATCCACAGCAAGGAACCAGAGGGCACCAAATGCTGCTTCTTTGTCCCTTTCTTCCTGTTAAGTGCAGAAGCCAAGCTCATTAAAGTGTGCTGCCCACACTTTAGGGTAAGTCTACCTACCTTGGTTAGCCTGCTCTAAAAAATTCCCCACAGGCCTGCCCAGAGGTTTGTTTCCATAGTGAATCTAAACCCTGTCTAGTTGGCAGTAAAAATCAACTATCACGGGGGGGCTGCTCTGGATTTTCTGAGTAGTCTCATTCCTATTATGTGAACTATTAAAAAAGTAGAATGCAGAATGGTTAGTCAAAAGAACTATAGCTTTCAGCTACATGGTAATGAAGATTGCAATGGTCTCTGCTAGAAATTAGAAACCTCAGTTTTTTTACATGTGTAAGGAACAGAATTCTTCCCATGACATCTAGAAAGACAAACCTGCCAACTTCTTAGGACCCTTGTTGAACTTTGGACCTACAGAAAGATAATAAATTTGTACCAGTAAGTTCATGGTATTTGTTACAGCAACCATAAAAAACTGACACATAGTGGAGTCAGCTTCATACGCATATCTGGGATTTGGCAGGAGGGTTGGCCTTTTTTGTTCATCAGTAAATTAGCCTCTTTACTGTTCCTTCACAGGGTCTCATAATTCTAAATAGGCAAGATAGCTCAGGCCTCTTGTGCTATATTGAGTTTTTTTTTACGTTTTGTTAAGACAGGATCTTGGCATAGCCCTGGCCATCCTGGTACTCACTGGGTAGCCTAGGATAGCTTTCAGCTTGTGAAAATCCCGTTGCCTCAAGCTCCCATGTGCTGGAATTATGAGCTAGTGGGAGACATGTGCCAGTACACCTAGTTCCCTGTGTTCCAGGTGTACTGGGAGGGTGCTGTCTAAGGCATAGATAGCGGAAGACTTGTGTTGTGAGGGGTTGTTGTAATATTCTACCCCAGGTAGGTTTGAGGATGCTAAAGAGCCTGGCAGTTCATGATGAACAATTGCTTTTGTAAGTTTCCTTACACATACTTTGGGAGAGCTCTGCATATGGAGAAATATAAATGTGTAGATTTGAAACATGCACGAAAGATTTTTTTACATCACTTTTATTATTCAGAGAAAATTGAATTTAGAAATGACATCCCAATAAGAAGGTAGCTCTGGTTTTCTAGACATAGCATTTCAGAGAAACTACCTTTTTATTTCCCTGGGTGTTTGCTAGGATATAACCCTGCACTTCTGTGTGCTGGAGGGTAAAAAGATGTGCAAAAGAGCTCCGTGGGTGGTTGGGCCCCTTGGGGCCACATGTATTTCTGTGTAGGAGGAAGACTGACAGAATTAACTGGGAGCACTTACTAAATTGTCTGTAAGTGAACCTGTATTCATAGTCTCATTTATAATCCACAGCTCCTTTAACAGAAGCAAATTAGAAGAAAAGTTCCTGGAAACTATGGCAAGGAACCTTTGCGGATCCAGTCACTGCAGCTGATGCTGCTGTCTTTGTGGAGAAGGGCTTTTCTCAGATTGGGTCACAGTGTTTTCAGGCTGGGTCAAACTCATACTCTTGCTGCCTCAGTGCCTCTCAAGTGCTGGGATTATAAGTGTGTGCCAGCACTCCTAGTTTACATGCTGCCTTTTTATAACAGTGGTTGGAGAAGCTAGAACTCAGGTCTTTCCTTGCTTTGGACTTAATAGTCTACTTGCCTTTCTTGATAGTGGTGGTTAAAAGCTACTTTATGGCTCCAAAGTTGAATATGTGGTTTGGTCCTCAAGTTACATAGAGACAAATCAGTGTTCAACAAGGCATTTTTTAGAACTTCCTTGGTGTTCATGTAGAGCTGTCTCTTTGGCTAATAGGAGACAGCCATTGCTCTTGGTAAGCCCTGCATTTGCAGTCACATTCTAAATAGTATAGCCATTGTACCAATTTTAAGCTGGCTTTGACTAGTGCTTCATGATGAAGCTCTGTGGAATGCTAGCTACATGGGCTAGTATGGTTGATAAACATCTCTTCTTTGCTTTGTCTCAAAGCTTAGCCAAAACTCATGATACGATGGTGAGGCAGAATGGGGCCACTGCTACAGCTTGAACTGTGCTCCCAGAAAGTGAGAGAAGCAACATGCTCACCTTAGCCTGGAGTGGTGGAAATTTAGAGTTCATTCTCAAGTCAGATGAGTGGTGCCAAAAATGGGAACATACAGACTGTAACCTAAAGACGCAGAATCTCCCTCAGAAGAAACTTAGATCTTATCTCTCTTGCCCAATAAGAGGAGAGTCAACAACCGTAAGACGCCTAGTGTCTTGCCTTTCTTCTCTCAGTGTCCTGTGAGTCTTCTTTCTTTCACAGGTTTCAGTTTTTAAACAATTTAAACTAGATCTTTCTTAAGGCAGAACTCATACATACATACGGCTGCCAACAGAGCTAACTGAGCTAATAAAAGGCACAAAAGAGTTTCTGGTCTGAATATTTTCATTGATTCCACTGAAGTAACTGCAATAAAAGTGGAAAATGTTATTTGCTTATTAGGTAAATTAACAAAAACCAAAAATATGATTACAAAACTGAAATAAGTTTCCTCAATTACTAGTTTCTTTACTTTCTTGTAGAAGTACTGTAGGAACAGCTTAGAAGCATCTACTGTGAAGAAGTTTTAAGCTATTCTTTGTCTTGCCTAGGAAGAATTTTAAAGTCCTGTGGGTTAGAGTAGCCCCACACCCAACGGTTGGCATGGTCCTCTTCACATAACTCCCCAGCTATTATCCAACACTAAGCCACCCCAAAAATATTCCATCTAAGTGAAAATTGTGTACTAGTTCTGCTGGTAGCTTCGTGACATCACCTAACATGTCTCTACCTTACCCATCCTTCAGCTGCCAACAGACTCATGTATACAATTTCCCAAGCTGCCCCAGGGTAGAAGTCCATAGCATGTGGAGCTTAGAAGAAAAGACTAGCTGCTCCTTTTCCTCCCTCACCTCATGTACTTTTTTTCCCCCTCTCTCCATCATTTCTAGGTACTAGATATTGTAGGTTTGAGTAGTATTATCAATATGTTTTTCAGGCTTTAAATGGAGACCCCTCCCTTTCCTTCGTGTTCTCAGTGTTTCCTATGATGAAAAGGGATTAAGTCAACATAGAGGGGTACAGGGTTCTTTTCTGGGCCTGGAAGAAAGTGGTAGAGTTTCAAAGTCCTAATGATCAAAACAGCAAAAATCTCCAACAATTAATTCTTGTTGTTGAGTTTAGACTTTATTTAAAGCTGTTTGTTTTTTGTTCTTTTGTTTTTGTTTTTGTTTTTTACCCTGTCTGATATTTTCAGACAGGGTCTCATAAAGCTCAAATTGGCCTTATAATATAAATAACAAGGCTGGCCTTGAACCCCATACTTCTGTCTCCCAGGTGCTAAAATTACAAGCCTGTACCACTACACCTGGCTCCTTTTCTGGGGAAGGTACTGGGGATTGAACCTGGGGTTATGTGTAGGCAAACACTCTTCTACTGAACTATATTACCAGCCCCATTTCTACTTTTTGTCCTTGAGACTGTGTCTTAAGTTTTCCAGGCCAATCTTGAATTTATAATGCTCTTGTGTCATCCTTCCTAGTTGCTGAGATTAGAGGCCTGCATCACTAGACCTGATTTGTTTGTCTTATTTTGAATGCCACAGTTTCTTATTCTACCCTTTCTCGGACCCTTAGACCTTAAAGTGAAAAGGAAAATTACAAAACAAAACCACAAAATTCTTGTATCAAGAGCGAGTTTTAATTGACTTTGTGGCATGTTTAAAATTCTGAGAGTCAGTGCGTGTGGATCATAGCTAAAACACAGTCAAGCTAGCAGTGGCCTTGGGAACATGCCCCTAAAAGAAAAGGCTGGAATTTGAGGTTAAACTTCATGATTTTGACAAATTCACTTAACCTTAGGACTTCTATTAGACTCCCCCCACCCCCATTTTTGCTTCCTTCATTGAGTAATCTGTCATAGAAGGAGCATTTGTGTGTAGAGAAATGGACTCAGTTGGTGAATATTGCTAGCTAATACAGATAAGATTGAGGACTGTTTAACTTCTGAAAGGCATACAAGTCTGTTTCCCTTTTCATAGGAAGACCTGGACATGAAACTATCGATTATTTCACTTGGGCTCTTTGGTTCTTTTGCGTGGGACAGTGTATGTCTTGGGGTAGGAGTGTGCTGCATGTGTGGAGGCCAGAGTGAGACATTGTCTTTTTTTTAAAAAAAAAAAAAAAAAAGACAATGTCTCACTCTATAGCCCTAGCTTGGAACTCATCATGTAGACCAGACTGGCCTCTAACTCCCAAAGATCAGTCTCAGTCTTAGTCCCTCCTTCCCTTCCTTGACACAGCGTCTCAGTGGTAAACTTGGAACTCATCTGATTTGGCTAAGCTGGCTAGCCAGGAGTTCAGAGATCTATTGGTCTACGATCCGTAATCCAGGTCACTGTGTATTCATTCATGCATAGCAAGTAATTTAGTGAATCTCCCCAGCCCCATGGCTTTGATATTCTTAAATGGTGTGCATTAGGAAATATCAAGAAAACACTTGGGGACTGGAGAGATGGCTTAGTGGTTACGAGCACTAACTGCTCTTCCAGAGGTCCTGAGTTCAATTCCCAGCAACCATATGGTGGCTCACAACCATCTGTAATGAGATCCAATGCCCTCTTCTGGTGTGTCTGAAGACACCTACAGTGCACTTATATTAAATAAATAATAAATAATTAAAAGAAAGAAAGAAAAAACACTCTATAGCTGCTTTCTTTTAAGAAATCAAATACAAAATTTTCAGTTAATCATGTTTATAATGCTTTCTATTCCAAATTATACATAACATTGGGCTCTGAAAGCTGACTGACAGTCTGGGTAGGGTTTAAAGTTACTTATCTTTCCCCATCTCTACCACTCATTCTTCCTTTCTTTTTTCCCTCCACGTAAACAATTTAATCTAGCACCCAGGAGGCAGAGGCATCAATTTCGTTAGTTCTAGACCAGCCTAGCCTGCCAGTGCTACATAGTAGGACCTTGTCTCAATATAAGATTCAATCTGCCCATTCAGTTTTCTCCTTCATCTATTCTCTGAGAGCTAAGGTTGGTCCTGGGGGTATAATGCAGCTGTCTTCATCCTATTACAGACTTATATGGAGCTTCTCAAGCTGATCTTTAAGCTCTTTGTTTCTCCACAGGGCACTTAGAACTGAGCCTAGGACTTTTGTAGATAAGAACTAGATGTCTTCAGTAAACAATTCAGTATTTTTGTCCTTGAGCCTAATCTTTATCTGTCAGCAAAAGGGACAACTCTATAGAATCAACACCAATGAATACTTGTAGTCTGTACTCTTATTGTGTGCATTACACAGCATGGTCTCTATGAGATGTACATAGCAATATGTACCTTGAAGCAATTATTTATTTCTGAAGCTACTGAAAAGTATTTTTTTCCTGAACTGGTTGTGTTGGTGGTATATACCTGTAATCTCAGGCCTTCAGAGATAAATGCAGAAGGATCTGAAGTTTAAGATTATCTTTAACTACATAGCAAGTTCTAAGTCAGCTTGGGCCACATGTCAGCCTACCTCAAAGAAAAAAAAGCAAATAAAAAAGGAAAAAGAAATAATTTCTTTTCTTTTTTTCTTTTTTCTCCCTCCCTCCCTCTCTACTTCCTTCCTTTTTCTTTTTTTTGTTTCTCTGTGTAGTACCTGCTGTCTTGGAACTTACTTTGCTTTATAGACCAGGGTGACCTCAAACTCAGAGATCCTCCTGCCTCTGTCTCCAGAGTGCTGGGATTAAAGGAGTACACCACTACCATGCAGCAAAATATATTTTTCTTTTAATGGTGTTAACACTTACTAGTTTTTTAACATTATTTCATTGTAAAGTAATCAAGTAAAAATAACAAACCGATCTTACTAATGGAACATTCAGATAGGTAATATATTTATGCTTTTAAGTTCTGATGTGATATATTTCTTGAATTATATATTTTTTATGTGTGTAAGTGTTCTAAGTGCGTGCAATGCCCAGGAGGTCAGAAAGGGATATCAGATCCATTGGAACTGGATTTGTAGATGGTTGTGAGCTGCCCTCTTGGTACTGGAAACCAAACCCAGGCCCTCTGTAAGACAAAGTATACTTAGCTACTGCACTATCTCTATAACTCTTTCCCCTTAAGAAACAAAAACCAAAACCAGCTACATGTAAAAATTCCTATCTACCACCACTCCCATGTGATCCCAGCACTTGAGAGGCTGAGACAGGAGATTGCCCACAGTTTGAGTCAGACTAGGCTACTGAGTAAGACCTTGTCTCAACAGCTAAAAATAAAACCAGATGTGGTAACACATACCAGCACTTGGAAAGTAGAAACAGAAGAATCAAGAGTTTAAGACCAACCTGGTAGACATAAGACCTTGTCTCAGAAAAACTAAAATAACAAACAACAGTAATATAAATAAAAACAATGAGGCAGGGTCACATTCAGGTTGGCCTTAAACTCATGGGTTCAAATTATCTTCCTGCCTTGGCTTCCTGAGTAGCTGAACCAGAAGAAGGCCTATGTGGATTAGGTTGGATTCTTGGGTCAGAGTGAAAAGCATTAGCAGTTGTCCCATATGGGTGCTAGGACCTGAATGAAGGTTGTCCTCAGTCATCTCTCCAGCCCTTGATGTAGATCCTATGAAAAATTTCAGGTTGAATTATTGTTTTCCTGGCTTTTCAGGAGCTTATTATTGTTACTCTGTACGTAGACATCTGGGATCTGTCTGATTACTTACCACTGATCATTATATCTCTTTCACAATGTTCCCAAGAAGTAAGATGATTAACTTTGTTTTATGACAGGGTTTACTCAAAGATACCAATGGAATACTCATCTCATCAGAGAAATGCAATGTCCCAGTTTGGTTTGGTTTTGATTTTTCTTCCTGCCTACCTCTTTGCCTCATCCTTTCCCTTTCTCCCCTCTTCTTTATTTTCCAACCTTTTGCATTTTCCCCCTGAGATGAACCCTTATTCTGTAGCCTAGTCTGGACTTGAGCTCAAAACAATCCTTTTGCCTGAGCCTCTTGAGTTCTGGAATTAAATGAATAAACATCACTCTGGCTCCTAACCATACCATCCAGACAAGACTTAAACAGCTTTCAGCTTTGGCTTCCCGAGCTGAGGTCAGTGCCTTCTTCTCAGAGGCTGTCACAGAGGCTATCATTCTGACATGATACAGGAGGTCTTTAAAAAGTGTCCTTGGCACTCCTGTCAGTTCCTTATTTCCTCCTGATGTTGCATTAAAAAGTATTAACTACTAAATACAAGTTAATTTCATAGTTGAGGAGGCTTTTCTTAAGGGCAAGGTGACATCTTGTATAACCTAGTACATTGTTATTTCATCACAGTAAAAAATATTGGGGTGAGTCTGAAGAGCTAGGCTCAGGAGTTACGAGCTAGCTGCTCTTCCAGAGGACCTGGGCTCAATTCCCAGCACCCACATGGTGGCTTACAGCCATCTATAACTCCAGTTCCAAGGGATCTAATATCCTTAGTTGAGTGTACACAATAATGGGTTTTCAGGGCTAGGATTGAAGCTCAGTGATAGAGTGCTTTCCTTGTTTGCATGAAGTCTTTTTGTTTTGTTTTTTGTTTGTTCGAGACAGAGTTTCTCTGTGTAGCCCTGCTGTCCTGGAACTCACTCTGCAGACCAGGCCGGCCTCAAACTCAGAAATCCACCTGCCTCTGTCCCCCAAGTGCTGGGATTAAAGGCGTGCGCCACCACTGCCCGGCCGAATGAAGTCTTAGATTGAGTTCTCCAGTATTGCCACAATAAGGGGTTTCATCAAGACATTTTTCACACATCCTGCCACCAGCTTGCAATTTTACTAGGACTTAACAGCAGTGTGGTAGTTTGAATAAGAATGGTTCCCATAGGCTCATATATTTGAATTGCATAGTCATCACTAAGGGAGTGGGAATATTTGAGAAGGATTAGGAGACATGGCCTTGGTGGAGGAAGTGTGCCATAGCATGGACTTTGAGGTTCCAAAAAAAACCTTCATACCCTGCCCAATTGTCTCTGTTTCTCTGCTTGTTGCCTGTGGAGCGGGCTGTAGCTCTCAGCTACTGCTACAACACCACGAGTGCTGCCATACTCCCTCCATGCTTCCCACTATGATGATAATGGACTAAACTTCTGAAACTGTATTCAAGCCACCAATTAAATGTTTTCTTTTGTAAGATTTGCCTTGGTCATGGTGTCTCTTTACAGCAATGAAACATTGACTAAGACAGAATTAGATTGACTTTGAGGTTGAAGGAGTCACATCCTAGAGTAGAACACAAAGTCGGAAGGTGTAAGTGATAAAAGGCCCCAAGTTTGTGTTTCCTAGAGCACAAGAGAAGTTTCCCTGTGAGTAAGCATGGTGCCAGGACAGGGAAAACAGTTCTGCTCGGTAACACACTGCCAGATGACACCACATGGGGACTGGGGGGCCTTGTCTCCCTACAATGATGGTTGTGGCTTTATTATTGCTGACTTTATTGTTGTTTCATGACTTTTCCTGCCTTTTGATAAATTGCCAAGAAATATAGTATCCAATTATATGTCATGAACACAGAAAAGAACTGTTGCTCTTTTGTTTAGTAAATGAGGTAGAAGTTGACAGCCAGTTTGTTCGCATTTTCGTCCCCTCGGTGATTTACGGGATTATTTGAGCGAGTCATTTAGTCTCTGTCTGCTTGATAGGTGAGAGTATGTGCTTGCTTCCATGTTCCTTCGGGAGATTAAGAACAGCTGCTAAAGCTCTCTGCCTTCCTTTGAAAAGCTATTTGTTGGAAGCTAAAGGAATCAAAGTAGCTACATCCCAGCCTGGTAACCACTTTTCTTTACTAAGCTACCTCTTTCTTTCTGAGCCCTGATGCTCTTTTCTTTAAGTCTCCTTTAAGGCTCCTGTTTCTCACTAAGCTTTCTTTGTCTTTCTTATGAGCTCTCTGTGTCCAGTGATTCCCTTCTAGACAGCTGTGGCTCTGGTTGTCTGTCTCTCATTAGAACACTCATGTTTCCTTTCTTCTGTGTAATGTTTTTGATGGAAGTCTTATCTTCTAACTAGATTTTTATCTTCAACAAGCAAGGAGCATATCTTATTACCATTTTATAGATGTCTTCCACAGATCTGTTTGATGAATATCTGTTTAATATTCAGTTCTCACTCAGCTGTCAAAAAAAAAAAAAAAAAAAAAAAGCTTTGTTTTGTGATCACTAATTCTTGATTCTGGGCATATTTCAAGACTTTGTACTTCTGTTTAGATTCCAGATCTCTATCTTTGTCAGCCATAGTAAGGTTGAAGGTCAACTTTAATTCTTTGCTGATGACACTGTTATTGGTTGGCTCATTGTGCCAGTCATTTTGATAGAACATAACATATGCAATTTCTATCTTGCAAAGTAGATATTTTAATAAAATTGTAAGTATGCATTTCAGAAATATTTATTATTTCAAACAAACACTACTACATCATCACTGTTACTGAGAACTATGAATGTTCTTCCTTTATCCCACCTTGTTTCATAATCCTCTGCTGGAAAGGACTGAGAAAACAGGGAGTCAGCAGATATCCCACTCCTGTTTCCCCTTGCATTCTCTAAACACTCACTTGGTTTTATAGAGAGGCGTCATTTGTGATCTGTCTTTGACTCCTGAGATGGAGCCCCAGGACCTTGAGCACTGGGGACAAGGGCTAGAGGGAATGTGGATTTCTGTATGAATGACCATATTTTTATTTTACTCAAGTATGGTAAGGACCACAAGTAAAGAGGTTTTTCCCATTAAAAAGTTAAGTTTGTTACAGTTCCCAAGAGAGGGATCCCAAGGGGAGGAAGAAGGGTGCCATATATAGCACACAACACAAGGCTGCCTTGGAAATTACCAGGAGGCCAAAAGGAGGTAAGGGGGGAAGCACGGGTTATCGAAGGGAGGCCTGAATGAGGTAGAGTAGGTGAGCTGGGTAAAGTTTAGGATTAGTATAGTTTTGGACTCTGAACTATAGGAGGGGTTGCTAGTTGTCCATACTTTGCCCTGGATGAAAACGCTACTGGTTGGTTTGTATATTAAAGACATGTTTCAGCCTGGCAGTGGTGACGCCTTTAATCCTAGTACTTGGGAGACAGAGGCAGGTGGATTTCTGAGTTCGAGGCCAGCCAGGCCAGCCAGAGAAACCCTGTCTCAAAAAAACAAAACAAAAAACAACAACAAAAAAAGACATGTCTCTTGACATTAGCCCTGGGAGAAATAGTTATTTGTCTGTAAGACCTGAAGATGTCACTGCCTCATAAAATACAGAAAAATTTAAAAACAAAACTAGTGCATTATCATCACAAGCATGGGCATATAGTGTATTTGCTTCTGAGTGATTTATTTTGACCTTCTGAAGTCCTTTTGTAGACCAACACCTTAAAACCTAACTTTTGGATCCTGGGAACTTAATATCTTTGGATGTTAATTAAGTTTATCTCTTAAAAAGGGGGTGGGTTCCAGTTAATTATCTGTTAAAGTGAAGAGAGTGTAGCAACTAACTGCTCAACTTAATGGTAAAGCTTTTCTTTCCAGTTCCTTGTAAAAGGAGTTTGTTTGTATTTTGTGCCAAGAAGCTAAGCCTGCATTCCTAATTGCTGCATCCAGTCTGTGCTAGCAGGGCCTCCTGATGACATTTTAAATACATGGAAATTTTTGAATGCATGAAAACGTCTAGTGCTGATTCGCTGCTGCGATTTTGCTCTGGCACCTGCTCTTCTCTTCTTGGAGTTGATCCCATTGCCTAATTCTGTACATTGTTTCCAAACCTTTCATTAACCATTGTTGGAAATTTTGCTTTTTAACCTCAGCATCCCTGCTTATCAGAAACAGAACTCTCTCTGATGAGTAGGCATCTCCTAGAATAAAAGGCTCCCCATCTTTTCTTTTCTGACTTTTCAGAGCATGAAATGGCAGTGCTAATCCTGTTGGCCTTCAGGCAAAAGCCACTGGTGAAGCTAACAAAAGAGGAGGCCTGCTCTCAGCATGGATCCTCCACAGGCCATAGGAGGAAACTTTAACATTTTATACCAACTTGCAGCAGGAAATCTGCCCACCCCAGTTTTGTTTTGGCTGCAGTCATGACAGAAGTTAATTCTTGGAAAGTTTCCCCTGTATGAAACCATCAGTTTCTTCCCTTTTCTCTTCCTTCCCTCCCAGCCCCCCACCCCCCACCCCCCTGCTGTCCTTCTTTCCAATAACGTCTTACTTGCTGGAAAGTAATCTAGGCTGCAACCTAAGCTGGCCTTGAATTGGTAGCAATCCTGCCTCAGCCCTTTCAGTGCTGGGATTACAAATATGTACCATCACACTAGCTTCTCTTTCATTTCCTTCACCCTGTCTGTCTGTCTATTCTTGAGTGTAAAGAATCAATAAAAACAATCCATTCTGTATTGAAAGTATGGAATAAGGCTTCCAAAGAGAAGATGGCGTCAGGGTAGTAAGACTAGAAAAGATTTTATAGAAAAGGGAGCTTGAGGGTCCTTAAACAGGAGCTAAGAGGCAAGGACTTTTACTAGGCATTACAAGGGGGCAGAGGGTAGAGTATCCTTAGTAGGATTCGTGTGAACAAAATATAAATATAGGGATGTTCTTAAAATATTTAATTAAGTGACAGAAAAGCAGGTTGCAGAGAGATTGTTGAGGACACTGAATAGCAGAAAAGGAGTCTGCCTTTTCTCAGACTGTACAGAGCCTTTGAAGTTTTTTGAGTAGATAAGTCAAAATTCTCCTTTAAAAATAATCAATCTTGGGACTAGAGAGATAGCTCATCAGTTCAACTTCTTTCAAAGAACCCAGGTACAGTTCCCTGCACCTACATTGTGATTCACAACTAGGGAATCCAAAACCCTCCTTGGTCCTTTCTGGATACCAGACCTCAAATGTGGTCCACGTACATATATACACAGGAAAAATATTCATTCATGTAAAATTAAGTAAATTACTCTAAAAAATAATAAAGTAAGTCAGTCTTGCAGTTGGGTACCAGTGACACATACCTATAACCTCAATACATATGGGTCAGAGGCAGGAGGACTATTCCAAGTTTGAGGCTGGTTTGGTCTATGTAGCAATTTTCAGGCCATCCAGGGCTACATAGTAAAGACCCCGACTTTAAATTACAAAATATAATAAAAATATAAATAATCCACCTGACTTGAAATATAGAGTGAGGAGAATACAAAGAAATAGGTAATCTTTAAAAGGAGGAGCCCATAATTTAGAATTAATTATAAGAATCCTTTGTGGTGTTGCATTTTCTCTAAGAGAAGTTAGCCTATTTGCAGCTTTCTTTGTGGTGACTAATAATAAGGGATGTGGCCTTGAAAAAGCAGATGCTATCCCACCATGATCCACAGGATTCCTGACTTGGTAGTGGGTCATGTTTTCTGTGTAGTACACATAAACAGCCCTGGTAGAAAAAAAGGCACCAAAAATACATCTCCCTTTGTCTTCTTTTGTAAAATATCTCTTTTGAAAGCTAGAAATTTGCCACCAGCCTTTCTTCAACATTTATCTAACCTGACATTTAAAATAAGCCTTTCTTGTCTTCAAGGTAAGATGTCAAGATAGCTGACCTGGCATGCTTATGCATGTTTGATCCGATCGATCAGACAGTTTCTAGTTTAAACCCTGAAGCCCATGGCCATAGATTCCCTGCTTTTGGACTATACAAAGTTCATGTGACTCTATGCTATTCACAGGGTATCAAGGCAGTAGCTCAAGCATCACATGGTATAAACTTGATGTTTCGGGACTAAAGATGTGTTTCAGTGAGGAATTCCAAGTAAATAGAATGTAGCCTTTCTGCCTGCTTGGGAGTTTAGTGAGGCTCCATATCCCAAAACACTTCACTCTAGCTGATTACTACCTCCTCCACAGATTCCTGGGCAAGGCTGAAGGTTGTGGGATACTGTAAAGGGTTTTTATCTTTGTTCCTTCTTGCTTATTGCTTCTTTCCTTCTTTTGAAAAATTCTAAAAATGTTAAGAAATTTGCTCAAGGCCTGGAGTTCAATCCCTATTGCTGCTAAACAAAAACCAAGTGCCTGTGTAGACATCTGGAATGAGCATTTGAACACCCACTTGTTAGCAATGATGTGTTTATAAAAATATATAGAGATATATTTGTTATATGGGTGTATGGGGAGGTGGGTGTGGGGGAAGGGTGTGCCTCAGGAGGCCCATGCTGAGACATCTCTTCCCCTAGAGGGACCAGACACATTCGAAGGTATAGTATAGAAATAGAGTTGACTTAGGGCATGGGGAGGGGAGTTAAGAGGGTAGTAGAGGCAGAGAAAGGCAGAGAGAGGAAGAGAGTAGAGAAATAGAGAGGTGGAGGCCAGCCATGACCACGTGGAGAGAGGGGGAAAGGGAATGGGGAGAGGTAAGGGATAAGAGATGTAAAAGAGAAGCAAGAGAAAGAGATGTAAGATGCAAGCAGCCCCTTTTATAGTGGGCCAGGCCCATCTGGCTGTTGCCAGGCAACTGTGGGGGGGGGGGGGAAAGCATACCTGGCTGTTGCCAGGTAACTGTGGGGTGGAGTTTAGACAGAATGCTAACAAGCAATGTGTCTTGCTTCCCTCAACTAGTTGAGTTTTTGTTTTTTGTTTTTTTGTTTGTTTGTTTGTTTTTTAATACCTTCAATATACCCTTAGGCCCCCTATCAGGACTCTGCTAGGTAGGCTAGGTTGGCCTGGAATTGATGATCTTGCTTCCTCGGCCTCCCAAGTACTAAGATGACAGGGTTGTACCATCACACCTTTCTCTAAGCAACAAATTAAATAAATAAATAAATAAATAAATAAATAAATAAAATAAATAAATAAATAAATCTCAGATAAATTTGAAGTTTATAGGACTCCCTTAATTAGATTTTCTCACTTCACGAAAAGGTAGCTGCTATCATTTATTTGAGTGGTTGCAATCCATCTTTTATAACTTAAAATGTTAGTAAGATAGTATTTTCTGATTTTTTGTTTGTTTGTTTGGTTTTTTTTTTTTTTAACTACAAAAGACAACCCAAATATATTAATTTAATACACAGTACATGGGCTTAATTTAAAGAATAGAAACAAAACAAAAATACTACAGCTCAAGGAACAGAGTTCTTTATAGACATCAAGGAAAGAACGAGTTTAAGGACATGTTGTAAAGATGGCTTAAGGAGAAGCTGGACAGCCAGGCAGGGGATTTTGGCTAAAGACTGTTTGACCTTGAGTAAGCAAGGGCAGCTACTGCTGCTTCTTCCTCCTCTTCTAAATACATTTATTTGTTTTTAGTGTAGTTGGGGATACATGGGTCCCAGGAATTGAACTGAGGATCATTAGGCTTGGCCTCAAATCTCACTGCTCCCTTCCCCCTTTTTAGCAGGTTTCTTGCAAGTGCTTCCTAAAGGCTTGAGACTTTTCCAGAGTTTGGCAGCTTGTGTTCAAACAGCTGTCAATGTTGGGTTCTTCTAACAGGATGGAGAATAGGAAGGTCATACAGGTGGATCACTTGTCCTTGAAGATGCCCAGGCAGATCTTGCTTGAGGTGTCCACATTGGGGTGTACAGCAGCAGGATACGAGGAACTTCCCCATGGATGTGTTAGAAGGATAGCTACTAGAGGTAGGGTTTATATAGATACATAGTTCTTTAATATGTATGGACACTTTTTCCTGCATATATGTATTTGCCCCACATGTTTGCCTGGAACCTCAGAAAGCCAGAAAAATATGTTGGATCCCTTAGAACTGGAGTTACAGATGGTTATGAGACACCATGTTGATACTGGGAACCAAACCTGGGTCTTCTGGAAGAGCCAACAATACTCCTAATCACTGAACCATCTCTCCAGCTCCAATTTTTGTTTTTGTTTTTATTTTGAGACAGAGGCTCCTTATATCATTATAACTGGCCTAGAACTTGCTATGTCGAACAGTCTGGCCTCCAACTTCTAGAGATCCTCATATCTCAGCCTCACAACTTCTGGGATCAAAGGTATATACTACCCCACCTGGCAATAACTTAACATTGATGATTTTTACCTATTTGAAAAGGCTGACTCAGAGAGAGCAAAAGTGTATCACCAGACATCATGAAGGCCAACAGCTCCTGTTGTATATAGCCTCTTATCCCCAGCTACCACTGCTGTACTCAGTTCCAATACTTGCTCATAATTCTGGGAGGCTGCCCTGGCAGCACTGTCAAGGAGACAGAAATCTGAAGGACGCATTACAGCTGCTATTTTCTTTTAAAAAGTATATTTATGTAAAGCTGAGCATGATAGCACATTCCCGTAATGCCTGTCATCCTGGCACTTGGCAGGTTGTGGCGGGAGGATCAGTTTAAGGTCCTCAACTACGTGGAAAGCTTAAGGCCACCATAGGCTATAGGAGCCCTTTTATTTCTAAGACACATGAAAGGCATCTTGGGATCATTCTGATTCTCCTTACAAAAAGAGCCCCAATATCATGATTTTCTTTCTAATCCTGAGACCAAAGCCTTTTTCTGTAGTCTTTCAACTAAGCATTAGCTCCATGGAACATACTTTATTTAGTCTTCTGAGGCTACAAGTACACCACCACACCCAGCAGTGTGACATTTAAAATTGACCCCTTCCCCTCAAGTAGCTCTCCATTTCAAGAAGAAACAATCTTGCACTGTTACCTGCTGACTTGATGACTAACTGCACACAAAGAATCACTCAAACTCCCAACTATATGATTGATAATAGCCAGGAAACCCAACGGGTAACAAGAGTTGGGCTTTTTTCCCATTAATTTATTTATTCATTCACTTTACACCCTGATCGCAGCCCCTCTCCTCAGTATCCCCCTCATGTGGCCCCTGACATGTGTTTCTTATTGTGAAAGTAACCAGTAGGATTCAGGACACTTTTAGAAAGAGGGCTGTGCGGTTTGGATGATGATGATGATGATGATGATGTCGTTGTTGTTGTTGTCATCTTGAGTCTTAGCATTGGGGGGGGGTATGTGTGTGAGGAACTGCCAATGGTGATGCCAGGATCTTTTCACTGAACTCCCCATTTCATCTAGACTGGCCTTTGAGCGTCCGGGATCTGCCTGTCTGCACTGTGGTTACAGACGTGTGCTGACATGGTAGCTTTTTATAGGAATGCTGGATATCTGAACCTTAGGTCTGCCACTCTTGGCAGCAAGCACTTTATCCACCAAACCATCTCCACAGAGCCTTTTTTGGTTTTATTAAGATAGGTTCTTGCTGTGTACCCCTGGCTGGACACTACTCAGTATGTATGCCAGACTAGCCTCAGATTCACAGTAATGCTCCTGCCCCACCATCCAAATGTTGGGTTTACAGGTCTGTGCTCAGTATTATTTGAGTTTTAAGACTGGAGAGGCTGATGGAGCCTGTTGACGTTGAGGGGGCATCCTTTGGTGTATCACAGAAATGGCTTGCTAAGCTTTTCCATTGTATGCCTGGTATTGATTACTGAACAGTGGGTTTTAGTTAGAAACTATTTCAAATCAAGTACTGTTCTCCCAAGATCCACAACATGTGTGGTTCTGGAGATTCTCAAGTGTGAGCAGCCTGTGGTGAAACTGACCCGTTCACCATGTTCTTGTTCTCTCCCACTTATGCTCCAGATTTATCAATGGATCCTTGCACTTTAGAACAACAGTCCTACATCTTATTTCTATGCTGGGATCTGAAGGGAAATACTGGCAGTGTCTTCTTGGATGTCTATAAAGCTTTTGGTCACTAATATTTCTCTCAGGCCTACTCAGCAGAATTAGTAGGTTGTTTTTGTGAAATTGAAGCTATCTTTGTTTTTTGAGTTGTTTTTTAAGGAGTCTCAGAGCCCACTCAAAATTTACTATGTACCTGAGATTAGATTTAAACTCCTTCCTGTTCCTTCCACCTCCGCTTCCATCCTACTGGGATCCCAAGCATGTATGCCTCTCATGAGCGCCCACCCCCCATCTTATTAGCACATCTGCCTCCATTGCATTAGGAATTGCCAGCCTTTTGGTTTTACTTTTTTTTAAAAAAAATGCCATTTGTCTTAGTCACTGTTCTATTATTGTGAAGAGACACCATGACCAAGGCAACTATTCTTAGAAAGCATTACAGTCCATTATCATCATGGTGGGGAACGTGGTGGAATGAATGTCATTGGTTGGAGCAGTAGCTGAGAGCTACATCCTGATCTACAGCCAGCAGGCAGAGAGAGATATGTGCTTTTAAAACCTTAAAGCTCATACCAAGTGACACTCTTCCTCCAACTCCAACAAGGTCATATGTCTTTTAATAAGGCCACACCTCCTAATCCTGCTAACCCTGTCAAAGAGTTGCACTCCCTAGTGACTAAGCATTTAAATATACAAACCAATGGGAACCATTCTTTCAAACTGCTACGCTATTGGGGTCACATTAGTCTCAGTGTCACATGTCCCAAAATGATACTTCTTTTGGACCAAGCTGTGTAACACTTGCAAGATCATGGCTTATTAAAAGTTTTCTTTCATTCCCCATGTAAAGCTAGCAAGCAAGACTAAGTGTTGTATGTGGAGCCCACCTTTCTGACCTGACAACATCTTTGCCTTCCAAGCTCCAAGGGTCTCTCTGTTGGTCCTGTTGCTGAGCTTTTTCTTCCCTTGGGTAATGTGGCAAAATAAAGGACACCATGTTATTCTTGGAGGCCCAGGGAGCCAGGCTTTGAATTAGAAAGTTAGTCAAGCTTAGACATTCTGGGTCTGTCCTATGCTATCTCTTTCTTGCATGCTGACCCTAGCTGACTAGGCTGTGTATGCTGTACCCTGACAAGTACAGGTGCTTTCTTGACAGGAGCTTTTCACCTCTAGAAGCTGGGCCCCCCTGATGAGAATGTAGGCTCATAGAGCAGTAATTCAAGTGTAGGTGGCCTGTAAGGAAAGTTTTAACAAAAGAGTTGGTTAAGAAGCTGATTTTTTTTTGTGCTTTAATTCTCTTGTCATGTGCTGAGTGGGGGCGGAAGAGGAGGGGAGGGTGGGAACTGGTGCTACTGAAAGCATTTATCTTCATTTCTGCCATCTCCCAGTGTTTATTACCCTGTGATCGACAGATGAGGAAAGCTGCCAGTCAAACCCACGTTCAGCACATTTCCATTTCTCTTCATTGCAAATTTTAGGCTTTTGAAATCTGCATCCTCTTTGCAGCAATAAAGGTTGTTTGCCTCTTGCTGCTGACAACCCCAAGACCCTCTGGTCCAATTCCACTCACTTGTGCTTGCCCCAAATAGTAAAAGCTGCAGGAGTCTCCAGAGCTGAAGACAAATGATTGGTGAGAGCTATTCAGCTATTCAGTGAGTCAGTAAGATGTTCTTTATCTTTCTTTCACCTTTCCCCTTCCCTTTCTTTTTTTATTTTTTTCAAGACAGGGTTTCTCTGTGTAGCCCTGGCTGTCCTGGAACTCACTCTGTAGACCAGGCTGGCCTTGAACTCAGAAATCTGCCTGCCTCTGCCTCCCGAGTTCTGGGATTAAAGGCGTGCGCCACCACTGCCCGGCCCCACTCCCTTTCTTAAGCTTCCCCTCTCTGTCCATCTTTGAGCTCCTGAGGCACGCTGAAAGAAAGGTAGCTTTCCTGGTTTTGTCTGTACTAGCCCACCAAGCCAGTAGCAGCCCTTGTCTCTGGGACCTAAATATAGGAGATGCCAGGGTGTAAATGTTGTATAAGTAAAAAGAGAGGAGGGCAATAGAGTGGTTCTTCATCATTTATCCACCTGTGTATCCTCTACCAGAGGTAGAGGCTTTGAGGAAATTTCCGCCTGGTGGGAGTGATTGCTAAGTGTTTTTTGGGGGGGATGTTTATGAGGCTCCCCCTCCCGTTTTCCTTAAATGCTGTGGGTTTTCATCATGCTGTTCCTAATAATCTTTCAGTAGCATGTGTTCTTGTAAGCTTATTTGTTTTTGTCTTAAATAATGTTTGTGGGTGGAAGAAAGGTAATGATCTTCATTTCTTTCAAAATGGATATTCTACTTTCATAATTACTTGCCTCAATTATAGCATTAGTATAAGTGCAAGTAATTGCTTCATTAGGACATATATAACAAAGAAGGTAGGAATACTATGTGGTGATAAAAATGGGCCTAAGTTTGACCTCAGACCTTGGAGATCTAGGATCTGCCAGTTGCCCTGCCAGTAGCCAAGATAAGGCCTCAGTTTCAAAGAGATAGGAAGGAGTCAGGACCCAGTAAGGAGTACTCATTCTCTTTATTTATGGTGGAAGCACATTGCTGAACTCCAAGTGACACCGGTGCTTTCAGAGCCATGTGATTGAATCACAGATCACATAGTTAGAAATCGTAGTCTAATGGAAGCCTCATTACCCTCAGGCTTTCAGTAGATCACAGTTTAGCATGAGCCCTCCTTTGTTTGACATCTTTGCTGGAAAAAAATGGCCGTGGAAAAGCCTCTAGAGTTTTGATTCCCAGTCAGACATAACTACCTTGCTTGTTTTCTTTCTTTTTCTGCACAACCCTTCCCCCTCCCCCCATTTCTCTGTGTAGCTTTGGCTGTCCTGGAACTCAGAGAGATCCACCTGCCTCTGCCTCCCAAATGCTGGGATCAGAGGTGTGCACCACCACCTGGCTCTACCTTGCTGTTTTTAGCAGAGTCTCATGCCATGTCTGCAGATAGCTTTGTGGGCATGTTCTCTGCTTACGTCTCTTCTTTCAAGGTGTATGCTAAAAAGCCCATACTAATACTCTTTTCATTCTACATCTGTGAGTTAGCTAAAAAGAAACAGAAAGTCAAGTAATGGTTGGCAACACTAGTGAGAGATAATAAAGGAAATTGTTTAGTAGGTGTAGAATTTTATATGTACAATATAAAAATGTTCTGAAGATTGTTTTACAACACTGTAAATATACTTTAATCTAAAAACTGTTTTATATTATGTTCTGTTTTACTATGATTTATAAAAGCCAATACCAGATGCATGGTACTGTTTATACTCTGAATTGATTGTATTTCTCGTTGCTGGGATAAAATACTCTGACAAAAGCAACTTCCTTCTTTTCTTTTCTTTTCTTTTCTTTTCTTTTCTTTTCTTTTCTTTTCTTTTCTTTTCTTTTCTTTTTTCTTTTTTTTTTTTTTTGGTTTTTCAAGACAGGGTTTCTCTGTATAGCTCTGGCTGTCCTGAAACTCACTCTGTAGACCAGGCTGGCCTCGAACTCAGAAATCCACTGCCTCTGCCTCCCAAGTGCTGGGATTAAAGGCGTGCACCGCCACTGCTGGGCAAAAGCAACTTATTTCAACTTACAGTTCTAGAAAGTAGTTAAAGTCAAGGCAACAGGAGCTTGAGGCAGCTGGTTACTCTTCATCCACAATCAGGAATTGGAATAACGAGTGCTGCTGCTCAACTAGATTTCTCCCTTTCATTCAGTCCAGGACCCTAAACCATGGGATGATGCCACCCACCCTAAAGGCTGACCTTCTCAGTTAACCTAATCTAAATCATCTTCTCATGATCTTATTCCAAGGCTAAACTAATCTGGGTAATTTCTCCAAGGTGTGCATGGCGCTTGACAATGAGATTAACCATCACATGCTGACTCTGGTAAGGCAGTGCCTGCTGCTATGAATAACAGGTTCATTTTTCTTCTGTTGATTCTCCTTTAAACCATACTCCATTGTAGCTATACAATCTTCATTTGAATTGTGTTGAGAATGAAGCTGTGGTACATAGAAACTTTCAGTAGTTCTTCCTTTCTTTGCAACTATCCATAGTCCAGGCCTTACTCATTTTCACACTGAGTCCTTACACTATGGTTTCTTTTATTGGCCACATTTGATGCCTTTGGTTTCAATAATACCTGTCTTCATTCTGTCCCCAAAGTCCACAGCTTGGGTGTGGACTAATGTAGCTCTGTTCTCCCGAGTCAGAGCTTTGGTTTAGAGTATTCACACTAAATGTTCATCAATTTAGGGGCATCTTTCCTGCAGAGAAGTACATGAAAGTTATTAAAGTCTGTATTTACAAAACATTTACCCTTTAAGTGTGTATTGTGTAATGATTGATCTCTACATCAGACAAGCAGCTAATTGAGTGGTTAGTTATTAAGCAGCCTACATCCAATATAAAGACCTAAAACCTAACTTAAGAGTAAAGTCTATGCTAGAATTGTAGAAACTCGTCTGCTGCCTTTTTGTGGTTTTATTGAAAATGATGTTCCCTAACATTCCTCTTATTTTTATGTTGGCCTAGGGTGGGGGGAGGGGGTGCAGACTCTGTTCTAACTGTAGGTAGTATTCTCAGAATTGGTCTTTGAAAGTGGACTTTTTTCCTTCGAAAGGAAATTATTCTGTTCTCCTCAAGCACTTTTATGATTGCAGGGTTTCCATGCCACGTATTTCTCTAAAATTTAAAAAAAAAAAAAAAAAAAAGCATTCTCTAATTCTCATATGAACTCGTAGTTCAGTTTTAAATGTACAATGGCATATTATTTTAACCATAAAAAGAAATGAAGTTCTAATACACACCCTAGCATGGTTAAACCCTGAAAGCATTATGTTAGTGAAAGAAGCCAGACACAAAAGACCACTTCCTGTGTGATTTGTACAATATGAAATGTCTTAGAGAAACATGAACATAGTAAGGAAAAAGCAGATTACTAGTTACTGAGGGCTAGGAACGGAATGGGGGCAGAGTGAAGAGATCTGGCTGCTAATGAGTACAGTTTGAGAAAAAGATGAAAATGTTTTGAGATCAGAGATGGCAACAATGGTTGCAAGATTGATTTGATGTTGTAAATATATTAACAACCCTTGACTTGTGTTATTTAAATAGTATATGATATAATAATCATATCTTCATAGAGTTATAGTTCTAAACAAATGTGTATATACATATTTGGCTGTTTTCTTCATCATCAGAAGCATGAGCAGGAATGAAGGGAACTTGTAACATTTAGCATGGAGGAAGTTTTCTTTTCTAGTAGGAACTCTTTCAGATTTACAATATGAAGAATATATAAGATAGTTAAAAAGGACATAATATAAAACAGTTTCAGTGTTAAAGTGTATTCACAGTGTTGTGAAACAGATTCCCAGAATATTTTTTTATTGTGCATCTGATCTTTGTTAAATGGTAACAGAGTATGGCTAAGTGCTTAATGGTGCCCCTTTCTTAGGACAGCTTCAGTGAAGACAACTGATAGATTTTCCATAGCTGTGACATCTGAATGAGCAACTTAAAAAGAGAAAAGGTTCATTTTGGCTCATGGTTTCAGAGGCTCGTTGGCGCCATTGCTCTATAACAGCAAGGCAGAATATCTTGGCAGTTGTGTGTGATGGAAGAGGCTGCCTACATTGTGGCTATCAGGAAGTAGAAGGAGACAGAAGAGGCAGAAACAAACTATGTCTGTTCCAAGGCAGACCCCCTGGATGGCCCCCCTCCTAGTTTCTACTGTTTCCCACTATGTTATCAAAATATGAAGCCATCAATGGATTAATCTATTAAATAGATCAGAGTGTTAATGGTCCAATCAGTCTTTGATGATTGGATCCACTGGCTCGGGATTCAGCCTTCAACATACAGCATTCACGGGACTTTTCATATTCAAACCGTAAGAGTTCTTCTGATACCATTCAGTGTTTATTAGAGAGAAAGGGTGAATTTTATGACCAGTTTTCCTTTCATAGATAGCAGTTCATTTATTTACTGTAAAGCACAGACAATCCATACAAAATAGCAAAAATATGTAAAAGGTAAGCTATATACAATAAAAGAAATATCAAAGAGCAGACAGAGGACTATCAGGACTTAAAGGCCAGTCTTAGCCACAGCAAGGTTGAGGCCAGCCTGGCCTGTTTCAAAAAAACAAAACCGACCAAATAAACTACAGGGATCTAATGCTGACATGCCTATAAATTGAACCCACCTAGGATTCAGCAGGGTTATGAGCCCAAAACCAGCCTAGGCTACATAACAAAACCAACATCAATGTTGGATGGCTCAAACTTCCTATAATTCAAGCTCCAAGGGGTCTGATGCCTTTGGTCTCCATGTCTCTGGCACTAAAGTATTCATGTGCACACATGCACGCACGCATGTGCACACAAATTAAAAATAAAAAAAATTAAGGATTTTTTTTTAAATTTTAAATTAAGAAAAGAAAAAATACAGGGGGCTGGAGAAATGGCTCAGCGGTTAAGAGCACCAGCTGCTCTTCCAGAGGTCCTGAGTTCAATTCCCAGCAACCATGTGGTGGCTCACAAACTACCTGTAATGGGATCAATGCCCTCTTCTGGTGTGTCCATTAAATAAATAAATATTTTTAAAAGAGAGAGAAAAAATACAGCAAGGCAGGGTACAAATGAAAAGGATATTGCCAATGTTCTGTGTTATTAAGAAATACAAATGGATTACTAAAAATAAGGCTATATTTTTAAATAATGGGCTGTGCCTGGTGGTGGCGGCAGCACATACTTTTAATCATAGTACAGAGGCAGACGCAGGCAGATCTCTGAGTTCAAAGCCCACCTGGTCTACAGAGTGAGCTCCCGGACAGCCAGGGCTACACAGAGAAACCCTGTCCTTTTTTTTTCTTTCTTTTTCTTATTCTTATTTTTATTCTTAATCTTATTTTTTTTAATTGGCTGAAATTTATGTTGAAGATTGTTTTTGCCTCTTAATATACTGTCTGGCCTGGATGTTTACATATAGCTCCAAATGGGCTTGAACTCATGGTTCTACTGCCTCAGCTAGGTTTTTGTTTGTTTTGTTTTGTGTGTTTTGTTGCCTACATAACTCTAGCTGACTTGTTACTCACTATGTAGACCAGGCTGAGGTCCACCTGCCTCTGTTTCCCAAATGCTGGAATTAAACACAACCACATTGAATTCAGCAACTTTTTAAATATCCTTACCGTGGCATGACTCACCTATTTGAAGATATAAATCAGTGGTTCTTAATTGAATAAAGCAATTTCTACTCTCTATAGTTCCAGACATTTTTATCACCAAAACACCCTTTAGGCATTAACAGCCACTTTATTCTTTCCTCTTTCCCTTTCTTTACTTCCTTCTAGCCCCAGGCAACCATTAATGTGCTTTTCTTTTTTTTGTATCTTTGCCTGTTCCAGGTATTTCATATAAATGGAATTCTGCAATATATGGTTTTCTAAGAAGAATTATGAAAAACTGTTAAATTTGTTCACTTGGACCTGCCCTGGGCTTTCTAGGCTCGGCTTTACTAACCTCTTAGCAGGCGGAATCTAAACTCCTGTATGATGGACAGCCAGGGAGGCAAAGGCAGAAAGAGTAATTTTATGGTGTGTTTGTATCCATTGCTGTCTATTTCCCCCAAACCCCACCTTACGGTTGGAGATGGAACCTAGGGCCTTGTGCTTGGTAGACAAGTGTTCTGCTACTAAATTATGCTTCTTAGCTGCACCCCCAACCCCATTCTTATCCCATCTTCTCAGCAGCAGCACATGGCCATTCTAAATTATGCAGTCTCCAATGAAACAGATTTTGTAGGACTGAAATGTAATTTAAACATTTCCTTCTTTGCAGCTTGCCCTTTTTTACCCTCTTCAAATTAGCCTTTCTGATAGATTTGCTAATGATTCCCATTGTTCAGTAGTCTTACTGAACTGTTGAATCATAATCTTCATTTCCCTGTTCCTAGAACAGATCCTGGAGATAGACTAAGAAGCTGTTTTGGCAAAAGGTTCCAAATTCTCCTTTCTAAGCAACAGTAGACTGAGTCTGAGATAAACAGAGGCAGAGATGTATATAGGCCCTCAGATGTGTTGACCTGTCCACTGACTGTTGTGACTATGATGATTGTGCCTCTAGACTTTGCTGATTGAACATCTCTATCTAAATATTCAAAATTCAAAATGTTCCAATATCCAACACTATGCATCATCATGTTTTCAAAAAGATTTGTGTGTGGGTCTATGTGGACGCCAAGGCCATTGAATTCCCTGAGCTGGAGTTACAGGAGATTATAAGCTGCCTGCTGTGGGTGCTGAGAATTGAACTCCTGTCCTTTGCAAGAGCAGCTTGCAATTTTAACTGCTTAGCCATCTCTCTAGCACCTGTGCTTTGCAACTTACATATTTAAGAAATTACAAAATGAAAGAAAAATGTTCATATTTTGAAGCTGAGTGTAATGGCACACTTGTAATTCTTCTCTGGTTTTTTTGTTGTTTTTTTTTGTTTTGTTTTTTGGGGTTTTTTTTGTTTGTTTGTTTTTTGCATTTCAGATTAGGAATATTCTATTTTTAGTTGGAGTCATGTGCTCTTTAGCTTTTGTGCTTCTTTCACTAATAACACACGTGGTTATTCTGTTACATAGTATATTAGTGACTCCACTGCCTCCCCTCC
>CM052701.1:79404474-79430317 GCA_028551405.1 Uromys caudimaculatus | reverse complement strand
AATGTAATCAGCCTCTCCCTTCTGGAGGGGAGGGGTGCCTACACGATCTGGGCTATTCTGAGGTCTGGTGGAATTTTCCAACAGCCTTTAGTTAGCTGACTTCTTCAGTTGAAGTTCTGACAATTGTGAATAAAGTGTTGTACACATTACTGTGTAGGTTTTTGTGTGGAAATAACTTTTCCCCTCATGTGAATAGATACAAAAGAGCCGGAGTGCTGGACCTATTATGGGGAGCCAGAGAAGACCATTCAGACATAGTTTATAGCCAATTGAAAGTCTTTAAAAGTCTTTATTCCAGTTACCTGGGACTACACTCTGGTATTTGGGAGGTGGAGCAAGTATAGACCAGGGGGCTTTTAAAGGCAAAAAGCCACATCCTGTTGTCTCACGTGTCAGCTTCAGGGAGAAGTTTGCACAAGCAGGCAATTTAACAAACTAAATTACTTGGGCATTGGGATTCTCTATCAAGATCAAATTCTAGCTAAACCTGGAATGGCCTCAGCAAGAATATAAGATGAAGAATCTTTACACTGTCTTACCCTGTCACAGATGATATGGTAAGAGTATATTCAGTTTTCCAGGGGACTGTCAGACTGTCTTTTAAAGTAGATGTGCCTTTGCATTCCCACCACCAAAGAATGTGACTCCTCGGGCTTGCCAGCACTTGGGGTTACCATTGCTTTAGAGGTTTGCAGTGATGGCACCTGGGGAATGGTTTCTCCTGATATTTAAATTTGCTACTCTAATGACTGGGCTAGAGCCTCTTTCATGTGCTCTTTTATTTCAGGTCCTTTGCCCATTTTAGAAATCAGATTGTTGGTTTCCCTTCCTTCCTTCCTTCCTTCCTTCCTTCCTTCCTTCCTTCCTTCCTTCCTTCCTTCCTTCCTTCCTTCCTTCCTCTTTTACTCTTTCTCTCTCTTCCTCCCTCTCCCCCCCTCCCTCCCTCTTTCTTTCTTTCTTTTTTTTTTTTGAGACAGTTTCTACCCTGGCTTTCCTGTAACTCACTCTGTAGACCAGGCTGGCCTCAAACACAAAGAGATCTACCACCTGCCTCTCTGCTTCTGAGTGCTGGGATTAAAGGCCAGTGCCATCACTGCCTGGTTTGTTTTTTTTATTGTTTAGTCTTTAGAGGGTTTGTTGTTCATTTTCTTGCTTTTTTTTTTTTTAATATTTATTTTGAGATATATTCTCACAGTTAACCAGGCTGACCTTCTGCTTCTACCTTCTAAATGATATAGAAAAAAACTCAAAGTTATAGGATTGATGTTATAAAGGATTTGTTAATAGATTAACACAGGAGACATTAAGTTGCACAAGTAGAATCTAGTTAAGGAAGCAGTGTCACCACCAAAATAAGGTTTGTGAAATTTAGGATGTTAGGATGTAAATGTTTATTCACTAGTAATAACCAGCCGTTAAGCCTCATTCCCTTCCCCAACAAAAGACATACCTCTACTGGGCATCTCATGGGGGCAGCATGTGGTCAGGGTCACCATGAAGTTTTGATATGCCATTAAGTTCCCTATGCTGTTATCACAAAATAACCATAATTTTTCCAGTAGGGCCTGGGTAACAACTATTCAAAAAAGAACAACATTGATGTCATTAAAATAATTCTGGCAATATGAAATGTCTTTGCTGTGTAAATTTATCTGCCTAAATGGTAAGACTCTGTCTCCTGTCTTTGTTTAAATTGTTTGAAGTGTAACCTGGGGCAGGGCCCTGAAAGAGATTTAAGGATGACAGTGGTTTTGTAAAGCATAAGCCTAAAATATACATAAATTAGTAAAATCTTGTATTGGGAGCTATCTCTTTTTTGGACCATTAACCACAGCTAGCCAGGTGCTTTTCCTTCATCTCTAAGTATGTGAAGTGATTTCTCACTGAGAAGGCAATGTATTTCTATAACGTGAGTGCTGGGATTACAGGCATTCATATCTATTCCAAACTATTACATACTTTTTTTTTAATAGATAAAGAAACCCAGATTCAAATTATTGATTTATAAAAAGGTCACACAACTACATAGTTGCAGGAAATGTCAAAATCTGGTACATTTGACTCAACTGTGTTTTTTGAAACCATGGGGGGGAATAAAAAACAAAAATACAAAATTGTAAGATCCTACTTTAAGCTTGCCCCAATCTAAGGTAGAAATGGAAAAAACATGGTTTGCTAGGAAGTATTTCAATTATTCTGTACCTTTTATTTCCTTTTGTATAAACTGGCATAGCCATTCTGTGATGTAGGGTAAGCAGCTCCATAGTTAAGGGGAAAGTTTTACTGTAGATATGAAAGAACATCTGGAGGCATCTGGAGGAGTCCAGAGCAGAGAGAGAGGAAGAGTAGCTAGGGTAAGAGAAGCAAGCCTAGCATGGACTTTGAGATGTATAAGGAGACTGAAGGCAGTGTAAGCACTTTGATTTGCTGATAGACACCACAGGTAGCCATATGCCCCTTCTGCCAGAGGTAAGGGAATTGACTTCATAAGGGAACTGGCTTATTAAGTTCTAAGGAATCTAGCTTTTCATTTAACACCCAGAAGTCCTCCTATAGTACAGGTTGAACTCATTTCTGGATATTTTGACTGCCTAGTGGAGGTTGGAGAATTAGAATTTCCTTTGGACCTGACACCTTACATTATCAGTGTCACAATCAGTTTGAGTCCCTTTAGCAGCAAATATTCTAAAAGCAGTACTTTCTTGGTTTGGTTTGGTTGGTTCAGATGTGGTCTTAGTATATAGCCATTCTGACCTGGAATAGGAATAATAACATATACTATTATTATATATTTTGGCCTCCCAATTGTTATAATTACAGGCATATGTGACTATGACTAGCTCAAACATATCTAAGGTTACTTATCTTGGAATTACAATGTAGCTGGCATAGAGCTTCCCAACTAGGGATGGCTTTTATCAATAGGGGACATTTGGTGATATCTGGAGAAATTTTCTTTGGTTGTCACAGTGTTCATGGGTGGAAGCCAGAGATGCTTCCAAATGTTCTCCAATACACAAGCCTCTTTGTTTTGTTTTTTTTTGGTTTTTTTTTTTGTTTTTTTTTTGATAAATGATCTGATCTTGGAATATCAATAAGTATGGCAGTTAAGAAATGCTGAATCTTGGGCTGGAGAAATGACTCAGCAGTGATGAGTACTGTCTGCTCTTCCAGAGGCTCTGATTCAGTTCCCTGCATCGTACATTGTGGGAACATGCCTGGCTCAGTCCCGGGCCCTGTGGCTCTGGGTGGGACAGGAGACACGCGGGGAAGTAGCCACATGTCTTCCAACACAGTCCGACAGGCAGGTGGGGGCTAAGGGAAGCCTTTGAGGGCCCTGCCCGTGGGTGGGGGAGGGGGCCATTCTTGGGGAACGCATGGCAGCCATCTGGTGGGTTCTCTAGCCCAGGGCACCGCAGTTGCTGCAGGGTGCCGCAGACAGGCTAGCCAGAGCACAGCTGGGATTCCTGCCGAGACTGGTTTCGGCGGCCAGCAGCAGGACTAGCTGCTTAGGCTTGGGTGAATAGGTACCATCTGGGAGCACTGGGAAGCCCTCGGAGGCTCCTTAATTGAGGGCCAGATCCCTGGCTTTCCACAGCAAGTCCAGATGAAGAGACAGTCCATAATTCTAAGACGTTTATTTTCATCATGTGGAGTGGCATGGATGGAATTGTTACCCCCCACCCCCACCCCACCCCACCCCACCCCACCCCCACCCTCTTTTTGGGAGAGGCGAGACAGATATAGTAACTGGGAAGAGGCGTGGCTTAGCTTCTAGGTGTCTAATTAACATGGGGATGGCTTGGGGCTGTGTGACCATGCCTCTACCTGAGGAGGCATGGTATGTGACCCTTGACTGGAGCCAAAAGTCTCCCAGGAGCGTTGGCATAAAGTTTTCCGGTCCCTTGGGGATTGTTCCACTGGGTCACCCAGATTTTACGCCTGTGCTCAATCGGGTGCCAGATTGCCTGTCACAGATCACTGCCCCACATTACATGGCAACTCAGAACTTTGTATCCTACATACCTGACTCCATTTTCTGACCTCTGCTGGCACACATGTGGTGCACATAAATATACTAAGACAAATATGCATACACATAAAGTAGAAATAGATGCACTTTTGTGAGTTTTAAAAGGTATTTTTGTTTTTGGGACAGGGTCTCTCTTTGTAGTCTTGGCTGTCCTGAAATTTGCTATGTAGACCAGGCTGGCCTGAAACTCACAGAGATCTGCATGTCTCAGCCTTCCAAGTCCTAGGATTAAAGGCATGTACTACTACACCTAGCAAAAATAATTTTTTTAAATAAAAAAAAAAAAAATAGCCAGGAGTGGTGGCTAGCACTCAGGAGGCAGAGGCAGGTGGATCTCTGTGATTTTGGAGGTCAGCCTGGTCAGCAGAGTGAGTTCCTGGACAGCCAGAGCTACACAGTTGAGACCTTGTCTCCAAAAATAAACAAACAAATAATATTTTAAGAAGTTAATACTGAGTCTAGTTTACTACATGTGAAAACCTTTAAGCCTTAGAAATCTTTTAGCTGTCATCAGGATTTGCTTCTAAGGCTGAATGCCACCTCTGTCCGTAGCTCAGTCCACTAACTGGCCTTGGCACATTGCCTGCACCTTGAGCCAGAGCTGCTAAATGGTGGGTGGGTTTTTTTTGTTTGTTTTTTTAAACAGAACAATGCTTTTTCTTCCTGTTGTTTCCAAGAGACAGGCTCAGTTGGCCAGCAGTTCTTGTGCAAGAGAACCTGGTGACAATACTTTAATCTGTTGCTGGCATCTTTCACTCCCTAATCTGTGTTTACATGGCACTGAAAATTGACTCTCTGATGCCAAGCTCTGTTTCTATGCAGTGCTCCTGCACGGTTGGCAGAGCTTGGCAGATCCCCTCCCTAGTCTCTTCACAGTACCACCCTACACGTGTATTTATTGCACAGCTGTTTTCAGAAGCATTCGCTGTATAGGATGTCTCTGGAGTTGGGGCTAGAACAACTGAAATCATTGTGTTTCCAGTTACAAAACCAGCATGTGCATTTCTGAACTGTTTCCCTGGTTGTAGACCTAATTGTCTCCCGGAGAATATAGTTGTTTCTTCAATCTCTCTTAGCAACTAACATTTAGTTCATCATTTGTGAAGAAAACCAATCTACCTCTTTGTGTTTGGGGTTAGAGATATGCTTTTCTAGTAAGTTAGAAGAAATAGTAAGGAACCAAAGCAGTTTGAGACTGGCTGTTAAAGGAGACATCAGTGATCTAGATAATAGATGTGAAAGCCTGGGGAATAATTTGGAAGCTCACTGGAATGGAGCCTACATCAAAATGAAGAGTGATTCCTTCCAGAGAAGTGGTAGATCTTCTAACTAAAATGGTTTAAATGATTTGCATTATTAATGAGGCCAATAAAATCTGAGCCTAATTCTTAAGTAATCTTTGGGCTGGAGAGTGGCTCAGTAAGGCTAGGCTCACAACCAAAAATATAAAAATAAAATCCTGCAGACTTCTTCTATTTTATGGAATTCTAGAGTCATAAAATAAAACCCACTAAAATCTTTCAGAAAGGAAAAGAAAAAAAAGAAGGAAATTCCTACAGACAGCTGAGCCTCTTTCTTGACCCAATAATCAGCAAAATTCTCACATCAGATTTTTTAAATTGAAAATAGAATTCTTTCCCATATAATAGATTCTGATTATGGTTCCCTTCTCTCAACTTCTCCTGGATCCACCCCATCTCCCTAAACTATACCTTTTCTTTCTCTATTAGAAAAAAGGCATCCAAAACAATAAAAACAAACCAAAATAGGGCAAAACAAACAAATGGGAGAGGGGCAACAAAGAGTGTGCACATGGAGATGTAGAGAAACACATCGCATTCACATATAAGAAATTTCATGGAAAAACACAATTGTAGACAATAATACACAAGCAAAAGACCTCTAAGGCAGAAAAAAGCCCCCACTGGCCCCGAATCAAAGAAACCAAAATACCATTAAATTTGTTTTGTGTTGACAATCTACTGCTGGGCATAAGGCCTGCCCTTTAGTGTCGTTTGTATACCCAATGAGACTCCCTTGGAGAAAACTGTTTTTCAAGATGAGAGCTCATACTCACTTCTCTCGGTGCTGGAACCACATCTGGCTTAGACTTGTGGGGGCGCTATATATGCTGTCACAGTCTCTGTGTGTTCTTTTGTGCATTAGTCCTGTTGTGTCTAGAAGGCCTTTTTCTTGTGCCTTCCATTCCCACTGGCTCTTAGAAAATTTCTATTTGTTCTTCCACAGAGATCCCTGAACCCTGAGGGAAAGGATTTGATAGAAACATCTGACTTAGAACTGAGTGTTCCAAAGTTTCTCACTTTTTGCACATTGTCCAGTTGTGGGTCTCTGTATTTGTTCCCATTTACTGCAGAAGGAAGCTTCTTTGATGATGGCTGAGCAAGACACTGATCTATGAATATAACAGAACGTTGTTGAGAATCGTTTTATTGCGATGTTCCCTTTAACAGAACAGTAGTGCTTAGTTTTTCCCTAGGTGTATAGCCTGTTTCGTCTCAGGTTCTTGGCCAGGCAAGCAGTGTTGGGTCCCATCTCATGGAGTGGACCTTAAATTCCTTCAGATAGTGATTGGTTACTCTCATAACTTTTGTACCACTATGCACTACTGTATCTCACAGGCAGATCACCATTGTAGACTGAAGGCTTTGAAGCTGCATTGGTGTGTTTACCTTTCTCCTCTAGTAGTGTGCAGAGTACCCTTCAGTACTATGGACACTGATCAGTAGGGGCGAAGACTCTAGATAGGCACCAGCTCAACTTCTCTGTATTCAGTGAAGTATGTAGGTGTCATCTTCAGCAATGGGGCCTTTTCATCAGTTTGTGGAGAGCAACCAATACCTTTAGCAATAGCCTGGGTTATTTAGCTTTCCATTTGGGCCCCTTTGGCCAACAACTCAATTAGATGTGACTCATTCCCAGCACTGGAGGTTTCATTTGGTGGTTGTAGATGTCTACTTGGGTCTTTGTCTCCTTGTTATTTGGTGATTCCATTTCATATATGCATATATTTTAGGAAGCTTCATCTGTATTAGATTTCCACATGACCCCTCAAATGGCCCTTAGTTTTACCTGTCCCTCCCTATATGCCTCCTCTAACCTATATTCAGATATTTTTACATTTCTTTGACTCTGTGTGTGTGTGTCTGTGTGTGTGCGCGCGCGCGTGCGCACATGTGCTCATGCATGCACATACCACAGCACAGATGTTGAGGTTAGAGGACAACTTGTGGGGGTCATTGCCTTAGTCAGGGTTTCTATTCCTGCACAAACATCATGACCAAGAAGCAAATTGGGGAGGAAAGGATTTATTCAGCTTACACTTCCACGTTGCTGTTTATCACCAAAGGAAGTCAGGACTGGAACTCAAGCAGGTCAGGAAGCAGGAACTGATGCAAAGGCCATGGAGGAATGCTGCTTACTGGCTTGCTTCTCCTGGCTTGCTTCTCCTGGCTTGCTCAGCCTGCTTTCTTATAGAGCCCAAGACTACCAGCCCACAGATGGTACCACCCACAAAGGGCCCTCCACCCTTGATCACTAATTGAGAAAATGCCTTACAGCTGGGTCTCATGGAGGCATTTTCTCAACTGAAACTCTTTTCTCTGTGATAATTCCAGCTTGTGTCAAGTTGACACACAAAACTAGCCAGAACAGTCAGTTCTCTCCTTCATTATGTGGGTCTAGAAGATCAAACTCAAGTCTTTGGCCTTGGCAGCCAGCGGCTTGCCTGCTGAACCATTACACCAGCTCTCAGATACAAGTATTGAAGGAGAATTTTCTGTGTTAAAGGAAGGGTAAATATGCACCTCATATGAATGGTTTACATGTATCATGGAGCCATCGGTAGAGGTTTGAAGTCAGTGACCACATTGATAACACCTACCAATGCTGTGTTTCTAATGCTTTTGAGTACTTTACATCACAGCTGTTTGATACTATGATTGATTTTGTAAAACTTTAAAAATATTTAAGGCTGGGCTAGAGAGATGGCTCAGCAGTTAAGAGCACTGACTGCTCTTCCAGAGGTCCTGAGTTCAATTCCCAACAGCCACACGGTGGCTCACAACCATCTGTAATGGGATCTGATGCCCTCTTCAGATGTGTCTGAAGATAGAGACAGTGTACTCATATAAATAAATAAAATAAATAAACAAATCTTTAAAAATATTTAAGGCTATCAGTTTATTTACAATAGTATTTTTCAACTTTTATTTTATTATCCTTCTCCCAAGACATTTCATTTCATTCTCCCTCCCATGGACACACACATACATGGCATGTATCCATATATTCTGGCATTTGGAAGGAGAATTAATGAAATTATACCAAGTTTATGGGGGGCATTCCTTTTTTTATTATTTATTTGTGTAGGGAAGTGGAGAGAACAAGAGCACACACATATACCACAGCACATGTGCAGAGGTCAGAGGATAACTTTTTGTCAGATGGTTCTCTCTTTTTACTTTATTTTTGAGACAGAATCTTATTTCTGCTGCTAGGCTGTGTGCAGGAGCTTCCTTCCAGCTCTCTCTGCCTTCCCTGCTGCTGTTGGAGTGCTGGGATTACAGGATTACAGGTGTACACTACCACATCCAGCTTTTTTTTTAATGAGTTCTGAGAGATAAACTCAGCTCATCAGGTTTGTATAGTAAGCACTTTTGCCTGCTAAACCATCTTCCTGGCCTGGCCCCATAAGCCATTTTTTACCTCCAGGAAGGCAATATTGGCCATGTTGAAACCATGTCACCTAAAAATGTCATCATCAGGATGGAGAGATGGGTCAGCAGTTAAGAGCACTGACTGCTCTTCCAAGATCCTGAGTTCAATTCCCAGCATCCACATGGTGGCTCACAACCATCTGTAATGGGATCTGGTGCCCTCTTCTGATATGTCTGAAGACAGCTATGATGTATTCATATAAATAATATAAATAAATATTTTTTTAAAAAATGTCATCATCTAGGAAATGAACTGTTATTTTTATCTTTTCTTAAATTAAAACTGAAAGAAGAACTATTAATAAACTAACACTGAAATATCTTCTGGTACAGTGACCAGCAGCCCCTGGATAAGGAAATAGAATAAGTTCCCTATATTTCATGATTGTGTAGAGGGGAGTTTCTTTCTTGGTCATCTGAGGAAAGAGCAGAGAAATTTGGAGGCAGCAGAGTAATAAATGTAGCTCTTTAAAGAAACAAGTAGAAGTGTTTTCATAGTGATGTTCAGAAGGCAGAGGCTAGATGATATTGATGAATTCTGGCATAAAACTCCCTTGTCCCAAGGCTGGTCAGCACAGACCAGATCTGCAGCTGAAAATACCATCTAGCTCGTCTTGCGCACAAGGATCTTCTATTCTCCTAAGGATTGGTTCTGCCTGATCAAAAGGGCGGCTGTGTATGAAATGCACCTAGGAAGGAGGAGGAGGAAATGACATGTTCGTGTAAATGAAATACAACTGCAAATTAAAGTGTCACCCTGTTTTAAAAAAAATCAAATTTTTATTTAATTGGTTACCAAGGAAAAAAATGTCATACTGAAGTGTATATCTCAGGGAATATTAAACTGAAACATTACAAGTGAATCTGGAATTAAAGGAAGGTCTTGGGGGGGGGATTTTTAAAAATTGCCTTAATAAAAATATTCTCATGTTACAAAGGCAGGTTCATAAATATCTGCTGTGTTATATGCCCGCATTTCAAAAGAGATTAACACTATTACCTCATTTGTTCTTTACTGCCTCTCTCCAGTCAGCGTGTGTTGACTGCATCTTCTCTGGAGGAAGTCCTCTTTTGAGATATCTTATTAGGAAAAAGGTCACTAACAAAGGAGGAACTGCTTCTCCTAAAGAGCACTGCTTGCTGCCAAGATACCCAGAACTGAACTGAACTGAACTGAACTGAACTTCACCTGGTCTTTCTGTGTTCATGGCATCTTCCCTTTGCTTTCAAATTTCTTTACCCACATTTGTATGAAAACTCATCTGTTTCTTCAGATAATGTATATACTCTTAGACAGTGTATATTCAGGACCATACATTAATAATGGGATGGACATATGAATGATGCTCCATTTTCACACAGAACTGTTTCTTGTGAAAGGTTGTGTCTAGTTTCTCTTTGCTGTGACTTGCCATGCAGATCTCTTGAGCTTTTGTGAGTTTTAGTTGTGGTTCTTCTTTTTCTTCTCTACTAATTCTTGTGTTCCTTTATATTCTTCAGTAGAAACATACAGAAAAAGAATGCAAGTATGTAGTCTAATATGGTCTTGTCTTCTCTGTCATCAGGGGCAGTAATTGGAGATGGACAGTCTGCTGTGGCCAGTAACATTGCCAATACTACCTACAGGCTCCAGTGGTGGGACTTCACTAAGTTTGACCTTCCAGAAATCAGTAATGGTAAGTTGATGTAAAACTGGAGTAGTGTGATGGGCAAGATGGGTTTCTGCTGAGACAGAACCTTAAAAAATACAAAAGCACCAAAGTAGCCCCAGATTGTTCGTCTCTCATTGAGTTGTTGATGGCCACGCACTCTTTCTATAGCTTATCCTCAGCTACGAGTTATGCAGTTCAGAAAACAGTTCAGGGGAAACGCCAGCTCTCCCCTGAGGAATTTGTGGAGAAGTTCATAGAGACTAAAAGACAGATGGAGCTGAGATTGAGAAAAGCCTGTAGTGAGTGTAGACTTGTTGGCAAATCCAGGCCTCAACTAACCAGATGAGTGGTGTGGATAATAGCTGCTTACAAGCGTGTGTGACTGATAGATGTGTTTCCTTTGAAAGACATCCATGGTCCCATTGTTCAACATTGTAGATGTTTCCTCTGCCTACGGAAGGGCTTTCATGCATTCCTAAGAGGTGAGAATCAGCCCCTACTTGTTTGCAGCTGATGATGGCCTCACTATCACTGTTACATTTCTTCTAGAAGATTTTTTTCTCATAGCAAGCCACCATGGATTCTTTCTTTGATGAGACTTCATCCCATCGGTCCCATTTCTGCTACTGCAATGCCATATAATCTGTTTACTGTTTTCCACTTGGCTCGCCCTTCTCTCACCTTTTAAACAGTCCTTCAGTAATCTGAAAGTACTTCTCTACATCTCGCCTTTCAGATCAAACCTCTACAGATTTTTTTTTTCCTAATGTGTCCAATCTGTCCTTTTTTCCCCTTAACTTTGGGGATAGGATGAACCAGAACAGATCAGAAAATTCATGATGTGAGCTAAAACGTAATACAGTGATGTTTTGCTACAGATTCCAGCAGCTTTTTCTGAAGTTACTATTGCATTTACAGTAACTTAAACTTCCTTGATAATTGTTAGTAAGCCAGAATTCAGCCAGTTTATATTATCTTCCTGTCATTGTAATTCTAGTTCTTGACTTGAATTCTAGTTCTAGATCTTTATGAACTCTGATTTGTCCTTCTCCTTCAGTCTTAGGGATCATCTGCTAATTTGATAAACATCTCTTTTCAGTCTTCCTTCAGATTTCTAGCAAAAATGGTGAATAAATCAGGAAATTGCATTAAGCCTTGTGGTATGTTTTTGGACTCCTATCCTGTATCAGTTTTGGAACCTGAATTATTAATACTTTGAATTTCACATCTAAAGTTCTTCCCTGTTAAAGACAGTTTCTCAGGGTATGGGGAGATGGCTCAGCAATTAGGAACACTTGCTAATTTTCCAGAGAACTAGAGTTCAGTTTCCAGCACCATGTGAAACTCACAAGTGCCTGTTAACTACTGCTCCTTGGGATCCATTGCCCTCTTCTGGCCTCTGAGAGTACCCACACACACATTCATAGAAAATGTATACATGCCAGGTGCAGTGGCACACACCTTTCAGTCTCAGCATCTAGGATGCAGAGTCAGGCAAACCTCTGAGTTCGAGGTCAGCCTGGTCTACAGAGCAAGTTCTAAGACAATCAGGGCTACACAGAGAAACCCTCACTCTCCACTCCCCAAAAAGAAAGAAAACATACATAAATACACATATACATAAATAAAAAGTAAAACCTCTTTTAAATAAATAAATAATAAAAGACAGTAGCTTTGTATAGTCTAGGCTAGCCTTGACCTGGTTTTCTTCCTGCAGCAGCCTCGAGTGTTAGGGCTGCAGGCATGCACACTGTGACTGCCCTTATGTTTTCAGTATCGTGTAAAGCATTGTAAGAGTTAAGATAAAAATATCTTAATTATTTAAAGATAATCATTTTATGATGTACCAGTCTTTAGTATTCTTATCAGACAAGATAAATGAGGTTAATTTTTCATGCTTTGTTCTTAGTGAATCCTAAGTAGCAACTACTCATTTTATTCTAAGTGCCTATAAAGCCATATGTCAAGTAATCTGTTCTTTTGATTGTTTGTTTTATTTATTATTGTGTGTGGGTATGCACATACCACAGCACCTGTGTTGAGGTCAGAGGATAGTTTTCAGGAATAAATTCTCTTTTCCCACTATGAATTCTGGGGATTATACTCATGTTGCCATGCTTGTGAGGCAAAGTGCTTTTACCCACTGAGCCATCTTGCTGACCGGTACACTAATTGTTCTTCAATTCTACTAAGAATCCATGGCAGTCTGCCTTCCCTTTATTGAAAACTCAAATTCATCTCTATATTTGTGATCCATATCTTATTGACCATAGTTCACCTTCAGTTGATTTTTTACTTTATCATTGTTTAAATTAGATAATATAGTTACAACTCAAAACTTACTTAAAGGCTATACAATAAGAACTTTCTTAACCCTACACCCTGCTGCCTGTGGCTCCTTGCAATAGATAACCACTATAGTTAAGTTTCAGTTCTTACATATCCCTTGAAAGATAGTGTATGTATGTGTAAGCACATAGAGAGCAGTGCTTTCCATCTTTTGTGTGATCTAAACGGCAATGTGCTATACAATACTCTTCTGCACTTTTCTTTCTGTACAGTGTATCTCATGATCTTCCATATTTTTGTAAAGAGTATGTGTGTGTGTCTGTCTGTCTGTCTTATATGCATCTATGTGTGCACATACAGACAGAGGCCTGAGCAAGATGTCAGTAGTCTTCCTCTATTGCTTTTCATCCTACTGCCTTGAGAGAGTCGGAAGGCGCTGTCTCCATTCCTCAGTGCTGTGATTGCACAATGCCTTTCCCCTTACCCTTTCCACCTTTCTGTGACCAGTTTATTGCTTTGGTGCTGGGGGATTTAAACTCAAGTTCTCATGCTTTAAGGGCAAGCTTATGTTTTTTTACCCACTGAGCTGTCTCTAGTTCTTCTTGTCTTGTTTAGAGATAGGGTCTTACTCTGAATCCCAGGTTAGCCAGGCGCTTGCAGCAGTCCTCTTGTCTCTGCTTCCTGGAGTGCGGAGATTATAGGCATGAGCTATCACTCTGGTGGCAGCTGCAGCTGCTGCTGCTATTGCTGCTGGTGCAGGCAGCCCCCACAGCTGCCACTCCTCCTCCTCCCCTGCCCTGCACCCCTTTCTCCTCTTTTGAAAAAATAGCTACCTAGTAATTCATTGTAACCAGTGTCCTGTTAAGGACTTTGGTATCTGTACGAACTGCTACAGATTGTCTTTTACGAATGCATATCAGTAAAATAGCTGCTCTGAAATACAGCTGCAGGGAGAAAGGTGCATATATATAGTTTTGGTAGTGATTGCCTTATCTCCCTCTCTATACAGCTTGTTCCAACTAATAACCTCATCTATAGGCGCTGTTTGTTCCTTTTTGTTTTTCAAACAAGTCCTCATTGTAGTCAAGACTGGTTTTGAATTCAGAACAGTCCTCTTGCCTCTTTGAAAGCTTGGGGTTACAAGTGTGAGCCACGTGCTTGCCCTGCTCTACCCCCAAAGTCTTTCAGAGTGCTTGATTTTATAAACACTTGCTGAAGGAATGTGTTACCAAGTTCTCCATACTTATGGGCTTAACAGGGTAACGATTGCTACGTGAGCATTTATGTTTCTATTCCTTCTGTTCCTCCACATCCTTAATGGTGCTGCCTTGTCTTGGCTGGCCATGTGCTTCATCTTTTTCTCTGCTTGTTACTGGTTTTTCCTCCCTTAATAATTCTGTAGAAGTTCTTTATAAATTGGAAAATTAACTTATAATAGGAGTTTCTTGTCATTGTCTTTTGACTTTGTTGAAGGTTATTTTTGTCATAGAACTTATTTTAAGTCAAAATTATACACCTTTCCTTTTATGGTTCCTAGGCTTTGTGTCATCATTAAGATCATTTCCTACTTTTATATTTTAGTTTTATACATCTAAATCTTTGATTCATTAGGAAACTTAGTTCCAGACGACCAACTGCTATGCATTCAATATGGGTTTAAGCTGACTGTTGTTGTTGTTGTTGTTGTTGTTGTTGTTGTTGTTGTTGTTTGGTATGTGCTGGGGTTGGGGGTGGCAGGTGGAACATTAATATGTATCCTAGCTGTCCTAGCTCTCATGCTGGCCTTGAACTCACAGAGATCTGCCTAACTCTTCCTCCCAAGTTCTGGGATTAAAATGAGTGAGCCATAACACCCAACAGGTTCCTATTTATTACTTTTAACTGTTTTAGCTAAAATTATAGTTAAGCTATAAAATACATAGTTATAGTCTTGACTTTTATTTACTATTGATAGATTTAGTCAGTAGTAAATTGGGACTCTGTTGCTGTAGGATTCATTTTTTTTTTTTTTTCAAAGTCATCTGCCTCCTACTAGAGGGTAGCTTTAGGTTTCAGAAACTATGCCCCAGCCTGGAAGCCACTGATCTTTAGTTTTATTTATGGGTTCAGCAGGCACCAAGTTGATGCTCATATGATTTTTCTGAATCGAGTTTAACCCTCTTTTAAAATTAGGTTAATGATTCTTGCTACTTATTTCTTCTCTCACTTGAGATTAAAGGAGCTAATGAATTCTAACCCGTGTCAGATGCTTAGAATGTTGTGACTAATGCTTCACTTCATGTAGGTTTTTATTTATGTGTGTAATTGTCTATATGTGTATGTTCTATGTGTTCAGGTGCTTTCAGAGGCCAGAAAAAGGTGTTGGTTTCCTGGAGCTAGAGTTCCAAGAGGTTGTGAGCTGTCTGATAGATGGTGCTGAGAACTTAATCCATGCCCCCTGGAAGAGCAGCAAGTGTTCTTAGCCACTGAGCCATCATCTCCAGCCCCTCATGTAGATTTTTTTTATGCTGCTCTCATGAACAACAACAACCACCCCCAAAAGAGAGAAGTGGGGTGAGGAAAAAGCTAATTAAATTCACTCTGGGATTCTTTGTTTGTTTTGGGGTTTTTTTTTTTTTTTTTTGAGACAGTCTCTGTATCCTTGTCCCAACTATCCTGGAACTCACTATGTAGACCAGGCTGGCTGTGAACTCACTGAGATCCATCTGCCTTCCAAGGCTGGGATTAAAGGTGTGTACCCCCACACCTGGCTCCCTCTAATTTTTGAGAGGAAACTCTTCCTTTGTGAATGGCTTTGATCACTAAGATATCCTGGCAGAAGAGGCCATAAGATTCAGTGGCTATGATAACTGATACCTGTAAGGTGTGTTTATAATGCCATCTGGAGCTCTGATCTGCAGTAGCCAGAGGGACTCAGAGATGTAGCCAAGAGGAAAGTTTGCTTCTGATTTAAGCCCTTTTGAGTTTTCCAAATCTCTTTGTGATGCGTTTGTAAAGTACTGTAGCTGCCAGTCAATCTCATGGTCTCATCTGGATAGCAACAGGCTACCCATGGATCTTTGGGTAAGGTATAGTGTATAATTTACAGATCTGATAGGAAAGCAGAGCCATCTACTTCTCTGGGCATTAGTATTTCTAGCCCCTCCTGTTTCTTGTTAAGGCATTTTCACTTGGAAATAATTTCCTTTTGAAGGTATGCCTGAACCTCTTGTGTTTGCTTTTTGATTGGCTAGGTGGTTGGTTGAGGTGTTGTTTTGTTTTGTTTTGTTTTGTTTTGTTTTGTTTTGTTTTATTTTTTTGAGAGCCACTTTGTAACCCTGGCTGGCCTGGAACACACTATGTAGACCAGGGTAGCCTCAATCTTGCTGCCATCCTTCTGCCTGTGCACCCCATCACTCCTCAGTGCAGTGGTTACAGATATACACTGCTGTACTTGGCTTCCCCTGACCCTCTTAAGTAGTTTTGGTTTTGTTTATTTTCTTTCCATACCAGTATTGAATTCACAGCCTGCCACATGCAAGGTAAACACTCTCCCATTGAGTTATATATTTCCCTAGTTCTAGCTGTCCTATAATTCCTTGCCATATGTGTCACCACTAAGGGATAGTAAGTTCTCAACTGTGGTCCCAGACTTGCAGCATTTGAGACACCTGGGGCCTCGCTGGAAATATTTGCTCTCAGACTCTGCCCAGCATTGTTCAGGTGTCACTGATCCAAGTTGCATGGCAGAGTGAGGTATGGAACATCAAAAGGGTTTTCCCGTGCTGTGAGCTGCCAGTGACTTAAGCTGTGTTTCATTCACATCTTTCTTCCTATCTACTTATCTAGTTGCTCAATCCAAAAGGTATGAGTTGTTCTTTACCTTTAAAACACTACTTTCTTCTACCCAAGAACTATCCTTGTGCATATTATTAACTCACTGAAATTTCAACTTTGTGAGGGGAAGCTGCACACGTGAACTATAGTAACCACTGACCATCATAACTAACTATTTCTGTTTCTATACAGGGAATTATTAAGCAACAGACAGCAAGCGTAAATTGCTAATTGGAGCTTTGAAAGAAAAATGAAATAGTGCTGTCTATATAATAGTGCCAGGTGCTGTCTATAATGGAGCTATCATATTCCTCTGTGTGTCTAACAAATGTCTTTAATAGGGTAGAAACATGGGCCCAGATAAATAGATCACTAGCTGTCTTTCTGAGCTCATTATAGTTACCTGGAGCTGTAATGAAATTGGGTAGATTTGGAAGAGGGAGCAAACTTTAGGAGGTAGCCATTGACTTTATCATAAGATAATACAAACACAAATATAGTGGCTTGGAATTGAATCTGACAGAATGTTTTTTGTCCATCTGCACAGTTTTTGCAAGCTTTAAGCCAAGCTTTCCAGAAGAAAAACCTTATTTTCTTCTCATCCTTATAATCAGTTAGGTACTTAAGAATGTTAGTAGTTTAAGGTCATTATGGTCTCTCCCTGCCATTTAGTGGTAATGGGATTGAGCCTAGGTATCTTCTATATAGGCTAATGTTCTTCCACTGCAATATCCCCAGCCCTCTTTGTTACTTTTTATAGTTAGGTCTCACTAAGTTGTCCAGGCTGGCCTTGAACTCTATGTAGCCCAGGCAAACCTTGAACTTGCTATCCATCTGCCTCAGTCTTTTGAGTAGCTGCGATTACAGGCCAGTGCCTGTAGGTTCAGCTTATTATAGACTTATGTTTTTAACCAAAATACATGCTGATATATACAAGCTAGATCTCTGTATCATCAAGACAGATGAGCAATCATATATGTTGGGGACATAGAGTATAGGTAAAATGGTACTTTTGCAAAGTAGTCCATAGTGTTCTATTATCTTCCTATTCTTAATCCCACTTAATATTTTTAAGATTCATTTTTATTTTTATTCATTTGTATTTTTGTTTGTGTGTATATGCTTATAGACATGTAAGTAAGTCCCCATTAAATACTAGGAGGAGGTGTCAAATCCCCTAAAGCTAGAGTTCAGGTGGTTGTGAGCCATCCCATGTGGGTGCCAGGAATCAAACTCAGGTCCTGTTGGAATCCTCATCAAGGACCAGTACGTGCTTGTAACTGCTGATTTGTTATTATCTCTATTCCCTGCCTTTGGAGGCAAAGTTCTAACTTGTTAATTTCTTTGTCTCTTACTGAGGATTATGCCCACATCAAGGTTAGAAAAGCAAAATGGACCCATTCCTGAAAGCGACTTATGATTCTTTTGTGTCTTGTCCTTGACTAGAATCATGTGGATCCAGAGGAAATTGCCATATTTTTGGCAAAAGGCTTGAGACCCTGTGTCAGGAGCAGACGCTCCCATGCTAACAAGATAAATCTAGTCATGCAGGCTGGAGCAGATGGTGGGGTGGGAGCTGAGCAGCAGAGAGGCCTAATGGTGATAGCAGTAGTATTTGGATGTCATTATTTTATTAGTTAGCAAACAGAACTGTCCTCAGTTTTATGTGTAATGGTGCTGTAGGTGTCAGCCCCCAGGGATTGGCACAACAGCCTAATCATTGTGTTCTGATGTCATTTTTTATCTACTCTGTTATCTCTGTAGCTTTGTTAGCAGCACATAGGGAAAGGAGAACAAATACAATTTACACATCACTCAATCTCCAGATCCATAAGCCTTTTAAAACCATCTTTTTGTTTTGTTTTCCTTGACTAGTTTCCTAGGGAAACTTACCCTTTCCGTCTCCCTCCTGAATTTTGGCTTACTGGGATATATTACCTGGAATCCGATGAAGGCATTCGAGCTTGGTTTGCCTTTGCTTTTAATTTATTTTTTAACTTATGCCTTTAATGGTGTACATCACTTTCAAATAAGTGAACAAGTATAAAGTCACTTTACATGGAGTGGAGCTAAGTGAAACAAAGCTTAGGAGCTTGTCCTGTTTGCATGTGTCCTACTGTTCTGCCCGTGTGGGTGGCAGGTGGGCCCTTTTGTGCCAGCCTCATATCAAGGATAAACCACTTTCCCTTAGCAAGGAATCCCACAGTGCAAACATAAAGGGCATAGTCCCTTCAGGCAGAGTGCAGTCTTCTCACCATCTCTAGCCTCTAGCCTCCAACTTTGTTTCCTCAGTAGGTCCAGTCTACTGCGTAGCCAACTCAGTGCATTATTCTTGGTAACATAGATATAGATAAGGACTACCTGGGGACATTGGTTTATGGTATTTAAGAGGCACAGAGCGTAATGAAAAATGCACAGAATTCCCACTGTCTAGTTCAGGGTGGGTTTTGTTTCTCTTTTTCCTCTGTGTGGAGTTGAATTAGTGTTCAGACACAAGAGATACAGACACAAGTTTCTGAAATGACTTCCTTCTGTGAGATCACATAGCAGGTTCTGAGGAGGCTTGCTTTCCCAGGAGCGCTCTACCTGCGTCCCCTTTATTTTAGAACCAGTAGGTTTGTGTTTTCATTTATCTTTGTTTCATACTTTGAACAGTATCAGCATTGAAGTGGATCTCCGGGGCATTTGTTAGTAACTTTTTTCTTATCTAATCAGTTCTGAACTAAGACTCCTCTGGTGGCGGCGATGGTAACGGACTGTCTATAGTTTATACTAAGTGGTAGACGCACAGATCCTCCCTGCCTCTCTTACTCCTGCTTCCCAACATCTTAAGTTAATTAAGACAGCTTGCCCCATTTCCAAAAGAGGATTCACACCTTTAGAAGGGCCCCAAAACATCTTGGTCTCAGAATTTCTAACAGCATGGTGTTTAAACTTTTCCCCCTTCTTTTCTTCATCCAATGCAGCCTCTGTGAATGTCCTGGTACAGAACTGCAAGATCTACAATGATGCCAGCTGTGACATTTCTGCAGATGGCCAGCTCCTGGCAGCTTTCATCCCAAGCAGCCAGAGGGGCTTTCCTGATGAAGGCATCCTGGCAGTGTATTCCCTGGCCCCCCATAACTTGGGGGAAATGCTCTACACGAAGCGATTTGGTAAGGGATAGGAAGCCCAACCTAATGACAGAGTTGACGCTGATGCCCTGGCATAGGCATTCCTAGGTGAGGCATGGGGCGCATGGGTGAGAGTAATGGTCACGTACTACCTCTGCCTTCATTCACTGAGCGCAGGCCACAGAAAGATTGCTTTGCAGGAGTCCTGGCTAGAGCATTCATTTCAGAAGAATCTCACAGTCAGAGTTCTCACTAGTGTGAGAGCCCTGTTACAAAGGCTAGCAATAAGGAAGGGGCTTTTTAGTTGTGGCATGGAAAGCCGGGGAAGCACATATACTGCGAAGTAATTTGGCTTTGTGTTTTCAAAGCCTTTCAAAGTATGTGCGTTTTTTAATCCAAAAATTTTAAGGAAATAATCCACTTCTAAAGACATAATCAGAAAACTACAAAGATTATACAAAGATATTTGTACTGTGTTATTTATCATACAGAAAAACATTAAATTGTTACTTCAAGAGATTTTTTTTAAAGGAGTAGCTTAAATAAATGACTGTACAGTGATGGCATAAAATACAAGTAGCGTTAACACTGTTCTTATAAAAGATTAATAATGGAAGAGATTTGTAACGCCTAAGTGAAAAAATATTTCAGAACAGTGCTTAGAGTATGCTAGCCATCTTGTAAAGTTATGAGAACCGTAGCTAGTATTCATTCAGTACTGCTAAGTGTGTACTGCACTGCACCCAGTAAATGTGCACCTTCTCTCACGGCACACTGCAACCCTAGAGGATCACCTGAGCATAGTCAGACGATGCAAGCTGGGGAAAAGGATAAAGGACTGAATGAACGCTATTTCCATGGAACGGCAAGAGTTCTGAGAAATGTGACTGTCTTCTGTTGGCCCCTCAGGTCCCAATGCCATTTCTGTAAGCCTGTCCCCAATGGGCCGATATGTTATGGTGGGCTTGGCCTCACGAAGGATCCTGCTGCACCCCTCCACAGAGCACATGGTAGCCCAGGTCTTCAGGCTGCAACAGGCCCATGGTGGTGAGACTTCCATGAGGGTGAGTGTCATTATTTACATCTCTCCTGGACATGGCATGGTAATGAGGGACTATGATGTGATCCTCCAGTGGGACCAACACCCTAGTCCAGGTGACCCATGATCAGTATATTTCACTTTTACAAGATCAGAACTGTTGAAAGTCAGAAACTTTCAGCTGCCTGTTGGCATTGTTCTATAATCTCAACTACTGGGGAGGCTGAGGCAAGAAGATTCTTGCCTTAAAATAAAAATATAAACAATGGGAAGTAGTATCTTGGTTGCATACTTGCCTTGTGTGTAAGCAAGGATCATAGCACCAAGAAACACACCTCAGGAACTTTCTCAAACCCAAGATTATGAACCCAGAGGCTTAATACTTCCTAAGCTCGATTTGAACCTGTAATGCAGAGGTATGTGAAGGGCCCAGTAAAAATTATATGTGTCTTTAAATAAAGTTTTTGTTCTGGTTTGATATTAAAGAAACAAGCTAAAAAAAAGTGATTGTATACCATGATTCCACTATGTCGTGGTGGAACAAGAGGGCTTTAGGCAGCTTCTTTGCTCTGAATTATCAAACTCTTTTACCAACAGAGTAGATATGCCATTTAGGACACACTCCTGTATAAGACATGCCCTTCCTGTATGGCCATGAAAGCTTTTGGGTGTAGTATGTTAATTGTCTTCTGGACTCACCCAGACTAGTGTGGTTGACTGAGTTTCCCTCATCTTCTAGGGGCTTATTTGACTAGGGTTTTGTCAGAGAGAATCAAGCATTTGAACAGTTCTCTAATTAGATAGTGTTTAAGCTTGGTTCCAATCTAAGAATTGGTGAATTAATTCCTCAGTTTCATGTAGTCTGTGCCATTATATAGTTCGGTGCATTTGGTGGGGTTGTTTTGTTTTGGTTTTTTTTGGTTGGTTTTTGCATGTTTGTTTGTTTGTCCATTCCCTTTAGCTGTGTGTCATGTATGGTTAATCTAACCCAGCTAGGTTCAATATAAGTGCCTTAAGAATATAGTCCCTGGGCCCTTCATCTAGTGCTGTGCTTGTAGAGACTTGTTGAATGCTTCGACTAGGAGGCATTTATTGTCAAGAAAAAAAAAAATTAGAGATATGCAAAGTGATGGAAGGGTGTGCCTGGAGTGGTCTTTCCTTTGCTGGCCTCTTCTTCCTCTGGTTTCATTCTTTGTTTCTTTCTTTGTTTCTTTGTATCTCAACAAAGATTTTGCTCAACCAGACATTCACTGACTTTGCTTTTCTGGGTTTTGAGGTCTTACTTGTTCCTATATTCAAAGAACCAAAGCATTCAGCAAATGTCCCTGAACTCACTCTTCAGTGGAAGGGAAGCCACACATATTAATTATATGAGAGCGTGTGTGCATGTGTGCATGCGTGTGCATGTGTGTATTGTTAGGCATTAGACTCCTTAATACATGCTAGGCAGCCTGGCATTTCCTCTTTTAGTTGTGCTGTACCATCCTCGGGCACACTGTGGTGTGCCATCCAGCATATCCAAAAGTTCTGGGGAGTTTTGTCAAATGGGACTGAAGGATCTCTCTGCCTCAGTGTCTTCCTGTCTCTCTGTTCTGTCTCTCTCTGTCTCTCTCTCTCTCTCTCTGTCTCTCTCTCTCTCTCTCTTGCTCTGTGTGTGTGTGTGTGTGTGTGTGTGCGCGCGCGTGCGCGTGTTCATAGATTAGCATAGGTACTTCTTTATCTGTAAAGTTAGCTTTGCCCTCGAAACATGCTTATGCAGAGAAGAAGCCTAGAGCTTCTCCACCATGTATTCCTACTCCCCGCCATAGAATAACTTCTTGGATTCACTATGTTAATATTCAAAGAGATGAACTTGTTGTACCAACAGACATTCCCAGGGGAAAATCCTCTGGGGTATTGATTTATTACTGATTATTGATTTATTACACATTACACTAAGTGATGTCTCTCTCAGGAGATGATCTCTTACAGGATCCCATATGAAATCCCTTCTGTAAATGAATTGCTAATTGCTATTAGCCTTGGTGTGCTTATTCTAAGAGTTCAACAGTGTTCCTTGGGCATTGGAACTGTAGTTCCTGTGTAACGGGGGCCCTCAAACACAGATTTCACTTTAGACCTACAGTCACAAGAGTGGGTTCTGGGGATCCCAGCTACTCAGAGGCTGAATCAGGATTGTGAGGTTGAAGCCAGCCTGTTCTACTATGAGGCCTTGTCTCCAGATAAAAAGTATTTATAAGATATAACAATAGTACAGTGTCTATATCTTAAAACAAGCTTCCCATACTGGAGAGGAGGCTCAGTGGCTAAGACCACTTACTGCTTTTGCAGAGGACCAGATCTGGTTCCCAAACACTCACTGGAAGTTCACAGTCATCATTAATTCCAGGGAATTCGATGCTTTCTTCTAATCTCTAAGAAGGGTATCTGGCATGCATGTAGGGTGGTGCCTGTATGTAAATGCAAGGAAAACACTCATTCATATATATATGTGTGTATATATATGATGTTAGAATTTAAAACAAGCTCCTCCCTCCCAATGGTTCTGCTTTACACATGAGCTTGTGAGCTGCTGGTCTTAATGTCTACCACCTTCACTAAGGTGTCACCTTTAGTATTTCAGCAAGGCAAGCAGAGACTCAATCTCAGATTTTCTTATACCATCATGATTCTGAGATGTGTCCTGCCTTGATCTTTTGCTGATTTTAGTGCTGTTTGTGTTCTGTTTTCACCAAACTCAGCCTCCCCAGGGTCTCACTATATGGACCAGGCTGACCTTAATTTACAGAGATCTGCCTGCCTTTATCTCCCAAGCTCAGGGATTAAAGTCTCCCTGTCCTTTTACTTCAGCTTTTAGAAGATAATGCCTTTATTTCCATTATATCTTCAGCTGTTTATATACACTTCTGGTATAGTTTGGTAGGATAGAACTGGTAAAGACTAGAACTCTTCTTAACTGCATCACCGCCCAGTCCAGCCTGGTCATGGAGTTGTCATAGTTTCACGTTGGTAGGAGGGCATGATAGAGCAGAGCCATTGCCATCGTGGCCCTCACTCAGCCTTTTGAGTGCCTGTGCTTCACCTCCAGTCCTTTTTCAGTTGTTGTGGTTCTCCAGGTCTTTCTCTTAATTGTCTGTACCTCTTCAAGGCTTTGATTGCTCAGGTTGAGTCATTTTCAGTTCTGTCCTATTTCTAGGAGGGAAGATCCTTTTAGTATTCCTCCTTGCTTTTTTCTGAGGCTTCTTCTAATTCTAAGAATTGGCAGAGCAGGAAGAATGGGCCCAGGCTCCTGTTTTCTGTCTCCCTTTTCTCTGCCCATTAGAGAACCCCTAAGCTGGAATTGAGGCTCTCTATGATTCATTTGCCTTTGCTGTTTGATTCCCTTTCACTAGAGCAAGTAAGGGCTTTTCGTTAATTTCTTTTTTGTTTTAAGTTAGGCTTTTAGAGACTGCTGAGCTGAAGTTTTGCTGAATTCCCAAAAAACTAAACTGCCTGAGTTCCTGCTCAGCTTTCATTTTCTAATTGGAACAAGGCACAATATTGTAACAGAAAACTGCAATTAATTTTCTAAAATAGTGGCAACTTGCACATTATAATAACTTTGGTTGTAACCAAGTGAAAGCACAATAACAAAATTACTAATGAAGCCAGAAATAGTCATATACCAAATTGCTCCTTCAGTTTGTGTCATATAAGCCCTGTGTTACTCAGGGAAACAGTAAAAAGTCAGGGCTGGGGTAGGAGGCTCAGGGACAAGAGATTTGCTAGGCATTCTCAACTGGAAAGTAAGAGTAAGGATTAGTGTCTTCCAAATGGGAGTTAACATGTTACGCTCCTTTGCCCATGGCACAGACTGTCCTCCCCAACAGATGTAAATTATAGGCAGACAAATGGTTTGGAGCTGGAGCTCAGTAGTACAGTGCTTTTCTAGCCTGTGCAAGACCAGGTTCCATCTCCAGCACCACAAGAAGAAAGAACTGGGGACAATTCTCAGTACATTAGAGGCTCTAGGAACTTGAAGCTCAGTGCTGCTGGCCCACATACCACCCCACTTTCTCTCGTTCTGTAGAAGTATGGACACCATCATTTGACTTGGTTGGGGGAATATCAGCCTATTTATTGAAAATGGTTTCTTTATGCAGTAAAGCTGTATTTAAAGGTTCAGTGTTGCCCTGGTTAGCCATGTGGAAGATGTATTAGAATGTCTGTTTGGTTTTCATGCGTTTGTGATGCTAGAGATTGAACCCAGAGCTCAGAGCCTGCACATACAAAATCAGAAATCTACCTCTGAGCTACACCCACAGCTCTCTTCCCTTCTTGGTTTTATGAGTGAGCTTGCATCTGGTTTACTTCTATGGTTCCTCCTATTAACCATCTTTTAGATATTTCCAAGTAATTGAGAAATTGATGGGTATTCTGTATCCTAAACTTTCTGGGTCATGTTAACCATCATCCTAGTGTTAGTGCCCTGTAAAGCTGAAGGACTAGAACTGAGCCAAGAATGATGCACACCTGAGCCCAGCACTTGAGAACTGGAGGTAGGGTTCACGGTTGCGCTGTGAGGTAGCTCAACAGGTACAGGCACCTGCCACTAAGCCTGACCTGAATTTAATGTCTTAAACACACATAGTGAAAGAAAACTAATTCCCAAAAGGTGCCCTCAGACCTCTACATGCATATTATGTCACATACACAGACACACACATACAGTATAATATCCATATACACAAAATGAAAATAAATCTTACAAGAAAGAAAAGACAAGCCTAGACTATAGAAACTCTGACTCAAAAAGCACAGCGTATCCACAAAAGAAGATTAATTTGAAAGACGTGATATGCAGAGTGCTCATCTTTTTGTAATTTCCAATGTAGCTTAGATCCTGGATCTGGGTGGGTGCCTGAAACCATTAGTCCTGGCCAGCATTTATATGACTTCTCATACATGGGCTGCCCTGAACCAGCCTACTTTTTTTTTTTTTTTTTTTTTTTTACATTTCCGATGATTCCCCTTTTCTTTGGAAACCCCGTGTCCCCTCCCCCTCCCCGCCTCTGTGAGGGAATTCCTCCTCCCACCCACCCGCCCACCCATTCCCATATTCCCACCTTGACATTCCCTTTTACTGGGGCCACTAGCACCCTCAGGCCCAGAGTCCTCTCCTTTCT
>CM052701.1:79319968-79404374 GCA_028551405.1 Uromys caudimaculatus | reverse complement strand
ATAATCCTACACATCTCTGATTTTTTTTTTTTTTTTTTTTCTTTTTCCGAGACTGGGTTTCTCTTTATAGCCCTGGCTGTCCTGGAACTCACTCTGTAGACCAGGCTGGCCTCGAACTCAGAAATCCACCTGCCTCTGTCTCCCAAGTGCTGGGATTAAAAGCGTGCGCCACCACTGCCTGGCTCCTACACATCTCTGTTCATCTGAATTTTAAAACTTTAATTTTCAAAGGTGATCCAAAAGTCTGGCTTGATGAAAAACACTCAGAAGGCCCAAGGGTCTGAACTATTTCTTAATCTTGGGGAAGCAGATTTAGCTTTGAGTGGGGAGTAAATACTGAAGTTGTAGACACTTTATTTTTATATATTGATCCGAAGGGTACCATTTCTTCAAGGGAAGATTGGAACAGAAGCGAGACAGCTTTGTTGTCAAACACGATTTACTCCTTCCCAAGATTCTGCCCTCATTAATTTCCTTAAAGTTGTCTGTCAGTTGACTAAAAACTGTTTCCACTGCAATCATCTTAAAGTTGACTTCTGCGATACAGCACAAAACGTCTATCCTCAAAATGTTCCTCTCTTCAGAACATTGCAGAAAAGTGGGAGGGGCAAGTTAAAAGTCAGAGGTGTCTCTGGTGTGATTTGTCAGAGGAGGGGAGAACAAGATACAAAATTAAAAATATCATTAGAACTGCCACCAGAGCCATTCATTCAGGAGAATTTTTCCATGACAGTCACACAGCTCTGATGACCCCCTCACACATACACACCCTGCGGTGTGTCTCTTGGGAGAATGGAGTCCATACTCCATACGTTCGTGTCTTTTCAAAAGAAAATTGTGCTGTGTGCCTCCTGTAGGTATTAAACTAAAACTCTTGGGACCCAGGGAGCTCTGAATTAAGAGTTTATTAGACTGGGGATGTAGTCCAGCAACAGAGTACTTGCCTAGCATGTGAACAGCCCTAGTGAGTCACCAGTAGTGGAAGGGAAGGTCGGGTGTGTGTCCTCCACCACCTACAGCCAGGCAAGATAGCAATTGGAAAAATGTCCCTAAAACCAAGATCTAAGAATGTTTTGTAACAAAAAATAAGGGAAAGAAAATGAAAATTCACATTGGACCTGCATTTATAAATAAGAGGAGCAGAATTATTCTGTGAGACTGGAGAGTGGCTGTTGCATCTGGATTGGAGAAAGCAGTAGCTAAGGATGTTTGCCTTGGTGTTGAATGTGATAAGAATGGAGTCAAGTTTCAGTATGCATTCAGGAATGTGAGAGAGGGTCTTTCATTATGTCTAATTAATGTGTCTCATCACTTCCCTCTACCTCCCTCCACTTTCTCTGAATTTTGCTTCTATCAAGGTCCAGGTACTAGGCTGTGTTCAGAGGCCTCTTGTGCATCTCAGTTTAATAATTTGCTGCTTTTGGTTTGGTTTGGTTTGGTTTGGTTTATTTGTTTGTTTGTTTGGTGTTGGGGGCTGTGGTTGAGACTGTCTTACTAGGTAGCCTAAGCTGGCCTTGAACTCATGATCCTCCTGTTTTAGCTTCCTAAGTTCTGGGATCACAAGTGTGTCCCAGCATGTCAGGCTAAGCTCTGCTTCTGAATTGGTCTTATCACTTCCACCTCCAAAATCTTTATCGTGTATGACACCCAGGAGGCATGAGTTGTTAATTTCATGAATGTGAGTTTCGTTGCATTCTGTATGTTATGTGCTTCCCAGTTTCTACATGCACATAATCTATTCACTGCCATCAACGTACACAGTAAACCCTAATTGAGCAAAGGCACTAATGAGGAGCTTTCTTTTGAAAACAGGGAGTTTTCTTATTCATTTTCGTGATTCTGCTATTCTTGTGTTAACCAAATAAAAAAAGGAAAATTAACTAACTTGGTATTCTCATCATTGTTTTTAAATAAAAACTTCATTAGTCTTTTTCTTTTCTTGAAACAGTCTTTCTCTGTAGCTCAGTAGATCATGAATTTATGTTTCTGCCTTACCTCCCAGAGTGCTAGGATTGATTACAAGTATATGTCACCATACAAGGTTTCAAATAACTACTTTAAAAAAGATAGACTTGGGGCTGGAGAGATGGCTCAGCGGTTAAGAGCACTGACTGCTCTTTCAGAGGTCCTGAGTTCAATTCCCAGCAACCACATGGTGGCTCACAACCATCTGTAATGGAATCTGATGCCCTCTTCTGGTGTGTCTGAAGACAATGACAGTGTACTCATATAAATAAAATAAATCTTTAAAAAAAAAAAAAAAAAAAGATAGACTTTGAGGCTGGAAAGATGACTCAGTGGTTAAGAATCCATACTTCTGTTGCAGAGGACCAGAGTTCAGATCTCAGCACCATGTTGGGTGAGTCACAACCACCTATGACTCTAGTTCCAAGGGGGTCTGATGCCTTTTTATAGCCTTTTGGAGCACATAGATACACATATACACACACAAATAAGTAAAAAGATTCGTTTTTAAAGGGGGGGGGTACTGAAAATATAGATCAGCAGGTAAGAGCCCTTGCTGCTCTTCAAGAGGACCTGAGTTCAATTCCCAGAATCCATGTCAGGTGGCTCATAGCTACCTGTGATTTCAGCTCCAAGGGATTCTTCAAATTCTCTTCTGGCATCTGCAAATTAATTAATTGTGTGTGTGTGTGTGTGTGTGTGTGTGTGTGTGTGTGTGTGTGACACACACACACACACATCTGAGAATGATTTTTTGAGCCAACAAGATGGTTAATGATTAGGTTTGGCACCAAAACTAATCTGAACCTAAACTGAACCAAAGTTCAGCTCAGTCAATTCCTGGGATCCACATGATGAAAGAAGAGATCTGACTCCTACAAGTTGGCTTCTGACCTGTAACTAGTTTGCCCTGTCATTCAGAGAGCATTCACACACACACAGGCACACACACACGGGGGGGGGGGGGGCAGACAGACAGATTTAAAAGAAATATTTAATCCACACTAGGAGTGTTGGGGTATGGTTAAGTGGAAGAGTTTTGACTAGTATTCATAAGGCCCTGGGTTTTATCTTTAGGACATAAAAGTAAATACACAGGCCTTGGAGATAGCAGATGTTATTCAAGTTTCTTGGAGAGAATTCTGGGGATGTAATATTAGTGGTAGAGCACTCACCCTAGCATCTACAGAATTATACATTAGATCCCCAACACCACAAAAAGAAAGAAAACGAAAGCTAGGTATGGTGATACATGCCTATGATCCAGCATCCCAGAGGTTGAAACAGGAATTGTATGTTTCAGGCCAGATTAGGCTGTACAGCAAGGTCAAACCTGTCTCAAAAAAATAAAATAATGATAGTCGTCCCGTCCCCCCCCCCCCCCCCGCCCTAGGGTATGTGTTTCCTGGCCTTTGATAAAAGCACCTATCTATCCACGGTTCCTTGACATCTTCTTTCCACTAATCTTTCCCATCTTATTAGACAGTTGGTTTTCTCATCATCATCTTTTGAAAACTTAAGGCATCCTGTACTTTCTAACAGGTTTTCCATCCCAGGGCCCTTCTATCCTCCATTTCTCCTTTCTTGAACAAGCTTCCATTGTCTTGAGGTAAGGTTGACCCACCAGCTGCATTAGACCTCCAGCCATCACTGTAAGGTTCCAGTTCCATAGATGATATACATAAAAGCACCACCGAGGGGTTTTTTTCTCCTAGCTTCTTAACTGGCTGGCTCTGAGCAATGCAGTTTGTTGCTGAGCTAATGGTCTGAGTTTTATTGACATGAAGTAGAAAAGAAGGGTTAAAGGCTGTAGCATGCTTTTCCTGTATTGTGTTGTGTTTTGGGACAGACTTTTCTAGAGCCTAGACTTCTCTAGAATGCCTTATGTAGCACAAGCAAGCCTCAAATTTGTAATCTTTGTGCCTCTACTTCTGTGATGCTAGGATTATAATATGCACCACTATGCTCAGATTTCTCTGAATTTTAAAGGTTTTTCCACTGACTTTTCATTCTTTTTTATACTCTCCTAAAGAGAAAAAAAATGCTTTCAGTTTTGAAACATTTTCTTTTGGGAACTTTTTCTTTTGTTCCTACTGAAACTGAAGTTTAAGCAGGTGATAACAGAGGTAGTGATGGACCCCAGAAGTGGAGGAACCGTAATCTTCGTCTACTCTCTTAGAACTGTAACAGTGGCAACATGCAAGACACACGTACCCATATCTCAAACCCAAGACTGCTTGGTTTGAGCAGATTATAGAGGAGGCCCTTAGTTTGATTTTTACCTCTTTGGAGCGGAGCATTGAGGTAGGGTCACACCATGTAGCCTAAGCTGACCTCAAAATTATAGTCCTCTTAACCAGCCTCAAGGGCTGAGGTGGAAGGAGTATTCGAACGCATTGAAGGACAGTTCGGGCAAGTATACACCACTATACCCACCCCAGTTTTTTACTTCATTACTTTTTTTTCTAGTCTCTTTTAAAATTTTTTTATTTTTAAGTGTTTATACAATATATTTTAAGCATATTATTTTCTCTCTCCCCTTTTAGTCTCTTATTAGAATAATCAGAAAAATAATTGTCATCCAAGTGTGGTGGAGCACACCTTTAATCACAGCACTCTGGAGGCAGAGGCAGGTAGATCTCTGAGTTCAAGACCAGCCTAGTCTACAGAGCAAGTTGCAGGACAGCCAGAGCTGACAGAGAGGCCCAATCTGGGGGGAATTAGATATGGCTGAGGTTGAAGAATCATTTGAACACAAAACTTGAAGGACACCTTGGGCAAGCCCCTGTTATCAAACCATCCCAAATTTCATTCATGTGTGTGTGTGTGCATATATATATATCTTTCTGAATTGAACTACCCTGCCTCTGTCATCCCTAGAAGCAAGTAAGGGCAGAGAAAGTTTATCCCTACTGTATAGTTTAAAAACTAGGGAGGCTAGAACAAAAGCAGAAAGAAATGAGAAGAAACAGAGGAAATGAGTCTCAATTCCTGTCCTTTCACAGACCCTTTAAAGATCCCAGATGAATGTTCCCAGCCACAGTGTCAGCGGCTACCATTTATAAGCCTGTACCATGCCACACAATTTTATATTCCCTCAATGCTTGAGTTTCCCTAGCTATTTGAATGCAAGTGTGTTGTTGTTTGTAGGTGGTTGGTTGATCCTGTGTACCCCCATTTCCCTGCCATTTGCAGTACTCAGCATGTAACCCAGGGTTTTGTCATGCTAGGCAAGGGTTCTATTGTTCAGCACATTGTATCTCACCTTTTTTTTTTTTTTTTTTTTTAAAGCTAGAATGTCACTTAGCCCAGGCTAGTTTTTTAAATTTCTGTACTGAAAGATGGCTGGTCATCCTGTCTCTACCTTCTGAGTGCTGGGATTTCAATTGTGTATCACCAGGCCAAGTTTATGTGGTGCTGGAGATCAAATTCAGGGCTTTGTGCATGCTTAGGCGAGCACTCTACCAATTGGGGTGATCCTCAGCCTTGAATGTGGGAGATTTTGGGCTAAGATCAAGACAAGTTGTTATGTAGTCACATCAGGGTTCAAACTTAGGTCCAAGTAAATGTCCCTGTCTTTTCATTTCTCTCCTCCCTGCCTCAGTCTCTGACCAAAGGTTCTTTTGAGATGATTCTCGGGTCAATGTCAGAGACCTTGTAGCTGGATTTCCCTTCAGCCCAAACTCTACATGCAGCCCAGGCACTCTCAGGACAGAGTAGCTCAGGAAGATAACAGAAGTCACTGAAAGGGAAAGTTCTGCCTTTGAAGAAGAGATCCATGTAATGGTGGTTTATCTGAGCCAGAAGGCACTCACAAGTAGAAGATCCCCTGCTCTGCTCCCCACGTCTGAACACACCTTCGGGTTTCCTTAACAATAGCAGTTTTAGCAGTGCTTTTAATTAGATGAATTAAGAATGTTCTGTGATGTTGTCACCCCCTCCCGCCCCCCTATCACCTCCAATTCCCTATTACTGTGAGAGATCTGGGTTTCCATAGTAACAATACTACCAGCTCAGGTTGTCTTTACTGGTTATGTTGGTCAGAAGAAAGTTATGGCCAGGTCTTTCCAGTGTGGTGGGCTATGGGTGAGGCCTTTAAGGTCCTGATGTCAGAGGGATGAAGTAAGGAGTACTGAGAGGCTAAGAATGTTGTGTGTGCTCCTAAAAGAAACCTTGCTCTCTGGAAAGTAAAAGGGCTCCCACTCCTCCTTCCCCAGAGTCTCAAATATGAGTTGAAAGTCAGCCCATTCCAGCCTAAAGTTTCCTCCCTTCCCTGTGGTTGAGCCTTACATTTTATTATTTTTGATAACAAGTTGTTTCTCCTCCCATTCTCTTCTCTGTCTCCTATCCAGAGAGTTTTCAATGTCCTTTACCCCATGCCCGCTGACCAGCGGAGACACGTCAGCATCAACTCTGCCCGTTGGCTGCCTGAGCCAGGACTTGGTTTGGCCTATGGCACCAACAAAGGAGACTTGGTGATCTGCCGACCAGAGTGAGTTGCTCAGGGAAAGGGGGGTAGGGGGTAGGGGGTATGTACACTATCTGAACAGAGGCCTAAACAAACAGTACTTACTTATAAACCTGGCCAGACAGGTAGGTCCTTTTACACCAACAATCCAACATGCCTGGATTACATAACCAGACCCTATCTCGAAAAGAGAGAGGATTTAAAAAAAAAAAAAGAATGGTTTGTTTTATGTTGGTCCCTGCACCACAACTTCCCAGGCTGCTTAAAGAACCTTCTTCTCTTCTCTCAAGATGAAGTTAGCTCTTCATTCCAAATACTGTCAAAAAACCTGTTTTAGTTGCTGGGTGTAGTCTATTACCCATATGATCCCAAGTGCTTTAGAGGATGAGGCAGGAGGATTGTGAGTTCAAGTCCAGTGTGGGTTATATAGTGAGCTCCAATTTCAAAGTAACGGAGAGCTGAGAGTGTGGATTAGTGATGAAGTCTTGGATATGTAAGGTTCAATCTCTGGCACTGCCAAAACAAAACAAAGCAAAGCCCAGACACTTCAGTGGTTGCTTTCTTGAATCTAGACAGTATTGTATTTTCTTTTGTTGTCTCTTATTTGTTTTCCTAGTGATAACAAAGTCCCCCCAAGCAAAAGAGTGGATATCAAAGGTTCTTTTTAAAACCTTTTCTGGAAAAACTCAAAAAGTGATCTCATTTTTTTTATAAATGTGACAGTAACTTAAGAAATGAAATTGAAGCTAGTGTGGTATCCCACCAACCTGGTCTAACCCTGACTTCCAGGACATTCAGGACTGTTGAAAAGAGAAACCCTGTTGTCTTAAAGAACCTAAATAAACAAATAAGTAAAATTGGGAACAGTCTTTGCCCCCCCCCCCCAATCTGGAGTCTTGAAGAAATGTCTCAGCAGTTGAGAGCACTGTTTCTCTTGCAAGAGACTCAAGTTAGGTTCTCAGTGCTTGTGTGATGGTTCACAACCATTTGTAACTCTAGTTACAGGGGATTTGACTCCCTCTTCTGATCTCCATGTGTACCAGGATACACATGCATATACATACATGCAGACAAACATACACATAAAATAACATTTATTCTCTTTTTAACATCATGAAATTAAAACTATTATAAAATATAATGATATTTTGTTATATAATATATAATTATATAATAAAATACACTTTTAAAACATGCACATAAGATAAATAAATCAAGCTAATTGGTCAGGCTACTGATCTCCAACAGACTGTCTCTGTGTCCTGCTCCTTTTTACTAGAAGCTGTAGCTCACATTAGTGGAAGCAGACTGAAAAGCTCAAGGTGAAGTCACAGTGATTATTCTCTGGCTTTGAAGTAAGGAAAAAAAGGGGAGCAGGAGTACGTCTGACCTAATGACACCCTTTTCCTTTCCTCTGACTTTTTGAAGGAGGATGGAGGTCTCTTCAGCCACATACTCAAGATCCTGGAATCAGCCTGGTTTATTATCAGTTTCTAGACCCAGCTAGGTGGAGAGTGTGAAGCTCGGCTTCACTGCAGAGCAGGCTGATTGCTGCGTGGGGCACTGCGGGGTTCCAGCTGACTAAATGCCACTTCTGTCTCCAGGCTGCCCTAATGCTGCTCTTCACTCCGTGCAGTCTTCTAGAGTGTTGTACAGACCCGAGTGCTTGTTGTGACTGGTCGTGCAAGGCCTTTGGCCTTTAGGACTACCCACATTGCCTTTATTTCTATTTATTTTATTTTTTCCAGACAAGATCTTACGTATTCCAATCTAGCCTCAGAATTTATATCACCAAGGAAGATCATGAACTTCTGATCCTCTCTGACTCCACCTTCCAGGTGCTGAGATTATAGCCATGTGACATCACACCCAGTTTATGTTGAACTAGGGCTTTGTACATTAATTTGCTAGGCAACCATTCTTCAACTGATCTGCATCCCCACCTTCCACACTGCCTTTGTGCTTTGGTGAGGCCTTGGTGCGTGTGTAGTGTTTTGTTTGTTGTTTGTTGTTTGTTTGTTTGCTTGCTTGCTTGCTTGCTTTTCCTGTTTTGGGTCAGTTCTTATGGTCTGGTAGGTATCTGCTGATGGACCCTATCAACTCTCAGCTGTGTTGACAGTGGCATTAGGGAGAGAAAACCTGGTTCATTACAACTAGCAGTACCTTGGTTCCATCTTGAGGCTGCTGTTTAAATCTGACCCAGTGACGCTGCTCTTATGGAAGGGAGAGGGCCTTGTTCTGGCTGCTCCTTGCTCCTAAGTTTCTGTGTCGAGGAAGACTCTCTCATTACTTCCTCGTGTCTTTCCATAATAAAGCCTACAGCTCTGAACTACTTTTAGTACAGATGGTGGGCCTAGCACTTTTTGCCCTTTCTCTGTGCTGTCTCTGGTCCAGAATCTGTGTGGGTTCTCAATATTTCTCCCCAAACCACATGAAGCTGGCTATCTTATTTCTTCTCCTTAGGAATTCCTAAGATAAATCTAGTAGATATCCTTTCCAAAATTGGTATAGAATTCTGGACTATAATTTTATTCATACCAACAGTATAGTTATAGGCATTTCTGTTCCTGTTTTTCAGAGACCTGTTTTTTCCACAGTCTGGTTTTATCCTTGGCTCCCAGGACTCACCTTTGTCCCCTAGCAAAGTACTCTAGCCCTCTCCCTTTCAAAGTGCTTCCCCTTCAGAGGCACTCTCTAACCCAGTTTGTCGTCACCCCTCCTCCTAGATGTCATGCCTCAAACCCTAGCCCACGTATTTGGTGTGAGTCACAGACTCCTCAGCCAAACATGAAGGTGGCTTTGGCCTCTATTTTCTCTCTTCTCCCCATATGTTGTCTTTAGCGTCCCAGAGTCTCAGTGAGCCTAAACCATCTTGGGCTTCTAGGAGCTCAAGCCTCTTCCTAAATAAAATGGGCACTAGACTATAGAGCACTCCTATCCCAGGCCAAGTGGAGGTAACTTACCCACCAGTTATGGTTCTGCTATTTATTCTGATTTCTTGGGATCCTGTAGCCTTAAAACAGGAAATTTAGGATCTCATAAATATTTAGCATGGATAAGACTTTGTCTTAAGTTCTGCAAAGTTACCCCAAGATCTCAGTATATAGCCAAGGCTGACCTTTGACACACATTGTAGCCTAGATTTCCTCAAACTCCCTATCACAGGTACTTTCCACTGTGCTGGATTTAAAGCTCAGCTACCTTCATATCTTTTATTTTTACTTCAGGCAAAGTAAGGTTATCTTAGGCCTCCCCACAAATCACTGTTAGAATTAGGCCTCTGAATTTTCCAATTCAGATCTCTTTTCTACAGCTGATATTTAAGCCATTTTTCATTAAAACTCCTTCCTAAACCATGTATGGTGGTGCATGCCCATAATCCCAGCACCCAAGTGGCTGAAGCAAGAGGATTGTCTTGAGTTTGAACATGGGTTGGATAGGAAGACTCTATCTCAAAATATGAAACATAAAACAAGGCTTTTGAGATAACTCAAACAGTGAAGGGCCTGTATCTCAAGTCTGATGACCTTAGTTTAGTCCCCAGGACTCTCATGGTAGGAGGAAAGAATCAACTCCCTTTTTCTTTTTTTTTTTTTTCTTTTTTTTTAAAAGAAAGCAACATATTCTCTCCTGCATAAAAATACACCACAGGAATACACCCATGCTTTTATAATTCCCTAAGACCTCTAGGTCCTATTTAGGTGAACCAGGTGTCTGGTGCATTGGAAAACAGGAGGATAAGCCAATGTTGACATCTGTGATTGATAGGCCTCTTGCCTAGATTAAGAACAAATAGAGAACTAGGATCTCAGAGTGCCAGTCTGTTCCATAGGCAGCTGCTTAAGACTTGCTGCCTGTCCCTGTGTGACGCAGTTCCCTGGCACACCCATTCCCAAGGGCACAGAATCTAGCCCACCAGCTGGACCAAGATTGCAGCCCTCCCCCAAAACAGCTGGTTGTCTGCCTTTGTCCAGGCGCACGCAGCTGCGTAGCATTTTGTGCTTTCAATGCTGCTCTTGATTCTTTTCCATTGTCTCAGCCTCAGTACTCTTGCCAAGCACAAAGACTGGGGACAAGCTTCTTGGGTATCTCTTGGTGATTGTAAAGTCCTACTTGCCAATAGACAAAGACTTTAAAGAATACCCCATCTCCTCCTAGGAAAAAACTTAGGACTAGTGAAAAGACTGTCCCTTGAGGGGCCTGTACCAGGCTATCACATTATGATAGTACATAAGCTCAGTAATCCCTTTTCCCCTTCCTGGTAATGAGCTATACCTCACTACTTCTAAGCTGCTGTGCCTCTGACCAATTGCCAGCCTAGGCACCACCACTGACCCTCACAGTGGGTGTGTAGGACCACTGGCTGGCTTCATGGATATTCCCTGTGAGGGTAAAGGGAGATGTTACTAGACCACTGCTTCTAGAATCAGCTCAGAAGGCAGAATACAGATTGGCAGAAGAGAAGTAACCTGAGTGTGGAGCACTTGGAACCTTGGCCAAGGATGGCAATCCTTATAAAGCCTCAGTTCTGTCAGAGGGAGCTACCAGTGTGAATGGTAATTATAATCAAGCATTATTAACCAAGGAGGGGAAAGGCATATTTTGGAATGAAAAGGAGAACCAGAACTTCCACAGAGACTCTACTTCAGGCTAGCCAGAAGAGCCAGGTGCCAGCTCTTCCCTCACCATAGAGATGGTGCAGATAAATGCCAGTCTTCCTGGAAGCAGTCATGAGACCTCCCTGAGACCGTCAGATGAAGTTGGGAAGTTCGTGTGAACAGAACATTGAGATCACCGAAAAAGCAAGGCTGGCTTTTCCTCTACTCAAGGAACCCAGGAGGGCCCCAGCAGTGAGACTGATTGAGCCACACCCAGAAGCACAGCTTAGAGAGGCTGCAGAAGAGAACTGGGTGCTGTGTAGAAGTCCTTTTGAAACACTGCCCCTTGTAGACCTTCCCAGTCTTTATCCCTTTGTATGTTTGTCTAGCTCTCAAGAAGAACCTAGAACAAACAGTGACTCATTCATCCTTACCAAGTCCCAAGAAAGAAAGAGCTGGCTGAAAATTATTCTTTTAACTAAAAGGCAGAATCAGTGACATTTAGTCACCAGAAAAGGTCTCATCACCTCTGATCCTTTAGTACAGTACCCAGATAGGAAATCAAGTCCAAAACATGCCTGGCCGTTGTCAGGCTCACTGGCCACAAAAACAGCAGTGAGGCAGAGCTCAAACTCAAGACCCTCCCTCCACCCTTACCTTCCCAGATTCTAAGAATACAGGTATGTACCTGTAATTACACACCCAGCTGTGACATCCGTCTTTAGTACGTAGCTCAGTCCCCACCTCTTTTTGTTTTTGTTTTTTAAGTTTTTGTTTTTTCGTTTTCTAGACAGGGTTTCTCTGTGTAGCCCTGGCTGTTCTGGAACTCACTCTATAGACCAGGCTGGCCTCTGCCTCCCAAGTGCTGGTATTAAAGGCGTGTGCCACCACTGCCCGGCTCAATCCCCACCTCTTAAGGGCTGGTACATACAGCCTGATTGGAATATTTTGTGGGAGTCCATGGCTTCTAGTGTCATGTTGATGGTCCCAGACCAGACTGGTTTTTCCTGAGGTAGGAAGAAGGTTCCTGGTCACACAGTACATGGTTTGTTGTAGGTTTGGTGTGAACAGTTTGTTGTCACTAACCCTGAGTAACAGGAATTACAGAGGAGGGATTTGGCAGAGGACTACATGGTGTTACAGCCTGTCAATAAATCTTGACAAATTTGTACATCAGAGGCTTCTTGGCAGCTGGCTTCACATAGGCATAATGCAGCCAGGATTTGCTCACCAAAAAGTGCTATTTTGAGAGGATCTGCAGTTTGCCTCTAGCCATTTGCCTTTTCCTTATGCAAGGCTACCTCTCTCCTTTGCTCTCCAGTAGTCTTTAGACCCCACAGAAATAACTCTTTGTAGAAATGAGACTGTACTCTATAGAGGGTCCAAATAAAAGTCCAGTAAGCATGAGGTATACAAGCATGTAAAGAGAAAGAGAAAGCTAGCATTCCCTCAGGTGACACCTCTACCCAGAATGACAGGCTATGTACAGCTAGATCTGGGATCTCCCCAATTTTGCTGCCTTCTGCACAAGGCAACCCAACCTTCCACTGTAGTCCTCTCTCATCCATTCCTGTGCTGACTCATCAAGATTGGAAAAGAAGCCCCTCATAACTTCTCCCCAAACCCACCTTCTTCTAGCTGACTTCCATCTCTTGTTCCCTAGGAATGTTCTGTTGTCAAAGGAGAGTGACACTGCCCCCAGGTTGCAAACTGACATATCAGAGTATATCATAATCTATTTAGGCTGCCTTAGCAAAACACACAGACCTGGTGGCTTAAATGACAGATACTGATTTCTTTACAGTTCTGGAGGTTGGAATGACAACCATTAGAAGTTTCCTGAGAGGGCCAACTTCCTTGTTTATTGGTGCCTACCATCTCATCATGCCATTACTGTGTCTCTAAGAGTCCTCTCCCTCTTCCTGTTAGACCATAGTCCTATCGGGTTAGGGTCCATCCTGATGGCCTCCCTTAACCATGTCTACCTTCTAAACACTGGTGTTGGAGTTTAGAATATGAAGTTGGAAAAACAGAGCTCTTCAAGAACTTGATTTCCTGACTTGTTTAGGAGAACTGTGAGGTGTTTTAGATATCATTTAGGCTGTCTACAAGATCTAATTAATTAGCGAACTTTAAAAATTTGTTTGTTTGGTTAGATATATCAGTGGGTGAAGGTATAACTCCCACATCCTCAGACCTTCACACGCCTGCCATACCATGTGACACACACACACACTACACTAAATAAATATTTAATAATATTTAATAAATACAAAATGCCAATTTTAGGAGGAGTTGGAGAGATGGTTCAATAGTTAAGAGCACTGACTGTTTTTGTTTTGTTTTGTTTTTAATTTGTTTGTTTGTTTGGTTGGTTTTTTTGACACAAGGTTTCTCAGTATAGTCCTGGCTGTCCTAGAACTCACTCTAAACCATGCTAGCCTTCAACTTAGAGATTCACCTGGCTCTGCCTCCTGAGTGCTGGGATTTGCATGTACCACTACTGCCCAGTTAGGGAAAAAAAAGTTTATGCAGTATATTCTGGTCATACCTTTCCTCTCCACCAATTCTTCCCAGACCCTCCCCATTCACCCAGCTCCATGCCCTCTGTTTCTCTCTTTAAAAAAAAAAGAAAGAAAGCAGAAAGCACAAACAAACACAAAAAAACATATAAATGGAAACTGGAATATACAAGCAAAAGACCAGTAAGACAAACTAGTGCCCAAACAAAGCCATATGAGACAAAAGTCTACAAAAATATCACTGAGCTTATTTTGTGTTGGCCAACTGCTCCTAGGCATGGGACCTTACCTTGAAGTGAGATTCATATACCCAGTAAGACTTCATTGAAGAAAATTAACTATTTCTTTGCAAGCAGGTATCATTGTAGGTGGCTTCTTGGCTAGAAGTGGTAACCATGTCTACTTTCCCCCTCTTAGCACTAGGACCCCATCTGGCTTAAATCTGTCCAGGTCCTGTGCATGTTACCACAGTCTCTGTGAGTTTATATGTGTATCAGTCCTGTTATAACTGGGGAATAATGTTTCCTTAGAGTCCTCCACCTCCTCTAGCTCTTAGAATCTCTCCTCCACCTCCTCTGCATACCTCTCTGAACCCTGTGGGGTTTGATGAAGACATCCCATTTAGGAGTGAGTGTGCCAAAGTCTCTTATTCTCTGCACATTGTCTAGTTGCGGCTTCCTATGGTGGTTATCATCTACTGCGTCATCTACAACTGCTCTGATGACAGAGTGAAGCATTGGTCTGCGGGTACAGGACAGTGTCATTAAGAGTCATTTTAGTGTTGTCTTTTTTTTTTTTTTTTTTTTTTAAGATTTAGTTTATTTATATGAGTACACTGTAACTGTCTTCAGGCACACCAGAAGAGGGCATTGGATCTCATTACAGATGGTTGTGAGCCACCATGTGGTTACTGGGAATTGAACTCAGGACCTTTGGAAGAACAGTCAGTGCTCTTAACCTCTGAGCCATCTCTCCAGCCTGTTGTGTTCTTTTAACAGACAATAGTGTTGGTTTTCCTCTAGCCCAACTGACTATCAATCTCAGGTTTTTGGCCACCTAGCAGGATCAGGCATGGGTTCCATTTCATGGGGTGAACTTAAATAACTTAAAGTCAGTTATTGACTGGTTGGCTACTTCCACAACATTTATGCCTTGATTGCACCAGCATGTCTCTCTGGGTTCACTTGCTGTTCTTTCAGAGAACCCAGGTTCAATTCCTAGCACTCCTCTGCAGCTGATAATAAGTAACTTCAGTTCTGGGGGATCCAACACCCTTGTTTGGCTTCTACAGGCCCCAAGCATGCTTGCCGTGCACATATGTATGTTGAAACACTCACACATACATGTAGAATAAAACGAAATCTTTAAAAACCAACCCCTTTCCCACTTCTGGTTCCTATACTTCACAGCCATCTCTAGCACCCTGTCTCAACCACAGTGCCTGTTACAAGGCAGTACTTCATCAGAGAAGGATCTTTAATTTTCTCTTTATTTATTTTGTGATATAGAGTTTCATATAGCCTAGACTAGCCTGGAGTTCTCGATCCCTCTACCTTTATCTCCCAAGTTGCTAGCGGTATAGTTACTTACCATGCTGCCTGGCTAGGGAGGGATCTTCCAAAGCAAGATAGTCTGTCTGTAGTGGTTAAGATTTAACTGGGGCCTCATGCATGCTAAATAGGCACTTTGTTAGTACTGAATCCCTGGAAGCAGTTGTATTTAGGGATCCACATTGTCATCTAGGACTGTAGCTTTTGGTGACAAGCCAGTGTAGAAAACCAAGTGATCACTGCTTCCCTCTGGCATGGGGAGAAGCTGCCTGATAAGACTCGGCAGCACAGGGAATGCAGCAGGTAGAACACTGCACACAGTCCCCCAGCTACAGCTTCCCCTGCTGACCCTGGCCAGGGAGGCTCTCCGTCCACAAAAGAAAGCAGCACAGCCGTTCATCTCCAGGTAGATAAGATTGTTGAGGTGCCTCCATTCTTTCTCATGGCTCCTTGTCAGTCGGGAAGGACTCAGGGGCACAAGTGTCTGGAGGACTGAGTGAGCCCTTCTGACAGCTGTCCATGGCACATGTTTATCCAGTAAGTCACCCTCTAGCCTCTTGTTCACTGTCTGTACCATTGTGTTTCTGAAAGATACTTGGAACCTGCTGCATATCTGATATTGGTGTTTTTAATTGCCTCTTGGCTCCAAGGAGAAGCCTACTGAAGGCATTTGGGATATTCAAGGTATATGAGACGCTCCAATATTGAGCACCCTACTGAGGGAGCTTTCTGGATCTTCTCCTTTCTGAATGGACCACCCCACCACAGCCCCCAAGCCCAGTACTTGTCAAGAATTCCTAACCACCTCTCTGATACCTTTCACCTTTTATTTCTCACCTTTCCCAATGGATCATCAGGGCCTTAAACTCTGGCATCGAGTACTACTGGGACCAGCTAAATGAAACGGTCTTCACTGTCCACTCAAATAGCAGAAGCAGCGAGCGGCCTGGGTAAGCTAAAGTTGGAAAGTCCTATGTTTGAGGGTCTCTGGGTCTTTGCTCAACCATAGCAGCCTTTCATTGATTACATGTCTTAGGCTTTTACATACAGTCAAAAGAAGACAGAGGCTAAAGAGATTGCTTGGTGGTTAGGAGTACTTACTGCTTTTACAAAGGACCTGAATTTGGTTCCCAGCCCTACATCAGGCAGCTCACAACCACCTGCAACTCCAGGTCCAGGCATATCTGATGCCTCTGGTCTCTGTGGGCACTCAAATCTGCATTCACATCCTCACACCCATGCACAGATACATACATCATGTGATTGCAAAAGACAAAACCCTTACTCTTGGAGTCTTATTGTAGAACACATGCCTTCTCTAATTCTGGCCATGGTGTCTGGGCACACTTGGAGTGAAAATAAAGGGCCCTGGAGAAAAATGCTGCCCCGTGAAATCTGCTCATTTACCCAAGGAGAGTTGAGGAGTGGGGTATCGCATTCAGATGACTAGGGCCACTGAAAATAGAAATCTGACACTAAGCATCTTTTTTCACTTAATCCACTAATGAAACCTGGGACATTGTAAAAAACAAAATACTGGTTTAGTGGGAGACCTAAGGCAGGTCCTGCTTTCTGTAGGGATTGCAGAGTACAACTCGAACAATAATCCCGGAAGAAACTAAAAGTGAGGATGTGGTGAGTCTCAGAAGTCTGGGACTCAGCTTTCCTGCCTGTCCTAGGCTCAGAAGTCTATGTCTGAGAAATATCCAAAGAAAGACGAGCACTAGCCTGGCGCCTGGGCTTTATTTGTGGGTAACTGTGCTCCCAGCCTCCAAGACTCTTTTTTCATAGCTGCCATGAAGAGGTACTTGTAGTATCATGGCTCTCCCTTCTTGGGCTGCGGGCCAGGAATTGGTATGAAATCCAAGACTTCTGTAAAGGACTAAACCCAAGCCCTTCCTGACTTTTGTCTGTCTTTTTCACTTTAGAACCAGCAGAGCCACATGGCGGACAGACAGAGACATGGGCTTGATGAATGCAATTGGGCTGCAACCTCGGAATCCAACCACCTCTGTGACATCTCAGGGCACCCAGACTCTGGCCCTCCAGTTGCAGAATGCTGAAACACAGACTGAGAGGGAGGAAGAGGAACCAGGGGCAGCACCCTCAGGTCCCGGTGAAGGTAGGAGGCCAGGAACATCTGACTGAAAATCATCTGCCTCTCAGGGAGAATTCGACCTGTGCTCATGGAGGACCAAGGCTGTTTACCAATGAGCATGCGTGGAAAGTGAGGTTCCATAGGGAGTGCTCCTTCCAGAGCCAAGGCAGGGTCCCTCGCTTAGCTCCCCCAGCTAGCATGGCATATTGGTACTTCTGCAAGTGAGATTCTTGGTGCTCCTCTGGTAGCAGGGTTTTGATGTTGTTGTGGATACAGCTGGGCATACCAGCAGTCCTTCCTCTCACCTACTTCAGGTATGACACTGCGGGCATCAGCCTCAGCTTTCTGCTGGCCTCACACATTTAAGAACCAATTAGCACTTCCCAGTGGTAGGGCTCAAGACACTTTGTAACCCATCAGCAGCTGTGTTAAGCAGGCTGTTCTCACTCTCCTTAACTCCTACCTCTAGCCCCCTTGCTGCTCCTACTTCCAAACAAGGTAGCATCTAAACAGACTTTCTAGGTCTGGTCCAGCCACGTGCTTGAAAGACCATGGAAGGAGAAGCCCTGATGTGCGTCAGGCCAAGAGTAACAAATCTGCTGATGCTGCCTCCAGGGAATGGCAGCTCTCCCTGGGGCACTTCCCTTCTCCCTGCCAGGAACTGCAATGTTCAGGTTAAATCCCTTTTCTCACTTGCAGCCTAGTCCATCTCTCACATAGGAAGCCCAGGGCTCTTTATGTAGTAGAAACCCCTTGCTGGGGACATGAGCAGCTGGCAGTATTAGCTGAGCCAGCCAGCTGCAGCTTTGAGCCTAGGTCAGGAGGAGGAGGAGACAGATGAAGCCATCTCCAGGCCCATTTTCTCAGGGATTTATGGACTCCGAGCCACCCTGGAACCTGAAGCTCATTCCCAGAAGCTCAGGTCCTAAGTGCTCAGGGGACCACTGCTTCTCCAGCAGAGCCAGAAAGTGCTCAGCTGGGGCAGCAGTCTCCAAGAGGCAAGTAGCATGGAGGTTTACCCACAAGGAAGAGAGTCTAAGAGTGGGCCTCCATTCTTCTCCTCAGAGCTTGGAGTTGAATAATGCTAAAAAGCTAACAGCTAAGCAGCTGACACCTTCAGTGTGGTGGGGATCTTGAGAGAGACAAGGAGGGGCCAGGACTTATCTAAGGGGTCAGGGAAGCTTTCCAGAGAAAGAGGACCTACCTGAGTCCTTGAGCTGAGGAGTAATTAGACAGAATGTGCTGGCAGGAGCACTTCAGCATGTGCAGGAGCCCTGAGTTGGAAACTATAACATGTGGACAGAGGCCCACTGGCAGCTGTTTTGTTTGAGGAAAGCCTGGCACACATTGAGAACTGAGGCTAGCTGTACGCGCAGAGTTGCTTATAGGATTCCCAGGTGGAGGGAGGCTTTTGTCCGAAAGGTGAAGTACAGCGGCGGCTCTGTGAGCAGGGTTTGCTGCTGAAGAGATGTGTGCCCTAGTGTCTGACCTCCCAAAAAAATCCTCTGTCTTTGTCTTGCTCCTTTGGGGCTACAGTTTATTTCTTCTTCTTTGGGCGTTGGGGACTAGAGTGAGTGGAAGGGTAGAAGCGGTCTTTTTCAGGTTTTAGGGGCTAGGACCTCATTTCTTGCCCCTCCCCATGTCCGGCTTCCTTAAGCAGAGCTGGAAGTTGCTGCTCCAGAAGCCCAGCAGGCAGCAGCATCAGGAGTCCTGACAGAACCCGAAGCTTCTGTCCTCAGCCCTGCAAACTTCTCTCAGAGCTCTGGACCCCCAGACAGCTCTTCCACGAATAGTAGCCCATTTCAACAACTAGACAAAAAGGGAAGGGTAAGCTGCAAGAGGAAATGAGGAATTGGTGGCTAAGTGACATTTCTGGAGCCTTGTGCCCAGGTGCTTGGCCCACAGCTCTGATTGCAGATAACAGTTGTCAGTGTTCTCCTTGCCTACACTTTCTCATCCACAGTAGCTCCTCACTCTTTGAGTAGACTATAAAGTAGTGGCCAGGTCTCCAGGAGCATGCATAGGAGAAGCCTAGTTGAAGTTAGCCCTTCTGGGCTTGGCTATATACCACCCCACCCCACACACCCACACATACCAAGGCCTGGATTTGTTAGTCTGAGAACCAGATCTGATTGTAGTAATTATTGCCCTGTAGCCAGCTGTTCCTTACATTATATAAACCCAGCAGAACCTGTCTGCTTCTCATTTTCATTTTCTAAACATCTGAGGGTCTGGGAGTGTAGCTCAGTGGTCGAGCACATGTGTGAAGTCCTGTTCGTCGATTGCACTCCTGTCTCTCCAAACAACCTACAAGGGCATTTGCTCTTATGCCTGCCAGGCTTTCGTCAGGAAGTCGGAGCTGCTCTGGGACTTGACTGTTGTTACCCTGCCACAAGCTGCCCTACTCTCTATCCAGGAGGCAGCTCAGAAAGTGAGGAAAACTCAGTTGCTCCCAGCACTGGTACAGTACATGTCTAGTGTGCAATTGGCATTCAAGTAGTATGTAGAACAAATGAATGGAACCATGGGAAGCCCTGTCGCCCTGCTTCTTGAAGAACTCCATGGCTCTGCCTCTCAATCTTGGGCCCTTTTCTGTTGTGATGAAGACAGAAGTTAGAACAGCACTCAGAGTTCAGGCCCCAGGCCAGGGAAAAACAAGTGCCATAGCACACACATGCGCGCGCGCGCGCGCACACACACAAACACACACACACACACACACACACACACACACACACACACACACACACGGAGTGATGGGAGTACATGGTCTTAGTTCCCAGTTCCTTTCTCCTCCTTGGCTGTATACCACCCCCAGAATTAAATGCAGCTGAAGGGCATTATGGGAAGTTGCTGATCCCACCTGTCTTCTGCATTCAGAACTTGCCAAGGAAACAATCTGCCAACAGCACTAAACCAGTCTCCTGTTTTTGAAACTCTAAAAGAAATACTTAAGCTCCCAGGGAAGAGGCAGCAGAGTTACCCACTATGCTCACCATTGCTCAGATCCATATCTGTTGGGCTTCAGTCTTTCTTTCCTCTTGAGAATATACCAGCCGCCTCCTTGCCTCAGCTTAGCATTCTAGGAGAGAAAGGCAGCATAGGATTCCGGGCTGAGGCTGTTCACACTCAGCCTCAGAAGCTGTTGTATGCACATCTCTCGATGTCCCATCCACTGTTTTTCAGCATGCACTTTGTCTCACATTGTATGAAGCACCGTGAACTGACAGGTTTTAGGAAAGGAATCACATAATGAAACTGTCTCATCCCTCAAAGGGCAAGGGAAGCAGACATAGAAAGATTTCTCCTGAAGCAGAGTAAGAACCAGTTTTCAAAGTTGCCTTGAGCCTGGGGCTGCTGTATGCAGCATAGGAGCTACTTTTTAGTCATCCATACATGTATTTGGCAGTTACCCTAGACCATGTGTTAACACTGTCCAGAGATAAATAAGATCTCCAGGGAGGTCCAGCAGCAAGAGATGTAGTCACTATTAACTGAGTCAGAGAAAAGGTCTGTAGCATTATTGGAGCTCCAACTGTTACAGCCTCTACTCTTGAGTGAAAGATGTGGCATTTATACCGACCCCTGAACCTGAGCGTGTATAGTATCTCAATATGCATAGTCAGGGAGCAGAGCTGGGTCAGCTTTAGAATAGACTGTTGTGTGCATTGATTGAATAGGTCAGGAAAATGACAAGGGTCTAGTCAGAAAGTCCTCAGCTATCAAAGGGACTTTTGAGAGCTTTGGAGTTGCTAAGATTTGGGCAAGTTGTGGAGGTACACACCTTTAATCCCAATACTCAGGAGTAAAGGCAGGCAGATCTCTGAATTCAAGGTCAGCCTGGTCTACACAGCAAGTCTCAGAACAGCCAGAGCTACACAGAGAAACCTTGTCTTACTCAGGGGGGGACAAAAAGAATAAGACCCATAGTGACAACAACCTGAAAATAGGATGGGAAGAGAAAAGAGAATCAGTTAGGAAATAGCCAAATGGGGAGTGGGGAGTCATGGACAAGCAGCAGAGAAGAGCAGAGTCTTATACTTGAGTGCTGGTCACAAGGCACTCTGGGACTGGGCTTTGGTAGCTTTTCTCCACTGGGAAGTTCTGGGAGTTGAACAGACACAGTTGACATGATGAGTTCAATGCCCATAGGCCTCAGGCCAGCCCACTACAGATCCCAAAGGAAGAGAAGTCCCCAGAGAGCTCTTAGGAAGCCGGGGAGATTGCCTGAACCGGAGGAAGGACCCCAAGGGCAGCTCCTAGAGAGAGGCTTCACTGGCACTGAAGTCAAGCTTGGCCTCCGCCTTGCCCTGCCCTACTGTTTGAAAGCTTGGCCTTGGGACTCAGAGCCCTTCAGGTTTCCTATCTTCTGAATCAAAGCTGAAGCTTAGCTATTCAGGGCAGATAGAGGAGGGCAGCTGTCATGGAGGTTAAAGAACAGTTTCCTGGGGACCTCAGGAAAAGCCAGCTGAATAGAAGCCAAAGCCTGGGTAGAGTCCTCACTGCTTAGTGCTGAAGAAAATGGATCAAGACCCAGAGGAAGAATGTGAGCAAGTACCTGCCAGGTCCCATGCAAGAGAGATGGGGCCTTAGAGCTAAGTCATGAAGTAATTAATGAAGGTAACTGGAAGTCTAACACAAATAAGCAAGCAGAGAAAAGACTCAGGGTAAGGGACAAAGAATGCCTTGTAAAAACAGCTAGTAACAGGTAACCTTGAGTTACCTATATCATCCATGAGTACTCCAAAAACCAAAGAATTCCAAACTGAGCGGGATAGTCAAAAGAAACAAATCAGCACTCTGGTGGAGCTGGACCTGGCCTAGCAGCTGGGAGTCTGACTGTAGCTGCTGAGCTTGGTGAGGAATAGAGAAGACTTGAGGTAGAAGTGCTGCTGCCCTGGGTGCCAGTTATCTGGGCTAGCATTTCCTCTCCAACACCATGCAAGTTTCAAGCCAATCTCATAACCTCTATGTCTTTTTCGATAAGGTATTAGTAAAATAATTATATAACTTTGTCAAAGTTAAATTATAGAATAGAAATCTATATATCTTACCTGGCCTACCCACTTCAATTAGGTTCACCCATCATAGAAGAACTAACAAATTTTCCTGATCATACACTAATAATTGTATTTCTTATTAGCTCCTTAGTATTTTATATCATTTCACTTATATTAACAACAAAACTAACTCATACAAGCACAATAGATGCCCAAGAAGTCGAAACTATCTGAACCATCCTACCAGCTGTAATTCTTATTTTAATTGCTCTACCATCTTTACGAATTCTATGTATAATAGACGAAATTAACAATCCTGTACTAACAGTAAAAACTATAGGTCATCAATGATATTGAAGCTATGAATATACTGACTATGAAGACCTATGCTTTGATTCATACATAATTCCAACAAATGACCTAAAACCAGGAGAACTCCGCCTCCTAGAAGGGTCTTGGCCAAGTCCAACCAGCCACTGAATGGGCTGTGAATGTAAAGGGAGAAAAGAGACGACAGAACTTCTAGGGAGCGTTTAAATGTAGCCCCTCCTCAGGCTCTTAGAAAATAACAACAGAGCGAAGCTGAGCAAAGGAAGATAATGTTGAAGTAGAGCTTGGCAGACTGCCTTTGAACCACACCCTGCAGGGCATGTGTTTCTTCCCAAAGACTAGGTGATAAGTCCCATTCCAAGACCAGGTCTGAAAGTCATCCCAGATAGGGACAGACAAAGCAAGCTGGCCAGGCTTCTCCTCTGCCTCTTTTTAAAGCAACCTGCATTCTGAAATGGGCTAAAAGGGTTCATTAAAGCCAAGCACTTGCTTTGGTCCAAGCTCTGCTCTGGCACAGATGCATAGCTTGGCCTTTTCCTTCCCAGTAAAGCAGAGGCATGAATAGTAATCCTTGGGACTCGCTCTTGTCCTGCTCTTAGGACTTCAGTTTTCACAGTGAGGAGGTTGGCCTTAACCTGTTGTTTGCTTGTTTGGTTGGTTGTTTTGCCTAGAATCCCCCAGGATCTGCTAGCTCTTGCTGCCTGGCTTAGAGGCTCAGACCAGCAACTAACTCTTCTTTCTTCTGCTTTGTACCTTCCAGGTGAGGGCTCAGAATATGGTGGCAGTGGGGACGATGCCCTCAGCCGGATCCAGAGGCTAATGGCCGAGGGTGGCATGACAGCTGTGGTACAGCGGGAGCAGAGCACAACCATGGCCTCCATGGGTGGCTTCGGCAACAACATCATTGTTAGCCACCGCATTCACCGCAGCTCCCAGACAGGCACAGAGTCAGGAGCTGCTCGTACCTCCTCACCCCAGCCCTCCACCTCTCGAGGACTGCTCTCAGATCCTGGGCAACTGGCAGAGCGAGGGCTAAGCCCCCGGACAGCCTCCTGGGACCAGCCTAGTACCTCTGGGAGGGAAGTACCCCAGCCAGCCCTGTCCTCTTCCTCCCCTGTCCCCATTCCAGTCCCCCTTGCCAGCAATGAGGGACCAACCATGCACTGCAATGTGACCAATAACAGTCACCTTCCTGAGGGTGATGGTAGCAACAGGGGGGAAGCTGCAGGCCCTAGTGGGGAGCCACGGAACCGATAGAGACAAAACCAGGCACTGGTACCTCCCTCAAGCTGCTGAGCAGAAGCAGGACCTCACAGCTGACTGGGAACTGTACACACAGAAGAGCTGATGCCTGCATCCAGGAACAGGAAGAATGAGAGGGTGGGGCATGGAGCCAGTGGGTAAGGGGCAGTCCAAGGGGCAGGGCTGGCCTGGGGTACTAGGGCCCAGAAGAGCCACACTGCTGAGCCTGGTGTGAATAAAGAAGCAAGTGGGTGTCTCTGTTACCAACCCCCGTTTCTCCTAGGATCACTGGCCTAGGGGACTCAAACAGCCTTGGGCAGGAGCCCTAGAACAGTGAAGTCTTCCAGATCTAGACCACACCATCCTGGACAGAATGGTGGGACAGGACAGTTCTTCCCTGCCCACTACTGGAGGGAGGAGCCACCAGGAGCAGAAGAGCAACCCCTACCCCCAATTGCTTCCATCTCTAAACCTTCCAGAGTTCCAGCCTCTCTCATCCTCTTAGCCCACAGACCGGAAAAGTCAGGCCCAGCTTCCATGTCAGTGACTTACACTCACAAGTGCGGACACCTGTGGAGTGGAGGAACTAGCCTGCTTGCCTGACGCAGGATGGAGTCAATACACCATGGTGGACAGGTCCTCAGGGGTGGGGGATGTAGGCTGGCCCACCCCCAGCATGTCCACCAAGCTCCCCCCTCCACAAGGCCCTCCATGCAGCACCTATGGGTGTCAGTATTACCTAAGCATAGGCCAAAGCCAGCCCAAGGTTGGAGGGAGGAGATTCCAGGTCAGAATGTGAGGTCTTGGTCTGTGATTTGAGGTGTTGCATGTGAAATCCTGAACTGTATGTGTAGTTTTTAGTGGAGAAATCAAGGCTCTGATCATTTTGTTTTTAGTATGAAAATGTGATTTCCTTTCTGTTTGTCACTCATCATAGAAACATTGTGGTGGGAGGAGAGGGGATAGTCTACTGCGAATGAGGGAGACACCAAAGATCTACATCATTAAAATGATGACATGCCCCTCACCAGGCTCCGGCTTATTTCTGTGGAGAGGGAAGGAGGGGAAAGGGTTTGGGGACTGGGGTGTGGAGGGCATTAAACTGGGTTTCCCTAGGCATCTCAGTGGACCTAGTTAGTAATGGTGTCATCCTCTTTGCCCCATTAACCCAAGTCAGCTGGTTGAGGGCTGCTTCCTAGACTCTGATGCACATTGGAGCAGGTAGGCATGATGGGGTCATCCTGATTGCTTCCTACCAGGACTATAGGCCTGGAATGACAGTTGGGTCACCAAAAGCTTAACTCTCCATCCAGTTCTAGAGACCACTGTGGCAAATTGTGAGCAGCTGAGAGGAGACCATGGGCTTGTCTGCAAGTACCACTGAAGGAGCCATTGTCCTGAGCTGTCCATGTGTTTTGCTTCTTCACATGTCAAGCTAGTTTAGAAAATGAGAGAGGCCTTAAAGAGGTGTAATAGAGAGCTGGAGAGATGGCCCAGCAGAGAAGAGCACTGGCTGCTCTTCCAGAGGACCCAGGTTCAATTTCCAGCACCTGCATAGCAGCTAACAGCCATCTAACTCCTGTTCCAAGGGATCCAACATCTTCATACAGATACACAGTCAAAACACCAATGTACATAAAATAAAAATATTTCTTTATAATAGGGAACCCGAGTAACTGCCAGCAACTGGACTACCACAGGTAGGTTACTGGCAGTTATCTGGGTGAAGGTGGGGATGGTGAGAATTACAGCTTCTGTCACAACAGATGAAAACAAATGTAGGCAAGCAAGTAACGCAAACTGAGGTGATGTGAACTGTATCTGCAGTTCACTGTAGAGCGCTGCCAGTGAATTGCATCAGTAAACATCTACTAGCTGTGTGACTTTGGACAAGCCACTTGCCTTCTCTGTGCCTTGCTTTTCCTTTCAGTCGCATTACCCTTGCAGGAGTGCACTGCAGGATGGCTTCAGTTTACTTTCAATCCCATACAATCAAACTACTGCAACTCCAGAGCACAGGCATCTTGAGACCGGCTTTCCTTTAAGGAAGAGAATTTGAATTAAATATTTGAAGGGTGAAGGACACCCACTGCCAAGCCTATTCTACTACAAACAGATGTATGCCTTGATTTGACAGGAGAGACTCTGAATTTCTTGAGTGTAAACAGTGTGCTAAGTGTGCTCGATCTATCTCTCCAAAACCCCTCAAGTGATGGCTTCAGTTATCAGTTATAACCACATGACTAACAGCCAAGGTACACACACCTGGCTCTGTCATCATCACAGAAGTCAAGGCACAGGGAAAATTGAACATGCTCTCTAGTTGATTGCAAACAGGACATAAAGAGGACTTGTGGCCGGGCAGTGGTGGTGCATGCCTTTAATACCAGCACTTGGGAGGCAGAGGCAAGTGGATTTCTGAGTTTGAGGCCAGCCTGGTCTACAGAATGAGTTCCAGGACAGCCAGGGCTACACAGAGAAACCCTGTCGGGGGTGGGGGGGGAGGGTTTGTGATAAAGTGGTCCAAAAGTGAGCATGCCTTATCCACCTCTACTGATTGGCTGAGGAGGGACCAGTCACACCTTGTCTCCTCACCAGTTCCTTAGGAAGTCCACATCCAGGGAGAGCCTCCTCAGTGCAAGTTCTGCCTTTGCAGAACCTCTTACACATTATAACCATGTGTCAGTAGGATAGAGACTGGTAGTCCCTTAAGAAAGTGTTCCAAGACCCAGATAGAACAAAGAAAGCAGAGACTAAATTGGGTCCCCTAGTTACAGTTCAGCTTTCCAGACTCATCCGTGAGTCTGAAATGTGGGTGGTTGAGTGAGGTAAAGGCCCAAACTAAACGGACTTTGTTAGCTTTGCCTGTGGTTGGAGACATTTCTGTTTCCTGGAACCTCCCGTGCTTAAGGAGCCTGGCTTCCTTGTTCTTCATGTGACTGCTTAACATTCTGCCCTCTCCCATACACACACTTTCACTCCTGAGAGCACCCTGCTCCTGGCCCCCAGGGAGGGGGACACGGTAAAGCGGAAGAAGTCAAAGTCATGTGAATCAACTTTGACCAATGTTGATCTCCCTCTCCTCTTCAGCATGGAGAAGCCTGAACCAGGAGCCTTCTCTCACCGACTCTAGCTCATGTCTCCACCCATCACCCATTCTCTGTTGAAAGGTTCCTAACTCTTTTGGTGTTACAAAGCTATCCCCACCACCACCACTCCCCCCAGGATCCCCTACCGTTCCTTGCAGGAGGGCAGAGAGCTGGGACTCAGGTGGTTTTTCCAATAATTGGCTGTTGACACTCAAGAAGCTTTGTGGGTGACCGGTACTCAGGGCCCCGGGCACAAAGGGGTGCATTCAACCCTGGCTGGCCCGGGGGAACAAGCGCGGGTGCCTGATCCCAGCAACTGGCCTCCCGACCAAGGACATGTGGTGCTGTCCGAGGTGCTGAATCTGCCTCTCCTGTGGACCTTAACCTAGTACTGTTGCGGGAGGTCTGGGAGACTGGGCTCTCCTTCGGGGCCTGTTCTGTCCCAGGTGACCTTGGGCACTTGGCTTCCCCTCATAAGCAGCGATGAACACATTCTCGGTGTCGCGGCTGGATAGGAGGCTCGTGCCATCTTCAGTCTCACAGCTAGTGCGTGTCCCTTCCCGGGCGTGGAGAGTGACAAGATCTTTTGCTAGGGTAGATGCTCGCCTGTCCAATCTCACCTGCTCTTCCCCAGGCCCCGACGGCTCCAGTCTTCTGGCTGCTCGGCGGCCAACAGGCAGCGCTCTGCCCCGACAGAAGCACGTTGCTAGAATCTGCCCCGTCGCACACCAGGGTCCTGTTGGGGCCAAACCCTCAAGACCACGATTAAACCGCAGGCGGGACAATGAAGGGGCTACAAGCCATGGAGAGGCTCGAAAACACTTTGGGGTCCAGAGTGCGTGGTTAGGGCGGAGGCGGGGCTCATAGCCAAGCTTGGCCGCCAGGTTCTTCCCCAGCCCGCGAGGGGGCGCCTAGTCCCCATGACAACGCGGACAGCCCCCACCCCACCCCCCGGAGGGCAGCGCCGGAGGCTAAACCTCCCTGGCGACTGTGGGCGGTGCCCTCGGTGCTGGAGTCCCGAGTCGCGGGCCATCTCTCGGGAAGGGTGTGAGCATCAAGGGTGCCCGACACTCCAGGTGGTGACCCCCGCGCGTCGCCGCTGGGTGACCGGCCCCGGGCGGGCGGTGCGTCCCCACCACGATTGGCTGCTTCCCTGTGACATCACGCGGCTCGGGGAAAAGTGCGAGCGTGAGCGCGAGTCGGAGCCACAGCGCCGGGAGCTGCAGGCGAAGCAGGGGCCGCCCCTTGGCACCCTGTCCCCGCCCCCGGCCCCCGGCCCAGTCGCCCACCCCACCGACTCACGGGGCCTCTGGCTTGTTCCGCCGTCTGTCCGGCGCCAGCGGTGCAAGACAGAAGCAACGGGTGAGTAACTCCGCGGAAGCGCGGGGGCGGGGGGGCCTCCTATGCAAGATGAGGATGTAGGGTTCCGGGACCCTCTGAAGGTCTCCAGAGGTGGGTCCGGCTGGAACGGGGTCCCAGACCCCTTTAAAAGGCAAATGCTGTGCGGAAGGGGCGGAGAGCCCAGGGATGGGGCACCCCTCTGGAAGAAGGGACTCAGGTCTCTAAAAGGGTTCACCAGGTGAGCCTCTAGGAATTAGTGATCACTGAGAAGGCTAGGGTAGGAATAGTCCCAGCCCAGAGCCCAACCCCGAAGCAGAGCAGCCGTCGGGTCAGGACCCACACTCCCTCACTCCCTCCAGTTGGCTGCTCTTCAAGGCGCCGGAAGATGAAGCCCCAAAGCGCCCGTTTCCCGCCGTCTCCCTGCCCTCCGTTCCCACCTTGGCCCACCCGGAGCCTCCAGCACGCTCTAGCCCGTGGAGTCCTCTGTCCACGACCTTGAGCCCCGACGGAAAACACCCCTGTTCTCTCCTGTTTCCCTTCCCCCTCTCCAGGAGTACCCTCTCTTTTACTCATCCGGGGAGATACAGCTCCCTTCCCTCCACCCTCCCAGCTCTTAGAGGAAGTGTTAGGCACAATGATTTGGCCCAATATCCAGCACCCCTCTTTCGTCCCCTTAAGTACAGAGGCTTCTCTCCACCTCAGGAACAGTTCTGGGGGCCATAGCTTTCCTAAAGTGGTCACTTAATAATCGAAAATCTACCCCACGGGCGCCCAAAGCACCCTTTGCCGTCTTGTCCCCAGCAGGGGTAGGGGCTCCAGGACCCGCGGAAGCACATTGCCCACGCCCAGCGACTACAGGAACTGCGTGCCTGGGGGTTGATGGGAGGGCGGGGCATCGGAGAACCTTGGCCCTTTCGGCCCGGACCCAGACGTGGAGGAGCCGGGAGATGGGCCCAAGGGTAAGCCCCGAAATGGCCTTTGAGGTATACTGAGCCCACAGCTTGGGAACTCGGTGCCTATTTTGACTGACAGTACTAGACAGGGCCTCTCCAGAGGATGAGGGTTGAAGAGTGAAGAAGAATAATTGTACCCTCTTGACACAAGCCTCGACTGGGCTCCCCGTTTGGAGGTTCTGCTCCTGCCCTCAATGTCTAGGGTACATCGACTGAGCTCGGTGACCCCCACGGCTCGATTCGTCGACTATTGCTGAGGCTTCTCGACAGAAGTCAACCCACAGCTGGGACTGAGCGCTCTCCATTCTTGACAATGCAGACAGGACCAGGTGCCCGAGCCACTAAGACAATGGTTCCAAAGTCAGGGTTTCCTCACAGCCCAATTTTTGATCCTTTCTCAACCCTTTCCCCACCCCACAGGCCAAGCGCTTCCCGGTGGTTCCCGCCGTGGGCGTTGGATGTGACTGGTCATTCGTTGATAGTCCAGCATTTGCTCCCGCACACAAGTTCACGGTTACGGCCACCCAAGCCCTCTGGCCAGACACGCACACACATGCACACGCACGTGTCCACATGGCTCTGGCATGCTCACATGTTCAAAGGTGCACCGGTATCCAGGCGTGGCGGTGCGCACACTGGCACATGCAAGCAGTTACTAGTGTCTACTCGCGCTCCCGAGTAGTCACACACAAACACAACTCGCACTCGTTTTCCCACCTACACATTCCTTGATGGGTGCCTTGCGGGGTGCGGGTGGAATCCCGACGCCCTAAAGTTTCTCATCCTCGAAACCCTGGCCGAACCTAAGGAATCTTTGTGGCAGCCAGGGGCCACAGAGACAGACGGTATCTCCCTCCCTTTGGTCCCTGTGGGAGAAGCCCTGCCCTGACGTTTTTCTGTATTTGTGATTTACACTGGGACTTGAGGTCGTGGTTAACCTCCGGTTCGGGGTCCGGAGCTGACACCGGGGACCGACATTGCCATCTAGCGGTGCGCACAGACCAGGGTGATGGCTGCTTGCCTTCTCAGATTCTAGTGGGCCGGATTGGAGTGGGGGGGGGGTCGGGGGAGGGGGAGGGATTGTACCTGAAGGTGCTGTGGTCTGAATGTCTGAGAGACTATCAGAGAAGTCTGGAAAGAAAACTGGGACCAAGTTGAGAAAATTGAATTTTACCCAGCCTGCATCTGTCGGGGCTCCGGGAAACCCAACCACCCACCACCACCGTTCATCTGGTCATTGTCAAGGCTGTTTCTTGGTCCCAGGAGGATAAAAGGTCAAGTCCAAGTGAGAGAACTGGTTGGATATGAGGGCTCCACATCTAAGATGCATCTGGGGGGCTTCTATCCTGTGTTTTGAGGAATACTTGAAGCTGAGAAAATATCCCTGGTTACTAATCCTGACCCTCCCCTCCTTACAAACTGGATGAATTTCGTCAAGTTCATTATCATGACTCCCTCTGTAAGAGGACTTTTCTATCTGTAAGATGAGGTTTTCAATAGTGCTCACCTTTTCTGGCTGCTGTAGGCATTAAACTTGGTCATCTAAAGGAAAAGCTTTGAGGGGCTCCTGACTCAATAAACAAGAGAGATTGTATTTTCTTATCTCACACCTCCCCACCCTCTCGTCCTCTTATCCTGCTGGCTGCTGGCTAGCTGACTTTGTTCTGGCCCTGAGAGACTAAAGTGAGGGTTTTCTTGGTGTGTGCTAATGGCTCCCTTACTGGCTTCCCCCTGCCAGCCGGTATTGGGGAGGGTAGCTTCTGTGCTTGATGCTACTACCCTCCCGGCTCTGGGGCTGATGCTCGAGGCTCCATTTTGGAGCTGAATGCCATGTGGAGTCTCTTGAAAGAACTGATCTGTCTTTTGCCCTTGACTCCTTGGGTGACCTTGGAGGTATCGTTACCCCCTTTCCTCCTGTCCTCCTTCAGCCCATGGGTTTAACTTTGAAGTAGGAAGGCAAGCTCTTGTATCTGTTGAGGTGGAGCTAGAGGGCTGGGCCCAAGCTTGGCATCTGTCTGGAGCCCCCAGTACCATTTCCAGTTGGAGAGCAAGCTGAGGTGCTAACTGGACCCCCCGGCTGTTCAAAGGCTGTGGTGGGACAAGATCCTCTATTTCGTAAATGACAGAACTAGTTCCCAGAGGGCAAATGGCTCTCCTCCGGATATACAGCTAGACCTTGCTGGCCTTCTATTGAACCCAAGCTGCAGACTTGGTGCTTCTTCCTCCACAGCCGGCTGCTGCACCCTCTCTTCCTCTTTCATGTACACACACACACACACACACACACACACACACACACACACACAGACGCACACACAGACGCACAGGACTGCGTATACGACCTGCGTGTGGCTGAGATGATGCCTTTGTGCGTATGTGAATGCTTGTGTGTTGGCGGGTGTGAAGGAGGCTGGGCTGAGCGGCTGCCCTGGCACAGTGTGCTGGGCGTGGGCCTCCCTCACATGTATGGAAGAGGAAGGGGAGGAGGAGAGATGAAGGGAGCCTGGTGGGAGGGAAGGCAAACTCCAGGGAGGGGCTCTGTTGGACCTTAGCTGGGTCGTCCTCTATGTGGGATGTGGACTCTCAGGGGCTGGCTGCAGATTTCCTATGGGGTAATTCCCTCGTCTTTTGGCTCCATAAGGGAGCTTGTCCTTAGTTCTTGGGAAATCAGATAGACCCTTCTTCAGCTGCTGTGTCTTTTAGGCTTCTGATTTCTTTGCTGGGGAACTAATGGCCCCCACACTGACCATTCTTCACCCCTGGGACTGGGGCTAGGCAGGCAACGCTGAACTTCCTGAGTCATCTCACTGTTCCCTTTCCTATTCTTCTTCCAGGTGTCCCAGCTCCCACCTCACCTCCTCTGGTTGCTAGAGTGACCTCCCTAGCCCTTAGAACCATCAGGTCCTGTGCTTTTCTTGACTGCTCTCCCTGCTCCCCAAATGCACTGGACCAGCACAGAATGCCAAGGATATGGGGAACCTTAGTTAATACCTCTGAGCCTGTTTCCTCAATATCTGCCTTCGGTTGTGAGGAAACACAGAGTGCAGGGACTCAGACAATCTATGCTGGCTGCTATTATTATTATTATTATTATTATTATTATTATTATTATTACAGTGTAGGAATGGGAGAACAAATCTCCCTTGGCCATGATTGGTTAAGAAAGGTCCAAGTGGCTGGATATGGTGGAGCATACCTGCAGTTCCAGCCCTCTAGAAGCAGAGGCAGGCAGATCAAGGTCTGTGACTTTGAGATCAGCCTGGTCTACACAGTAAGACCTCTCAAAAACAAAAACAAAAAGGAAGAAAGAAGAAAGAAAAGAGATAAGCAAGTGGGACTGCAGATGCAGCTCAGTGGTGCACACGTGTGGTACATGTCTGTCATGTGCATGGCCTTGGGTACAACCTTCAGTAACCAAAACGCAGGGGCTGGGAAGTGACGGGCCCGAGTGGGCAAACGACTGGACACTTGTTCCCGCTGCCCACTCTCCAGTCTGTGGGGCCACTCCTCAGGTACACGTTGCTTCCCTGAGCTCTGTCTTTGGGCCTTTGCCTTATCTCAGCCACACACCACAGCTCTTCCAAGCTCTGCTTGCCCTCATCTGTGTCATCTTCTGGGTGAGACCGGTGATCAGCCAGCAAGCGCCAGTCTTCTCCAGTCTTCTCCCGTAGGCCCTTCACCCTCACTGCCTTATCTTCTTTCTAGCAGTTCCCCCCCCCCCACGTTTCTGTTTTTCCCCAAACTGAATGATCGATCCATTCTGAGATGGGGACCATGTGTGTCATTCACTTCTATAATCTCAGCCCAGAGCTGATTACAGTGCTTGGCTGAGGATGCTTTCAGTAAACGTTAGATGACTGAAAACTCAGGAATGGTTGGCACAGAGTGCCCTGACACTTACCTGGATGAAGTTCCTCCAGGTAACCTCTGTGGAACCCCACCCCCACCCTATCTTCTTCCACAATTCACTCCTGTGCTGTCTCCTTCCTCCTCCAGCCACTGCCCAACTGTATCCAGTTGGGTTCAGCATGGCGAACTTCACACCTGTCAATGGCAGCTCAGCCAATCAGTCTGTGCGCCTGCTCACAGCAGCCCACAACCGCCTGGAGACAGTGGAGATGGTGTTCATTGCTACCGTGACTGGCTCCCTGAGCCTGGTGACTGTTGTGGGTAACATCCTGGTGATGCTGTCCATCAAGGTCAATAGGCAGCTGCAGACGGTCAACAACTACTTCCTGTTCAGCCTGGCGTGTGCGGATCTCATCATAGGGGCATTCTCTATGAACCTCTATACCTTGTACATCATCAAGGGCTACTGGCCCTTGGGTGCCGTGGTCTGTGACCTGTGGCTGGCCCTGGACTATGTGGTGAGCAATGCTTCTGTCATGAACCTTCTCATCATCAGCTTTGACCGCTACTTCTGCGTCACCAAACCCCTCACCTATCCCGCCCGCCGCACTACTAAGATGGCAGGTCTAATGATTGCAGCTGCCTGGGTCTTGTCCTTTGTGCTCTGGGCCCCTGCCATCTTGTTCTGGCAGTTTGTGGTGGGCAAGAGGACAGTGCCTGATAACCAGTGCTTCATCCAGTTCTTGTCCAATCCGGCAGTGACCTTTGGCACAGCCATTGCTGCCTTCTACCTGCCTGTGGTCATCATGACGGTGCTGTATATTCACATCTCACTGGCCAGCCGCAGTCGTGTTCACAAGCATCGACCCGAGGGCCCCAAGGAGAAGAAGGCCAAGACTCTGGCTTTCCTCAAGAGCCCTCTGATGAAGCCGAGTATCAAGAAACCTCCACCAGGGGGCGCTTCTCGAGAGGAACTGCGCAACGGGAAGCTGGAAGAGGCTCCTCCGCCAGCCCTGCCCCCGCCTCCACGCCCAGTGCCTGACAAGGACACTTCCAATGAGTCCAGCTCAGGCAGTGCCACCCAGAACACCAAGGAACGGCCACCCACAGAGCTGTCCACCACAGAGGCCACCACACCAGCGCTGTCTGCCCCTACCCTGCAGCCACGAACCCTCAACCCAGCCTCCAAATGGTCCAAGATTCAAATTGTAACAAAGCAGACAGGCAATGAATGTGTGACGGCCATCGAGATTGTACCTGCCACGCCAGCTGGTATGCGCCCAGCAGCCAATGTGGCCCGAAAGTTTGCCAGCATTGCTCGCAACCAGGTGCGCAAGAAGCGGCAGATGGCGGCCCGGGAGCGCAAAGTGACTCGGACAATCTTTGCCATTCTGCTGGCCTTCATCCTCACCTGGACACCCTACAATGTCATGGTCCTGGTGAACACCTTTTGCCAGAGCTGTATCCCCGACAGGGTGTGGTCCATCGGCTACTGGCTCTGCTACGTCAACAGCACCATCAACCCTGCCTGCTATGCACTCTGCAATGCCACTTTCAAAAAGACCTTCCGGCACCTTTTGCTGTGCCAGTATCGGAACATCGGCACAGCCAGGTAGACGGGCAGGTGCCCTAGGAGGTGCTGGTGTCATGAGTGTGTACCGGGGAACCACATGGCTCACCGGCTGTGGAGGAGAGAGTAGGCGGCCCGACTCTGAGTTCGCATCTGCTGAAGAGAACAGGTCTCCCAGACACCATGAGGTATAAGAAGCTCTTCGCTGGGATGGGAGAGCAGATTTCTACTGACGCCTAGGAGGCACAGCCCAGGGAGGGTCTGAACTGGCACCACCTGGCCCACATCTGTTACCTTGCCTCAGGAAGATGGGGGACAATGGCTGGAGTGGGCAGCGGCTCTATCAAGGCCAACCATCAGCGGAGGTGGATGAATAGAGCAGAGCCCAGGAGCATCTTGAGAGGAGCAAAAGGAGCCAGGCTTGCAAGGGTGGGGTTCCCTGTTGTGCTGTAATCGGTGCTTTCCGCCTTCCTGCACCCTCCTCCCCCTGCATGTAGGCTCAGCCCTTCCCCTGCCCCCAAGTCCCACTCCAAGGTGAGGGACTTCCCTGACATTGTTGCTCAGCCAGGCTCTGGGTGGGAAGCCAAGCCCTCTGGCTCTCCCCTGGCCAGCAGTCATATCTGGATGGGGCAACTGGGAGGTCATGGTAAGCTAAGATACAGACTCCAGGGGACGGAGTCAATTAGTGGTGGCTCTTGTTGTCAAGAGCCCCCCCCCCAGGTCACACAGCAGTGTTTCTCTCTACTGCTACTCGGAGGGAGGTATGGGTCCAAGGGGGGAAAGGTGGTGGTGGGGAACTTGGTGATCTGTACAGGCTTCAGTGGCGGGTGTCACAAGCAAGCACCCTCATCGATCCCCAAAGAGATCTCATTCCAGACTGGCAGTAGCCCGGACCAGAAAGCTTCTTGTCTAGGTGAGGCAGAGTTCAAGTGAGTCACCTAGGTCCTCTTCCCTAACCCCAGCCCTGTGGGTCCCTGGGAGAGATGAAACCCAAGGGGCCCTGGAAGACATTTTTGTAAATGTTCTGCTCTTTCCACGAGCTGTTGGGAGCACTTCCTACATAGCCCTCAGCGCCCTTCAGTACATCTTTGCCCATCCTCCCACACCCAACAAAGCTCCATGGCAAACTCCCTGGGAAGGGGCTTTTATATATTAAAAAAAAGCTTTTATTGGAAAAAAAGTGAGTTTATTTTATTCATTTCTTAATAACAGGTATCAGGGTGGGGAGAACAAAAGGGGGTTTGGGGAGGCTCACTTCTCAGAATCCCTTGTCCCTCCCCACTTTGGGCACTTGGTGTGAGCGAGAGAGGGCAGGTGTGATTGACAAAGCTGACAGGAAGACAAAAGGCACTGGTGGGTTATATCTTGGGCCTGTGAGAGAGGAGGGTTCAGCTCAGGCCCCAGGCAAGGCCAGAGGCTCTCTGGCCTCCTGACTCAGTCCTTTCCTTTTCCTTTCTTGGCTGGAAAACAATAAAGAAATGCATTAGTGAGGTGGGAGATCTAGCTCAGCCTCACCCGACAACACCTACAAGTCCATCAAGGAGAGAAAATCCTGCCCCCTAGTGGTGGCTGATCAGTTAACTGGAAGTGGTGGAAAAGGGCAGCCATGTGATGCCAAGCCTTTCTTTATTCCTTCAACTTTTTAAACCTCCCCCCCACCCCACCCCCACCCCCATTTAAAAGATAGAGTCTCAGGTCTCAGTGTATAACCTTGAACTCGCAGGACGGCAGTCTTATTGCTCCAGTCCTGAGGTGCCCCGTTTACAGGCATGAGCCACCAAGCCTGACTTTCAACTTTCTATTTTCATCCAAGATCAGAGTTTATGTCCAAGTTCCTCACCGGGGAAGTGGGCAGAGTGACTTCTGCCCTGTTGGCCTCAATAGCTTTTGTGAGTCAAGTAGCAGCATGTCCCTTTGGGACATCCTTCCTATAGTTTTAAGCGCAGAATGAACTCTTCCCTGACCCCACCCCACCTTCCTCAGGTAACAAAGACAAGCCTTTCCCAGGAACCCAGATTGGATGATCCAACAGAAAGAGTAGTTTCTACTCCGGCAGAGGGTTTAGTGTCTCCTGAGAGTGGCCTTCAAGTACCTTGCCCATTCCTAACTTGAAGACCGCTCTGCACAGATAGCATGAAGTAGCCTGATCCACAACCCCACCATATTCGCTGACCTTTGGTCTTCGATTTGGTCTTGGAGGTGCAGGGTTTGGTCACACGGATGGTCTCCTGGCACTGGGCGTTGTACCGAGCCTTCTTCAGGGTCCCTTGGCGGGCTTTGGTGCCAGTGCTCCCATCACACGCTCCCCAGCTCTCGAACTTGTATTTGCAGTCGGCTGATGGGAGAGTGGCCCCACGGTGAAAGACAGGAGGGCTGTGGCTGCCCTTCCTGCCCAAGTTTTATTAAGGACATACCCTTGGCTTTCCCGCCCTCCTCCCGTGTTCCATCTCACCTCCAAATTCCTTCTTCCAGTTGCAGGGCACCTTGCAATGGATTCGCTGGGTCTGGGCCCCACAGGTACCCTCACGGAAACCCATGCCGCAGTCCTTGCTGCTGGGGGTGCAGGGCCCCCAAGTCCACTCCGAACACTCGCTGCCCTTCTTCACCTTGTCTACAAGGCGCAAGGAACAAAATTAAGGACATGGCGTGCCCGGAGACTCCCTCTGAGACCAGCACCTAGGTCACATGGCCTCACCTGCCCGCCCCAGCTTTCTTTTACTCCGGAGCCCACCCTACTGCATCACCTTTTTTTTTGGCCACCGCGGACGTGACCACCAAGAAAGCAAGAAGAGCTAGAAGGAAGAAGCCTCGGTGCTGCATCCTGGGAGAAAAACCTGGGTTAGAGTTTCTCGCCTAGTCCCTTCTCCCGCTAGGGACTGCGGGAAGGACCTCCCACCCTTGACTGACTTGTCCCACTTTCCAGGCCCAAAACGTCGGACCGACAAGAGGGCGACGGAGGGAGGACTTGAAGCCACTATCACGAGTCTCAGTGTACCCCCCACCCCCACCTCAGCCCCCTTGGTGGCAGCAGCCTGGAGGGACTGGGGCCACAGCCACTGCGTGCGCTCACTCGCTCACTGTCGGCGCGATGCTTCGTTCCCTCCCGATACGGCCTGTCCCGCTAAGGCCTCTAAGGCCCCTTTTGTCTCCAGAACCGGTCTGAGCCGGTCACATGGGCCCCCGCCCCTCCCCCCACCCCATGGAAGGACCCGCCCCGCCCCCTCCCCCCAAACCCGCACCTCCCCAGACCCCCTAGTCCCCGCCTCCACTCCCGCCCCTCTCCGAGCCGGGACTCCCGCGCCTGTGCCACTCACCTCTGATCTCTGGCCCTGGAGCTCCGTCTTACCAGGGCACTCCTGGCTCAGGTCCCCTCGTAGCCCCAGCACTCTAACTCCTCCCCTTCCCCTGGTCTGGGCCTGTCTACTTTTCTCTCTCGCAGCCTGTTCAGCTCTCAGGTCACCACTTCGCTTGCCTACCGCGGGCCCCGGAGTATGTCCTGGTGTCACAGGTCGGGGCGGCCACCCCACCCACGAACCTTCCCTTCGAGGCCGAGCTCACCTCCAGCTTTTTATCAGTTCACTCAAAGAGTGCAAGGAGGGTCTCTGATGTGTCGGGGAGCTGGGTACCCGGGACCTAGATGGCTCCGGGTGAGCAAGGCTCAAGAGTCTTTTTCTAGTGCAGGTTTGAAGGAGGAGGAGGGAAGGGCGTTGGGGGGATGGGGAGCACACAGAACTGAGTTTGGTAAATCTTGTGGCTGACAAGGGCTGTCTGAGAAGTTCCAGACTGGGCTTCGCCGGAGGTGATAACCGCCCACCCCTGACCCTGGGGCCTCAGGCTCACCTCAACCAGATCCCCCAGTACAAGCCAGGGGGAGGGGACTGCTCCAGGGCACAGGGCCAATGGACCAAAGAACCCAGGCCTGGCCCCCCGCCCCACCTCTTTTACTTTCATTGTTATCATCCCAGCGGGAGCGGGAAGCAAAGGAAATCAGCTCCGCCCCTGGCCCTGTGAGCCTAAGCCCCTAGGCAGAGGTCAGGAGCGGGGCAGACCCATTTCAGTTAAGGACTCCCGATGTGGTCTGAGATGGTTGGTGATCATTCCCCCACTCCAAGTATTACGCATCACACGCCATTGCTCATGAGAGTCCCCCACAACAAGAAAAAAAGAAAACAAGAAAGGAAAAAAAAAATTCACTTTACTGAGTCACACCCAGCTGTAAACAAGTCACCGTGGGAGCCCCACCCCCACCCCAGGCCATACAGTCCGAAATGAAATGACTGGGTACATGAGGATCACCAGGGTAGGTGTCAAGCAGGGCAGCGGGCAGGTGAATACAGCAGGCTCTTGAGTTTCTGGGATGCCCAGGGTGGGTGAGTCAGAGAGGAGGACTAGGCACCCAGAACCCTCCAGAGAGCCCAAAAGATCAGGTGGCTTTCAAAAGTCCTGCTGAGAGCAGGCCTCCCTGACATTGATGCAGAGCTCTGTCCAGCCGTTCCATCTGCTGTGGTGAGGGGAGGCTGTCCTGAAGGGAGGGACCCAGCCAGCCCAGCCTGTTTCTTGTTCCCCATGAAACCAGGGACAGGTGAGAGTCCAGCTCCTTAGAGTCCAGCCCTAGATCTGAACGGCTTCTCAGGGGGTGGCATGGGGCTCCTTCCCTGTGGCAGGGTCCCCCCATAGCCATCTGACAGGAATGTGGCAGTGAGATGGGCAAGGAGAGCTCTAGTCCTCTGGTAGTGTCCCTCGTAGATCCATGGTCCCCTTAACTACACGGCTGTCTCCTGGTCCTCACGTTGGATCATCTGGTAATGCTGTCTGTTCTCCAGGTAGGCAGCTAGCTCTGTGTCTTGAGCCTTCTCAGCTCGCTGCCGGGGAGTGTCGCCCTGGAGAAGGATGGAAGGGCCCAGAGGCCTTAGAAAAGTGCAGGGGCTCTTCTACCCAGTCAGAGGGGGAGGGTATACTCAGAGGTCAAAAGGTTTCCCCCTGCTGGTTCAGGTTTCTCTGGGCCTGGACTGTGTTGGCTCAGAAGAACTTAAATTTTCCTAGCCCTGCCCCCAAGTCTGGGAAAGGGTCGGTGTGTATTCTGCCAGGCAGCTCACCTGCTGATCTGTCTTCATGAGGGAGGCCCCGGCTTCCACAATGTAGTGGCAGATGGTGCGCTGACCCAGGGCGGCTGCCTGGTGTAGACAGGTCTCCCCACTGGGGAACAGGGGCTGGTTGTAGTCACTTCCAGTACTCTAGGCCTGCCCAGCAGTCTCCCAACAGCCATTAGAAAGGGCAGGAGTTTGGCAAGAGGGGGAAGGGTACTCCATGCTGGCCGTGCAGGGTTCTTGGACTCTGGGTGATCAAATGGTTAGGACTGAAGGAAGGTTTTCAGGTGAGCCAGGGGCCTGTCTCAGATACTCACTTCTCCTCCACAGCATCAAGGATCTCTGGTGGTGCTGCAGATAAAGGGAAGGAGTGCTAAGAGCCTGGCACCCCCTTTCTCCCACCCAGCCCAGCAACACAGCTCACCATGGTCCAGCAGATAGCGGACCACTTCCTTACTGCCAGTGCTGACTGCGTGGTGCAAGAGTGTACGGCTCTGCTGGTCGCGGTGCATGAGGTCACCTCCTGCTCGGTGTAGCTCCTGGAGCTGAAGGCAATGCGCAGGGCCGAGCAGGGCTGGATCCCCCTCCCTTCACAGCCATGAACCCAGGCAAAGCCTCACCAAGTTACTCCCTAGGCACTTCTGGGACATTTTGTTTGTTTTTTGTGTTTTGTTTTTTTTTTTTTGGGGGGGGGTGTCTTTCTATGTAGTCTTGGCTGTCTGGAACTATGTAGGTTGGCCTCAAACTCAGAGAGACCCTACTGCTTCTGCCTTCTGAGTTAAAGGTGTGTGCCACCACACCTGGCTTCTGAGGTGTCTTTGGAGTGTCATTAGAGGCACAAGTCTTTTGTCATCCTATGGGTGAGGAACTCCCCCAAATGCACAGCCAACCAAACCATAGAGCCCATAGTTCCTTTAAGACTGACCCCCCACCAAGTACAAGGGTCAGGCAAACTGGATGAAGTAGCCCCTAGTCGGAAGCCACCTAGACAAGGCAACGCCATGGAGGGCCAGTCTATGACAGATGACAAGGGCCCAATCCCGCCCAGGGTGAGGAGCTCCAGGGGCAAGGCCGGGCTCTGACTAGTTAGTACCTTGCAGAAGTCATTCCTCTTGGCAGCTTCAATCAGCTCTTCACCTGCACAGAATATCTGTCCATCAACCCTGAGGTCAGAGGCTGAGCATGGGTTGACTGTGTGAACAATGGGGCGTGTATGCCAAAGGCTTGGGCTTGTGCAGGAAAGTGATCCCGTGGGACTCAATGGCTATGCTTGTCAGTTATACTGGAACCCTGACCCCTCCTGGGCCTCACACATATGACCAGGGAAAGTGGCAGGGCTTTAGGGGGAAGAGGCCTCACCTTGAGGCAGTGCAGCATCCTCTTGCAGTGACCTGCAAACAGAACAGTGTGAGTGAGGTGTGACCCAGCTCAGCCCAGCTGGCCTCCTTCCCTGGTAACCAATCATAGTGGCCTTCATTTTTTCAAGTTTATTGAGTGCCTACTGTGCATCGCACACTGTGGGGTACAAGCAGGGAGCCAGACAGATGGAGACCTTGGCCTCATGGGGCTCATATCCTAGCTCAGACACAAGCCAACCAATAAATAAGGAATTTGGAAGTGCTACTAAACAGAACAACAGGGCAGTGTGGCCAAGCATTGATGGACATTTTCCAACCTTCAGGTGGCTTTCCTGGAAAAGATCCCTCTGAGAGGGAAAAGCCAGGTGAAGGTGGGGGTGAGGGGTGTCTGAGACAATAAGGGCAGAAGTTCAGAGGACGGTCTGGGACCCCAAGGAACCTGGGCTGAGGCACTGTGGTGACAGACAGGGGAAATGCTGGGCTCAGAGAGGCCAGGAGGCCCAGAATGGAAGTGGCAGAATGCAGAGAGGGGAAGTGCTCCCGATGGTGGGGGACGTGATAGTAGAGGGACAGAGTCTGGTGCTCCTGAGTGCTCTTGTTGGCGGAAATTCCGTGCCTGCAGCCAGCAGACAGGATTTAAACCAGGGGAGAGGTGGTTAGGGGGTCTCTGGGACTCACCTGGGTGTAGGGGAGCAGGGGGAGGCAGGGAGCGGGGAGGTAGGGGTGGGGAGGTCAGGCCGGGCTGAGGCACCCAGAAGCTCTGGGTCTAGGATATAAATCTCGTCCTGGGCAATCTCCGTCACATAGTTGAGGTGTTCCTGTGGGGGAGGGGAGTTAGAACTGAAGGTCAGTGCCAGGCACATGGCCTTAGTCTCCAGTGATGGGGGTGGAGTTTAGGGGCCAGAAACAAGGCTGCAGACCCAGAGAAGCCTCATCGGGGGAGGCAACGGGGAGGGGGTAACCCCTCTTCCCACCCCTTAGTTTCTCTGACCTCTATGTGTGGCATTCACCAGCTCAACAACTACCTCCCACTGTCAAGCCAGGTGATCTAGCCCTGGCTATTTTCTTCTGTTTCCCTGGATAGCACTGTGCTTCCAGGCCCTCCCTTCCACCCACCTAGAAAGCCTTTTCTGGCATGCCAGCTTTTTCTGTTGGCGCCATCCCTGTGCATTCCCGGAGGGTGGGGACATGTGATCCACAGCCACAGGCATGTGAGTATATTATAGCCATAAGGCTGTGGTGAGCATGCCTGGCTTGTGCCTACAGAGGTGTGAGTGCTGGGTACAGAAACAGCCTGTGGATGGAGGCCTGCAGGGCTTACCTGGGCCCTGTCGATCCTGTAGAAGCGGCTGGCAGTGGTGGCTGTAGAAGAGATGGCCAGCTAAGTGTGAGGTCTGTCCTTACCTCAGCCCAACTTTTCTAGGTTCCCAGGGTCCCCCAAAGGAGGACTAGCAGGACAGTCTAGGACTGCCTAGAAAGGACCGTCCACGGCAGACTCACCATCCAAGAAACACCACTTGGAGGATAGTTGGTGGCACATTGGGGACTTAGCTCCAGCCCCATTGGGCTCCTGTTGAGACAGAAGCCAAGGTCAGGGTGGGTCACAGCTAGGCTGGGAACTCCTGTGCCCTCACCTCCTCCTGCTCCCATATTTACCTGCTGGAGTCTCTCAATGTGAGCACGACAGAGCTCTAGATCACTGTCTCCGGGGACCACCACAGTACCCAGAGGCACAGCTGGAAGACAGAGAGGCCCTTCAGCAGCTGGCTGCATGTCCCTGCTGCATGTCTGCATGTCCCAGGCAGCCCAGCAGCTGCTCATCCCTCCCTGCCCCAACCTTGCAGCCACTCACAGGCCTCCTTGAGCTGCTCCTTGTCATAATGTAGAGCCTCGTAGTCGTGCATACTGACCCTGCTCACTTGGATCCTCAGCTGCTCAGGAACTGGTTGCTGACTGTAGGGTGGGGCCAATGACAGGGAACTCAGCAAGGACCCCGCCTAGGATACCAATCCTCAGCTGGGTACCAGGCCAGGTACTAAGAGGGGCATCCTGCCTCCTCCCAAAGTCCTTTACTTTGGATGCCAGAGCAGCCTAAGGCCTCATACATGCTAAGCAAGGGCTCTCTCACTGAGCCATTTAACCAGACTATGAGTCCCCCTTTGCAGGTCAATAAACTAAGCTCAAGTAAAGCAGAGTCTGGGTCTGGGCCCCAGGACACTGTGGCGAACATAGGACCTACTCGCTGTGCAGTGGGGCAGTACTCCGGCGCTTGGCCTTCTGCACCATAGTGGCCTGGTTGCGCAGGGCAATTCGAATCCGAGATGCTGCAAGCTTGCAGGGCTCACCATCCACCTGCACAGGGATGGCCTTGGCAGTGGTGAGCAGCACTTCTCGGCACTGGGTCAGCCGCTCGCCATGCCCACCCACCTGCAGTGCTGCCTGTGGGCACAGGATGCACAGGTCAGGTGTGGACGGGGTAAGCTCTATTCTTTCCAGAGGTGCTCTGGTGTGGGGACAAACACGAGGGAACCCCAGACAGAATACAGAATGGAGGGACAAAGCAAAGGGATCAGACTCCCTCATCGGACGGGAAGTAAAAGTGCCCTTCCCTACAGCAAAAGGAGGGAGGGCAAGAGTCACTGTCCAACTACAGAACAGAGGCCATGGAACCTGCGACCAGAGAAAAGAGCTGAGGTAACTACTCTGCTCAGGATAGACAGCCCAGGACTAGGACCGCTCACCAAGGATGTCATGGTGAAGCCGATGACCTCGAGGTAGCCATCATCATGCCTCTGGGGCTCGAAGTCATGGTGCTCCCCAGGGTGGCCCCAGGGCATGGTGCCTGCACAGTACCTAAGGGAGGGCAACAGGGCTATGGCATAGATTCAGCAGGGTGGGACACAGGGTTCACAGGAGCCACTGTCCTCACCTGGGGATATTCAGAAAGACGATGCACTGCGGTTTCAGGTCCTGAATCTTGGGGGTTAGGTCCATTCCATCACACTGGACACAGGAACAAGGGAGTGTCGGGAACACAAGTACCCAGGTGACCGCCCTCCTCCTGGCCCTCCAGTGGGTGTCAACCAGCGCTCCTCACCACTACTCGGATGTGCTTGGCTAGGTCCTTGGAGCTGCCCATCAGGAAGTCAGAAAAGGCCGTCTGTGGAAGACATAGGATGTGTCATCATCTCGTGACAGGGGCCTTCCTTCACCACTGTGTCACAGGGCTCCTGTGACCTGCACACAGGAGGCTGGGGGCTGCCTGACTCCAGACTCACCCCAGCATAGAACATCTTATTCCGAAAGCGGCTGTTGAACTTCTCTGGATTGGCTTCTGGGTAGAGACAAGGGGTGGTGAAGTCAGTCAACCTGTTGGTGCTTCCCAGGTTGGGGTTGGGGGGAGACTAAGGGAGCAAAATTTGACACTCCTGAACCTTCTATGCCTGCCCCGGCTTCCCAAGGCCCCTTCAGCAGGAGGATGCTAACCTCGAGACTCATGAAACTCCAGGGTGACGTGGGCATCAAAGCCCAGACTGAAGTAGTTGTTGAAGACATCCAGGGGCAGCTAGAAAAATGTCAAGGTGTAGAAATGACAGAGGTGACTCACAAGTGTCAACTCTTTCCCAGGCCAAGATTAGCACCCACTGCCTTTGCTCAATCCAACTACTTTTAGAGGCCTCTGTATCAAGTAAACAGTGTTTCAAAGATCCCCCAGCACTGCTTGGGAGGCCTTGCTCTTGTAGCTGGGAAGGGAGATGGCAGTTCCTCAGAGGACCTGCTGGGTCCTTACAGCATGGTGTCCCCAAATGCCATATACTGCATCAACTCTAGGAATAGGGACTCAAGTACTGCCGATGCTTACACACCTGAGACCCTCACTAGGCATGTGCCAGGAGGCTGAGAAAGAAACCAGCTTTTAGTGGGTACCATTCTCCTGGGACAGAACAAGGCTGGAATGTGAACAACTAGAAACCAGCCATATTTCCAGAACCAGGTACTAGGTGTGTAGAGTCCAGCCAGGTCCTTGAGAATCCCAGACTCATGAACCACCCCCTTGCTGACCTGGCTGTAGTCTTGGCTGACCTACCCGGTCAGTGGCTCCATCATCTCGCTCCTCAGGCCCTGCCTCAGGGTTGGGCTCTGCTCGGAGGTCCCAACGGTCCAGCTGTACCACATTCCCCTCCTCTACATGGGAAAGGATCTTTGACACAGGCTCATCTGTGTAACCCTGGTGGGAGGAGACTAAGACTGAGCTTTCCCTGTGATCAAAGGATACCTCTCCCTCTCCTCCCTGGCAACCCTGTTCTGAAGGGCACTTACCCCACCCCAGTTGAGGGTTCGGGCCAGGTCATTGCCAGTGCCCAGGGGCAGGATGGCCACAGGAGGCGGTGGTTTTAAGCGCAGCTGGTCCAGGGTGGAGAGAATCCAGCCAACCTGGAGGAGGGCAGAGCAAACTGGGTCAGTCAGGCCTGAGATGGAGGAGTGATGCATCAGGCCTGAGCCCAGCTCTCAGAACTCACCGTGCCATCACCCCCGCAAGCCAGAATCCTCAAATTATGTACTTTGCGGTACATTTCCAGCCTGGGCCAGGGGATGACAGGAACAGAGTCAGGAGACATCCGCCATAGTCAGAGCCTTGCAACCTCCCTGTCCCCAGAGAAGCTGGTGGAGTACTCACGCTTCCCTGGGTCCTCCCTGGCTCAGATCAAAGACTTGTCGGGGATTCAGATACCACAGAAAAGACTGGATGATCTTGGCGCCCTGCAGGGACAGCGGAGGGACCATGAGGAGGGGAATGACGTGAGGAGGTATCAGAGGCATAAAGGGGAACATAGTTGTGGGAGCCAGATACAGTAAAGGCTGGTATGGGACAGGGTCTTCTCAGGGCTCCTGGAAAAGCAAGGTAGGGGCTAAAGTCCCAAATTGTTGCTGAGAACAACTCCGGGCAGGTGGGTATAACCCCAGCCACCTTCTCAGTCGTGGCTCTGGGGAGGAAGAAAGCTTCTGCTTACCTGGTTGCCCCCACTCTTGGGATTCACAAACACCAGCAGGGGCTTCATGAGGGGGGATGGGGTGGGCCTGATGATGAAGGGTCTCCAGCGGCCTTCCTGGGAGGCAGAAAGCCTTTAATGTGCTTTCTTGACCTATCTTATATCCTTCCCAGCATCCCCTGCCACAAGTGAGAACACCCTCATGTATTAGACCTTTCATGGCCTGTACACAAGGAACAAAAAGCTGATCTCCCACATCCTCAGACCCCAAGAGCCCAACCGGAGCCAGGATAAACTAGTAGTATGGTCTAAAGGCCCCAGATAGAGAAGAGTCTCCTCCACAGTTCCTAGTCCCAACTCTCCCCGCCCAGGTCTTACCTCAGGTCCTTTCTTGCTGGACCTCCTCTTAAAGGAAGCTCTCTTTTTCTTCTTGCTGGCCTTGAGGGTGTTCTGCAAAGGAATCAGGGGTGTGAGTGACTAGGTGTGACTGGTAGGTCCCATGGGGAAAGATGCTAAGAGTAAAGGAAGGCCTCACCTGGGGCCTCCGGGCCCGTAGGATCCAGGTGGGTGGGATGACCACAGCTGCATGCACCCCTAGGGAGCAGGGCTCCTCAATCTGCTGCAGCATGAAGCAGGACACCTTGCTGTGGTACTGAAAGACAGCCATGGGCAAGGCTGAGCTGGGTCAAGATAAGCCTGGGGACCCAGCAGAGAGCCAGCACAGGCTCACAGGGACCACTTACCGCCTGTTTGCACCAGGAGCAGCTGATGGCTACGATCTCCTTGCTGTGGAAGGTGAACTTCTGCTGGAAGCCCTGAGGGAGGACAGGGTGGCTAGGGGACAAGGTGGCCTAAGAGACCCAGCTATGCTGCCGCTGCCCACCTTCCCTCACCCAGGAAAACCAACCACATTCTTTTAAAAAAAAAAAAAGATTTATGAGTACACGGTAGCTGTCTTCAAACACACCAGAAGAGGGCGTCAGATCCCATTACAGATGGTTGTGAGCCACCATGTGGTTGCTGGGAGTTGCTGTCAGTGCTTTTAACCACTGAATCATCTCTCCAGCCCCCAACCAAGAACATTTTTAAAAATAATATAAAATAAGCCCCAAGGGCAGGGAAGCTTAGCTGGAAGCCCATGAGCACTGTAGCCAACTACAAAATGCTGAGTGTGTCTTCTGGAGATCTGCCTAACTCAGGTTTCCTTCCTGCCCCCAGATCTAGACAGGCCCCATTCCAGTTCTGTAAGTTAAGTAAGCTGCCTACTTAGTGTCCCGATATATCCATGCCTAACTAGAAATCATTATCAAGGGCTACTATGTGTAGGGCACAGGAAAAAAATGGAGGAATGAGCCCCTGCATTCTTGAGAGCTGTTGCACTGAGGGAGACAGACAAGTAGGTGTCGGGTGAGCAAGCCCCAGTGCAGTGTGGGGATTGTCCCAAGCAGCCACTGTCCTAGGAGGCAGGGGCCTGCTGCCAAGCTCAAGGCGTGACACACAACATTCCCTAAGTAGCTACTGCAATGATGAATGAAAGGTCATATGGTTCTCAAAGGGTTCCTTGCAAGTTCAAAGGCCACATACACCCTAAATCAGAAGAAATAATCCATGCTCTTGCTTAACTCAAAGACCAACGGCACAGCCTGGAGGCTAGGGGACTGAATGAATGACAGCAAACCTGAGAGTCCACTCAAGCTCTATTGTCAGTGACCACACTGGATACACAGGACCAATGGGCAGTGTGTAGCTGGTGCCCTCAGGCAGGGCCCTTACCTTCCCACAGTGCCGACACTTGCCATCCTGGCGGCGCCTGTGGACCCAGTGGTGTCTTACGAAGGTTGGCTGGAGGACAGAAAGGTCATGGTAATGGGTGAGAGGCTGGACAGATACAGTCCTGAACTCAGTCCACAGGAAGCCCTCTGCAGTCCCTTGTACTGAGATGAAAGGGACTGTAGACTTTTTTCTGTGGTCTGGAGGGAAGGTTCAATCCATTAATAAACATGTGGAACCCTACCTATCTGCAGACAGGACAGCTGACTTTCCCTTTGGGTGACCCCAGAACCTCAGCCTAGAAGCTGACCCCCCTGGTGGCCCTCCTGGGGCACTGCAGAGGATCCCTTAGGAGCCTGGGCCTCTCTGCTCCTTTCTGCTGTCCTGGACACTTACCTCACGGACATTCCTGGAGCCTGATTCACGGAAGGATGGCTTACAGCGGAAATTGATCTGTGAAACATGGCAGTGACCACCAAAATGTCAGAGCCTTCTTTTGGACAGGGTCACCTAGAGTCAACCTCACAGGCAAGTAGAATCCCAGATCATCCCAAGAGCTACTTGGAATATGGATACCCCTCTCAGAAGCCCTCCTGACCACTAGTCAAAGGGATCTTCCCTTCTTTAACTTAAGGTACAGGGACAGAGAGGTTGGGCTGGGGGTCCATGTCCACCATGTGCACTGTGGGAAGTAGAGGAACTCTGTCTTTTTGCTTCCTCACCCTCCAGCTGAAGTGAAGGCAGAGACCAATCCCACCTGTGGACTGTGCAGACTGGAGACCCTTAGCCAGTGAGCTAAAGCCAGGTTCATGGTCACCTTCCACGATAGGCTTCATATCCCCCCCCCCACACACACACCTGGGGGGGGGGAGTGCACACATGCATTAGTGCCCTGGCTGTCCTGGAATTCTCTAATTAAACCAGACTGGCTTTAAACTCAAAGAGATCATCTTGCCTTCCAAATGCTGGGATTACAGCCCCCCCCTCCCAATCCCAGGTATGATACATTTCAACTTTTCTTTCCCCAAAAGTGCCTGCTTCAGTCTTAGAAGAGCCTCAGGAAAGCCTCACTGTACAATTCAGGGACTAGAGAAGTCGGCCCAAACCAACCTTGCTCAGGGCATTTCTGCTCTTAAAAGACGCTGCCTTGTGCAGGCCCAGGAGCTCCTGTCTCCCATGCCAGGCCTATTCCCTGTCACTTGAGCCCTAGTCTGCCATTCCTCTTTCCCCGACAGACACACTTAATGATCCTTGGGGAAGATTTTTACAGAGGTAGCAGGTAAGGAGCACTGGTGAGCTCAGTCACACCGAGCACTGTGGTGCCAGGAAGTTTTGACACTTTTGTTTTCCTTTTCTAGAACTGGGGATGAAGCTAGGACATTGCACATGCCAGCAACTCCTACATCCCCAGCCCACAGTGGCCTCTTCTGAATGTTAGGCTGGATGGGATAAAATGGCACGCTGGACATCACCTGTTAACTCATGCCATTAGGTAATAGTCAGTGAGCCTCACTTCTAGGCCATGCTCATTCTAGGGAGTAGGGTACAATAGCTAACCAGTGGGGAGGCAGGGCTCAAATGTGTGCATTTGACTCAGATGCTTAGTTACTATGCTTGCTCAGTCATTCTTGGCAAGCTGAACTTGTGTAACATGGATGTGCATGGAGATACGTGAGTGCCTTCCAAGGGAGGGCACAAAAGGCTGAGCAGCTGCACACACCTTTTCCAGCTGCTCAATGCATGGGGTATGCACCACGATCTTACAGGCCGCACACTTTCTTCTGGGCGCCGACTTCGGCTGTAGGACAGAAAGAGGGGAGGCCCTGAGACATCAGGTAACTCCACCCTAGATATCATCTCAGGGAGACCAAATAACATGTTTTCTATATTTGGGGTTCCAGTCCCAGTACCCGTCATCAGACAAAACCCACTTCCCCTCACCCTGGAGCAGCCCATAGCAAGTGCACCCAGGTAGAAGCAGTGCCCACCAAGGGCTGCAGTTGTTGCCTTGCGGGTCTAGACCCCACTACACCACCAGGGGGCAGCAGGTCCCACAGAGCTCACTCACCAGCATCTTAGCTACACAGTGCTGCTCCCCGACATAGCAGAAGTCACCGGACACGTTGGTCTCAAACCAGATGTGCTCTCCATACACTGCTGACTCCTAAACCACGGGATAAGCAGGCTCAGCCCTTACCTGCCACCCCTACCCTACCCATTATCCACCTGTCAAGCCTGCTATAGCCACCACAATCTGCTTTCCTCTCCTGTTTTATAAACACTGTTAAGCCTGGCTCACAGGCTGCTGCTTCTCACTTGGAAGTCTGCTCAGACATGGGGCTTCTTTCCCAGTTGCCCATAAGCCTTGGGTCCTGACTGCTTAGGAGGATGAGAAGCCAGCAGGAACTGGCACCAAGCAGTGTTTGAGCTTCCTGCCCTGTCTAGTACACAGATACTCACACTCCAGTCCACAGTGCTCCGGATCTGCCGCTCAGATTCACCGCACGGGGCCCCAGGCGTGGGAGGAGGGGGTGCCAGGTGCTGGAGGCCCGACTTGGTAATGGCTTTCCTACAGAAAGGAGGATAGCTGAAGCCTGGGCCAGCTGGGTGCTTGCTGACTCTACTTCCTTCCCCACTACCCAGAAAAACTGCCTCCCATGACTTTCACTAAGTACAAGACAGAGAAACCCACAGAAGCTCAGGTGCCTTGAGGCTCTCACAGGAGATTACCTCCTCTTAGGTCCTTCTTCAGGCACTACCCAGAGCTGTTTCCAAGTAGTCTACCCCCAGGCTAGGCAGAGCTTCAAAGTCCTCACTCTGGGCCAGACCCCATGGAGGCTACACCACTCGCCCTGCTGACTGCTGCTATACCTACATAAGCAGGGTGTTCCAGGGCTGGGGTCCAGCTGACTTCCGCCTCAGAGCTACCTGGCGTCTGCGAGACAGTGGGCGCACACGGGCCGGTATCATGGGGCCTGCTGCAGTGCCCGAGGCTCTCGGGCTTCGGCCCCCAAGACCAGGGTGCTGGCCTGAGGGCCACCGCTGGCTGAGGCGACGATAGTGACCATGCAGGCCCCAAAGAGTATGGCCACACTCCACATCAGCAGGGAGCAGGTGGGAGGAGGCTCGACGCAGGCATCGGGGCATGGGAAGCAATGGCCAGGCGCCCTGGTGTGAGAAGGGCGTCGTCCTGGTACCCGGCCTGGCATCACTTGATGCCTCAGTGGTTTCATCTCCCTCCTGGGCCCCTTCCTCCTCCTCCTTCATGCTCATGAGCCCAGACAACAGCAGGGGTGCACCCAGAAGCTGGACCCCAACAGTGGCAGGCTGTAGGGTAGGCATCACATCCACCATGAAGCGGGGATTGCAGGTAGGGGGTGCAGTGCTGGACCGCCTGCGGCTGGCACCTCTTGTGCCCACCCCGCAGCTGGGAAAACAGCCTTGGAGCTGTGCACTGGAGCGGCGCCTCTGGGCCAGTGAAGAGGAGGCCTGCCCTGCAGGGGAGCGGCGTCGAGCCTTGCCTGTGGGCAGCCCTATGCCACTGGACCGCCGCTGCCTCTCTCCAGGACCTGGTGCCTTTCGCTGGAAATGCTTCCTAAAGAAGGTCTCCATGCCACGGGCTGTTGGGCATACAGACTGGAAATATCAGGAGCTGGGCCAAGCTGAAGCCCAGCTGTGCCCCATAAGCAAAGAAAGGACACACAGGTGCTTTCCTCACAGGAGGACACTCTGTCCTCCGTGAAAAGAGCTTGAAGGTGCCAGGAAGAGCAGGGGAGTCGAGGCTCACAGTCACTGGAAAGCAAACACTGTTCCCAGTTAGCATTCCCTAAATTCTACCCCAGGCATTTTCAGGCACCAGAAACAACAGACACCTGAGCCTAAAGGGTTTCATCTGCCTTGCCAGAAATGGAAACAAAAGGTAATCTGGGAACCAGACTCTGCCTAGGTAGACTATAGGATTCTGGGGCCTTTCTCTCTCATCCGGCCTTGCTTTTGTCCCCACATGGTTGGGTTCCTCTCCTGGGATACAGTGCAATTAAGCAGAAATAATAAACTTGGGCTCTCTGTGAAGGATCTGAGTCCTGATAAAATCCCTATATTCAGCCCAAACCTTGGGTTTAGTCACTGGGAGATCTGGCCTCAGAGAATTGGAAAGGCATGTCCTGCTCCCAAGAGTGTTATTGTCTCAGTGTGGGAGATGCAGTAAGAGGTTCTGGCCAAGAGTATGCTGATGCTAGATGCCACATGCACACATCTCTAAGAACTTTCTGGTACCAAGTGGCTGGCTCTGTCTCACCGTTCCAAAGATCAGAGTATGGGTATTCCAAGATGTGAGGCCCCCAAACCCCTTAAGCCTCACTGCAGAGGGACACAGTGCACCACAATGTCCCCAGACTCACAATTCTAAGCATGAGATGGCCCACACTGCCTAGCATGAGATGGCCCACACTGCCTTCTGCAGAGAGCAGAGGCCTGGGGCTCTCCCCTGGGTGTGCACTACTGGGCCATGCACGCTATCCAAACACCTAGTCTTTTTTTTTTTTTTTTTTTTTTGGTGTTTTTGAGACAGGGTTTCTCTGTGTAGCCCTGGCTGTCCTGGAACTCATTCTGTAGACCAGGCTGGCCTCGAACTCAGAAATCCACCTGCCTCTGCCTCCCGAGTGCTGGGATTAAAGGCGTGCGCCACCACTGCCCGGCCAGACGCCTATTCTTTTTACCTACTTCCTGGCCTATCTTTCCTCTTTCCCAGCCACTGTGCTCACACCTCTTCTACACTTAAGGAATGGCAGGAAGCCCCCAGTCAGCTGAGGGAGATAGCTCCAAAGAGCAGCAATGGAGGCCCAAGTCACAGCTATGGATGAGTACTGCCCGAATGACATACAATTTCTGCCTGCTGAGGGCCTGGCTAAAGCCCAGAACAGCGGACAAGAGGAAGGGTGGCCTGAGAGGACAGCCTGGAAGGATAGGCCCGCCTGATATACACAGCACCTGCTCTCAGCCCTCCATCTATCCTTGCTATGGCTCTTGGCAGGTAGCTTTCGAGCCAGTATAGGGTGTGGTAGAGAAAAGAAGTGGGCCCAGGGGACAGAGCTCCTGCAACCAGTGAGCTGGAAGGGGGGATCTGTGCTAGGAAAGCAGCATCGAGACTGGACAGGAGCTGAGTTTCCGAGATATAAGAGCAGACACTGGCAAAAGAGGGCTGGGTTCCTCCAAAGCCACTGCTGTCAAGCTAACATTTACTGGGTCCACTATGTGTACACACACACACACACACACACACACACACACACACACACACACACACACACACACACACACACAGAGTGGGGGAGGGGGAAGAGAGAGGAAGGGAGAGAGGGAGAGAGCGTGTGCAGATGAGGAAGTTATGGCACAAAGGGCCTCATACTTGATCAAAGCCCACAGGCAGAGAGTATGGAACAGATGCTGGACCCTGGATGGAGGTAGACAGGTTAGAGAAAGGGCCCACAGGATTAACATCCAGTGCTACTCTGTGCCAGGCCATGGGTGAGCCCTCTACCACCTCACTGATCCTACCAGAGCCCTCTGAGGGAGGCAGGACCACAGCTTCATTATAGGAAAGTGACAAGAGTGTGCCCAGGGTCACAGAGCCAGCCAGTGTAGGCTACTTGAGTTAGGGTCCATTTTCTGTCCCAGGAAGAGGAACTTGCAGGCCTAGCTGCCTGCTGCTGCCAGGGCAATAGCTTGCCAGCTCTCCCGTAGGGTGTCATCTTTCCCCACCAGTCTGCTCAGGCCACTGTGACAGCTGCCCAGCCTGGAGATTAGTCACCCAGATGCATCACACCGCCTGATGCTAGCTAGTGTCACTCAGAAAACAAAAGGCCACAGTCGGTGTGGGGGAGGTGTGCTATGCTCTCTGGTCAGTGGTAAAAGTTGGGCCCTCCCTGCTGTCCCAGACCTGCATGACAAGACAAGAAGGAAGCAGCCCTTGTTAGGACGTATGGCGGGCGGCTTACATGCACAACTATAGAACCCACAGGCTACTGGGTGCTCCAGGACACACCTGTAACAGGTTTCCTCAGTTGCTCCGGGCACACAAGGCCAAGTCAGTGCATGTGGCCATATACCATGGACCTCAGTTTCCCTGTTTATCCAAGAAGACTGTTAAGACTAGTCGATATCTTATGGCAAGTTCTCCTGAGGGATACTACCACCCCCAAACACCACTGGGCTCTCACTGCCCCTCCCACTGGTCCCATGTTTCCTGTTCAGCTCATCTCCATAGAAACATTGGTCTGCTGGCCAGAGATCGCCTGACTCTTCACTTCCTATCTCTGCTGAGGCCTCTCTAGGACAGCTCATGCCTACTATCCAGCACTTGGAAAGCTGAGACAGAAAGATTGCTGTAAGTTTGAAGCCAACCTAGGCTACATAGTTGAATTCTAAGCCAGCCTGGGCTACAGTGTATATACCAATTGTCTTAAAAAGAAATAAAAAAAAAAAATCTTGGCATGGTGGTTCACAACTTTAGTCCCAGTATTTCAGAAGCAGAGGTAGGTGGATCTGTGACTTTGAGGCTAGCCTGGTTGACAAAGCAAGTTCCAAGACAGCCAGGGCTACACAGTGAGACCCCATCTTAATTAACTAATTTAACTAAAAAGCAGGCAAACAAAAGAAGCCCTGTTTGGGCCTGGAGTCTCCCATGGTTCCGCTGAGTGGCCACCTCTTCTCACCCATCCCTTATCACCTCTACACACCACGCTGTGTGTGTAAAGGTCATGGGGGAGGCCCCAGAAGGTTCTCATACCAACAGCACAGCAAAATGGCTACCTCCTAAGCTTCCTGGGCTTGTCTGGGGTAGCCAGCCACACTCAAGGAGGACGATATAAAGATGGCTCAGAGGGCCACATTAACGTCCAGCTGGCCTTCAGGAACCTGATGAGCACAGGGCCTGTGGATGGGAGACTGTGGGGGAAGGGGATGGGAGGGGGGTGGCATGAGCGAGACAGGTCATGTGCTTCCTCAGCCACCTGCTAGGACAGGCTGCTGGCCTCCTAGCCAAACCATCTCACTCTTGGTCCTGGCCACAGGTGGGAAAACCAGAACTATGAAAAACCTGGTTTAGTGGTGCAACCTTGTAATCCCCAGCACATGGGAGGCAGAGGCAGGAGGCACGGTCATCTTGGACGATACAGCAAGTTTGATGTCAGCCTGGGCTACACGAGACATGTCTGTAAATAAATAAGCAAGCCAGCACTTTGGAACCTAGCGTCTACACCACACCCTCAGCGGGTCAACTAGCCATCCCATCCACTTTTCCATGTGTAAGATGGGTCAGACCACCAAAGGCCAGCATGAGGGACACTCTGCTGCAACGATGCCCAGAAAGCACTTGATGATACTTGGCAGACCTGGGATATGGTAGAACCTCAGGGCCTATGGTCATGCCACGTCCTGAGGTTTGTCTCTGCCCACAGCGGGGGTGGGAACCCAGAAAAGGAAGCAGGAATGCCCAGGATGGCCACCACTCACCACATGAGGAACAAAGCCCTATACCCATGCCACCTGGGTGTCTGCTCCTCCTTAGGAATGCCCTCTGCACCTGGCAATAGGCCGGCAGTCCTCAGGGACTCCTCGGCCTCCAGAGGAACCTGCACAGGACACCAGTTGGGTCCTGCCACAGTGGCTACTTCATGCCATGGGAAGGGTGGGTCCTACAGGCCTCTGCTCCATGAAGGCTGGCCTAGGGTAGAGCACCTGTACTCTAGCAGTCCCAGAATGAGGGCCTGCATGGTCGGAGGGACTGCTTACCAGAAGTCGCTCAGCTCCCACAGCCCCAGGGGTCAGGGGGAAGAGAGGAGAGCTGGGAAGGCAGCCAGCTCATCTAGGCTGGCCTGGGCTGGTCAGGCAGGGTGTGGACTTTACCAGGTCTTCTCACTAAAGAGATTCTGCTCCAAACACAAGAGCAACATGCAGGTGAACGGGTGGGCCAGGGTTGAAGGGTAAGGAGCGATCAGAGAGCCAAGAGGGGGCCAGTAGGCCCTAATCCCCCATCAGACTGACGGAGGGCTGGCAGGGAAAGCCCTTACCTAGAGATGGTGGTGCCTGGGTCTGCTCTGATCTACCCTCCCCAAATCCACCCAATCACATAAGGCAGCAGGAGGTAAGGAAGAGAGGGGACCCCCCTTTGACCTGATCTGGAAGGCAAGGCAGCAGGCAAGAGGTGGACAAGCAGGTGGGAACTGGGGTCCCAGGCGCCTCCGCTCTTACTCCAGTTTGCTTGGATTGCCGGACTCTGCAGAGCAACTCCTAGTTTGGAGAGCTAGCTGCTGTGGCTGCGCCTCTGCCCCCTCCCCCTCCCCACCCTCCTCCCCCCAAGCTGGAGACAACCGTTATGAAAATAGCCCAATTGGTAACCGACTACACTTCCTCTCCCAGTGGTGGCTCCTGGCCCTATAGCAGGCAGGCGGCAGGCAGTGGGTGGGAGGGTGGGCGGTGCACACAAACAGGCACAGGAGCCTGGCCTCCTGGCACCTCTCCCCCACGTCCTAAGCCAAGCCGAGTGACAGCCATCAATACACTACTTTCTTCAGTAAGAGACCAGCCCACATAGTGTCTGCACAAGGGAGACAAGGTATATAGAGGGCAGAAGTGGCCCCCCTTTTAAGGAAAAGAAGACAATCACTTACTGTCCTCCTATGTCCATGGGACAGGTTTTATGGGGTCTTAGACAGCTAAGCACACTGGTTCCAGACAAAACAACCACAAAAATAATTATCTATTGAGTGTTTCACAACTTAGACAGCTTTTTCTCACCAACATTATTAGCCAGGAGGCTGGTAATTCCCCTGTGCGGGAGGTTTACTGTCCCTGCTGAACAGATGGTGCACCTGAGGCTCTTGGGAGCCTGTGACTCCTGCCTTAGGCATAGCTGAGCTGGGACTCCAGAGCCTGGCTCTTCTGGCCCTGTCAAGAGGGTCAGGGGCCTATCTCAGCTGTCTGGGTCCATGCCAGTTGAAGAATATTTAGGAGAGACCAGCCGGTGTGACACCTGCCAACACCCCCCACCCCCACCCCCTAAGCTCATGTTCCTGCCATGGCTTGCTAGGGAACGGCAGCTATCAAACTTCCAAAAGCACTTCCCATTTTTCAGAAAAAAATCATTTCTAAAACTCCTAGAAGAATTTTGTCTGGGGAGCAGGTGATAGGTACTAAGATTTAAAACCAAGCAGAATCTAAATTTAAGAGCAGCAACCATTCAGGAGGCAGAGGTAGGTGGATCTTTGAGTTCTAGGCCAGCCAGGGCTACACAAAGAAACCCTGTCTAGGGGAAAGGAAAGAAGGAAGGCAGGCAGGCAGAAAGAGAGGGAGGGAGGGAGAGCAATATTACATAAAACACAACAAAATCAGTAAAAAGACACTGTTGAACTTAAAAACATTATTCTATTGTTCTGTGTGTGCTAGTGCCGCAGAGTACATGTGTTAGTCAGCGGGCAACATTCATGAGAGCCAGTTTTGCCTTTCTCCATGCGAATCCTGGTGACCAAATTCAATAGTCCAATGTAGAGGCAAGTGCCTTGACCTGCTGAGCCATCATGCTGGCCCATTTTATGCTTTTGCAAACCTAATATCTGGTTTTCTAGCAGCAGCTGGTTCCTGAGACGCATCTGTCCCTGCACAAGATACCCGGTTGCTCTGGTGGAGGAACACGAAGGAATGAGCCTCACTTTGTGTGGAGTTGGGAAAGGGAGAACAGTTCCCCAGGTTTCCAGATAACTATGGCTGTTCTATGCCATCACAATAAAATACAACCAGTGGTCTTTGTTTTTCTTTCTTTTGAGACCGAGTTTCTATGTATATGTAGCTCTGGCTGTCTTGGAACCTACTATGAGGCTAGCCTCAAACTCAAAGATCTGTCTGCCTCTGCCTCTGCTGGGATTAAACTAATGTGCCACCAGGGCAGGCTGACAAGTCTTATTTCTTAAAGGCCAGTACAAGGTACCAAACCCTACCAATGAACATAAAGTTTTACCTTGCAAGGTTTTGATTTTCTTTGGGGGGGTATGGGTTGACTGCTTTTGAGACAGGGTCTCATTAAGTAGCTCAGGCTAGTTTGGAACTCCTGAGTTCATGTGAACACTTACCTTGTCTTCTTCAACAGCTAGGGACACAGGCTTGCACTGCTACAGGGCTGTCTTGCATTTTGTAACAGCAAGTGTAAATCAGTGGAGAATACTGTGGTACTGCCCTATACTGATCTTCCAAAGGTTGATACATTTCCTCACAGAACATCAAAAGACCATCACCTTTGCTGTCTCTATTGGCTCTGAACAGTTTCCTGTCGGGAAAGCTCCTCCCTCCACCAGAAGGTAGATATAAAGTTTCCAAAATTCTGAGTTCTGCTCAAACTCAGATTTCTTGTTGGAAACAAATATTGATACTGTTTTTAAGTGTCAGGCTCACCTCATTCATATTTAGGAAAATGTATGCCAGATCTCTGGAGTCTGACTAGCTTGTCTATTGGCTGCTCAGTACAAAAGGTGCCACTGGCAGGCCTGAGGTAGTGGCCAATGCCTTTACTCCCAGCACTCAGAAGACAAAGGCTGGCGCATCACTGGGAGGTTGACCTTGTCTACACAGCGAGTTCTGGGATAGCCAGAGCTATGTAGAAGACCCATCAAAAGAAAGAAAATAAAGGAAGGAAAGAAAGAAGGGAGCAATCAGCAGAGCACACAGCTTGCCTCAGCTAAGAGTTTTAGCACATTACAGTTGGGCAAGCAGCAAAAATGACTTAGGTAAACTCCATTTCATCACACAAATTAAACACACACACACACACACACACACACACACACACACACACACACACACACACACACACACACAGAGGTCCGTATCTTATTGCTGTTATTCTCCTGTTTCAGTTTCCTCAACCAATCTCTCTCTCTCTCTCTCTCTCTCTCTCTCTCTCTCTCTCTCTCTCTCTCTCTCCTCCCCCCTCCCTCCCTCTCTCTCAGATTGTCTCACATAGCCCAAACTGTCCTCAAAGCCCCTACATAGCCACCTTCTGAGTGCTAGGATTGGAGCTATGCCACCACACCTGATTTATGGAGCGCTGTGGATAAAATCCCAGGCTTTGGGAATGTTAGGTAAGCATTCTACTAACTGAGCTTACCTCCTCAGTCCAATCCTCTCAACTTTTTTTTTTTTCTAAAGAAACAGTATATAGTAGGGGTCCTGCTGGCTGTTAATGCTTCCTATCTCTGCCTCTGCAGCACAGTGAACAGCCATACACCATGGCAGCTTAGAAACCATCCCTATGAAAATCACCTTGTCTACAGCATCTGTAGTACCAGGTCACTTAGAGACCCATGGATTGAGAGGGAATTCTCACAGCCTGGCAGATGTGGATTCTACACGGGCACTAACTCTCTAGGTGTAACCCTACACCTGACAATCTGCTTAGAACATGGGCCTCCCCTTCCCTCCCCTCCTCACTTGTCACCTAAAGTCTACCCGCTCACAGCTGCCCAGACAATCACCCACTCCAGCTGACCACCCATCTGGGTCTTCAACCCCAGACACCTTGAATACCTCTTTCTCTCAGGTCCCTGTGCCTTATTCTTCCACCTGGCAGCCAGCTCCTGGGGGCTGGGGCCTGGTGAACATATGTGGGTGTGGTGTGTCCAGCACAGGGCTGGCAGAGAGCTATGTTTACTTCAGGTCAGTTCAGGAGGAAGGAACTGGGAATTCCGTGGGGGAGGGGTTAGAGCCTTCAGGGATGGGAAGAGCTTCCTCCTGGGTACCCCACCAAGGGTTGGCCACAGGCCCAGGCCACTTCTCTTCGTTTGGGCACAACAACAGCTTTTGTTTTGGTGGCCATCTTCCTCTCCTCTTTGGGAGATCTGGTGAGTGACACCTGGAGGCCCCTTCTGTGGTGAGAAGTCATTGCATTCTCCACATTCTCTGTGCCTTTCTGTATAAAACAGCTGGGGAGGAGGGGCCTGCTGCAAAAGCTTGGGGTGCTCAGCCAGGGCCCTAGCTGAACTCCTTGACGAAGTGTCCCCAGCTTCTTCCTTCATGTTCTGGGCCCACCTCAGAGTCTAGCCTTGCTAGTAATGAATGGCCAACTGGTTCTTTTAGAGCTCCCCTTCAGCCCCCTGCTGCCCCAGAATTATTTGGGAGCATTCAGTTCTACATGATTGTACCCATTGACAACTGAGAAGGTCCTGGGCTGGACAGTCAACAGCCTTCCCTCCTATTTTTTTCCTTTGAAACAATTTTTAACATTTATTTTGTGTACATGTGTGCGCGCGCACACACACACACACACACACACACACACACACACACACACACACACACGAACCCTCACATGAATGTGTGGGTACACAATATATCACCACACCATAATGCACATGTAATGGTTGGAGGAAAACTTTCAGGGGTTGGGTCTCTCCTTCTACCATGTCAATTCTGGGGATCGAACTCAAGTCATCAGCTTGGCAGCAAGCACCTTTAACCTCTGAGCCATCTCTCTGGCCCATTTTCCTATTTTTATATGTTAACAAATACATACTTCACTTGGCTGGCTATTTATTTATTTATTTATTTATTTATTTATTTATTTATTTATTTATTATTTATTTGAGACAGTGTCTCCTGTAGCATAGGGTGACCTTGAACTTCTGATCCTCCTGCCTCTACCTCCCAAGCACTACCATACCAGGCTAAGCAAATATTATCTACTAATTCTGATTTAATTACTAGTTGGTACTGCTCATCCCTGTTATCTGTCCTCACAGTATCAATGAGCAAGTGAGGCAAATGTAGTTCAGTGGCTAGCCAAAGGCCTACAGCTGATAAGTGGCAGAGCGTCAAAGAAAACCCAGTAGTTCCACACTGGCAAGCCTATGTTTGCCACTTGGCACATAGACAAACGGCTCTATACTTGCCACCTGGAGTCTCTAGAATGGAGACCAGGCCTCTGTTTACTGAACTCAACCTCTCTTTTTCCCTCTCATCTTGTAAGAGTTTGCTCAGACACTGACTCTGCCAGAAGGTTCTCCCCAGGACCCTCTCCTGGGGGAGGTGGGGAGTTTAGCAGCTCCCACACTCAGACCCTCTTCTGGTTATTCTGGGCCAGCAGCACTGACCTGCTAGGCTGCATGCCCTGTGAGGTCACAGACCCTGGTACCTTGTATCACTAGTGACTGCATCCCGATTGTTGGCCATGGCCTGAAGAGTGAAGAGAGGGCTAATGAATGGTCCCTACTTAGCCATGGTCAGGCAAGCTGACAGCAGATGGCTTCAGGCTGGCTGGCCAACTTCTCAGGCCCCACTGCTGGCATTGGGTAGATAAGCCATGTGTCTTACAGGCAGCCCTGAGACTGCACTTTGTGGGAATGCTAATGTTTCCCTTCAGCTCTCCCAATTCGGCTCCTTTGTTGTACCTGTGCTCCCAAGTCCCACCCCCCTTCTCATGTGTGGGTAGCAAATTTCAATTCCCTGTCTGCTAGGAGATGGACCCTCTACTTCCATTCAAAATTTAACCTCCACTAGTATCCTTAGAAGCAGCTCTCCAGCTCCCAGATCCCCACCTGGTCCCCAGGCACTGCTGAATGCCACCGAGGGCTTTTCTTACTGCTAAATCAAGAACTCTGCCAGAACAAAAGTGGCCACTTGCCCTGAGAAGGGTTTAGAGTTCTACCTCTGACTTCAACCTCAGGCTAAGAGGCTTCAGTTGTCCCAGCCTCAACCTCCTCATCTGTTAACTGGGGCTAAGGGGGGGCTCTAGGGATTGCTGTAGGCTAGTGAGAGACCGTGTTCACAGTAAACACTTCCTCAGTTTAATGAGTTTCAGAAAGGGAAATACCTCCAGAGGCATAAAAATTAGGGGAACCTGGCAAGACAATTTGGTAACATCTATCTAAGGCAAGACATATGGGCCAGGGCATTGGTGGGAAGGGACACAGGGATATGAGCAATCTCTGGTGACTGCAAGCAATAGTGAAAACTAAAAAGGTTAAGCTCATGCCTGTAATCTAGGCACCTGGGAGCGTAAGGGGAAAGGCCATTGCTAGTTCAAGACTCTGCCTCAAAAACCAAACTAAAGCAAACCAGAACAATATTCCTCCCTCCCCCTCTTTTTTGAGAGAAGGTCTGGCTATTTAGTCCAACCTGGCCTAGAACTCACATAGCCCAGGCTAACCTCAAACTCAGCATCCTCCTGCCTCAGCGTCCAAAATGCTAAGATTACATACATGAACCTCTATGCTCAACTAAGGCATACCATTCAGATCAAAGTAAAACTCATCCAGCGTCTGGGGAGATAACATAAAGTATCCGCCATGCCAGCATGAGGATCTGCTATGGACCCCAGCATCAGCCGACAAAAGTCTCAGTCTCTTTAAAAGATTTCCAGAGAAGCTGGGTGTGGTAGCTCACTCTTAATCTCAACACTCAAGGGGCTAGGACAGGAGGATTGCCATGAGTTCAAGGCAGGACTAGGCAATAGATGTCTCAACCCCCACCCCACTGCCCAAAAAAAAAAAAAACTAAACTAAAAAAGGCCGTGAGAGGGAGGCCAGCTGCCCAGTGTTGTCTTGGGTCTCCCTGTCACTCATTGTGTGGCCTAACAGGCAGACTTCAGCTTTGCTTTCCCAGGTCAGACAGCAGGGCTCTCCTAAAGGATGCTTTCCAGAGGTAGGTGGGCAGCAGCAGGTTGTATCAGTGGGCTGTCTATGTGGGCTAAGGAGCAGGAACCAACTTGCCCCCTTTCACAACCACCCCCAGCTCTCTCTGTAAAATGTCAGCAAGCTAGGGAAGGGGGGTGGAGAGACAAGCAAGCTGTTAACCCGCAAGCTGCTGGGGCGTGGGTGGTGCAGGCTCAGGCTCCCAGACAGCTATTTTGGCATGTGCTATGATGGTGCTCAGCCCTGGCAGGGGAGAGGCCTCTCTGTGGGAGCTCTGTACTGGCACACTGCCAGAAGGGAGGGGGAGCAGGGCTCTGAAAGTAGAGGGAGAGAGGGTGCTGGATACAAGTGCGGCCTAATCTCTTCCTCAGCCCACAGGCCACTCATTGACCCCAGGCTATCATAAGATCCTCTAACCCATCTTCGAGTATTCTTCCCCTGGCACCTAATAAAAGGTCACAAGTATGCCCTTCTCCGGGTCCTGCTGTCAAACACCATGATGGCTGTCTTCCAGCCTCAGGCTGCCTACCCAGTGTCTCTATATAGCCAGTCTGCTCCTGCTAAAGAGACCCGGGGGGAGGGGGGGTGTCACTGTCTAGGGGCAGAGCATCTCGTGTCTCTGGCAACTTCCTAGTGAGGTACAAACCTCTCAATAAACCCAGACAGTACCTAAGGCCTCCTGAGACTCTGCAGGTTAGGGTGGAATACAGGAAGGGAAGTGTTAAGAACCAGGTGCTCGGCTGGGCAGTGGTGGCGCACGCCTTTAATCCCAGCACTCAGGAGGCAGAGACAGGCGGATTTCTGAGTTCGAGGCCAGCCTGGTCTACAGAGTGAGTTCCAGGACAGCCAGGGCTACACAGAGAAACCCTGTCTCGAAAAACCAAAAAAAAAAAAACCAAAAAAAAAAAAAAAGAACCAGGTGCTGAATTCCAGGGCGAACTTCATGACCTTTAGGAGTCTTGGTCTTTTTCATCTGTAAAATGGAAGTAAACCCACCGAGGTCATCCTTGTGATGAGTCTATGAAACCGGCAGACTTATGAGCTTGAAGTAGCTGTTGGTGGCCAGAAAAGAAGATGAACATCACTCACCTGAACACAGGTGCGTGGGGAGGGCTGGATGAGCATTCAAGGCACTCCCCCACCCTCCCTCCTGTGGGCCACAGCTCTTGGTCCCACTCAGACGTGCTCCCTTGGTATGCCCTTAGCTAAGATGGGCAAGGGTCTTCACTCTGCCTAGCCTTTCCCACCTGGGCATGCGTGCTAGCTAGGTTCAGGGCTGAGAGCCAAGAGGCTGGGGGAAGCGTACTACAACTCAGATGCAGGGCTGGAGAGATGGCTCAGCGATTAAGAGCACTGACTGCTCTTCCAGAGGTCCTGAGTTCAATTCCCAGCAACACATGGTGGCTCACAACCATCTGTAATGGGATCCGATGCCCTCTCTGGTGTGTCTGAAGACAGCTACAGTGTACTCATATAAATAAAATAAAATCTTAAAAAAAAAAAAAAAAAATACAACTCAGATGCTTACACTTAAGGACATCCAGGGCCCTCACATGAAACACACAGGTAGTGGCTGAGGACGATAGCAGCAGGAATGGCTCCAGGAAAGAGGGAAGCTGTGAGCCTTGAGCAGTGCTTCCCAACCTTCCTAATGCTGTGACCCTTTACTATAGTCCCTCATGTTGTGGTGACCCCAACCATAAAACTATTTTTGTGGCTGCAGTGAGTTCCTAACTGCAATCTTGCTACAGTTATGAATTGTAACATAAATATCTGTTTTCTGATGGTCTTAAGCAAACAACTTAGGTCATTTGACCCCCAAGGGGGTCGTAACCCACAGGTTGAGAACCATTGGCTTAAAGGCAAATGTTCACCTTCCTGCATACAGTGTCCCCTTTCTGAGCTGACAGAGGGCAGGAAGAAAGTAGGAGACAAGTTGGGAGTGCCAGGTGACAAAAGCAGGTGAGACTTTGGAGCCCTGTGTCCCTGGCTGGCTATGAGACCTTGGCTGAGTCGAGGCTACTTCACTGGGCCTTGAACTTCAGAGACTTCAGAGACAGGGAAGGGTGGAGCTAAGTGATATGGGAACACACACACCTGATCACTAGCTTTGCACTGGCAGCTAGGGTCTTCAGGTAACTCATCAAGAAGTGTCTGGATCCACCCACAGCAGGTGCAAGTGGTCTGCTAGAAGAAAATTTCCAGACCCAGTGCCCTTACCTATTGGTAGGCTCGGCCCCCTGCTGTTGTCACAGTGATACTGCAGGACAGGTTCCTGGGTAGCTCAAGGACCTTGAAGCCCTCTGGCCCTCGGTGCTAGATGGAGGGACCAGTGCTTCTTTTAGGGGCTAGCTCAGCCCAAGCTTCAAAGCTGGCCAGCCTGCCCATCAACCTCTTCTTTGCTTTGGGAAACACTGAAAATTCTGGGAAGGATTTCAGAAAGACATAGGCAGGCCTGTTGCTCCCTCCCAGACACAGCTCCCAAGCCTAGGTTTTCTCTGCTCAGGGGGCAAGAGTCCTTCCTCTGTCCTTGACTGAAAGGACATCCTCTCTCTACCGTCTTATATTAAGTGCAGCATGTGGGGATTTGACTTTTGTTATGGTGACAAAACAGCAGGAACTGCCTCTTCCCTCCCCTGACATGTAAGCCAGAAACTGGTCCATGTGACAGCAGACAGGGACCAGAATTCTTCCTTCACCTGCCAACCCCAGCCAGCTCTGTACCTGGGCACATAGTTGTAGTAGGAGCCAACAGTCAGATGCACCCAGCTCAGGCACTGAGGTCTCTCTTCCCCAAGTTGGCAGGAACCCAAGGTTCTACAGCCACCTGGACTGTTCTCAGTATTAGCCTAAGCAAGACAATTGATTCACTCAGAGAGATTCCTTTTGCTCCCCCCAGACATCCTGGCGCCACAGACCTCTGAGGGAGAGACATCTCTCAAGGTGTCTGTCCCTTCCCATTCATTGCAAACCACCCCAAACAGGGGCTGTTTCTGCTCATCCTGCTCCAGGCGCCTCTGCCAGCCTTGTCTTCAGGACTATGCTCATAGGCCCCATATGGCATAGCCTCTAAATGAGACCTATTGTGTCAAACTCACTCCACAGGTGTGTCTCCTGCCCTCTGGGAGCTTATGACTTTGAGACTAAGGAAGGGCAGAGATGGCAGAACAGACATTCTGGCTCCCAGGGGCTTGGACAACCAAAACTCCTTCTGTCAAAATGGGTATGGTGCCAGGTAATTTATGATGCCCCTGGGGTGCAAAACCAGCCAATCCACAAGCTGAGTGACCTGCCCAGGACCAGGCTGCTGGCAAAAGACCAGAGGGTGAGTCCGTCCCCTCTCCATGGGGCTGGTTCTAGGCAACTGTCCTCACTGGAGACTGGCCAAACCTTAGAGTCAGAGAACCTGTATGTAAAGATTCCACCTGCTCTACTCAGGGTAGAGGAGAAGCAGATAACCGGGGGTTAGAGTAGATCCCTCTCCCTTCTTCCTCTAAGAGGGGGCTGGCTGACAGCTTCCACCATGAAGAATGGGGTGGGATAGAGTTGGAGGGGGGAAGAATCTATAATCGAGGAAGTCACAGCTCAGCTCTCTGGACTGAAAACAAGGGCAAGGGCAAACTGCTCCCCAGACCCCACCCAACGATGCCAGTTGAATGGGGCAGGGTCTTGAAGGAAGACATGGACAGGGTTCTTGCTGACCTGACACAAACAGCACACATGTGGCCCCTGCCAAGCTCACAGCAGAAGCTGCTAACTGTTCACACACTCTGCACCTGAGCAAAGGACAGAGTTCAACACAGCCTCAGAGCCAACACTCATCTGGGGTCATCTATGACCCCGTCTTCTGGCCTGTTCACTCCTGAGATCCCTCAGCCCCGAGCTATAAGTGGCAGAAGCATGTGGTAGAACGCAGAGGTTGAATGTCCAAGGAGAAACAAGAGCATGGAGCCTGGGAAAAGATGGAGGGATGGTTTCAACTGAAGACTTATCAGGGGCCAAGAAGCATGGCAGGACTACATGAGCAGCACTAGTTAAAAGAACAGAACCTGGACGGGGGCACTAATCCAAATGTCTGCTCCTCCTGTCACCTGACCATCAAACGAAGTCAATGGAGGCCCGGCACCAATGGGCACAGATTCTGAAGGCCCACGTCCACCAGAGGAGCCTTTCCCCATCATGAGCTCCCAGTGTCTTCATCTTTTTTAAAGCACCACTGCCCTTCGTACATAGCATGAGTTACTGCACCTACATGCTACATGCTTCTAGAGGCCTTCTTTGACTTTCTTCTTGAAAGCATGCTAGAAGATCCCTGCCCATCCCAGGGACCCTGTGACTTTGTGGTATCACAGAATCACCTGGGGAGCTCTAGAAAAAGCTCAGGCTCACTCCTAGAGCTGAACAGGCAGACGTGCCGATGGTAAGATCTAAGAATCTGACCTCTTTAAGCTCCCTGGGTCTCTGTGACGCTGTATTTGAGATCCTGGTATAGAGAAAGGGATGTGGATTTTGGAACCAGACCAACCTGAGTTCAAATGCTGTCTCTGCCTCTTACGTGCTATGTGACTCTGGGCAAATGGCTCCTCTCTCTGACAGTATGTTTATTTCATCTTATAAAAATGGAAAAATGGAACCTATCCTGCTTATTTTAGAGAATTATATAAAGGTACTCAGCACTTCTGCTTGATCTTCCGTTGAATATGCCCAAGGCTCAGGCCTGCATCTACAAACCTGTGCTCTTCAAAATGCGCACAGCTTCAGGTCAAAAGCACTCAACACTTGGTGCCCTATGGGCAGCAACAGGAAGCCTTCAGGGTGCCCCTCCCTCCCCCCAGGAGCCTGTGAACCCTGGAGGCTACATCCTGCAGAGGTGGGTGTAAACTGCTCTGTCTTGCAGGGTTGTGGGTAACAAAACAGAAGTATTGGAAGTGTTACTGCCTGCTCCTCTTGTATGAGATCTTGAAACCTGTGTGGCTTCTCAAAAGCCCAAAGCCCACGGAGCTCCATCTGCCAGTGCAAGGATCCAGATCTCCTGTGTGTGGTGTGTGCTTAGCAGCACACTGCAAGTGCAAAGAGCAGGGCCCTGGCAGGGGTAAACCAGGCGGAGGGCATAGATCAGCACCACAGGCACACCACCCACACAACAGAGGAAAACCACACAGGTTATTAGTAGGTAACTCTACCCTGGAAAGGGCCCAGGCAAAGCTCAGAAGGGGGCCAAAGACAGCAAAGCCTTAAACAGCCACAAAAACTAAGAGGGAAGCCCTGGGCAGAGTCTGAGGTCAGAGTCCAATCAGAACTCTAGGGTTCTTAGCTGATTGGCTGCAAGCTCTTCAGACACTAAAGAAATTCAGAGGTCAAACAGGAAAAAAGAAAGGAGGAAAAAAAAAGATCAATGAGCTAGGTAGGATACTCTCGGGTGGCACCGCCATATACCTGGGCTTTTCCAGCAGGCACAGACGAGCACACATGCCGTGAACTGCCTGCACTCAGTCTTTCCATACCTTCCCTCCAATTACTCATCACAGCCATGGTCAAAGCTCTGTCACAGGTACAATATGGTGACATTTTGAGTGCTTAGGGAAGGGGCAAGAGGAAGCTTGAACAGCCAACTCTGATTCAAAACTACAGGCCACTTCATCCCTTTCCAAGAGCTGGAAGAAGGTAGGGGAAAGAGATGATTGTCTAGAGAGGGAGAAGGGGCTATCTTCATGCTATCTAAGAGCAAAGTAGAGCAAAACGCTAGGCGCCCACAGTCCCAAGAAGTTTAAAACATCGAGCAATTTAATCAGTGACCTGGGGACAACCATGTGCTGTGGCAAATCACAGTGACCACAATCAGCAGATACCAAGCAATGGTAGCTGGCAAATAGGTTCCAGAGAGGCACGGTATGACCGCCCCCACCATGCTGGTAACTGGAGGCCCAAGGAGATAGTCAAAAATCCGTGGTGACCAGTCGTAGGGTCCCTGACTGCTAGTGCCAAGGAATTGGGGTGACTCTGTCTCCCTGCAGGAGGGTTAGGAACTGACCCTGTCACGGCACTAAGGACGAAGCGCACTACCAGTCCGTGCCAGCGCGCGCACCGGACAGCCTGTGCCTGGCGCTAGGATACCCACGCTGGGACAGCCTGTCCCGCCGCCGGTCCGCTCACCTGTGCCCAAAGAGCCGCAGCCCCGGGAAGCGCCGCTTGGTCAGGCGCCGCGGCGCCTTGTCCGGCTCTGGACCCGCGTCGCGCTCGGAGCCGCTGGACGAGGCGGAGGCCGACTCCGAGTCGCTGCTCCGGGCCTCGGGGCTGGGGTCCCGCGGCTCCATCCGGCCCTAGCCCCGGCCGGCTGCGGGCCCACGGGAGACGCCCATGCCGGGCCGGCGGCCGGGGCTCAGCACGCCGGCTCTGCACCGCCCGCCAAGCTCATGGCGAGCGCGCGCTCCGCCCGCCCTGTGCTGCGCGTTCCCGCGTCCCACTCCCAGGTGCCGGGGAAGCAGCCTCCGCTCCAGGAAGTGCCGACAGCCGCGGCCGCAGGACCCCGCATAGCTGGCCGGGCCTCTGCCTGCCTGCCCGCCCGCCGCCGAGCACGCCCCCTCGGCCGCACAGCCGCACTCGCCCCACGGCGCCCTCTGCCGGCCTCAAGCCTTGTCGCAAGCCCGTCGAGGCGGCCTGGGGGCGGGACTTACGAGGGCACCACCCCAGCTCCATGGCTAGCTTGACTGGATGGGACTGACTTCCTGGCCTGAGCCGCTCAAGCTGTTCCCAGATGTATGATCCTCCCCCCATGTCCTCCTCCACGAAACAACCTACATGATCAAAGTATACACACGCGAGGGCGGCTGTCACCACTTCTCCCGCATCCACAAGTTATATATTGCTCTCCTGCACCCACTCAGGCACTCATGCGCTCTCCACCCTTACCCTCTTGGCTATCCATAAACGCATCCACAGACAAATGTCACACAACGCTCTCCCTACACACAGCAGGCACGCTCCCCCCCCCACGGAATTATCTTCAATTATCAAACTCACGCTTTTCTCTCACATTCAGGACACCAAAGTCATTCAGTGACCTTCACACACTCACAAAAAATTTCAATGTTCCTCTGACAAAGTCATCCTTCTACAGCTGTTCACAATGGCTTCAATCCTTCACCCACTCCTAACATAGGGAAATTTTTCCAGCACAATGTTCAATGTTCCTTTGAATCCTTATACCATAAGGATGAGCTATGTACTTCCTACACATTCAAATACACACAAGGACAACAGTTACAACCTACACACTCATTTACATATACACCCATATAGAAGAAAATATCTCCTACACACAGATATCCCTGAGGGCAGTGGTTACAACGACCTAATATTTCACATACACATCCAGAAATATTCTTCATGTTTGACACATGTTCTCCTTCAGAAGGGAAACCAATTGGAACAAGAAGTCACCAGGAGACATGCCATCACATACATTTGGGAATCCACACTCTGGTAGTCTCTAGATGCTGCAGGACTGTGACTGGAAGACCTGGAAGCCAGTGACCTTGGTCTACATCCTCCCCAGATCATGCCGCCCTGATGCCTACTGTTTCAGTTAGCCCTCCGTTCTAGAGAGCCACAGCCCATGTTGCCTTCGATTTCACCCTTTCAACTTTGGGGCTTTGGTAGCCTGTTTTCTAGACCTCACCTGCCACAAATAGCCAAAGCTAGGGGGCTGTGAGCCAGGGACATGCCTGTGATTCTGAGCAACAGCCAACACCCAGAAGCCCAGCACTCTCTCGTATACACTAAACTTCTAGTAGGCCTGGAGAAGCTAGCCTCCAGATCTCCAGCCAGCAATGGGGACCAAGCTGGATAGGAAGAGGGCCTGACCTTGGCTTCCTGGGGTACACATGTTTTCTTTGAGGAAGTCATCGGATGGTTATCACCAAGCTCGATGGGAAAAGCTGGGGGGGGCGGGGGCAAGGGAGCAGCTTGAAGATTCCATTGAGTTTACACAGTCCTTGAATTGGATTCGAGAAAACTCCCACTGTGTACCACAGTACTGGGAAGACTTCTCTCCCAACAACCTCTGTCGTTCTCTCTCAACTCCAATCCCAGAGAGAAGCCTTCTATCAAATTATCCCAAGCCTGGAAACATCAGCGCTACCTCCAAACCTCTCTAGACTGTGCCTCCGTGGAATTACTGGGAAATGGATGGATAAACCCACTTCTGCCATTCTTCCACACCATATAGAAAGTTCATAGAAGGATGGAGGTCCCTGTGCCCATCCCAGGTCACCCTTATACCTACTGTGTCTGGGGAACCTCAGCTGGGATCTGTGGCACGTCCCAGGAGCGGGAGCGCCACATCTGCCTCAGTGCCCCCGGCAGCTCGGCTTCTTTCGTCCCCAGCGCCTTCGCGGGGCCGAGAGCAGCAGCCACATCGCAGCCTCCCCCGGCGTTGTGGCCAGCCCCCAATGCGCTCATCCTGCCCGGCAACTCTCTTCCTCTTTCCGCACTTCCTGACGTGGGGGGGGGGGGGGGAGGCGGGGGTGCTGCTAGAGGCCGGCTGGAGGTTCAAGCCGAGGACCACAGGGCTTGAAGGCGCCTTCCGCTGACTGGGGCAGAACACTGGCAAGGCACAGAGCTGCATGGGAGTGCAGGGGCAGGTGGGGACAAGCCCAGCCTAGCAGTCAAGAGACAACCCCAGGAGTCAAAAGCTGCCAGGCACCCACTAGACCTGCCTGGGCTGGAATTTGCACCCCAGCTTCAGGCCTTTACTTTCCAAATAATGTCTCTGAATTTCACCTCTTGGTCCTGCTAATGTCTCTCACTTCAAGACATTCCTCGTGGCACACTGGCTCCAGGTACACAGACTGGCTCCAGCCTGTCTGTGTCCAGCTCTCTCTTAGCATCTTGTATGCACCATACCTTTAAACCGAGCTGGGCACACAGAGTGTCAGTGTATTGAAAACAGCAGTGGATGGAAGATGCCAGCTCATGTTCAGTTTCTCCCATCTGCCAGCAGTGTGACCTGGACCAAGCCATAAATCTGCCTAAGTTCCCTTACATTTTTAGGAACACAGCTATACAATAAATCAGTGAATACATTTGTCAGAGAGCTTTGGGGAGCCTCAGTTTTTCTCATCTGTAGAATGGATTACAGTTTGGACTCATTGGGTTGTAAGTGGATTAAATAAGAGGTGAAAGGAGTCAGACAATTTAGGAAATATTGATTGGTACATCTTGTGCATAGGGCACTGTATTAGAGCAGGGAGCAAGGAAGCAAGTTGTTCATTCACAGAACCTAGAGCCCAGAAGGGGAAGACAGTCAGAAAAAAGACAAGCCATGTATGTTAGGCAATGAGATGCGCTATTTTAAAAAAGAAAGAAAGGGGAAGTCAAAATGAAGGGGGATTGGGCAAGGAGGTGACATTTGAGGATGGACTCAAACGTGAGAGCAGACCATGTGACCATCGGACAATGGCGTTGTGGATGCAGGAACAGGAGAGCGCAGTCCCAAGCAGGCAGTGTGGCTGAAGAACTGGGAGGCAGGAGGATACTGGAAGAGTCTAGAAAAATCTTCTGAGGCCAGACTGCCCCGGAGTTTGAGGCTACCATGAGGGACTTAGCAAACACTAGTGAGGGCCACGCTTACTCTTTAGTCTTCAGGCAGCTTAGGGAGGAATTTGAACCTTTCTCAAGCATTCTCTAACCAACCAACCAAACAACAACACACACACCATCCCCTCCCCAATTGCATTTATTTCTGTGTGTTAGGGTATATGTGTATATGCATTTGTGCGTGTGCGTGTGCGTGTGCATGCGCGCGTGTGTGTGTGTGTGTGTGTGTGTGTGTGTGTGTGTGTGTGTGTGTGTGTTTACTTGTGCCCCATGTGTAGAGGTCAGAGGACTGTTTGCCAGAATTGGTTCTCTCCTTCCAGCATGTGGGTCCTGAAAATCAAACCCATGCCTTAGGCTTACAGACAGTATCCTTACTTTCCAAGCTATCTTGCCAGCCTTGTTTTCCTCTTTCCACGCTGGGAAACAGGCACAGAACTTCTAATCTTACTTGTCTTCTTGTGCTGAGATTACAAGATCTTCTTGTGCTGAGATGAAGATTTTTAAAACACACACACACACACACACACACACACACACACACACGCATGCACGCGCACACACACACATGCATGCAAAATCTAACCCCAGAGTCTAAGATCCCTTATTGCCCTTCTAAGGTTTGAGAGCATGGTCAGGCTCTGCACCTGTTTTTTTCCAATTGCTGTCCCTTGAATAGGTCACCTCTGAACCCTTCAAGATGGGCTTTGTGTGGTGGGTCTATCAAGACTTTACCCACCAAGCCAAGGTCTACTCTGAGGGAGGCTGTGGCAAGGCTTTCTGTAAGTAGCTCCGGCAGTTAAACAGAGGAAGTGGGGCTGGGCTTGTTTTCCATCTGGACAGGCAGAGAGCAGGAAATGGCGCTCCTGGAGGGGAAGCCAGGCTGCCTGGAGGCTTTGAGTCGGGCTAGCTCGCTTTGAGTCTCGGGCTAACCCTGACTATGTGACCAGGGCTACTTTGACTGAGCTCATACTGTACAAAGCTGTCAGTGCCAGTCCTGCAACCCAGGTTGGGTGGGGAGGACAAGGCTGGGAGGGACAGGTATACAGGGCTAGGGAGGATGCCCTTGGCTGTTCCTGGGACACGGGCCAGCACTGGGGAGCTAGGGACCCCTCAGAATCCACCCAGGTATACACAGGAAGAGCAATCTGGGTAAGAAAATTATTCTGGGCTTTGCTGAAGCCCCTGAGGATGAAGTGCTCCACTTTCTGTGGCCTGGATGAGCAAGTGGGAGCTGGGGAAAAGAAATGTACCAGGTCACCAAACACTCAACCCACGACCTGGACATCCTATGCCCTCAAAACCTGTCAAGCTGCCTCCTCGGTCCGACCTTCAGGCTCCTTGTGTCCTGGCTTCCCTTGCCTCCTTGTCCAGGCTTTCACGTGGAGGTTTTCTTTCAGCTTATATCATGCAAGTGTAGGCTTTTGTAGTAGATGCTCAATAAACACCTTTTCCTATTTTTTTCATGCTTTTTCAACTGTGGTCCTGACCCCTGAATTTAATTCTGTCTATGCTGCTGGATGCCATGGTGGTCCTTTCTATCTTGTCAGTTGGAGTCTTCATCCCTTAGACCCCAGCCCAAGCAACAGAACCAGGAAAGTATAGAGAACTCACAAGAGAGTCCTTTAGATCACATGCCAGCCCTTGTGAGGCTGTGTGCTGTGCATTAACCTTAAGTTGGATCCAATGACCTCTATTTTATTTTACATATTTATGTGTTCATCTTTGCACTGCTGGGATTGAACCTAGGTTCTCTTGCATGCTAGTGTTCTGTTACAGTAAGCTATACCCTCAGCTCTGTGCCAGGTGATAGGGTCTCAGTCTGTAGCCCACAGTAACCTCAAACTTACTACGTCTCCCAGGCTGGCCCAGAACCTCAAGAAACTCTCCTGCCTTAGCTTCCCAAGCACTAGGATTGAAGGGTAAGCTATCTCACTAAATCCCTATGACCAAGTGATTTTATTGGTGGAGCCATCACTCTGCCCTGAGACCTATGAGTGTTGTGTTCAGCATAGAAGTTGTGACCGGCTACATTTCCATTTCTGATTTGGGCTGGTTCACCTTTCCTCATGCACCCCGGTGGTCTCCCATGACCCGGTGGTCTCCCACACCCTGGAGGCCACCTTAACAATGCTGAACTTACTTCATACAGCTGGTCCACACAGAGTACTGCTGCCACAAATACCCAGACTCAGTGTCTCTTGCCTCTGCTTCCAGAGTAGCTGAGTCTACACAGATCACCACACCTGGAGACCTAGAGGTTTTCTAAAGTCTAAGTCCCTCACCAACTCCTGTGATCCAAATCAAATACTTGTGTAGCCCCTGGAAGACTCCATCCTCACTGAGAGGACAGGTATACCTGCATTAGGATGTAGGTGCTGCTGGTGACAGATGGGAATTGAAGAAACCCCTCCTGGGTGGCTTTATGAAGGCTATGGACAGAAAGGAGCCTGAGCAGAGAAAAGGCAGGACTCTTTTCCACTGGGACAGGGAATACAGAACCACATGGGCAGCTTAGCAGTCAGAGGTGGTTCCAGACTATCATCATTTGGAAGACACTCTGCCTCCATTAGGATCCCTGCAGTGAAGGTAAGAGGGACACTTGGATGGCTCTCTCTCTCTCTCTCTCTCTCTCTCTCTCTCTCTCTCGTTCAGCAGGATCTACTCTAGAGTCTCCCTTCTGGCCCCAGTTTGGATTTTACAAAACCCCTAGAGCAGGACACTCTTGACACTCCTTCCACACCTGGTAGAGTCACAAGCTCAGTCTTTCACCCCCTGTCCCATGTCTCATTATCCTTCCCAGATACCAGCACTTAGTATGGAGCCCAAAGAAAAGACCCTCCAGAATGAAAGGTCAGGCCCTTGGAAGCCTGTAAGATTGGGAGAAGGGCTTTGGAATGAAATAGATCAGATAACTTTCTGCTGTGTGATCATAAGAAATTGCTTGACTTCTCTGAATTGCAATAGTCCATGTCAGTGGCCTTCAGAGAACTCCGACCCTGCTCTGCACAATCCTCCCCAATCATCTGTGGATTTCAAAAGCCTACAAGAGTCCAGTCTCTTCCCGCACCTCATTCCACAGCACCAGAGAGGCTTCCCAGCCTGGATTGACCCTTATCCTTGGGCCCTGGCCCTTTATGGCTCTCCTGAACGACCTGTTGTGAAAATGTACCAATTGAGACAAAAAACTTCTTTGGCCCTCATTTCTTCCGAAGAACCCCTGGGAACCTCCTCAAAAGCCACAGCTACCTCCAAGCAACCTTGGGCATACTCAATGGCTTATGCCATCGGCATTTGAGCTTCTGGGGACACATCTCTTGTGAAACCCTCATCTGGGCCGCCAACTGCTGCTAGGAGGCCTTAGAATGAGTCTCTTCCCGCCTTTGGACTCTGCGGGCTCTGGCCTTTCATTCCCTTTTCTGCGTGAACCTGCGACTGAAGGAAAGAGTTCCGGTCAGGGCCTGGGCTCCTGCTCTTGCCAAGGAAGGAAAATGGACGGACCCCCGGCTTCCGGCTTCCTTTGGCAGCGGTCCCCTCCCTCCCCTGCTCCAGCTCAGCTCTCTGCCCCCGGTTTTTGCATTTTTAATTCGGGACAGAATGTGATCTCTTGCAAGCTTCTTGCTTTATCCTGTTGCTATTTAAATTACAAATCGGCCCCATCTCCCTGTCACTCTAGGGTTATTTTTAGCTTCTGGTAAATAGCAGCAGGGAGAGTAGGATCAGGTGCCCCTCCCTCGAGGAGCTGTGTCCCCGCGGCTGTGTGCCCGCCGCAGGGGGCACCCTCCCTGCCAACTGGCGCCACTAGCCGTCCTGGGAGGGTGGAGGGGAAAGGGGGCAGTGGGGGCTGGGACATGCTCAGTTCCTGCTCTCAGTCTCTGGCTGGCTTTGCTATCCTCAGTTCCCACTATCATTGCTCAGAGGCAGCTTCCACCATCCTTCCTGGACCTCCCTAACCGGTCCTTCACTAGCGAAAGATCTAGCTGGCGGTTCACTACTTCCCCTGGAGTCAAGAACTGAATGCCCCTTGTCTGTAATACCCTTCAAGCTGTACTACTGAGTGGATACTATTGTTCCCATTTTCCATATGAGGAAACAGGGTTAGAGGTGAAAGCTTCACAGACAGGTTCAGAAGGGTCAGAGCTGGTTTCCAGGAACTCTCAGTCCCTCAGACCACAAGCCCATGTGTATGTGTGTGGAAAATTGCTGCCTCTCTTGGAATGCAGAAGCCACTCTTTATGTCTCTGCCCAGGTGGATGGCTGCATCAGAGTGCTTCTAGCATGTTTGCTCTGCCAATCTCCTGGGTCATGGCTCCGGGCTTCATCTGACCCACTGCCTGACTGTGTAAGGTCCTGTAAGCTAAGAACAGTTTCTACATCTCTCGAAACAGGAAGTAGCAAAAGAATAATATTTTAAAGCGAGAGTGAGATGACATGAAGTGTAAAGTTCAGGGTCCATAAGTAAAGCTTTAGAGGAAGCCAGGCACCTCCTTCCTTTACACGCTGCCTGTGATCACTTTTTGCACCATTGGCGGGCTGAATAGCCTAAAATATTTACTGTCTAGCCTTGTACAGGATCCTACTTTTGTCGAGGAAAAAGACTGAGCTCCATAAGTCCATGTCAGGCAGTGTGTTGGCAGGGCCAGAACTCCTGGGCCATGATAGAATCTGTACAGGGATGCCTCTACCAGCCACACCCAGCAAATAAGATCCATCTTACCCTCTTTTATCCAGAATCTTTCTCTTTGCCTTCTCCATAGGTGAAACAAGTGGTTTTCAAACTGGCTAAGCTACCAGAATTACAGGAGAGGTTTACAGATCTAGATCTAGACTCTTACCTGAGTCATCCTAGACTAGGATGTCCAAGGGTTTAAGAAACCATTTCACTTTTTGTTTTTTCTTGATGTCTCAACCAGGGATTGAACTGAGGGTCTCACCCATGCTATGCAAGCACTTTGTCATTGAGTTACAACTCCCGCCTTAAGAGTACATTTTAGGAGGCTGGAGAGATGGCTTGGCAATTAAGAGAATGTACTGGTTTTGAAAAAGACCCAAGTTTAGTTCCCAGGACACATGTGGTGGCTCACAACCACCTGTAACTCCAATTTCAGGGCATCTGACCTTCTCTTCTGGCCTCTTTAGGATCCTGTACACACCTGGTGTGCAGACTTTCTCTTTCACACACACAATTTTTAAAAAAAAAAATCTTTTTAAAAAAATTTATTCAAGGACTGGAGAGATGGCTCAGAGGTTAAGAGCACTAACTGCTCTTCCAGAGGTCTTTTTTTTTTTTTTTTTTTTGGTTTTCAAGACAGGGTTTCTCTGTATAGCCCTGGCTGTCCTGGAACTCACTCTGTAGACCAGCCAGGCTGGCCTCGAACTCAGAAATCCGCCTGTCTGCCTCCCAAGTGCTGGGATTAAAGGTGTGCGCCACCTCTGCCCTCTTCCAGAGGTCTTAAGTTCAATTCCCAGCAACCACATGGTGGCTCACAACCATCTGTAATGAGATCCAATGCACTCTTCTGGTGTGTCTGAAGACAGCTACAGTGTACTCATATACATAAAAATAAATAAATCTTTTTTTAAAAAGTTCACTTAAAAAGACGTACTCAAGTGATCTGGTTTGGTACCTACTGGGCATAACACTGGAGGTGGTCCACAAACAACAAATCCAGCATCCCTCATACCGTTCTGTCTTCCTTAGCTGGAGTCATCATTGCAAAAAGTCTCTTGAACCCCACCCTAACTGGTTAGGACTCCTTCTGGGGCTTGGGATACCTTCTCCCCAGTCAAGATACAGATGTGAGACAGGAGGGCTTACATACTGTTCTGTCCTTTTCGATGGAATTTATTGGAAACCAGGTCCCTTTTAACCCAAACAAGGGCCTACCCTTCTCAAATCCTAACTTGTTTTATTTTCTAGCCTATGATGGTTCTGGAAAGAGCTCAGAGGTACTTCTCAGCAGGCCCCTCCTCCCTAGAAGCTTCTACAGTCCCGCTGAAAGCCCCTGTGGTCTTCACTTGCGTCAGAAGCAGCCCAGCCTCTGTCCTGCTTCCGCATGCACCCCCTCTCGTCTTCAAATTTCATTGCCCCCGCACTTCTGCCTGAAAGCCCTTTCTCTCCGTGAAGGGCTTTCAACTGCTTTTCTTAGCCACTCCTCGCAGCAGGACTGGAGGTTTAGCTGTGAGCCAGAACTTTATGGAAGTAACAGGCAAAGGAAAAGGGCCGCAGTGGACCTGAGCTCTTGACAGCTCTGGGACAGCGTGGCAGAGAGGAGCAGCAGCATAGGTTAGCAGGCCTCTCAGGAGTTGCCACATGGCTGTTCTACTGCCACCTCTGCCTCCTCCTCCTCCTCCCTCTCCTCCTCCTCCTCCCCCTCGTCCCCCTCCTCCTTCTCTTCTTCTTCCTTCTCCTCCTCCACAGAAGGCTCAAAGGGCCCAGGGCTGCATCCCCTCTTCCAGATCTAGGGCTTCCTTGCCTTAACATCTTGCCCAGTTCTGGTGATAAGACTAGACCACCGGCTGGCCTCAGCATAGCCTCATCCTGTACAGTCCTCCCTGGGGCAATCCTCAGAAGAAGAGATCCGACTTGGCTACCATGCATCTTTGATGGCCAGGGACTCCCATTTTGGGCTGTGGGGGAGTTTCAGTCCTTACACCCCCTATGTATGTTCACGCACACATAGCATCTTCTATACCAATCCTTTAGTGATGCTCTGTTTCCCATCCTCCAAGCCTCTCTCTGACCCTGGCCTCTTTTCTAGTAGCAGCTGACGCATTTCCCTGACTTGAATGTAGGGAAAAATCTTAGTGTGGTGCTTTCTGTAGGAGCTAAAGAACAGAGTACGTGTGCCTTTGTCCAGGTCTCCTGACTCCCACATAAATAAGATTTCTTCCAAGATTCTGCATGTTCTGCTCTTCCCCCAGGGACACTTTCAGGAACTCCTCTATCATAGCTAGAGGCCCTGGGCAGATAGATGATGCTTTCTTCTGAGCAGGGCTCTGGAAGAGCTTGGTAATGGACCCTAGCATGCTCAAGGTTCCCAGAGTGCAGGTAGGGCTCTTGGAAACCTAACCTATTCCCATTTCCTCTGAGCATCACCCCACTTCAGGATGTGGGTAAGTTCTCTCTCCATCCTTCCTCAAGTGATGCAGGCCTAATGGCTTCATAACCATTAAGGCCCTTTAAGCTCTCAGGGCTGGGCTGATTTTATGATCCTTCTTCCCAGAAAGTTCAAGGAGAGCCAGGGCAGTGTCAGACACACCCAAGCCCCTGTGGTTGCCAGTAGACAAGAGATTTGTCTCCTCCCATCAGGCCAATGGCTGTAAGGGGTGGATAGGCACATTGAGATGAACCTACTAGACCCTCCAAAGAAAGTCACTCTGTGCCAAATGCTTGATGGGGGAAGCAAGGGGAAGGGGAGGGTGAGGATGTCCATCTCCTCCCTTTCCCCTGGGGACCACCTTGTGAGGGACAGCACTATCTCACTCCAGCTCATTCCAGTGGCCTCTGGGGCCCACTCCAGATATTTCTGCCCGGGGACCCTTTAAGTTAGAGTGGCAGAACCAGAGAAGTTGGGTCTTACCTAGACAGTTGATGGTTTAGGATGCTGGGTGGGCAATGCAGGGGAGGTATCTGCAACTGAGGACGCTAGTGTAGGCCTGATACTGAGGGCTTGGTGGGAATGCCTTTCCCTTTTCTAGGTAGGAGGTTTCCAGTTGTGTGGCAAAAGACACTTCTGTGCTTAGCACAGGGGTAGCCCACAGGAGGGTACAGAGGAGGGAGACTGAATGCACAGGGCGGGCATCCCTGCTTCTTCTGGAAAAAAGGCCAGAAACGGTCTCACTGCTCTCTCATTAGAGCTTAGTGAAGACCACATCTCCGGTGGGCACTCTCCTGGAACGGAGACACAGCACTAGGCACACAATTGGGACTCCATAATTAGATGCTGAATGAATAGAGCTTTCATAGTTCAAGAAGGGAAGCTATCCCCACACCCCTTCTGAATCCCCAGGCCCTAGAGCAGGGCCAGGCAAGCGGCGAACACGCGCTGCTAGTTCAGTGCTGATCTTGGGGTGGTCCCCGCGCGGCGTTCCCTTGCTTTCCATTCTCCTTACCTGTATGACACCTGCTTTCGAAGGTGCATCTGGCTGAATCGCTCTTCCACTAGGGGTCCCGCAGCCACACTTCGAGGACCCTCGGGCCAGGGCTGGAAGACCTCGGCCTCCTCCCCGCGCCGGCAGCGCCGCCGCACCACCTCCTCCGCCGCCCGGCCGCTGGCTGCCCTGTCCCCGCGCGGTCCTCCTCCCACCGGCCCCTCAGCCATCCTTCTGCGGCCCGGCTCCGTGCCTCGAGGCCTGCCGGAGAACCCACCAAAGTTCAGAGTCTCGAGCGCGCCCGAGTCAGGGGCGCCGGGCCGGGACTAGGCAGGGAGGCGCTGGGTCCCACACGTCCGTCGTGACGCGGCGCCCAGACGACAGGGGCCAGGAGCTGCGGGGCGCCGTGCCTAGGAAAGGCCGGCAGGGATGCTCCGGAGCCCTGGGGAGACTGTGTCCTTGGAAGGGTCAGGATGTTGAGTGGGGCGCTACCGGGCGATCCTCGGACGGCCAGAGCCTGAGGTCTAGCCAAGCCAGAGCCTTGTAGCTGTCACCGCAGCCACTAGGCATCGGGGTGTCACCTTAGAGACACTCGCTAAGCCGTAGGGTCCGAGGGGAGGGCGCCGCCCCGCCCTGCCCGATCGGCCGGGGGCCGCGGGAGAGCGAGCCCGGAGCAGCGGGTCACGGCCACCAACCGCTCTTGGGGCTCCAGGCCAGAGTGTAGGACCCTGCCCCGGCCCACCTCTGTGCCCCTGCCAGGTACTGGTACAGGCTGCACGGCACCTGCCAATCATCGCTCCACCTGTCACTCAGCCGCAGTGATGCACCCCGCCCCCTTCTGTCCCGCGTTTTCCGGCTTTGACATTCGCTGCAGCTGTAGGCAGGTGAGGGAGGTGGGGGTAACAGGGGCGGTGACATGAGGCAGCTTTAACCCTGTCGGCGCGGTGGGAATTTAGAGATCAAATTGGATTTGGGGAAGGGGCACAGGAAACAGCTTACATCAATCCCTGCTGGGGACTGCTCGGGATTGTGGGAACACCGTCTCCAGGCCACTAGGAGCTCTCAAGACCAGGCCTCAAGCTGGACCAAGCTGAGTTGTGTGTAAAGTCATAGCTCTGAACCCTGGGATGGTCAGCCTTCCAGGAATCCTACAGATTGCACTAAATCAGTATCTTCTAGGGCCGGAAGAAGCTGTTACAAGAGGAAGGAGACAGGGCCAAAAAGAAGAACAGGATGGTTCCATGGGGTCCATCTTGGGTTTCCAGTCTTTTCCGTTCACGTCTCTCTTTGTACCATCTCTTCTTGGGGGTGGTCACCAACTGAACGTTTCATTTGGACCATTGCAGGGACCTGGGTGACTCCTCAGATATTAGATACTAGTCTATTTGTGGTCCAGACTTTCTCTTTCTGAAGTCGACCTATGACCACAGATCCCCTACCATACAGTATTTAATGGCTGTTCTTTACCTATACTTTAGCTGGGCATTCAAGACCCATATCCCACCAACCAGTGCCATCCACCCATTTCCTCTACAATGTACTCATTTCAGCTACAAGGCTCTGGCTTGGCTAGATCTCAGGCTCTCGCCGTCTGGGGATTACCCCAGCAGTGCCCTGTGCAGCATCCCGACTCTTCCAAGGACACAGTCTTGAACTGAATCTTATTCTGGAACTGGTACCAGTTCTTCACAGCATCATCTAGTTGTCTTCTCTATCTGAAATTCCCCCAATCACAGATTTTAAATTCGTAAACTCCCACCAAAGCTTTCTTTTCCAGCCTGGCATTGGCGTTGCCCGCATTTTATCCCAGCACACAGGAGGCAGAGGCAGAAGGATTCCTGGGTTAGAGGATAGCCTGGTCTATAGAGAGTGAGTTCCTGGTCAGCCAGGGCTACACACAGAGAAATCCTGTCTTGAAAATAAAACAAATAAACAAAAAATGTTCTTTTCCATAATGGCTCCTCTGATTGTCCCGCTGAATGGCTTCTTCCTAGCCTCTCTTGTCCTCTGAGCAGATGTCCAGTGCAGTCTTTGTCTTCCCACTGCCTGTGAGCGTGGGAAAGTGGGAGGGGCCAGAGTCACATAGGTAGACAACGGGCTGCTTTGGGGCTCTCTGATATTCTCTCCATCCTGGCCGAGGTAGTCCTATTCTACGCCTTTGCCCAGGTTGTTGTGTTTATAAAAATGTATAGAGATATATATGTTCTATGAAGGTATGGGGGGAGGTGTGGGGAAAGGGTGCACCTCAGCAGGGCCCATGCCGAGGCATCCCTTCCCCATGAGGGACCAGCCACACCAGGGTATAGTATAGAATAGAGTTTATTCAAGGCATGGGGAGGGGAGTTAAGAGGGTAGTAGAGGCAGAGAAAGGCAGAGAGAGGGAGAGAGTAGAGAAGTGGAGAGGTGGAGGCTGGCCATGACCACATGGAGAGAGGGGGGACACAGGTTATCCTTTGTCTCTCATATGGAAAGTGTATCCATCCATCCTTCAAACCCCCCATGCAGCCCTTCTTAATATTCTAGTGCAGAGATTTCTTGGGTGTCTCATCGGGCATACCCCCCACACACTAACAGTTGCGACCATCTCATTTGTCCCTAACCACATCCGAGTGGTAGATATTATCACTTCCTCAATGCTGCAGAGGACATAGAACCAGCATTCAATGACTTAGCTGCTCAGAATAGCTCCTGGCGAGTGGCAGTGCGCTTGGATTTAAATCCATGCCTTCTGGTCCCAGCACCCAAGTCCTTTCCCTCTGCTGTACTGCTGGGACCTCCCCCCACTCTGTAAAACTGCAAAGTCTGCTAACATTTGCTTCCCACATCTCAGGGGCCCAGCAAGCCCCTTTTTGGGTAAAGGAATTAGACTAAGCATCCTTGGCCACAAAGGATGTTTCTCCCGGAAACCAGGGTCTAAGGAAGCTGTGTTCCTGGGTATGGGGGAGCCCCACTCCGCACCCCAGCTGCCCCAGAGCTTGCCCTTCCAGGACCCCAGGCTTTGTTTTCCGAGCAACCTGGCCCAGAGTAGCCTCCTACACCATGAATTATGGTAGTACTGGCTGGGTTTGACATTCACTCAGCAGCTGCCTAGCTGCTGGGTTCCCAGGTTGGGTTTTTGTTTAGCTCTTTCCTGCAGCGCTCTCCCGACTTAGGGCTTTTTAAAGCAGGTTTCATTCCACCATCCTCACACATCCCTACTTAGGGCCAGCTGCTGGCTGCATTATCTTTAAGCTATGGCTTGGCTTCCTTCCCAAGAAGAGAAAAAAACAAAGCCCTCTCCCCACCAGCCTTACCACCTTCTGCACACAACCTTCTGTAGTTGCATCTCACTCCTCTGGCCCCAGCCCGCCCATTACCACGGCACTTAGAGAACAGTTACTAATGGATCTGATGATGCCAAGCATTTTCCTGGCAAACTCTCACTGACTTCTCAAACAGGAGGGTGGGTACCATTTTACAGAGGCGTTCACTGGGGCTTGGAGACATTAAGTAGATTAGGGAGACAGCACATACCTCAGAGACCATGTACTTAGCCACTCTGATGACCACACAACTAAGGTTCATTTGGAACCTAGGATTCTGGCCTACATCCTCCACCCCCAGGGGACCCACAAGGTACTCTTTACCTACATCACACAGGTGTTCATTTTGGTCAGATAGTTCCTGGGCTGGTCCAGCAGCTCTACATCTAGAGCCTTGTCTGACCGCTCCGCTCATGGTTTCGCCTCAGCTTCACCCTGTCTTCAGAGCTTTGGTTTCTAGCTATAACAAAGGGTTTGTTGTGGCTCTCAAGCAGGATCGCTGCATTGTAAAAGCTGTCACATGGGATGTGGCAAAGCAAGCTGCCAGAACTGACAACAGAGTGTGAAACTATTGCTCCATTGCTGCAGATACATCTCCTTAGAGACAGGGACACAGGGCCCTGAGGAAGCACCGTCAATAGGTGACTTGTGGGAGGGAATCAACCCTGCATCCTCACACAGGCTGGGTAAACATCTTGGATGGACCTCCATAGAGACCTGATCCCAGGTGACTACTCACTAACCATGGGCTTCAGGAAACCCTGAGAATCAAGTCTGTTCAGTCACAGAATAAGAAGGAAGAGGGACAGCAAAGGGACACTAGGAACTGGGGTGAAGCCAGTAGGCCTGCATTCCTACAGTAGCATTGGTATTCAGCTGAATGGCCTTCAGGGCCTCTCTTTCTCTCTCTCTCTCTCTCTCTCTCTCTCTCTCTCTCTCTCTCTCTCTCTCTCTCTCTCT
>CM052701.1:79190953-79310182 GCA_028551405.1 Uromys caudimaculatus | reverse complement strand
GGCTGGGGGCAGCACACAGGCTGGGGGCAGCCAGGCCTCTGGCTGAGGGCCGCACACAGTCCTCTGGCTGAGGGCAGCACACAGGCCTCTGGCTGAGGGCAGCACACAGGCCTCTGGCTGAGGCAGCACACAGGCCTCTGGCTGAGGGCAGCACACAGGCTGGGGGCAGCACACAGGCTGGGGGCAGCCAGGCCTCTGGCTGAGGGCCGCACACAGGCCTCTGGCTGAGGGCAGCACACAGGCCTCTGGCTGAGGGCAGCACACAGGCCTCTGGCTGAGGGCAACGCACAGGCCTCTGGCTGAGGGCAGCACACAGGCTCCTCTGTCACACAGCCCTGCCATTGCCTGCAGCAGGCCTCTGGCTGAGGGCCGCACACAGGCCTCTGGCTGAGGGCCGCACACAGGCCGGGCCCGGCCTTCACGCGACACTTACTTCTTTTCTAGACACTCCACATACTCCTTCTTCTTGCGGCGGCTCTCCTGGGCAGAGATCTGAGGAGGAGGTTCCAATAGAGGGGTTACCATGGCCGTGTATCCCTTTCCTAGGCAGTCCCCAGTTTCAGACATCACCGAGGGGCAGAGGTCCCCTTCAGTGGAAATGTCCCCATAGTCCTAGGGTAGGGATGGCTCCAGTCTTACCTTGTTTTTAATTTTCCTGCGTACCCTCTTCAAGGCCTTCTCCTCAGCCTTGGTGAGGGGGAGTTTGGTGGGGATAGGGTAACCCTCGGCGATCAAGGTTCTCTTCTCCTCTTCTGTCAAGAGCAGTGGCCCTGATGTCCCCTGCAGTTTCTGGAGAAAGCAGACAATTCTGGGCTCAAACTCAAGCAGTACTGTGTACTATCTACATATTCAACTCTCCGACCCTTGGTTCCCTCCTTGGAGAAGGGGAGGAATCTGGGTTAGGTCCAGTAACACATAGCAAGTGTTGTAAAGATGGTTTTGGGAGGCCCCTTCACCTATCCCACCCTAGAGCCCACAGTCTCAAAGCTCATTTGCCTATGGTCCCCTAAACAGCACCCACCTCAGGTCCCTTCCCACAGTCCCAATTAGGAGGATGCATGACCTCCTCAGGGTTCAGAGGTGCTTCCATTTTGCTCCCAAGTGCATCTTGGAGATAGCCTGGGTCACTCGCCAGGGCTGAGAAACGTCAGATTCTCATCTTGGGTTCATAACAGTGTTGCTTCGAGGCCCTATAGGACCTTGTCTCTCTACCTTTGATTTCTATTCATCTTGAAGCAGAAATGAAACATTCCCCTCTTACCTGTCAAACAGGCACCTCCCTGAATCTGATGGGGTAAGTGTCAGACTTGGGGCTCCCTGACCCTCTTCACTGGTCAGGGAGCGGTGTGAACCTACTCATTACCTCCCCTCCAGGGTCAGCCCGTCCCTGGCTGCTTACGTGAGGGGCAGTGAGGAGCGGAGAGCTGGAAATGGCTGTGGAGACGCGGGCCATGGGGCGGACAGGGCTGGAGGGGGGAAGAGAGCGAGGACTCTGGGAGCCGTCGCTGTCACTGCCATGGCTGCTGGGGGGCGTTGGAGGCATCTGCACGAGGTCCTCTGCAAAAAGTAGAGGACTAGGTTAGTAGGATTGCACCCCATCTCTGCTCTAACACCATGAGAACAGCTGAACATAGGCTGGACCAGCCTTGTCACTGCAGAAGATGTACCGAGAGTCCCTTGACCTGAGCTGGGATATCAGATGCCCTAGCAATGTTAGAGAGACACCGGGCACCCATGAAGACGATTGCTGAATGCTACCTATGTGATGCTTTGTATATGCTTGGCCCAGGGAGTGGCACTATCAGGAAGTGTGGCCTTGTTGGAGTAGGTGTGTCACTGTGGGCGTGGGCTTAAGATCCTCATCCTAGCTGCCTGGGAGCCAGTATTCTGCTGGCAGCCTTCAGATGAAGGTATAGAACTCTCATATCCTGCACCATGCCAGCCTGGAAATTGCCATGATCCCACCTTGATGATAATGAACTGAACCTCTGAACCTGTAAGCCAGCCTCAATTAAATGTTGTTTATAACAGTTGCCTTGGTCATGGTATCTGTTCACAGCAGTATAACCCTAACTAAGACAACCTATCTCTTCTGGCACAGAGGAAGTCCCCTGCCACCTTGGTGAGGCCCCTGGACTGAATGCTTCCCTACCCATAGCTTCACAGGATTCAGGTTTTTAAAGCCCCAGTTCTGTAAGTCCAGGGGGGACTAAGGTCAAACCAGACCCATGGGGCTCAGGCTGACCAATGTCCTTCCATTTCCTTTCTCTGACTCTAAAATATGGATCCAGTCTCAGGGTAATAGGAGCGGTGGTAATCAAATGAACCGATATGTGGGTGGAGTGAGAGACGGATTCACAGATGAAAGGACAGATTCATGTATGTGAGTACACTCCAGACACGCCAGAGGGGGCATCGGGTCCCATTACAGATGGCTGTGAGCCACCATGTGGTTGCTGGGAATTGAACTCAGGAAGAGCAGTCAGTGCTCATAACCGCTGAGCCATCTCTCCAGCCCTAAATGGACAGATGCATAGATGAATGGATAGACAGATGGGTGGATGGATGGATGGATGGATGGATGGACAGATGGGTGGATGGATGGATGGGTATATGGATGGAAGAAAAGATGTCTGGTGGCTATAAAGTAGTTTTCAGTTATCGAGTGGATGGAAGAAGGACCAGTAAATGGAGTGAGGTGTTTAGTAGACTGATGGTAGTTGAAGATCGGGTAAGGAAGGAACAGAAGAAGACGAGGGAATATGGACAGACAATGCGAGAGAGACTGGGAAGGTGAGAGCATTTTGGGGGGGGAAGCAGGAGTTTTGAGGGACAGGGGTGGTCTAGAAGGAGGTGGTCTAGACAGATGCCGTCTGTCCACGATCAGAAGGAGTCTCTCTCTTGTGCACACTTACCTGTTGTCACTTTGAGAAACTGGCTTATTTCCGGGGGCTCTGCTTTGATCACCGGCAGCTGAGTCATTTCTCCTGGGGCCTGAGGGAGAGACAGACTCATCTCCATCACCTTTCTCCCACCCCTGGGACAATCTCATCAAGTCCCTTTCTCAGCCTGAAGGTTTGCCTTACATAGTTGGAGGAATGACTGGCCTCAGGAGTTCTGGGCTCAGCCCAGAGAGAACAGAGAGGCAAGTCCACACGACACCAAAGAGCAGAGAAAACAGTGGCTACACACTGTAGGTCAGAACTGAGTCTCAGGAAGGGAGAGCTCCTACAGTATCCAGGGCCAGGCCACTTTCCAGGTAGAGGCTGACCCTTCACTGTGAAAGCCATGTAGGCCTTGGTATGTGGTTGCCATGAGCACAGGAGGTCACATTAGTCCCCCTGTAGCTGTTGGTTGAATGGGAACAATAGTTCAGGAGGAATTAAAGGGCCAAGGCTCAGAGAAAGCTGCAAGAGCTGTAATGCCACGTGGATCCTGGGATACAAATGGAGTAGAGCCCAGCCAAGGAAGCTTGCAGCAGGGAGAACCCTTGAGGGGCTTCATGTTAGGCTTGGGTGCAACCAGATGTACATTCTTAAGAAGTCTGTGTTCCTATGCATTTAAATTCCAAAGTGATGTTCTAGATAGGGCTTCAGGAACGTGTAGTTTTGTACATGTGAACTCCACCAGCATGCATGTAAGTGGTGGTCTCTGTGAGAAGGGCATGGCTCTTAGGATGGTCTCTCCCCACTGCGTCTGCTGCCAGCAGAGATCACCACACTAACTGGGAGCCAGAGTGCTGGACATAGGACAATGAGGTGTCCAGGAGCTTGGCCATTCCCTGGTCTCCACCCAGCTCAATGGCAGCACTGCGGATGTGGGGACCTGAGGGGAGTGCAGTGGTGTCAGCCCTTGGGGGGTTCAGATAGTTACAGCCTGGCTCCTGCGTCCTGCACTGGCTGGAGAGGTCTGACAGGCCAAGCACAGCTGCATGGTTTAGGGAGTGTCTCCCGGGATCTTGTTTCCTTTTCTGCTGTGGTTCCTTCTTCCTTTTGATTTTGGCAGAGCTAGTTCTGGAGAATCTCTGGGGATCAAGTTGGTCGTTAGTCCTTGGCCTTGGGGGCAGGGAAAAGTGACCTGTCTTGATTATGATCACCTTCTTTGAAGAGGTAACCCAGGTGGCCAGCAAACTCCTGGCCTACAGATTAGTGTTTATTTTTATTTTTATTTTTAAAATTTTATTTATTTAATGTATGAGTGCTCTGCTGCATATACATCTACAAGCCAGAAGAGGGCATCAGATCTCCTTATATAGATGGTTGTGAGCCACTATGTGGTTGCTGGGATTTGAACTCAGGACCTCTGGAAGAGCAGCCAGTGCTCTTAGCTACTGAGCCATCTCTCCAGCCCTAGTGTTTATTTTCTTAAACTATAGAAGTTTAGGCCCCGTGGCTTGCACCTGTTTTACAAAGAAGGACGCCAAATAAAAAAGAGAGACGGCAACATTTCTAGAGCACACAGTAGGGAACCAAACCTGACCCAGCAAAGCCTCTCCCAGAAGCCAGTGGTCTGAGCCTCATTCCTGGAAGGGTCTTGGATAGCTGTTACCTATATATACACTCCAGAAGTGGAAGCGGGGATTATCATGAGCGTGGTTTATTAATCTAAATAAACAAATTGAAATGCAACTTTTTTTTTTTTTTTTGGTTTTCGAGACAGGGTTTCTCTGTGTAGCCCTGGCTGTCCTGGAACTCACTCTGTAGACCAGGCTGGCCTCGAACTCAGAAATCCACCTGCCTCTGCCTCCCAAGTGCTGGGATTAAAGGCATGCGCCACCACTGCCCGGCATCATAATTTTTTTTTTTTTTGTATTTACATGTTGATCTTTCTCTAAATCCTGGAACGTAAAAGGAAAGGAAGTATCCTGGGGTATCTCCCATTCAGATATCCTTCACTTTGAAACTAACCCTCAGCCCTGCCTGGCACCGGGCAAGCGTTCTCTGATGCGGGAAGGACCCCGCGTGCTCGGAGGGCACTGCTATGTGTACCTACTGGAGGATGGGGAAGGGGTGGTCAGTGTGGGAGACAGAAGTCCCTCAGCTCCCACAGTTCCCAGCTCACAGAGCCCTGGGGTGCAGCCCAGGACACGGGTGTGACTCCCCTTTCTCTCCCCTCAGCCTCCCTCCCTCCCTTAGGCCCTGTGAAGAGTCCCTAGGCTTACCTGGTGAGGGATGGGCAGCCTGGAGACGGGGCTGAGGCCCAGCAGTGGTGGGGTGGCCATGGCGGCAGCAGCAGCCATGGCGGAGGAGGCAGCCAGGGGGTCAACAGGTAGCTCCGGACTCTGCTCCTGCTTCACCATAATGGAGCACAGTTTGTTTCCCAGTGCCCATGCTCCGTGTTCCACATCTGGGGTAGGGGATGAAGTAGGAAAGACTCAGGGTCACAGAGCTCTGACCTGCCGCCTACTGGTGAGTGCCCAGGACTGAGGAGTGATGTCAGAGTGCCCGTCTGGAAGTTGGCAGCAAACTCGGGCCTTTCTTGTGAAGTGAGGTAGGTGGGCTGGAACCAGACAAGGCAAGAGCATCATCCTTGTATTTAGACACTGACTGAACAGGCTTGGCCTCAGCACCTAGACCTCTCCTGGTCTGCTGTGTGACCTTAGGCAAGCTGCTTACCCTCTCTGAGTCTCAGCTTCCTCATCTTTAAAATGAGGAAAGTGGGGCTGAGGAGATGGCTCAGTCTGGAAAGGGCTTGTTATGTAAGAGTGAGGATGTCAGTTCAGATTCCCAGCAACCATATAAAAAGCTGTGCACAGCAGCCTATGCCTATCAGTCCAGTGATGCAGAGGTAGGCACAGGAGGACCTTCAGGGCTTGCTAGCCAGTACAGCCAATCAGTGGGTTCCAGGTTCCATGAGAGACCTTGTCTCAAAGTGGAAGTGTGATTGAGGAAGACACTGGATATCTTCTTTGGCCGCACCATACATGTGCACACACATGCAAAGAAAAAAAAAAAATAGAGGGAATGAACCAGACAAACCTAATAGGGAGATGTTAAGGATTCCTAGTGCAATGCTTGTTAACACTGAGTACAGTGCCTGGCAAGAAGTGAACGTTCATTAATCAGTAACTAGTGTTAACTCGATGATCGTTGTTATTCAGTAAGCACTGCCCTGTTCAACAGCGTGAGAACAGTTGGGGACAGGGAGGGTGGAGTCAGAAAGGTCAGCAGGTAGCACGGACTTGGGAGCTGCCCCGGGGCTGGGCCATGAGAGGATTCGTAACTTTAGATTTATTTCTATTATGTTAAAATTAAGAGTGTGCTGGGCTGGAGAGATGGCTCAGCGGTTAAGAGCACTGACTGCTCTTCCAGAGGTCCTGAGTTCAATTCCCAGCAACCACATGGGGGCTCACAACCCTCTGTAATGGGATTTGATGCCCTCTTCTGGCGTGTCTGAATAGAGCAATGGTGAACTCATATACATAAAATAAATAAATCTTTACAAAAAAAATTTAAGAGTGTGTGTGTGTGTGTGTGTGTGTGTGTGTGTGTGTGTGTGTGTGTGCGTGCGCGCGCGCAGATGTCTGAGGAAGCCAAAAGAGAGCACTGGATCTCCTGAAACCAGAGGTACAGGTGGCTGTAGCCACAGAGAAAGGTGAAATCCAACTGGAATCCTCTGCAAGAGCAGCACTTAACCACTCGGCCACCTTTGCAATCCTTGGATTCTGAATTCACGAACCATCACTCTGGCTCTTTCAACTGCTTCCCAGACACCATGAAGTGAGCCGCTCTGTTTCACCCCACCCTTCCTTCTAAGACAGGCTGAGGGCTGGCTAAGTGGAGCGCCTGTTCCGAAGGAGAGCCAGAGACTTCTGAGCACAGAGGTTTCCTAGTAGTGAGCTCAAAGTTACAGTTGTGATTGAAAACATGCTTGAAAAAAATTATCACAGCCAGTGAGGCGGCTCAGTGTGCAGGTCTGGTGACCTGAGTTTGAGCCCTGGAAACCACATAAAAGTAGGAGGGAGGGCATACTCCACAAAGTTATCCTGTGACTTCCACAGGTGATCTATGGTACACGGGTGCCTTCCTTCATTCCCCCCCCCAAACAACAACAACCATAATAAAAATAATAAAAGATACAAATTGGAAAAAAAGTATCGATGGCTGCAGTTTCTGGAAGTGTTGAGATTCAGAATGTGGCCTTGGGAATGCTGTGTTGGAAGACAACTCTCTTGTGTTGTCTTATTTCCCTGAATTGTATGAAGGGCAATAACGTCCATGCATACCCTCCCTCAGGTGAATAGTCTCATAGATTGGAGCCTCCTTACGAGGTGCTCAGTTGCTTGCTGCTTGTCATTTTTAGATTTGAATGTGAGTTGTGAAGTCCAACGATATAAAAGGACCGAGCAGACCAGTAATATGTGGGGGAAAATCACCGTGAATTGGATGGGGCAGGGAGGTACATAGGGTGGCGTGGGGGCTGTAAATAGTGCAGGATGGAGAAGACAGAGAGTGAGCAAAGGCGGGCAGTGGGAATAGAGAAGAAAGAACTTGGAAGAAAAGAGTTGACTTTGGTTTTTTGTTGTTGTTGTTGTTTGTTTGTTTGTTTGTTTGTTTTTGGTTTTTCGAGACAGGATTTCTCTGTGTAGCCCTGGCTGTCCTGGAACTCACTCTGTAGACCAGGCTGTCCTCAAACTCAGAAATCTGCCTGTCTGCCTCCCAAGTGCTGGGATTAAAGGCGTGCACCACCACTGCCCGGCTTTTGTTTTGTTTTTTAAAGACAAGATCTCAAGTAGTCCAGGCTGGCTCTGGACTTGCTATGTAGCTGACGGTGACCTTGTTGACCTTGATCCTCTGGCCTTACCTCCAACTCCCAAGCGTCTGGTTTACAGGTGTGTGACACTGTGCCCAGTTTATGCTGGTACTGGGAAAGGAACCCAAAGCTTTACTCATGCTGTGTCACCACACGCGACATTAGAAATAAAGTTCAAAAGGTGTGTTCTACAAGACTCAGAGAGGGGGCTCATGGAGGTGGAAACACGTTTAGGTTTTTCCCCAGGGCAGAGTCCTCCTCCTAACATGCCGTCATGTAGGGTGTAACTTGTAGTCGTGTAAGGTGGAGGTCTTTTGCCTTCACCTGGGCTTCAGGGCTGGCATGCCTCAGCTCCTGGATGAAACGGGCACCCCCTACTCCAGGGCAGTATTGCCCACTGTTGCAAGCCAGGAGGTCAGCTTGCAGGGGGTTGGGTGGAGGGGACTGAGGCCTGCTATGGGCATGGAGCCTGAGAGCCCAGCCCTGGGCCACAGGCAGCCCTCAAGGTCCAGGAACACCCACAGTCTTCCCAAATTACAGGGCCAAGCTGTGGGCATTTGGGAAGCTGTCCCCGCAAAGGGCCACAGACAAATTGCTTTAAAAATAGACCTGGGGAAGCTGGGCAGTGGTGGCGCATGCCTTTAATCCCAGCACTTGGGAGGCAGAGGCAGGTGGAATTCTGAGTTTGAGGCCAGCCTGGTCTACAGAGTGAGTTCCAGGACAGCCAGGACTACACAGAGAAACCCTGTCTCGAAAAGAAAGAAAAAAAAAAAAAATAGACCTGGGGTAGCTGAGGAGTTGCTGAGCCAGCCAGCAGGATGGATTAAATAAAACCCTGTCATCCATCTGCTGTCATCATCTGTCATGGGATGAGAGGGGCCGAGCTATGTCCCTGCTCTTCCCAGGCTCGGGTCTGAGACCTCACAGAGGTCCAGGAACTTGGCAGTTGCTTAAGTGTGGTGAGCAGCTGGGACCTCAGCAGTCACAAGCCACAGGACCTCCTAAAACTCCAGAAGGTGTCCCTTCCTTCTTGGTAGGGAGGACAAAGACCAGTTTTCTACTCTTGGAGAGACTGCAGCATGGTTAGTCTAAGAGCACAATGCTCATGAGCTAACAGAGATTCCAGGAAGGGACAGTTGTCTCCCCATTTAATAGAGTGGACAATCAAAAATTAATACCCAAGGCCACTGTCCTCTGGAAGGCAAGATGAGCAAGTTTCATTCATTGTTCTAACCACTCCTAGAATTAATAGTAATGTATATTCCATGCTGGGCCCAGAGCTGAAAGTCTTATATGGAGATATATATATATACACACACATACACACACACACACACACACATACATACACACATATACATACACATACATACATATATATATATATATTCCATTTTTGTCTAGAATGTTCAGGTACATATTATTTTTTTTATATTAAAAAAAGACTTTTCCTTTAGATTAAAAACATTTTAGGTTATATCTATGTGCATTTCTGTGTGTGTGAGTGCAGGTACCCTCAGAGGCATTGGGTCTCCCTGAATCTGGGGTCACAGGCAGTTGTGTACACCCCTACTCATGTGCAGGGGACTGAATCAGGTCCTCTGCAAGAGCAGTATGTGCTCCTAACTGTGGAGTCATCTTTCTAGCCTCTATTTTCATCTTGTAATTGAAGAACCGGAAGTCCAGAAAGGTTAAAGACTTTACACAGACACCCGTAAGCTGATGGGGCACCAGGATGCACATCTAATCCTATTGAGGTCTTAACCCAGCAGCCTTTGCCGTCCCTGGAGGCTGCAGACAGAAGGGGCGGAGATTAGAATCAGGGGGGCTGGCTCTAGCTTTCTATTCTGTTTGCTAGCGTGAACTAGACAGCTCTCCTTTCATGAAGTTGTTTTTATGGGTCAAATGGGGATTATAAAAGCATTTCTACCTTGCCCGCACATTGTGCAGTACAAATGAAACAAGGAACGTGCATTTACTGTGGAGACAGACAGTGCTTTACACATCTTCACAGCTGTGCCCACAGGTAGATGAAGATACTGAGGCTTCTCAAGGTTAAGAGAAGATCTGGAGGATGGAGAGATGACTCAGTGGTTAGCTGCTCTTTCAGAGGATCCAGGGTTCAATTCCCAGCGCCCACATGGCAGTCTGTAACTCCAGTTCCTGTTATGCATGTATGTGATTAACATACATACATGTAAGCAAAACAACCATAGACAGAAAATAAAAATAAATCCAGGAGAGACAGGTCTGTGATCACCCAGTCATAAAGATGACAAGACCGAGACGATCTGTCTTAGAGGAAAGGACAGAATAGGTGGTGTTTTGAGGTGGGGCACAGTGTGGGTCTCAGTTGCTGGTTGCCTTCAGGGAGCAGTTTGGAGGCAGAAGGCTGCTTGCTTCAAAGACGGGAGATGGAAGCGAGGCTGCCTCACCAAGCCCCACTTCGGGAGCCAAAATGGAAGAGGGCTCCTCAGTGATGTTTTGGAAGACGTCAATACAAGGAGACAGAAAGATTCTAGATTCTTTATAATTTGTCTATATTTATGATGAGATGACTGTTGTTATTGCCCTTATTTTGAGGTAGAGTGTATGCTGGAATCCAGAGCTGCCCTGGAGCCTGTTAGGTAGCTAGTCCTGGCCTCAAACTCACTGTCCTCCTTGCCTCAGCCTTTTAATTTTTCAGTTTTACACAGGGTTCTCTGTGTAGCCCTGACTGTCCTGGAATCGGCTATGTAGACCAGGCTGTCCTTGAGCTCAGAGATCTGCCTGCCTCTGCCTCCCACGTGCTGGGATTAAAGGCTGATGCCTCCCTGCCTGCCGACGTTGAACTGTCTTTCCTTCGGTCTCAGTCTCCTATGTAATTGAGTTTCATTGTTTTCAGATTTATTTATTTATGTATGAGTATCCTGTCTGCATGTTCATCTGCTCACCAGAGGAGGGCATCTGATCTCACTGTGGATGGTCGTGAACCACCATGTAGTTCTGGGAATTGAACTCAGGATCTCTGGAAGAGCAGCGAGTGTTCTTAACCACTGAGCCATCACTCCAACCCTCATTTGTTGTTTTGTAGTTTGTGTGTCTGGGGACAAGGTCTCACCATGTAGCTCAGGATCACCTCAGACTTACCACCATCTACCCAGCACCTTGAGTGCTAAGTTACCAATGCTCACCACCAAGCTGGCTGGCTGCAGCTCTGCATTGATTATTGTTGTTGTTGTTTATTTTACTTATTTTTTTTTAAAAGATTTATTTATTTATTTTATGTGAGTACACTGTAGCTGTCTTCAGACACACCAGAAGAGGGCATCAGATCCCATTACAGATGGTTGTGAGCCACCATGTGGTTGCTGGGAATTGAACTCAGGACCTCTGGAAGAGCAGTCAGTGCTCTTAACCGCTGAGCCATCTCTCCAGCCCTACTTATTTAATTTTAAAGACAGGGTTCCTCTGTGTAGCTCTAGCTGTCCTGGAACTCACTGTGTAGCCCAGGCTGGCCTCTAACTCACAGAAATCTGTCTCTGCCTCCTGAGTGTTGGGATGAAAGGTATGTACCACCATGCCTGGCTCTTATTTTATTTTCTGTGTGTGTATGTGAATGGGAGGGCACACAGGGGCAGGTGCATGTTCATGTGTGTTTGTGTCTGTGGAGGGCAGAGGTGGGTGGATGTCACATGTCTGGCTCTGTCACTCTTCAAATTATTGTTTGAGGCAAAGTCTCTCACTGACCCTGAAGTGCCCAGATTCAGTTAAGTTGTCTGGCCAGCAAGCCTCTAGGATCTACTGTCTCTGGGTTTATTCCTCTCCTCTATGGGTCATGGTTATGGGACCACCACTATCTAGCTGGAGATTCAAACTCAGGTCCTCATGCTTGGGTGGCAGGCACATTGCCCTCTAAGCCACCCCCAGCAGCTCCACAAAAAGCACTGCATTGGTAACAGGGTGTCAGCGACACTATCATCTAAGGACCACTCTTTGTGAACTGCTTATTGACTGAAGTCACGGCAGGCCCTTTGAGAAGTGGCCACATGGGTTTGATTTCAGGGGGAACCTGAGCTGCACCTCGATGTAAGGGGCTTGTGGGCAGATGATCTGAGAGCCTCAGGCCGCAGATGCCCCTCTCCATCCCCAGAAGCTGCCTTCCTCCTGGGCACTTTCCTATCTTACCTTGGGTGGTGTCCTCCATCTTGACAGGCACAAGGGGGCTCTGGGGTGCAGAATCCCCACTCAGGGAGTAGCTGTGCTCAGCCTGGATGCCTGGAGCAGGGGAGTCCAGTTCCATGTCCAGCAGAGGGCTCTTCTCATCCAGCACAGGGTCATCAAAGAAACTGCTGAACAGGTCATTGGAGAAGTCCTCCATGTTCTCCACAAAGTGGTCCAGGTGCTCCGGGAAGTGCTGGGGAAGAAGGAGGAGTTCAGCGTGGCTTGAAGAAGAGATATATAGGAACTGCTGTGACGGTCTCTCCTCATCTTTTCTTCCTACCACGCATACTCTCCTGACACCACTACCCTTCCCGTGACCAGTGTACCATGACACCACCACGCTCCTCATGACCAGCATCACTGGCTTCAACTCTTATTCTTTCTTTCTTTTTATTTAAAAATTTTTTTTTGTTGTTGCTGGGCATGTGGCCTTTGCTTTTACCTCCAGCACTCAGGAGGCAGAGGCAGGTGGATCTCTGTGAGTTTGAGGCCAGCCCAGTCTATATAGTGAGTTTCAGGACAGTCAGGACTATGTAGAAAGACCCTGTCTCAAAACACTTTTTTGTTATTATCATCATTACCATTATAATATGTGTGCGCATGTGTGTATGTGTGTGTGTGTGTGTGTATGTGTGTGTGTGTATGTGTGTGCATGTGTGTGTGTATGTGTAAATTGTGTGTGCATGTGTGTATGTGTGTGTGCATGTGTGTATGTGTGTGTGCATGTGTGTATGTGTGTGTGCCTGTGTGTATGTGTGTGTGCATGTGTGTATGTGTGTGTGCATGTGTGTATGTGTGAATGTGTGTGTGTGCATGCATGCCACAGCATGTGTGTAAAAGTCAGAGGGTAACTTTGCGGGTGTCCCTATCTTCCCATCTTTATGTGGGGTTGGGGATTTAATTCAGGCTGCAAAGGCACACGAGACAAGCACCTTTACTCACTGAACAATCTCACCAACTTCCTGACCTTTAAATTTTTTTATTTAAAGAAATTAGGGTCTGGAGAGATGGTTGAGCAGTTAAGACCACGGGCTGCTCTTGCAGAGGACCCAATTTTAGTTTCCAGTACCCACATAGTGGCTCACAATGGTTTTGGAGCTAGTTCCAGGGCTCCTAATGCCTCCTTCTGACCTCCATGGGCACTAAGCTCATATATAGTGCACATACAAACATGCAAACAAAACACTCATACCTATTAAATAAGCATAAACATATCTTATTTAACAAACAAAATGTATGGAACCCGAGAAACCAGGTTGACCTCTGCTCTTCACACAAACACAGACACACACACAGGCACACACAAATGGATGCAGATAGACAGATAGGACAAAAATCACAAATAATATCTATGAAAAACATGGAGTAGACTAGAAAACAGACTCAGGCAGGAAATGCAATATGATAAGATCTGCCTGGCACAGGAAACCTTGTCACCTGTGGTTCCATCCACCTTGATATTTTTGGGGAAAAAAAGGCTGTTTATTTTTATTTTATACATATGAGTGCTTTGTCTGCATGAATGATTATGCAACTTGTGTATGTCTGTTGTCTGTGGAAGTTTGAAGCAGGCATTGGATCCCTTGGAACTGGAGTTACAGATGATAGTGAGCCCACATATGAACACTGGGAACCAAACCTGGGTCTTCTGCAAGAACAGCCAGTGGTCTTAACTGCTGAGCCATGTCTCCAGCCTTTCCTACTAACAGGATCTTTGATACAGGCCTGGAAGTCACCAAGTAGGCTAGGCTTTTAGCTCTGCTGGAATCCTGTCTCTGCCTCCCCATTTGGAGATTATAGGCATGAGCTACCATGCTCTTTTAAGTGAGTTGAAAAGGCTAAAACACGGGTCCTTATGAATTTTACTGACTGAAGTAGGGAATGGCAGAAGCCCTGAGTAGGAAATCCTAGTGAGTGTGTGTTGTCATGAGCACAGCCATGGCAAGGACTTCAGGACCTCAGACCCATGGGACAATTGACAAAGCTTCAGGAGAAATGGTAAAGCTTTGCTCAGGAGTCCAGGTATGAGAGCTTATGAGTTATTGATCAGTGTGTGCAAAGACTGGCAATGCAGCTCCCTCCTCCTGAGTATTTACAGCCCGAGACTGCTCAGGTACAGACACCTCCTACCCAGACTAGTTAGCCCCTTCTCCTGTGCTGTAGCTAACACACTGAAGTTTGAGGTTATAGCAGGAATGGTAACAGAACCCAACCTGACCCCTCCCATCCCCACTGTATGTGTGTCTGTATCTGTCATTTCTTCATTCTTCTGGTTGAGGCAACTGAGCTATGTCCCAACCCAGTACCCGTCTGCTTTTCTTTTTATGTAAATTTACTTTATTTTATATTTTTATGTGTATGAGTGCTTTGCCTGCGATATGTATGTTCACTGTGTGTGTGCCTGGTGCCCTTGAAGAGGGAGCCAGGAGAGGGCTTTGGTCCCCTGGAACTGGAGTTACAGACAGCTGCTAGACTCCATGTGAGTACTGAAAATTGAACTTGGGTCCTCTGCAGCAAGTACTCTGAACTGCTGAGCCATCTCTCTAGCCCTCATGCCGGCTTCTTTTGAGGCGGGGTGTTGTTAAGTAGTCCAGGCTGGCTTCAAACTCATGATCCTCCTGTCTGAGCCTCCTGAGTATTGGAGTTACAGGCATCTACTGTGCTCCTCTCAAACTGTTCTTTATCCCAAGGCATCGGGCTGTGGGGCCGCCTCACTGAGGCTTGAGTCCTGGCTCAATCCTTCCAGCTGTTGACTCAGTCTGTGTAAGCAGCAAGTGGTGACTCACTAATGGGTTATGAAATCGATTTAGTGGGTCATGACCAGAACTTAAAAACATATACTTAGAAAAATTTTCCTTGACACACAATAATTGTACATATCTACGGGGTAGACTTTGACATTTCATTACATGTTCCAATGCACAATGCCCAGACCGGGTTAATGGGGCATATCCATCACCTTAAACATGTATACTTCTTTTGTGGAGCACTGAAATGCTGTCTCCTAGCTATTTTGATATATGTAATTAATCGTTGCCGACCACAACTACCCTACTGAGCTGCAAAGCACTAGGACCGACTCCTTTGTCAGAGTGTCCCTGTCCCTACCACCCCTTCTCCCCAGCCCCTATTTTCCCTGCCATTCCCAGCCCCTAGAAACCACTTTTGTGCTTCCTGCTTTTACCGCATGCAGGTAAAAGTATGTCTTTTATTTTCATCTGGGGCCTTGTGTATGCCAAGCAAGTGCTTTATAAGCTCTAAGTTATATAAACTGGCCCCATGTCCATGTGGGCATTTATAGCCAGAAGTTAAGAAAAAATAGCACAGAACAAAATACAAAATAAGTAGGAAATATCAGAATCCATCACACATACCGAAGTAAAAAAAGCTGGTAAACTATTAATCTCAGCTATATGTATACTTTGCACAAATGTCAATTTTTTTCTCAGAAACAAACAGACAAAAGCTTTGATCATGATTGTGGGAAAGCTAATTAACCCATGTTTTAGTGTCCTTTGTATATGATGGAGCTGATAATAGTTTCCACTTGCTAAGATTATTGTGGGGATTAAGCCAGTCCATACGAGTAAAGGTTTAGGATAGTCCCTTGCATAGCCATAAGTCAAGAAAGGTCATATCATCAATAAAACACTCTAGGACCAACACATAGTAGGTACTTTTTATCCTCTTGAAGAGTCATTAATGTGCAGCACAGTGCTACTATTGTTCACGTGCATTAGCTGCTTGGTTGAACGAGATTGGGTCGGGGGTTGTTCAGGCTCTGTACTCCATCTGGAGACTGTGGGATTGGCTCCAGGACAAGGGTCATTGGCTTTCTGTGTCCTGAACTATTAGGACACAGGCAGGGATGAGCAGTGCCTTCCGCTTCAGGGTAAGGCTCAGCATCAGATGTGCAGTGTTCAAGGAACAGGGAATTAGCAAGAGTCTGGAACTACAGAGACCTGTTTTCAACTCTTAGCTCCACTACTTGCTGACTTTTTTTTTTTTTTTTTTTTTGGTTTTTCGAGACAGGGTTTGTCTGTGTAGCCCTGGCTGTCCTGGAACTCACTCTGTAGACCAGGCTGGCCTCGAACTCAGAAATCCGTCTGCCTCTGCCTCCCGAGTGCTGGGATTAAAGGCGTGCGCCACCCCTGCCTGGCAGTACTTGCTGATTTTTAAAAACTTCTTTGTGCTTCAGTTTCTATAGCTTCTACTCCACAGCATTGCCATGGGGATCAAGTGTTGGTTAGACGCCTAGTACCCACCTCATATGACTATGAGGAAGGAATGGTCAAGTGTGCATGAAGCACTCAGATCAGCATGTGGTAGGTAATCCGTACTAAACACTTGGTAGTTAATATTGTGAAAACAGCAGCCCCTAAACTCGGGGATGAGCTTGGAATCTATAGAGGGAGGTGGTTTGAGGTTCCCCTCTGAACAAGTGTGATGAGAAACTCCAGGTCAAGATGAATCCAGAGACACCATTGGGGTCCCATTTCTGTTCTTCTGGGACTCATCGTCATTATTTTATATTTTTCTTTTTACTTAAATCTCCCAAAGTGCTTTCATATATTCCCCACCTTCTCTATACCCTACGATGACCGTGAACGTCTGATCCTCTTGCCTCTATGAGGTGCTGGGGATGGAACCCAAGGCCTTGCGTATTCTAGGTAGCTGCCTTTATCTACTGAGCCATGCTCTCAGCCTCTGCATCATTTCATTAAGCAGCACAACTCCTCAAGGAGCAAAGACTCCTCTACATTTGACCGGCAAATAGAGCCAGACAAAGCCAGAAAGTGCCCATGGTCCCTCAATACCCAGACCTTCCCCAGCCACCACACACCTCTCCGTTTGGGACTAGTCAGGTTGCTGCCGGACTGTATTCTCGGAGGCAGTTCTGTGTCTTGTTCCAACCTGCTAGACACTCATTCAGTAGAGGAGCAGGGGCAGGGCCTTGCATCTCAGAGAAAGGCCACTAGTGTATTAGCTGTTCAGTAGAGCCTGGGAGGCACGGTACAAAGAGCTCAGGGTCTGAACAAGTCTCTAGAACAACAGGGAACACGCAGACAGAAACGCTTCAGGAATGTTGTATGCTCCTTTCTAACAACCACCATCCCCAGCTATGATTGAGAGGTTCACATCCGCCGCAGAACCAGGCCATCCCAGCTGGGGGCGCTTCCTTCCAGCCGAACTCAGGGATTGGGATGCAGTGGTGGTGGTGGTGATGGTGGTGGGGGCGCTCTCCAAGGCTGCGGTGGGGCCCAGGGGAGGGGGTTGCACAGAGCTGGAAGAGCCATGAGTCAGCGGCCACGGTTTTTCTCCAGCAGCTGCTCCGCAGGCGATAAGGGTTTGCCAAGCCCCTTCCCGGGGGCCTGGGAGAGGAGAGCCAGCACCCTCCAGTCTGGGATAGGGGTCCCTGAAGTGTTTCCAGTTTTAGGAAAATAAGCGAGAAGGATCCCCGTTGGGGGTGCCCGAATGAACTTGCTAGGGGGCCTCAGTTGGCCGGGTGTTGTGAGGCGCCCCCCACCCCACCTGCTAGAAACAGCAGCCAAAGCTCAGCAGGCTGGAGCTTTCAGAGCGGTGGGAGCCAAGTGGAAGAGGAGGGCGGCCAAGGGGCAGGCAGGGTGGGGTAGAGGCGCTCCCGCGCTCAGTCCTCCTTGTCCCGGGTTCCTGGAGTGCTGGGTGGGTGGTGGTCCTGTCACATAGCACCTAGACCCATCTGCCTCTCATGCCACCAGTAGCTGCTCACTGAATAAATACCGTAGCCTACTTCCATCTGATGTCTGGCCTCTCGCAGCATCTCAGTTATGCTGTGAAACAGCAGGAATCTGAGAACGTCAATGGTTTATACCCCTCAACCCATTTGCTAACGAGAAAGAGCAAGACATTTACCCACAGTCGCACAGCGTGTTGCCAGTATTTCGGACCGGGTTCTCCGCAGCTCTGGGATTGAGCTGAGGATAAGGGGGTTCCCCTTGTGTTCTCTATACCCACCTCCCTCCATCCCTGTAAAGCTCACTCTAGAGATCTCAAACCTCCCCAGCTCTGGCTCTGGTCGCTCTCGCCCGCTATGGAGCCCTCCTCCAGTTCACACAGACACACAAGAATCACATTTAGGCTGTCTGATGGAAATAGGGGGTAGAGCTGGAGGAGAAAGGCCGGTGGCCAGGAGTTCACAGAAGGCTCACGCCAGCGTTTGGGGGGGGGGGGGCTGTGTTCTGTTAGGGTGAGCAGTCTTTGGGGGAGGGGAGTGCCGTTCCGTACAGGCAACGGGGAGTGGGAAGCCAGAGAAGGAGACATTGGAGATATTTCCCTCCTCCTTAAAGACTTTTTCCTACACTTGTGCCAATATCAGCTCTTTCTCGGCCGCCACGGGCAACCGGCGCCGGCTCCACTCTCTGGAAGGAGAGGTCCCCAGACCTCCGGCTCTCAAGCCCGCACCCCACCTCCCAGGCTGCTGCTTCTCTCCTTGGCGCTACAGCTCAGCCGCCCGCCCTTTAAATTTTAGAGGTGGAGGGGGCACTGCTCACTCCACGCTGCAGTTACGTGGCTTAGTCGGCTTCTTGGGTCCCGCCCTCCCAGAAATCCCGCTTGCCATTGGTGAGAGCAGAGAAGCTCCTGGCCAATGATAGGAGGCTGAGAGCCACCGCCCGCCTGGCCCGGAACGCGGTTGCGCAGAATAGGGTTCTAGACCAGGAGGCTTGCGGGACAGTGGGAGAGTATAGCCAGTTCTTAGTTTGTTTCTGGGCCAGAGCTGAGATGGCAGTTCCATCGTGTGACTACTCACGATGATAGAGAGAGCAACTCACTTACAGCTCTGCCCCTCCCCCTCTTCCAGTAATCTTAACCATGGGGTGGCACGAATGGACCCCAACCAGCTCCTGGTGTGAGAGGGGACGTTCCCAGGGTTGTACAGATTGAACTCTAGCTCCTCTCCGCGACTCTCTCCTTAACCCTTGCACAGGGATCACTGTAGGTAGTGAAAATATCTGGGCGCAGAGGCCGGCTGGGGTATCCGTACAAGCAGCCACTGTGCACCTCTTTCCCTCAGACCTGGTCCTCTGACGCCTGCACCGGTGCTCTGGTTTCTACACAAACCCTGATCCGGAGAGATTCAGCCCGTGCTTCGTGGAGAAAACTTAAGTTGGTCTAGGCGGAGAGGTGGGATCAGGGGTGGGGGAAATCCCCAGCTAACTTTCCTTCTGAGAAAATGAGCTCTGGGAAGAGAGGGAGGGGAATCCTCTCACATTTCCCTCTTTCTCTTCCCAGGGAAGGCAGCAGACGCCTCTTGTCCCCTAACACACTGACCCATACATTCCCGGACGGTTACTTGCCTAGCGATCACTAGATAATTGCCTCCATTTCAAGCCCACAGGCCACCGCTGTGAGTCACTGCTGTGGCCAATGTGGGTGGGAGTTGGGTGAGGGAAACTTAGGACTGCGGGTGAAGTGTGCTCCTGGATCCCCAGTTGTCAGCAGATCTCCTTATCCTTAAACATCACCATCCAGGTATTTGGGGGTCCCTAAAAGACTAAACTCTGTCTTCTAGAGCTAGGCTCATGGCTGCCTGACAAAAGGCCATAGACACTGGAGCCAAACTCAGGAGGCCCCAGATAGAGAGCCCTACCTGGCTCTGCTCTGAGGTCCAGGCGGTGTGCCCAGGTTTCTCCTGGGTTACCCTCCTGGCAGGTGTGGGAGTTACAGGGAGTCTGCTGCTCTAACCTCCTATGAGCCCCTCTTCCTACCCGCCAAGGAAGGGCTGGTGCTGGGTTGACCTGCTTTCCCCTTAACCAACTATTAACCATACAACCTAAGTCCAAATACACAGGGATGCTTCTGTGAGTGCCATGCGTACACATGTGTGTACCTGTACATGTGTACACGCAACCCAGACCTGGGATGGGAGGGACCTTCCACCAGGGAATCCCCATTTCTCTGACATGACACAGTGAAAGATACAGACCACCCCTACCCCCAAACTGATACACGGAGATTTGCCTTGCACAGGGTCTATCATATGTGTATTAATACTCCCCCCACACCCCAGTTTACATAGATGGGCACTATCAGGCAGTAACACGAGCCCAATGGGGACACTCATCAGATGGGGTCAGATGGACACCAATTCAAAGGACTGAGGGTGTGGTTCAGGGGTTAGAGCACAGGCTAAGTGCATGAGGCCCTAGCTTCAATCACCAGCACCAAAACCCCACCAAAGACCAGGTTTGGTGATGCATACCTTCAATTCCAGCATTTGGGAGGCAGAAGCCTGGCCTACACAGAGAGAACTAGCTAAAACCAAAACAACAAAAAACACAACCCAAGAAACATACAGTCATGGCCACCACACTCAACATCTCACACCCTCCCAGGCCTAAAAGGATGAGTGAGCTAATTCTGAGATGACTGAGGCATGTGAGCCCCAGCAAGAGAAAGTTTGGGAATCCTAGCTTGTTTGACACTGGGACAATCGCAGCTGGATTGGAGGAGTGGCTGTCACGGAGACTGGAGTGGGGTTTGTGCCAGCATATGCTGGAAAAATAAGCTGGCACCCACTGCAGGCTACTTCTAAGCCAAGGAAGGTCCTGAGAGGGCATATACCACCTCCGCGGTCCCTGGTTGGTAGTCTAACCACCCACTTTTCCCTTGGCAGGCCAAAGGTTCCCGGCCAACCCCTGCCATCTTCTAACCAGGCGGCCCCTGTGCTGTGGCCCAACTCTGAGGCAGGCGCCAGGCACTGTCTGGACAGAAGGAAGCTATGGCAGTGAGTGGCACTGCCCAGGGCTCAGATTAGCTGTGACTGGCACCACTGAGGGATGGCAGCTCGTGGTCTGGCTGCTGGGGAGGCTGGTCCATTGCAGTAGCCAGAGGATCCCTTTGGGACAACTCAGGACACTGAAAACCAAGAGCTAGAGCTGGCCCTGGGGACCTCTGGAGAATAAGCAGGCAGCCACCCCATTACCCATCATGTACCCACTCATCCGGCCTCAACTGTTCATCTGCTTTCAGTAAGAGTTCATAGTAAAAGTCTATGTTACTATATTCAGCTCTACAGACTGAGAGATGAGCAAGCAGGTCTATATCCCATTCTAGAAAGACTTTCTGACATGGTGTGACTACCCCCTTTATGAAGAAAGGTCCATATTTGGACATGTGATCATTTTCTAGAGCTGTGATCTACCAAACCCTAAAACAACTATGCCATTCCTCATATTCACCCATAACTTGAAAGCGCCGCTGGAATAGAGTCTAAGTAACAAAGGGTATCTTGGAACGATCGTCTCTGACTAGCTCTGCCTAATCCTCCCCTCAACCCCCTTTCAGACCAAGTCTTGCTGAGTAGTCCAGGATGACCTCAAACCTGCAATCCTCCTGCCTTAGTCTCCCCAGTGTTGGGATTGTAGGCATGGAGCCTGCCAGGCTCAGCTCTTTTGGATACAGCCAATGCCTTGCTTGCTCAGGTAGAACTCAGATGTTTGGAGACTGGCTGAGCAGGTGAATGAAGGCATGTGCTAATCAGCTAATGGACTGAGGCTGCATCTGTAGTAGAGCATCCAGGAATGTGTGTCCCGAATTCCGCTCTGCTGCCAGCCTGCTCTTGCTCCAGGCAGAGTTTCCACTGGCTTGGACTCCCTCCCTGGGCTCCTCCCTGGGGAGAGGAGGGTGGGTTATACCCATTTTTCACATTGGTCTGGCCCAAGGCCTTTTTTTGTTTAAGCCAAGACAGACCGGTTCTGTAGGGTCCAGAGACCCCACTCTTTGTAGAAGCCGTTCTTAGCTGCAGGCCAGGTCTATGAGTATACATGGGGCCCGCTGGTCAGCTGGCTGGATCTGCTCTCTTTTGGGTCCTGACCAGCTGGAAGACCTTCTAGGCTGGAGCCTAGCGCCTGGCTCTTGCTGCAGATCTGCTGGCCTCTCTCCTCTCCCCAGCACAGTCACTGCTAGCTTCTGGCTTCCTCAAGGCCCAGCCTGTCTGAGTTGTCCTCAGGCTTTATTTTTGGAACAAGTGGCATTTTCTCTCCTTATATTCTCCCTTCCTTCTGGGAAGGTGTAGGACCCTTGGGTTCCACTGGGGATCAGGCAATGGCTTCAGTGCCTGGGTTCTGGACCCCTCTAGACCTTCAAAGGGAAACTCCTAACCCAGCAGAAGCACCCAAGCCAGATGTTCTGCCTTCTTTCCCCACCCAGTGTGTGACTAGTGGCTACCTTTATCTTTCCTGAAGAGCATAGCTTTAGCCAAAAGAAATCATGACTTGAAGCACCTTAAGGCCCACCTCCTATTATTGTGGGAGTGATGTAGTCAGGGACTATAAACAGGGAGACAGACAGGTCTGATTCCAACCTTGGTCTGCTATGTGCTGTGTAGCCCATGCCAGGCAGGTAACCTCTCTGAGCCCGAGTCTCAGCTATGAAGCCGGAGCACTTCTATCTATAGCACTAGGCTGCTAGGAAAAGTGAACAAGAAAACATCTGTAAAGTGCTTTCAACAGTGCAGGGCACACGGAAGGTGCTCATTCGATCTTAGCCATGGCAGGTGAAGAAAATGAAGGGCCAGGGATGGAGTGGACTTGCCCAGGGCCACATCACTCAAGGCAAGCTGCCTTGTGAGTGTTATACATCTCTCTCTGGCTCCCTTCCAAGGATGAGACTGTCCTGAGCTCAGGGAAGGACAGATGAGTGAGCCCTCAGCCTTCCATGATGGCTCCCTAGTCAGGCCATCTCTTCAGAGCGCCATTCTTTTCTCTATTGCAACATTGTTTTTGTTCTCTGGGTGCTTGGAACTCAGGTTGCAGGGGCCCCAGAACTCAGTGCCATGGACTCCAGGCCAATAGGACTCTGAGAGGGGTGGGGGAGCACTAGGTCCTGCCTGACATCAGAGTAGAGAAACTGGAGCAACTCTCAAGCCAGCTGGGGCTCTTCCAGCTCAGCCAGATGTCTCAGGAATGTGCTGAGCTGGGAACTACCTCTCAGCTTCCCTCACCACCCCCCACCCCTCACCCTGCATCTGCTCACTCGGGCTAGGCCTCAGCCCCACCCCCTGCCCTTTCTCATCCTTTTCTGGAGGGCCCAACAACCCTCAGATTCTCTAACCACCGTCCAGCCCGGCAGTCTTCGGGAGGGGTTGTCAAAGGCAAGGGTTCTTTTCTCCACAGACCCCTGCGGGTTGGGTTGACCTTGTGGGAGCCCAGGCTGTCTGGGAGGGGAGAATTCTGAGTGGATACAGCATGCCAGACCCCAAATGTGGAACTGATTTGCAGCTCTGGAGAGAGAGGGGTGAAGGCTTTGGTGCGGCAGAGGGTAGGGCTGGGCGTCCACTCTGGGAGAAGATCTTGGGCATCTTGTCCCAGCTGAGGGCTGGGAGAGCCAAGGAAGTTCTGTGCCAGGCTGGGCTTGGCTCAAGAATGGGATTCAGATCCTTCCAGTCCCCAGGACTTCATAGGGACATGCTTTGTCTAACAGGGGAGGGGTCTGAGTTACTGGATGGGATAGGGGAACCCCGTTAGAGTCCTGAGGTTGGGCCAAGAGACAGGCCATGGCTTGGGAGAGACCCCAGCTCTAAATAGAGATACCCTCCTGCAAGGGTGGAGGTGCCTGGGGTTCTGGTGTTATGATAAAAGGAGTAAAGGAACTGCAGACTACTGCTTCTGACTGGGGTTAGGGTTGGGGTTGGGGATGTGGGGGTGAGTCACTCCAGGCCACAGGGATCAGTGGGGGGACTGTGATTACAAGGGAGGAGGAGAAGAACCTGGCTCACTGCTGACTCATGCTACCTTGGGCTGGAACTCTCTGTCTCCTCTTGAGGAAAGCCCCTGATCATTCAGACAGACAGAGATCTAAGATGCCCTAATGGACTCTAGATATCTTAGCACCAAGATAGATCAAAGTTACTGGGGCCACCACCTTGTCCAGGCCAGAAGTATCACTGGCTCCCTGCATCCTGTTGAAAAAAATCTGCACTCCCTCGAATGGGATCAAAGGTCTGAGATAATGGAGTCCACAGAAGAGGTGGCCCCTCGCCCCTCTCCAGCTTATGAGATTGTCACTCCTTTTGCTTACACCCTGTGCCTGGAATGCCCTTTTATCTTCTCACCCCTACTCCTCCTATCATCTAGGATTCACCTCACATGCTGCTTCCTCCAGGAAGCCTGCCCAGATCATTCAGCTCCAAGGATTCTTTCTCCTGTGCTACCATAGCATGCAGGCTGCTGGCTACCGGTTAATGCCATGCCTTAAACTCTATACACAATGTGCCCCAAGTCTCCTTCTAAATGGAAACCCTGAGCAAGGGACCAGGTAGAATTCCTTACAGCACAGCTGACGGTGATAATAATGGCGAACATGTGTGTGACAGGCCCTATCTGCTCCTTGGCCTTCAGGGTCTCATTTAGGCTTCAGAAAGTAAGAGCCATTGTCTTACAAACCAGGAAACTGAGGCACACAGAGAGAAGTACTGCCCAGCTTTGTGCTGCTTGCAGTTGGTCAAACCACAGTTGAACCCAGGCTTGACTCCAGAAACTATTCTTTAGTGTTTGTGACATCACTGGTTGCTGACAGAATGGAGACGGGTTCCTGTTAGTACAGTGCTGTGTACAAAATACGGGCCCTGCTCCAGCCGGGCCCCAGCTATATTCCTTCTCTGGCCTTCCATCTCCTGATCCCGAGAAACACAGAGCTCCGAGGCCCAGGACTGGGAAGTTTGGGGGCTTAATCCAAAGAAAGGGGCTTCTATCCAGGTCTGGTGTTGCAGGCCTGTAATTCTAAGTATGCAGGAGGCTGAGGCAGAAGGATTACAAATTCAAGGGCCTGCCCAGACTACAGAGTGAGTTCAAGGTCAAGCCTGGGCAACTTAGATCTTGTCTTAAAATTTAAAAAGGAAAGAGGGCCAAGGATCCAGCTGATGGCAAAGCACTTGTCTAACATGAACAAGGCCCTGGGGTCAATCCTCATACATTTATAAAAGCCTCCACATAGAACTGGAGAAGGTGATTTGTTTCCCCAGGGCAGTGGCCAAATGCTGACATCTTTCTTCTCAGACTATGACAGCATCAGAGTAAAAGCTATGGCAGCAACTGTGTCCTTCAGAGGGCGCTGTGCACAGGCTCTGTGTGAAGACACACCACTGTGCACCAGGCTCTGTGTGAGGACACACTGTGCACCAGGTTCTGTGTGAGGGCACACTGTGCACCAGGCTCTGTGTGAGGGCACACTGTGCACCAGGCTCTGCACGAGGCCCTCTTCAAGAATTCTTAGTTGGGCCAGTAAGATGGCTAAGCTGGTATGAGTGCTTGACACTTGCAGGCCTTCACATGTGCCCCACCACACACGCACACACACACACACACACACACACACACACACACACACACAAACACTTGCAGACTTTCACATGTGCTCCACGGCATACACACATGTACACTTGAGACAAAGGGAGGGAGAGAGAGAGGGAGACATTCTAGTTGAGTTCTCATGAGAACCCTACTTTTGACCATCTTCCCCACTATAAGCATGTAGAAAAGAAGTGTGTGAGCTGGGAATGGTGGCCCACGCCCTTAATCCCAGCACTCAGGGGGCAGAGGCAGGGGGATCTCTGAAAGTTTGAGGCCAGCCTGGTGTATAGGGCAAGTTCCAGAGCAGCCAGGGCTACACAAAGAAATCCTGTTTCAAAAAACCAGAAAAAAAAAAGAGGAAAGAAAAGAAAGAAAGAAAGAAAGAAAGAGAGAAAGAGAGAGAGAGAGAAAGAAAAGAGGAAGAGGAAGAGGAAGAGAGGAGGAGGAAGAGGAAGAGGATGAGGAGAAGAGGAGAAGGAAGAGGAAGAGGAGGAAGAGGAAGAGGAGGTATAGTCTAGGGGCCCAAGGCCTGCCCAGCCCCCTGTCACCTGTTTTGGAGCTGATGTCTATACAGTTTGGGCCTCATCCCCAGCCCTCAGTTTGAAGGCTTTTGGGGTTTGAATCTGTCCACAGTGAGTGGGCTCGAGAATTATGTTTGCTTCTCACCCAAACCCATGCAGTTTTGGAGACCATGATATGTAGAACACTGTCTGTTCCTAATGGTGTCTGGCGAATTCCCAGATAGCTATTTTACTATACCATAGAGTCCACAGCCATGCATCACTCCATTCTTTGTATTTCACACTAGAAAAAGTCATCATGGGGGCTGGGAGATAGCTCAGTGGATAAAACTCTGGCTGCAATAAGTATGAAGACCAGAGCTGAGATCTCCAACAGTCACATAAATCAGGTAGGCGTGGTGGCCAGTCTGTGACCTTGACACTTCAGAAGTGGAGACAAACTAGCTAGCTTGGCTAGGAGGCCTGGTAAACTCTGGGTTTAGAGAAAGACCATGTTTCAGTAACTAAAGTAAAGCGAAGGAGACGCTCCATGTCAACCTTTGATCTCTACGTGCACATCCTTGCATGCATATGCACACATAAATGTGAACGTGCACACACACACACACACACACACACACACACACACACACACACTACAAAGGCCATCATGATAAAAGTGGACAGCTGAGGTGAGACATAAGATCCAGTACTTGAATGCACACATAAATGGATGAATTGAATATACTTTTAGAAGAAGGACTGCCCAAGCTGGGGGTTTTGGAGTGTTTTCCTTCACTATCCTTCCACCGACAAATTCCCCCTCCACTGCCCAACCCAACCCGTCTTTGCACTCAGCTTTCCTCCCACCGCCCACATATCCATTCCCTCCTCCTCTCAATAATCTTTACTTTTTTCTTTCCCATCTTCTCCTTATCCATCCACCCATCCAGCTATCCATCCCCATTCTCTCCATTCATCCATGCAAACACCAGCCCACTTATCCCTCTGTGAGCCTATATTGTAAGTAAATACCTCTTGAGCATCACGACTATCACTAGAGGATGGCCGAAATTAATGAATGCCCCTCTGCCTTCAGGGAACCCTTAGTTTAGTTAGTCAAGGCCCAGAGAGGGAAAGGGCTTTGCCTGAGATCACACAGTAAATTGAGAAATGAGGTGACTGAGGGATGAGGGCAGTCCAGGCAGAGCAGAGCCCACAGGAGCAGGCTGAGTTTAGTTTCCTGCTTTAGAGCCCTGTAGTCACTGCCTGAGAACTGCCTCCCGGCTCTCCAGGAGGCCCTTAAGGGCCTGCCTCTTGCCTCTCTGCTGCTTTCATTTTTGTTATTCTTTTGGAAGGGGAAGGAGGGAGCGGCTGCTGCTGTCCAGCTGCTCTGTTGGACCACACATCCCTGCTTAGATGTGTCAGCCCCTTTGTGAAGGGTGAAATGGTTTCTGGGCCAAGGGCCAAGGAAGCATCATTAAATGCTCTGTCCCTGGAGAGCTGGAGGAGGAGCAGACTGAGCCTGGAGACAGGGAAATCCACTCACAACCCAGTCAAGTCAAACTCATTGATGATAAGGTATGTCCAGTTCTCAGGAACCAAGGACTTGGACTTTGCAGGGAAACCAGTACCCATGACACACTCCCTTTGAGGGTCAAGGTTCTGGGTCGTGTTCTACTCTTTTCAGCTTCTGAGCCAGACAGTCCCACTTCCACATTCTTCCTGCTCTTGGATCAGGGTCCTGTCACTAACTGTGGCTTCCTTGGGTCTGCTCAAGGGGGTTACACAGACTTCCAGCCAAAGCAATGCTCACAATCTTCACTCAACTCCACCCATATCTTCCTCCTCCATCCTGCCCCCCTGGAGTGCTGAGACTTCCAGAAGAACAGCCTGTTCTCCAACATCTGGAACTGGTTTCTGGAGAGAGGTTCAAGGGCAAGCCAGGTCCCTGAGAGATGATGCTCCGGAGGTCCTGGGTATAGAGATTGCGGGAGGTGGAGAGGACCCAGTTGGGAGGAATTCTCTGTGGTTCTATAGAGAACAGAACCCAGCATGGACACAAAGAGAGGAGACAAGAGGCCTATCCAGGGCTTCCAGCTGTGTATCTAAAACTCCAAGTATCCATGGTGCCCTAAGGATGGCAGCCGGGAGAATGCAGACAGAGCCCTTCCGATACACAGCCAAGTCTGAAGCAGAACAGGAAAGCGTGCAAGGGAGCTAGTCTCTAGCCATTGCTCTCTGTTCTCAGATTCCCTGGAGAACTCTTGATTTGGAGAGAGTTATACATCCTCTCTAAGTCTCCTCTTGTCTGCACAAGGAATGGGATTCTGATTGGACGCTCAAGCAGGAGAAGACAGTGATGGTGCTACCGGCTGAACTGCTTCTCAACACTGGGGAGGGCATGCAAGGTCACCTTGGAGAAACCTTGTGAAACCTCCAACTTGTCCTCAGGCCCTACAAGGTGTCTGCTCTGTCATTGTGTCAATCAGTGTCTGGTATAGGACGAAAGAGAAGTCCTGAGTGAATGTGTATTATTGGTACAGGTATGGCCATGACAAGGACTCAAATGCCTTAGCTCCATGGGAGTGACAAAGGCTTCTCCAGGTGAGTCTCAGAGGGATGGCAAAGCCTTCCTCAGGTCAGAATGTGAATGTTGATAGTATGCACAGAACATTGTAGCTTACTCTCCCCTGGCTGCTTGCAGCCTGAAGACTGCTCCCCTACAAGATTATTAGCTAAGCCTGCCTGCCTCTGGTTCAGCTGTGTATAATAACCCTGCCTCCTTGTTTAGCTGTATGCAATGACTCTGCTTCTCTGCTCAACTGTAGATAATAAATACGCTGAGTTTCCAGGATACTGCAGCTTCTCCATCAGAGAGCCAAGCCACTCAATTCCAGCTTTTCTGTGTCCATGTAGATAACATGGACACGTGTGTCGGTTATTTCTTAATTTCTTCTCTGCTGCAGTTTGGTCAATCCAGGGAGCCATGCAGAACATGGTATCCATTCTCTGTTTCCGAGTTTCTAATTTATTGATGGGTAGCGATTTAGACCTGGGTGGGTCTCCTTCACGCAGCAACCCTGGGATCTGCCAACATGCCTCTCTAACCCCAAGCCATCGAAGGGATGGACACGTATGTAATGAATGAGAAAAAGACTTTCTAGCAGATGCAGGGAGGCTTGCGGGCAGGCAAGGCTTCTGTGGGCACCCTCAGCACACTCAGAGTTGACTGGGTCAGGACCTTGAGGCTCCAGGGCCCCTTCTGGAATTTCCTGCATGCCTCTTGAGTACTCAGCTCTGGTTCGTACTCACTGTTTTTTAAACAGCTTTACTTTACCTTAAAAGAATTTTCTTTACAAATGCAGTAAATCCTTGACTAAAGCAAAGTCCTCTGTAGTGCGAAGAAACCTGTGTTTCTGCCTCATGTTCAGGCTCAGTCTCAGATAAAGTGGGCAGATCTCTGTGCCTGTGGGGCTCAGAAGCAGATATCCCCTTCTCCTGTGGGGTTCTCTCAGACTGCGGTGTAACCTTTACTTTTGCTGTTTACAACGACAGGTCCATCTGCCTGAAATGTATCCCTTTTCACTGACTCTACAAAGATACAACTCCATGTTTTACATAATTTGGAAATGGTAGGTTGGATTTTGCATTATTGTAGAGTTTTACTATGGCCGGTGCCTATTTTGCGTCACAATAATATGCTGAGGGTTTATGACAATGTGTAAAATTGATATGGTCTCTGCTTTTATGGAACTTCTTCATGGAGGAAATATATAAAAAGTCAATAAAACAGCTGCAGACTGAGATACAGGCCATGAAGAAACCAAAAGGAAGGGCACAGACAACAGTGGGGCCCCAGGCATTTGAGCTGAGAGTGGGATGTGGAGGTGGGAGGATTTGAGGCTGACCATTGCAAATGGCAGGAATGGCCTATGCAAAGGCCTGAGGTAGTGCTGCAAAGGGACCACAGCCTTAGGTGGGCGGATGTAGGTCTAAGAGACCTAGAACTACCTGAGAAAGAAGGAACAGAAGAAGACCCGCACTTAGGGTCTGGCTCAAGAGCCACAGGTTCAAATTCCCTACGGTTCAACCAACTCTAGGCTATATGAGACTAGGTCCTGCAGGGGTCTCAGGCAGATTATGGCAAGGCCTCATTAGCAATGCCTACTCTTTGGAAACCAAGGAGATGTTTTCTGTAAAGCCCAGTGGCAACACCCATTGCAGGACTCTGATGGCTGGGAGCAGGTGAACTTAGCACCCTCTACTTTTCTCCCTAAAGCTTATAGAGGCTAGGGAGCTGGGGAGATGGCTCAGTCAGTAAAGTCTTTGCCACATAAGCATGAGGACCTGAGTTCAATTCCCAGAACCCACCCAGGAGCGTACAATTGTAACCAGAGTGCTGGGAAAGTGGAGACAGGCAGATTCCTGGGTCTGGCTGGCCAGGCTAGCCTAATAAGTGAGCTTCAGGCCAGCAAGAGACAGTCTCAAGAGGAAGGTAGTGGTTCTGAGGAGCTGTCCTCTCATGCACACCCGAGTACACACCTGCATACCCCACCACATAACACAGACACGTTTTAAAATGTTGGTCTGACCTGAACCTCATCCATTGATTTACGCATCTGTCAATGGTTGACCTACACCTTGTACAGAGCTCTGTCAGGCACTGGGATAAAGGAGGCAGATGAAGCCCCAGGCTCTCAGAAGCTCGTTTCCTCAAAAGTCGGGAAAGGAAAAAAAAAAAAGTAAAAAGAAGCAAACCATGGACTCCAAACTCAAGCGTTTAAGGAGCCCTCTCTGTGGAATCAGAGCTCTGAGATTTTAATTTCCCAGTGAGTTTTTCTTTATTCATTTTTTTCTGGTGGTTCTAAGGTCATAGTGCCTTAGCCCTTCTTTTGGTCACAATGCACACACACAGACACAGATACACAGACACACACACACACACACACACACACACACACACACAGAAAGCCCACCCACACAGGCACATCCAAACACACATACTTCTCTAATCTCCCCAAATCCTCTAAAGGCTGGGGGTGGGGGTGGGGCCTGTTGATTTTCCACTCCAGCATTAGTGCAGAAGTCGAGCTGGGGACCTGGGGAGCAGTGATCAGCCTTACCGCCCTCCAAGCCCCTCCTCTGGGCTGGTCCTGGGGTCCCCTCATCTCCACACCTGGCCTTCCCAGCTGCTGAGAGGTACATGGGTGTGTTGAGCAAACATCCTTGCAACTTCCTGCTGCTCCCCTCTGAGACAACAGAACCCCCCTCCGGGCTCCCCCTCTTCCTCCTCCCCACACCTCCCAGCTGGGGTTTCTCTGGAATCCAGAGTCAGTTCCCTGGAGAGAAACCAGAGATATCCCTTTCTCCTGGCCAGAGGAGAGAGATAAGACACGCACAGACCCTCTCTCCTTCTGTTCTTCCATGCCAGTTATCTGAGTCCAGACTCTCTCTTGCACGCAAAGGGCTGAAAGGACCACAGGGTAATGCAAGAGAGCTGAGAACAGTCACTTAGGAGCTGTGGGAGGGCTGAGAGGCTGGAGGAGGAGAAGCCCTGCACCTCTGGGAAGAAGGACCACTGTTCTGTTCTAGGGGGGCTCTAAAGCTGCAGAAGGCGTCATCTTGATAATAGGAAGAAGGCCTCAGAGGCAGTGCCAGCACTAACTACCTGCAGGCTCACCTGCTGGACTCTGTGTGTTCTGCCCCTGTCTCTAGCAGAGGGAGTGCAAGTCTTCTCAGCTGCAGTCAGGAGGAACTGGCTTTCCCTTTTTGCTTTTAGTGCAATGGAGGGCACATGGAGTCCCCACGTAGCTTTAATGGTCCACATTGGGGATCTTTAAGGACAGTGAAGACACAACTTTCCATCTTCACGTAGACACATCCTTCCCACCCTCATCCCCGGAACCCCTTTCTCTGGAAATAGAAAACCCAGGGAAGGAATGGAACTCACTCGAAGTCACGCAGAGACTCCCAGTCGAGTGTTTCTCACTGTCTCTGGCATTCAGTGCATGAAAGAAGTCATGTCTCTTACTTGGCAGGCCTTAATCTACATCATCTTTATGTTAATCTTCTAACCAAATCTTTACAATAATGTAAGGGAAAGATGTTCTCCTATTACAGATAAGGAAATCAAAGCCCTGAAGAACACAAGTCTACGTGAACAGCTCCATTTGCTGGTGGCAGAAGCAGAGCCAGATGTAGAATTTCCATGTTCTAGCCAGGAGGGAGCCCTCTCCTAGAAACTTCTTCCCCAGGACTATCCAACCCTGGTCCAGATGAGGGCCAGAGGGCCCCAGCTGGGCATTCCCTCCTGGTGTCCCACTGTGTATCAGGGCTTCTTTCCTGCATTGGAGTAAGGCCCAGACGAGCAGCTGCAGAGCAGAGCAGGCTGCAGAGTTCATTGAGAAGAAAGCCCAGCTCAGTCGGTCCCCAGCTATGTGAAGTCTGCAGGAGAACTCCAAGGAGCCTGGGCCCCAACAAACCTCTTTCCCTCTGAGCAGAATCTTTTACCTGCTCCAAGAGGGCTATGTGGTCCCTCCAAAAGTTTTACTCCTGGGAAACATACAGAACCATCCTTAGGAAGCATTGGTCCAGTTTTGCCCCATTTTATAGATCAGGAAATAGAGGCCTGAGGGGGGAAGAAGACAGGCATGGCCCATGGTCACAAAGGAAACAGAGGCAGGATGAGGCCACAGTTGCCACTTCTTCTGAGACAAAGCATTGTTCCTTTGATGTGATATAGAAGACTAAGATTTGAACAACCTCCCTCAGACAGCAAGACCGGCACATGCTGCTTGGGAATGCCTGGGAGATCTGTCACCCCATGACTCCCTGGCTGATGGTGACATGAATCAAACTGCTTGGGACACTCAGTGAAGGACATCTAAGTCCTTCAAGAACTTGGCCTTTGTCTGCTAAAGTTTTGTTAGTACAAGAGGTAGAGAGAAACAGGTGGGGACCCTTGTGCTTGCGCTAGAAGGGGTACAGCTGTGGTTCATTCTATAGTGGCGGTGGGTTCCTAGAGGATTCTCCAAACAGCCCACATTTATTCAGAATGAGTCCCTCTTCTCTGTGTGTCTCCCTGTCTCTGTCTCTCTCTGTGTGTGTCTCTGTGTGTATGTATCTGTCTCTCTGTCTCTGTCTCTGTCTGTCTCTGTCTCTGTCTCTCTGTCTCTCTCTCTCTCTCTGTCTCTCTCTCTCTGTGTATGTGTCTGTCTGTCTGTCAGCCATGTCCCTCCTCCATCGAGTCTTTAGGGCTGAACCTGAGTGAACAAGAGAGGAAGGAAAGAAGAGAGAGCCACGTTTCCTTAGAAAAGGAGGGGAGAGAGAAGGAAGACAACTTCATAGTCGGGAGCAGTCATGAAGCCACAGGGAGAGACAAAGTTAACAGAACCACAGGGAACTTAGGAACAGTAAGCACAGTGGCCAAGAGACATACTGATAGAAAAAAAAAAAAGGTCTTCTGAAACGTCACCAGGTGCTTTCCTGACCCACCACTCTCAATTGCTTTCCCGGGAGGCCCTGGGCCTGACTTCATCGGGAGGCCAGGGCAGTGTTCCTCAGTTTCTGGGTCTGGCTCAGTATCTGGGTCGGCCTCTGACCCCCTAGAAGCTTCGGGCCTCTAGCCTGGGAAACCTCCACTGTGCGCCCCCAGGCGGAGATACAGCCTCAGAGCACCGAGGCCCTAAAGAGGGCGTTGGAAAGAGCTCCTCTACTTTGCGCCCAATCTGGTCCCAGAACCTTGGGGTGGGTGGAGGACGGATGGAAGACTATGGCTGACTGTGCCGCGCGCAGGCTGTGAGGTGTGGGGTGGGGAATTGGTGTCTTGTTAGTTCATGTCCGAGGTTCGGAGCCTCCGACGCCTCCTTGTCCCCTTCCCCTAGAAGCCAGAGGCCAACGTGTTCTTGGATTGAGTCCTCAGGAGTGGCGTGGGGCGCTAGCTACGATCCTACGTTCTAGGCTCCTGATCTAAGAGGGGCGTCCAGGGAACTAGTCCCCCATCTTAAAGCCCTAAGCACATGTCCATCCAGGGGACCCTGAGCTGAGCCCCCTCCTTGGCTCTTGCGGGTCTTTGCGGGTTCCAGGCACTCCGCGGAGAGGGGTGAGAGTTATGTGCAAAGGGGAACCGAGACCCTCCCGTTCTTACCGCATTGTTGAGGAAATCCGACTCATTCAGGTCTCCCAAGTCCAGGAAGCTGGATCCCGGGAACAGCCTGTCGGCCGGGAAAGGTTCCAAGACGGCGTCCATCGCGCCGGGTTCCAGGGGACCCCTTCGGGCTGCGCTTCCCTCACTCCAGGGCGGCGACGATCCCCGCACCGGGCTGCGGCTGGGCGCGGGCAGGAGGCCTGGGGGGGCAGGTCCGGGCGAGCCCCGGGGGAGGAGCGGTGGGGGTGGCGTGGGTCGGGGGCGCTGGGGGCCTTAGGGCAGCGGCGCCGAAAGCACCGTGGGCTTTCAGCCGACTCCTCCTCCTGCTCCTCCCGGGGCGCAGCTGGCTTCCATGGGGAGCCCGGGGGTGGGGCCGATGCTGGAGGAGCCCCCCGGGCCGGGTGGGAGCCGGGGGCGGGGGAGCTCAATGCTCCCCCGGGGATGGGTGGCTGCCGAGTCGCAGAGGTCTCTTTGGGTCTCTTCCTCCTCGCGGCTTCTGTCACTTTCCCGAGTCTGAAACCGGGAACCCCGGGCGGGTTAGCCCAGCTGGCCCGGGCGCCACGCCCCCACATCAATATTCACGATAACTCAATATTAATGAGCAGAGGGCGTGGCTGAGGCTTCGTCTCTTCTCCTTTAAAGAGACATGTGTCTGTTAGGCTTCCTTGGCAGGCACAGCTCTCAGAATGCTCAAATAAGGGGGACGAAAGCAAAACTATCCTGGAAACTGTAGGCTTCGTGAAACCTGGACCAGCCACGGTTCTGTAAATTGAGGACTGACTAGGAAGTCAAATTCGCCAAATTCTTCCCATTCTTCTCTTTCTTTCTTTTTTAAATAGGGTCTCTATGTAGTCCTGGCTAGCCTGGAACACTCTCTGTAGACCAGGTTGCCCTCAAACTCACAGTTTTCCCCTTGCCTCTGTCAGGTGCACCACCATGTCAGGCTTTTTCCAGTTTGATACTAAACCCTGAACCACACCAAAGTCAGGGAATTCTGTTTCACCCTATCCTCCCTAGGCCTGGAGAGATGACTCAAGGAGGCTAAGAGAGTGGCTGTTCTTCTGAACTCAGAAAATATCTTCCCGCAGTGGTGTGTGTGTGTGCACCTGCCCACACTCACAAACACACCTTCTTACTTTTGGGGGGTGGGGCAGGGTCTCATGGAGTCCAGGCTGGGATTATTGGGGTGGACCACCACACCCAGGTTTTGTTTTTGTTGGTATCTATCTATCTATCTATCTATCTATCTATCTATCTATCTATCTATCTATTTTTTTAGATAGCTTCTCTGTGTAGTCCTCGCTCTCCTGGAACTGGCTGACCTCAAAATCACAGAGATCCATCTGCCTCTGCCTCCTAAATGCTGAGATTAAAGTCATGCACCGCTGCCTGGCAACACACCCAGTTTTATGTAGTGCTGGGGATCATATCTGGGGCCTTCTGCTTCTCTGCCAATTGAGCCACATCTCAGTTCCCGACTTGCAGCTTCTTTCTTCTTCATCACCTAGCTCCCAGCTTACAGGGGAGTTTCCTCCCTGGGAAGCCTTCCTTGAAGCCCCAGATGGGAGCACTAACCATCCCTGTACATTCTCAGGGCACAGGTATTCAGTGCCAGTCTCATGCCTTTCAACCCTTGTTCGCTTAGTTGACCGTGTCCCTGCTGGACTCTAAAACCCCTCAGAACAATCAGGAAACCCAGCTCTCCTGCAGCCAGAGGCGCTGCCTGTATAGCAAGAGTGGAGCCCCCCATTCCTGCATCAACCATTAAGCCTTTAGAGGTTCTTCACAGCAGGATGTTGGAGAATGTGAGTGTGGTGAGCCAAAGTGCCGTCCAGTCACCTGACACGTCTATGTCCCTTAGACTTATTACTTAAGTAGCCTGCTGCTTCAACAACTTAATCTCTTAAAAGGGCTGATAAACAATCTCTCAGCACCTGAACAAGGGAAAGTGCCTCAGAAAGCCCTTCCCTTGAGGGCTGGGCCCACTGTTTCCTGGCCAGAGTTATGCATGGGATTAAGTGTGTCCTCCTTGCTTGAGTATTTAGCTCAGGACCTTTAAGAAGTAAAGATATCATCACAACTCAGCCATAGCGATTGCCGAAAATCATCACCTGAGACCAAAACTGTTTGCTAGCCAGGAGCCGGTGAGCAGACACATGGCTTTACTATACTCCCAGCTCATTACCCAGATGGCAGAGTTCTGGACCCTCTAGTCTATCACATGACCCTTGGTGCCAAGGCTTCCTCCACAGTTTGCTCCTGAGAAACTATCATGGGGCCCAATGTTCTAGAGATCTGCTCATCAGCAATGCCACCCTGAAGAGTTAGGCTGAACCCAAAAGAAATCAATTCTATGTACAGCGATGGATAGAATTAAGTGAGGTCATGAGTCAGTCAAGGGTTATTAAAACAGGAGAGTCACTGACCCTTCTCAGGAAAAGGGGAGTGGTCCTTGTTCTGGTGGGCAAGACTGTCTCTCATGGGTGAGTCGGTGGCAGCAGGTGTCTGGAATCCTGGCTCCTGAACCAGAATGCCTGTGGGCTCTCAGGAGGGGCAGAAGTGTCCCTCTGCCTGAGGTTGGCTGGAAATTGTGCCAGTGTTCCCCCCATCCGCAGGTCTCTCTGTAATTAGAGACATAGGTACCATTTAAGTGATTGGGGAAGATTATACAGTTTTGGATAAGTAGGATTAAAGTGCCTAGTGTCTCCTTATTCTTATCCAGGTGAACACCCCAGGAAACCATTGAAAATAATCCTGGGGAGGCTTTCTAGTTCCGGTACCTCCTGTGGAGTCTGAGAAGCAAGATCTCCCAAGAGAAATCCTGGTGGCAAAGGGGGGTGGGGTGGGGGTTAAAAGAGAAACCAGGCAAGCAGAGCCTGGAACAAGGGATAAGCAGAACTTCCTGGAATACAAGGAATGGCAGAGTTCAGCCAAGATAAGGATGCCTGGCCACTTAATGCTCACATAAGTGTTACTGAGTGCCTGCTCCTAACATTCCCTAGTCTAGGTACTTGAAATTAGTTGAGGTGGGTTCTTAAGAGACATGGCAAAGAGCTATGAAGAAATAAAGTAGTTTGACATAACTGTATGGGTAAGGAAGGCCTCTTTGAGCAGTGTAAGCTCAGAGCCAAATCATGAATTTAGGACTTCCGGGGGCAAAATGGAGGGAAAAGTATCCCAGGCAATGGGAGAACAGGGTGTGGCAGAGAGAGAAAGGCTTGATGGGATGGGGCAGCGGAGTGTGCTACAGTTGTAAGGAATGGAGAGCCCTGATGTGGACACAAACTTGTTCTCATTACACAGAGGTGGAGGCTCTAGTTTACGAAAGCACTGGTAAGGATTACTCCTGTTCTGATAAAAGCCCTTCTCCTCTCCCCTCCTCCTTCCCCAGTCCAGTGAGGAGGTGGTCAGAAACACATCCCTTTATCCTGAGTGGACCCCAGGGCCTTGTGAGTGCGAGGTGAGCTTTTCCCCACTGAGTTCAGCTCCTCCTGCAAAGGGACTTGGTGACACACATGACTGCTGCTCTGTAGGAGTGGTGGCTCCAGCTGTGAAGCAAAAACCTCCTGCATAATGACATCTCTACACAGTGATAGTGACGCACAGGAGGAAAAGGGCAAAGATAAGCCTCCTGTCTGTCCTGGACCTGAAGGTCAGGTGGAGAGTGAGGCTCTTGCCGGGGATGCAATGCATTGTGGTGTGTGTGTGTGTGTGTGTGTGTGTGTGTGTGTGTGTGTATTCATACAGATACCCTGATGTGTCACGACCCATCTCTAAGCCTCGTGTTCTACATGAGTAAGATGGGAGATGAGGCAGTGATCCCTCCTAGGGCCCTTCTTTGACAAATCTCTTCCAAATGGGGAGTTGGGAACTCTGAGTGCTAGGTCAAGTCTGGTAGTCAGATGACTAGGTACTCAGGCTTTCTAGACTCCTACCAGGAGCTACCTGGAGGGTGGAAGGTGGGTGTTTCTTGTGGCTGGCAGGCCCGGGTGGTGGTGGGAAGGTCACCCAAAGTAAACCTGCCTTGTTTGCCTGCGTCGTAAAGGAAAAACGTTTTGGCACACTTGAGCAGGAACTTCTGGGGAATGAAAACATATTCATCCTGGAGATCAGACTGACTTCCGGGGTGCAGATGGGGGCCCTTTGTTCTCTGTGGTTCCCTAGAATGGGTTGCATGGCTGTTTTTCCTCTGTCTCCCTTTTGGGGCTTAACTTGGATCTTTGGAGTGGCACCATGCCAGGAAAGGAGGGTGGCTTCTAACTCTGGCTGGTTGTCACACATCTTAGTGTCCCCTTCTCCACCCCCTCAGCCTGCGTCCTGCCCTTTCTCCACCCTGACCTATACATTTCCCTGACATTTACCGAGGTCTTGCTTTGTGCCTTGCACTAAGTATTTTAGCTGTGTTATTTGGTTCAATTCTTGAGACAACCTTCCGAGACAAGTTCTGGGTTTTTCTGACTCTGCCTTATGTGCTTCTTTGCACATGTCAACACCACTGAAGTCAAGTGTGTTAATGATGATGTCACAGTTCAGTGGATGGTAGATGCCCCTGCTGTGTATTAAAGGTAATAGTGTTTCATATCACTGATGCCGTCGTAGATTCAGGGAAATGATATTGTCACTATGGCTAATCTATAGATGAAGAAACCAAGCCCCAGGGAATTTATTTTCCTTTCTTTTATAGGTAACTGGGGCCTAGGCCATGGCTGGCTTGCCCTAGCCTTAAGAGGCAGAGCTAGGACTATTAACCTATGACCCTTTCCACTCATCCCAGAAGAACTGCACTTGCTCACTGGGGAAAGGGCTAAGTTTAGAGAAGAGCCTTCTAGCACCTTGGGCAGCCAGTGAGTCACAGGTTCTCTCTCTGTGAACAGTTTTAAAGATAGATCTTTTCTTCTCTTTAAATTCTCTGAAGACTGAAGTTCTTTGAGAACTAAGAAAACATTTGCCTCCAGTCCAGTGCCCTTTCCTGGTAATCGACTTCACTTTTTTCCCCTGGATTTCTGCTCTACTGTTCTGGACTGGAGGCAAGCCCGCCTCCTTGGCCCTCTGTCTGCTGGGCTGCCTGGGGAACTGCTCCACCCGCTTCCTCTTGGTCTCCAGCTCTAAATTCACAGTCCTCTGCACTGACTGGAATCACCTGCACCCACTCGCTCTCCCTCTAGATGCTTGTATAGCCTACACCACTCGGCTCCATCTCTCAAGAACGTCCATTCGGGCCTCCTGGTTCTTCCCGCCGCCTTACTCTCTTTAAGTCTAAATTGTGAAGAGAAAAATCAACAGAGCCAGTTATTTCCTCCTGTCCCATAAGGGACACTCCCCTGAAATCCTGCCCCACCTAGGGCTGGCAGAGCCCTAGGCTTAAGAGGAAAGGCAAGAGTAAAGAAAGTTGGAGGCCTGTGAGCTCTAGTGCTGACCAGGCCTCAGTTTCCCCAACTTTTGGTGAGACTGAAGTGGCTTATTATAGAGAAACCGAGGGACAGTCTCAGGCTTTCAGGTCAAAGTCTTTGCTAAAATCATAACCTGTTCAGAATCAGCACAACAGGGACTGTGGGCAGGGGAGGTGAAGCCAGCTCTTGCCATAGTCTCTCTGAAAAACGCCTGTATAATACAGAAAGATCCTGGCTCCCCACCTTGACAGAGGCAGTGCTAACTTCACCTCTCTCTCTTCAGAGTATAAATATGACCCTGTGTGCAAGGGGTTCTATGTGCTGTGGTTATCTGGAAGCTAGCACACAGCCTATGGTACATACATAGATGCTGCCACATGCACACATGGATGAAGAATAGCCATGCTCAGAAGATGTGGCCCTAGGCTAAGTGAGGGGCTTATACCAATTGTGTGCTAACATGTGTGGACGAGTGTCTGTGTGTGTGTGTGTGTGTGTGTGTGTCTGTGTGTGTATGTGTCTGTGTGTGAATATGTGTCTGTATGTGTCTCTGTGTGTGTGAGTGTGTGTCTATGTGTGTGAGTGTGTGAGTGTGTGTCTGTGTGTGTCTCTGTGTCTGTGTATGTGTGAGTGTGTCTCTGCGTGTGCGTGTGTGTCTGTGTGTGTGAGTGTGTCTATATGTGCGCGTGTGTGCGCATGTCTATGAAGGAGGAAGCGCCAGCTCTCACCTCTGTACACATTGCTCCTGCCAGCGTGTGCAGCTGCAGATCTGGTTTCCATCTTCTTCCAGCATGCAGCAGGGCTGGGGAGACTGAGTGGAATATTAATTGTGCTTTTGCATGTGGCTGGGCTCCATGAATGTGGTGGTCGGAGGGAGCAGCCTGGAGCTATGTAGGGAATGAGAGGAAGCCACAGCTTCAGAGCTCCTGGGATTTGTCTGTACTGAGGTGGAGGTTAAGCCCAGGTGGCTGGTAGATGGGTGGGGGCTTGAGACCTAAGATCAGGGGACAGCTAAGTGTACAAGGATTCCCACATAGAATAGCAGGTGATAGCATGGAGCCAGCCCAGAGGAGATAGTCTGGCTGAACAATGAGTAATAGAATCTTTATTTGCCTGTAAGATCTCAAAGAAATCCTTTAAGAGCTGTGGTTCTCAACCTGTGGGTCATGACCCATTTGGGGGCCCGAACAGCCCTTTCTTTCACAGAGGTCCCTAAGACCATCGGAAAGCACAGACATTTACATTACGATACATAACAACGAAATTACAGTTATGAAGTAACACAAATAATTTTATGATGGAGGGGTCACCACAACATAAAGAACTATATTAAAGGGTCACAGCATAGGAAGACAGACCCACTGCTCCAGGGAGAAGATGGTGTCAGCAGAAGGGAAGAGGGAGGAAGGAAGAAAGAAACAGGCACGTTAGCACTTACTGTGCAGCGCCACTCTGCTGGTCACTGTCAACACTTTAACTTGTAAACTCCCAAAGAACATAGAAGATGTCTAGAACTCCTCTGAAGGTGCCCCCACTCCTGTAACATTCATCCCACCTTGCAACTTAGCTGAACTTGAGAAGGCCCAGGCAGCAGCTGGGCCATGGTGGCGCACACCTTTAATCCCAGCACTTGGGAGGCAGAGGCAGGAGGATTTCTGAGTTCGAGGTCAGCCTGGTCTACAGAGTGAGTTCCAGGACAGCCAGGGCTACACAGAGAAACCCTGTCTTGAAAAAAAAAAAAAAAAAAAAAAAACAGAGAAGGCCCAGGCAAGTTTTTTTCTTCTGATGCTGCTGAGCCCTAGGTCTATGTTTAATCAAATGGGTTTTGAAGCCCCAGCATCTCTTTTCTTCTTGACTTGGCTACGTGGAAGCTCGGAGCTGAATTTGCTGAGGCCCACCTTGTGTAATGGAATCTCACACAAGTATGTGTTACACACTGTGCTCTGCTTTGATCTTACACTGGTATCTCCTCTTTTCCATATTATTTTCTATTGAAAACCATCTGAGGCTGAAAAGGTAGCTCAGAGTATGCATGCTCTTGCAGAGGAGCTGTAGAGGGCAGTAACTCCAGTTCTAGGTGCTCCTACGGCCTCCTGGGGCACCTGCACACACAGACACATACCCGAACCCACATCCGAATAATCAAAAATAATAAAAATAAGTCTTTTAAACAATACCATGCTCCATCAGATTCCATGGTGTGTTGTACTTCTCCAAGGTCTTTAGTGTGAGACCAAGAGGCACAAATGGTTTTACTTCATAAAGAAAGTGAGGCCTAGGAAGGTTATATTTGTCCAAGGCCACCCAGATATTAAACAAGAGAGTTGGAAATTTGATCTTAATGTTATTTTTCCACTGTATTATTAACCTCTGATACTGGACCAAGTACAGGTAATCAGGGGTCTTCCTGGAGTGCTGGGAGGGGCCCAAGACCTTGGCAGACATAGTCTTTACCTCTCCCCAGTGTTTGCTAGACGGAATCATTGGACAAGCAGGTCCAGGTGGAGGTTTTTCTGATACTATGTGCCTCAGATTCTTGGGGCCATGGGCATACCCCATTTTAGGGATTATCCCTAACCTCTGTGGCTGAGAAGAGCAAACAGAGACCCAGCAGCCTTGGCCTTAGCAATCACCATAAAAGGAAATATATATTCCAAAGTCAGGTGTGATCTGAGCACTCAGAAGGATCAGTAGTTCAAGGCCAGCCTTGGCTATGTAGTCAGTTTGAGGTTATGCTGGACTACATGAGACCCTGCCTTCAAAATGCTGAACCAACTACCACCACCAGCAGCACCAGCATCTACAGAGTAAATACATTTTCCAGATGTTTATGGAAACTCAGAACTGAAGGCACCAATTCCTCAGGGAAAACGGATGGAATGGATGCGTTTGTCTGTGACTGTGTGGCAAGAAAGCAACCTGTGCTCAACGTTCAAGGTGGGCGCCCACGTGTGCGTTCTGAATCGGTCCTGAGCCATGCTGAGGTGGGCGCCCATGTGTGCGTTCTGAAACTCAGTCCTGAGCCATGCTGAGGTGGGCGCCCATGTGTGCGTTCTGAAACTCAGTCCTGAGCCATGCTGTTAGGCCCACCCACCTGGAGCCTCTTTCTGGCTGGAAGAGGACTGGGGCTCCCCAGGGAGGCTTTCCATGTGCTTATGAAATGGAAATGTACCCCCACCCTGTCTCTCTCTTTCTCTGTTGGTCTGTCAGTCTGCTTGTCTGTCTCTCCTGTCTATCTGTCTGTCTATTTTTAAAAAATATAGCTGGGATCCAGGTATACTGGCTTTAATTCTAGCACTCAGGAAGCTAAGGCAGACCTGTGAACCTCAGTGAGTTCCAGGACAGCTAGGGTTATATAGTGAGACCTTGTCTAAAAAACAAACAAGCAAACAAAAATCCAATATAGATAGATATAGCTGAAGTCACCTCAATGCACACACACATGGGACTTTGAGAATGGCCTCAAAGTCACCATTCTCTTACCTCAGCCTCCTAAGTACTAGGATCATATGCACGTACCATCATGTCCAGCCAATTTCTTTCTCACAGGGACTGGCTCGATGTAGGCAGCCCACAGCTTGAGGACTCTAGGAGAAGACAAGGAGAGAGCCCTTCCAGAGCAGATGTGAGGGGCAATTATCTGAAGGAGCTTGGTGCATCTCTGAGAATGTCAGTCTCTGATCATCCAGAGGACAATGCAGAGACTCAGTGAGCAATGACTTCTGGGGGAACTGTCCTGGCGAGCCTCAGGTCTTCAGTATAGAATGCCATCAGACACCAGCAAGCATGGTGTGGACTTTTTAATCTTTGTTGTAAGAAGAATTTTATAAACCTCCCTTTCTGTGGCCCCGTTTCCTTCCGATGCACTCCCAATGTACACTGTGTGCCTCAATCTCCTCGATCTACAAGGAACTCCTGTAATCAATAAGATGAACGCCAGCAATCCAACAGTAGCGATGCCAGGAACTCGAACATGGAGTTGGGTGCATTACACAGTATGGGTTCATCGTGTTCTGGAGTCTGGTTAAGCAGTTCGGGTAAGTGTTCTCATTTGTGCTTTAAGACAACCTATGCAGGCTAATACTGAGATTACACTGTTCTTTCGAGGCTTGGAGAGTTATATCATCTTGTCTAAATCATAGCATCTTTAGTCTGATTTCCTAGTCTGTGCTCTAGTTTGCCACTTACTGGAATCTAGGGCCTCCAAAAAACTTAATGGAACAAGGGAGGGAAAAGCACACACAGGTAACCACGTGAGGTAGAACAGACTGGACTCCAGTTTGGGGTATTTTATTTTGTTCTATTGGTTTGAAATAGACTCTCATTATGTACTGGCCTGGAACCTAATACATGACCAGGCTGGCCTCGAACTCCCAGAGATCTGCCTACTTTTGCCTCCTAAGTGCCAGGATTAAAGGTGTGTACCTCCATGCCTGACTGTCTTTTACATCTTGTTGAGCAGATAAACAAGTTGAGATAACTCAGACATAGAGAGGAAATTTAATGAAATGTGACCCGACCGTGTCTGCATCCCACATCTTATAGCTGTCTGCAAAGACCTCAGCCACTCACTAAGATATAATCAGTTTTACGACTTTCTTAGGTCTCCTTCTTTGCTGTGCAGGTGATTGTGTAGATGCATGTGGACCTGACCCCCCCCCCCCCCCAGTGGGTTATCCACATTGCAGGTTTGCTGTTTTTCCTTAATCTGTCCTGGAGATCTTCCTGTATTAGCACACAGAGAACTTCCTCATTCTTCTCCTCAATTGCTGCCCAGCCACCCTTTGTGTGAACGTACCATAGTGTACTTACCTGGTCCCGGCAGATGGACATTTGGATAGTTTCCGGTTTTTCACTTTAAGAGACAGTGCTGTAGTGATAGACTTGTTTGAGTCCTGCTTGTTCATAGGAGGGGTTTCCAGAAGCCAAATGGCAGAATCAAAGAGAACCTGCACGGACAGATTGAAAGGTGTTCCTGGTTATCAAGTACCCTGATCCACAGTTCACACCCCAACAGGCAATGGATGTTTGGAGACTGGAGTTATCTAGTCTCTCAAACAGAAGGCATCAGAATTTTACATTTTCCAGACTAAGAGGTACCTTCCACTGGTTTTTGTTTGGTTTTGTTATTTGGTTTTTATTTTGTTTTGAAACAGGTTTTCATTCTGTAGATCAGACTAGCCTTGAACTCACAGAGACCTACCTGCCTCTGCCTCCTGAGTGCTGGGATTAAAAGGCGTTTGCCACCACACCTGGCTTCAACACAGTTTTTAAAAAATGTTTTATTTGAGTGTTGGAGAGACGAACCAGTGCTTAAGCATACTGGCTGCTTTCCCAGAAGACCCAGGTTCAATTCCCAGCACCCACATGGTCTCCTTGGGACTAGTCAGGAAAACACCCAGATACAATGAACTAGTTGTTGTCGTTGTTGTTGTTGTTGGTGGTGGTGGTGGAGTGTGTGTGTGTGTGTGTGTGTGTGTGTGTGAGTGTGTGTGTGTGTGTGTGTGTGTGAATATGGGTGCTGAGTGCCATGGCATGAGGACCATACATGAAGGTCAGAGGACGACCCTCTGGAGTTAGTTCTCTCCCTCCATTGTGAGATCTGAGGATTAAAGTCAGGCTCTCAGGTCTGCATGGCCAAGGGCTTTTATTCACTGTGCCATCTTACTAACCTATCCAGCATACTTTAAACTTATATCTCTCTTGAGTAGAGCAGAGCATTTTTTCAGATGTCTTAGAAGAATTTGTTTCCTGGTCTGCAGACTCTATTCACACACACACACACACACACACACACACACACACACGTATGTATATACACATATGTATACATATACACATACACATACACAACATACACATACACATATACATATAATTGGTGCTTTGGTCTTTTTGTCTTATGTGATTTCTAGAAGCTCCTTGTCTGTCAGACAGATTTGGATGTGTTTTTCAAGGTCCTGGTGCCACACTCTGAATCCTTTCTGGGAAAGGTTGTAGAAGTATAATCTTTTATTGAAGCTTGACTTTATTTAATGAACACTTTTTTTTTTTTTTTTTTTTTTTTTTTAAGGCAGAGTCTCATGTAGCCTATGCTGGTCTCCAATTCCCCATGTAGCCAAGGATGACCTCCTGTTCGAATCTCCTGAGTGCTTAGATTACAAGTGTGTGCCACGGGATTCATGCAGGGCTGAGATAAAACTTCAGGCTCTGTACATGATAGGTAAGTCCTCTACCCACTGAGTGACAGCCCCAGTTCCGATGAGCATCGATTGAGCACCTTTTGTGTACCAGTGTAATATTGATGCTCCCAAGAGCATCAGTGAGGAGACACCATAGTTGTTCACGTTCCAGTGGGTACCAGGCAGGTTGTAGTCTACAGCGAGACAAAGCATAGCGGTGGAAGCACGTGCCTCAGGGACATGACAGGGAAACGGTACTCCTGGGGAAGTGGCACTACACCTTCTTGTCAGGAAGTTGCTCCTATCTGGCTCCACCCAGGCTTCTCTCACCTCCCCTCTCCCTGGGATTTCAGCATCCTGCCCAGGTTGCAGTGAACTCTGTCCCAGGAGGACGACTCCTGTGGGTGTATTTACCACACCCTATCCTCCACGGGGGCACCCTGTACATGTGGCTCCCACGCCGCCCTCCTCCTTGCATACACTGCTCCTCACTGTCTGATTTGTCCTCTCCTGTATTGGATCATTTGCCGATGGCTTCTGGCATGCATCTTCTACCTCTTGGGATTGGACTCTCCTTGCTGGAGGGAAGACTTACCTTCAGCTCAGTGAAGGCTTGCGAGATTGATGGGTAGATGGTTGGGAAGTCCCCATGGGAGTGTAGGGGCATCAAGGGTTGCACGGACTAGGCCTAAGAATGGCTGGTACGCCAAGCTGAAATCTCTGCACCAAGGCCCAACCAAGAAAAGGTTAACCTTGCAAGAGTTTTGTATATGAAATGGCACCAGGGGGAAAAAAAAGTGCAGACTAGCAATTGAGCCCTGTCTCATCCTGGTTCAAATGACATTGTCTGAGCCTCCCCAGCCTGGCCTCCTGTGCTAATTACAGACCTTCCCTGAGGAGGAAGGCTGGGGCCAGGAGTTCCTCATTACAGGCTCCCGTGCTGGAGGGCACAAACCCCAATGACCAAACGCAATGACGAAATAAGATCTCTGCAAGAGTGACCCAGGGTCTGGCCACTGAGCCTCTTGGCTGCTGCCTGACTGGGAAGGGGTAAAGAGTGGCTATGAACTGGAAGGAAAGGGAGACGTAAAATAATGGGAGTCCATGTTCACTCTAGTCACCTCTCCTCATTTCCCCTTTCCTGGGTCCGGAATCTGGATCCCTTACTCTTGCTCTCCAAGATGGGTACAGCCAGGGCTGTCAGACCCTCCCCTCTGTGGCCACTTGTGGGCTGCCTCTCCCTGTGGCCTGTGGAGACCAAGTCTTTTTTAATCTTTCATTTATCTAGAGGCCTCGCCCTTCTGAGAGTAACTTTGATGTGGGGCCTGTTCTAGAGGGTAATCACTGGGTTTCTGAAGCCTTGTCTGGGTTCTGCCCACGGCCCCTTGCCCAGGCCTGGACTGGAGGTCTCCTGACCATCAGAGAAAGACCCTGAGGGTGACCTTGTCAGACAGGACAAAAGCTTTGTCACTCAGCTCATGGAGAGATGGAGGGGTTGTAAAGGGCTAGAGAATAGGGGCTTGAGGATCACATGATGTCATTTATCCATCCATCAGTCTGTCCATCTGTCCATCCATCCATCTGCCCATCTATCCATCCATCCATCCGTCTGTTCACCGTCCATCTGTCTGTCCATCCATCCATCCATCTGCAGTGCTGAGAACTGAACTCCAGCCTTGTGTATATTAGGCAAGTGCTCTAACACTAAGCTGTATCTCTGACTCAGTCATTTACCTTTTCATGAGACAATGAGCACAAATTAAAGGTGACAACATGAACCACAGTGGTGGCAGCTCGCTCGCAGTGGTGTCCTATAGCAGCTAAGCTTTAAACACCAGGCTGAGCATCTTCCGTATTTATTTATTTTAAATTATTAATTATTATTATTGTTGTTGTTTTTTGTGTGTGTGCCCGAGTGTGCCATGGCACTCAGTAGGTCAGATGATAACTTATAGAGAGCTGATGCTCTGATCTCCCCCACTGAGGCAGGGCTGTCTTGTTTCTGTTGTGTTTAGGCTAATTGACCCAGAAGCTTCTGGGAGATTCTCCTGTGTCAGCCTCTCACCTTGATTCAGTAGGAGTACTTGCTTCTATTACACAAAATTCAGATTTTTTTGCATGGGCTCTGAGGCTAGAGTTTAGGTCTTTAGGTTTACATAGCAAGTGCTTTTACCCACTGAGCCATCTCACTGACATTTGTGGGGTATTTATTTATTTTTGAGACAGTCTTGCTGTGTAGCCCAGGCTGACCTCAAACTCAGGATCCTTCTGCCTTAGCCTCCAAAGCAACTTGGATTACAGGCAGGCACCACAATGACCAGTTATCCTCGTTTTTAAAATATCATTGAATCTTTAAAAATTCATGACTGTAAGTATCATTTTTAAAATATTTATTTTTATATGTGTGAATGTTTTGATCACATGTATATGTGTCTGTGCACCACGCTGAGTGCCTGGTGCCCAAGGTCAGAAGAAAGCATCAGATCTCCTGGAATTGGAATCATGAATGGTTGTAAGCAATCATGTGGGTGCTGGGAATCGAACCAAGGTCCTCTGCAAGAGCAAAAAATGCATTTAACTACTAGAAAGCCATCTTTCTAGTCTTTGTAGGTGTTATTTTTTTATTAATTAATCAATTAATTTATTCACTTTACATCCTGATTACTGCCCACATGAATGATTGCCTCATGTTCTAGTATGAAGGACTCACCATGAACAGATGGTCAGTGTACACAGAATATCTTGTTGTTTGTGTGTGTGTGTGTTTCTGACATAAACCATACGTGTATATTTCTAAACAGGTTTCTCTGTGTAGACCAGGCTGGCCTCAAACTCAGAGATTCACCTGCTTCTGCTTCCCAAGTGCTGAGATTAAAGGTGTGTGCCACCACACCCAGCTTGTCATATTATGTAGACAAAGGGCAAGTCGGGAATGAGGGCCACTGGCAACCTGAGTAGCAGGGTAGAGCTCAGGGAAAGAAGAGAAGGTAAAGGCAGGATGGAGGACTTTGCTTTCATGCAGGTACCGCTAGAAGGCCCAGGATGGGGATGAGCAGAGAGAAGTGGGCTGAGTGAGGGAGCAAGGACTGGGCTGGATGAGGCTCTGCTGAAGAGCTGGTTTGACTCTGGGCCCATGGGAGGTTTTGGAAGGTCTGAGTGGGAGCCTGGCTTGAGGCAGCCGATGTATGAGATCTCCTACCCTAAAGACAGGGCAGAGCTTAGCAGATAGTTCAGGCCCACTGCTCATCTGTGGGAAGCGAGATGCAAACAAAGAAACCGCTATTTACATTAGGTTAGGGGCAAGAACAGTGTTTGTAGGACCTGGTGAGGTTCAGGTGAGGCCTAGACTGAGGGTCGTGTGGTGTGCTGTGTCAGGCAGGGGTGGCTCTGACTTCACGGCCCTAGTCTGTGCATAGCTCTTGGCCTGACGGCTTGGAGGCTCAGACATTTCCTGTGTTCATCTGTCCTAACCTGTGGGGCAAGGTATGGTTACATCATCTGTCTTGTGTGTGTTCTGTTTTGACAACACAGACAGCACAGTTGTCTTGGCCTGGGAATTGACCTCGGGAGACTGGGGAGATGGAATGGAGATATAGAAATAGTTTATTAGGGCTTCTGTAACCAAATACCAGAGACTGAGTGGCTTCTAAACACAGAAGTTTATTTCTGGAGCCAACACATCCAAGATAAGAACCCAATCGGTTTGAAGGTCTGTTTTCTGACTCATGGATGATTAACTTCTTACCGAGCCTGTAAGGGGTAAGTGGTTTCCCTCAAATCTCAAAAATCCTTCAAACTCACAAAACAGAATGGAGCCCAAACCCATTCCCAGCAGCTTCCCTGGCACTATTATGACCTTTTCATGTCTGAATGGCCAGCTCTCAATACCACCTTGAAGATTCAGTATACAGTTTTTTGCAGAGGGGTATGCTTTTCTCAGCTGAGACTGGCCTAGAACTTGCTATGTAGCAGAAGATGAACTCCCGAGCCTCCTGCCTCTACCTCTCAGGTTATGAGAGTATGGACTTTGACACCATGACAGGCTAAAATATGAATTTTAATGTGGGTAGGATGGAATCCAGACTCTGGTCTCCTTCCACTCTTGTTCCATTAGGAGCCATGGAATCCCTGTGGCTCTTTCTACAGCTTGTGGTGAATGGTATGAGCGTTGTCTACGCGCCTATCATCCTGAGCTACTGAGGGTTGGACTCCTTTATGCCCCAGGGCATAGCACAGTGCTCGGCATCTGACCAAGCACACTGATTGATTGACTTGTGCATAGATGATGGTCACAGTCCCTGGATCCAAAGTAGCTTGAAATGAGACTTCCAGGACACCTCTCTAATTGTATCTTTTGTTCCTATCTGGCCTTCAGCTGTAAGTTACTCATCTGTAAATGAAGTTTTGTCTTTGTTCTTTTTTTTTTTTTTTCCAACCTGAACAGGGTGGTAGCCTAGCATATCCCAGGGCAGCAGAGATTAATTAGACTTAGCATTAGCCTTAAGATCTGAGAAGGGAGCTGGTGGTGATGGCTCAGTCAGGAAAACATTTCTTTTGCAAACACAAGGTCCAAGCTTGATTCTCAAAATTCATGTAAAATTGCCAGGTGTGGTAATGCACACCTGTATTCCCTGCACTGGGGAGGCAGAGGCAGGAGGATTCCTGGGGCTCACTGGCCAGACAGTCTAGTCTAATTGCTTGAGCCTCAAGCCAGCGAGAGACAGGAGGTAGATGTAGCTGTGGTTGTTCTCTGGTCTTCATATCTGTGCACATACATGTGCATGTAAACACACACTTGTATGCATACACACATGCCCATATATACACACATGCATAAAAAGGAAAAAGGAAAAAAAAAACCCATAAACTGAAAAGAATCCTCAACACAGACTGCAGCTGTTTTGACATTAAGAGGTAATTGTCTTTAAGGTAGTTCAGAGTAAGATGTGGTCTATACTTGAGGGGAAGTTTCAGAAGGTTGAGATCCTTTAAAAAACACATTTAAATTTTATTTTATTTCTTTAGTTTATGTGTATGGGTGTTATGTCTGTGACTGTGTGCCTGCTTAGTGCTCATTGAGGCCAGAAGAAGGAATCATATCCCCTGAGACTGTAGTTACAGACAGTTGTGAGTCACTGTGTGAGGGCTCTGTCCTCTGAAAGAACAGCAAGTGCTCTAACCATTGAACAGTTTCTCCAGCTACAGGGTGAGGTCCTTGATGCTGTCTTAAAGTATGAGCAGGTATCCATTAAACTGATAAAAAGAGAAAGGATAATCGAGAACACACGGTGTACACATACCCCCAACTCAAATGGATACCACTCTACCCCTGAAGATAAGCCTAAAGTTTGCTCAGGTGGAAAGGTGAGAGAATCCATGCCTGGAGTGGGCAGCCAATAGATAGGTCTTGTGGAACCTTGCAGGCCACTCTAAGGGAACTGTGCTAGCTAGCTATAAGTCAACTTGAAACAAACTATAGTCATCTGAGAGGAGGGAACCCCAATTGGGAAAATGCCTCCATAAGATCAGGATGTAGGTAAGCCTGGAAGGCTTCTTCCAAATTAGTGACTGGTGGCAAAGGGCATTGTGGGTGATGCCATCCCTGGGCTGATGGTCCTGGCTTCTATAAGAAGCAAGCTGAGTAAGTCATGAGGAGCAAGGCAGTGAGAAGCACCCTTCCATGGCCTCTGCATCAGCCTCTGCCTCCAGGTTCCTGCCATGTTTGAGTTCCTGTCCTGACTTCCTTCCGTGATGAACAGTGATGTGGAAGTGTGAGCCAAATAAACCCTTTCCTCCCCATCCTGCTCTTTGGTCATGGTGCTTCATCACATCAATAGAAACCTTAACCAGAACAGAAATGTATGTGCCGTCCCGAACAAAGGTAAACGGGAACAGTAATTAGTGATGATTTCAGGGGACAACGCCACAGTGGACATTGCTTTTGTTTTGTTCTTTTGAGATAAGGTCCTACTCTATAGTCCTAGCTGGCTCAAAACATGTGAGGATCTGCCTGACTCTGCCTCCAGAGTGAGTCACTATGTCCAGATGGTGATTCGTATTTTAGATAAATCTCTTTACTAAGACCGTGCTTTTTAAATTCTGTTTACTTCTCCATCCTGGGAATGGGGCCCCATCACATAGCTAGTAAGTGGCAGAAAGAGAGCTTACGCCCTGCAGCCTGTCTTTAGCGCTCATGGGCTCAATCACTGTGCTTGTCTGCTGTCAGTAAGGCAGTGGGTGTGTGGGGTCAGAACTGGCTTAGGAGGTGAACCCACCCCAACATCAGAAAGGACAAAATAAAAATCCTACTCAGTCTCTGGGGTCAACAGTGAACCCAGACAAATGCGCAGGCTTTCTGTCCCTTTTGCTACCGGCCCAGGATCCTGGGGCCGGTTCCAAGTCAAGAAGAGGATTTTTGTGTCACTGTTACTGTTAAATGGCCCTTCCCAGGAGGTGATGAGCAAGGTAGGTGTCACCAGAAGTGCCCATAGAAGTTGGAGTCCTCATTGCCTTATTCTTCCTCGGCAGGAGTTCTGGAGAAAGGGCCCATCCCACACAGGAAGGCCTCGGGAGAAACTTTCTGTGATCTCCCCTGTTTTTCCAGAATTCTGTCTCTCTCAGAGGAATCATTGGATTCAGCCTGAATGGAAAGGACACTCCTATTGTGTCACATGTGGATGGTACAGCCTAGCCCTGATTGGCCTATGACAATTTCCTTGGGGGCTGGAGGACTCACATCTGAGAAGGGTAGAGTCCCCATGGGCTAGAGCTGAGAAATGGGCCTGTTCCCCGCCCCCCGATCTTCACTGAGTAGTGTGACTTCTCTTTGTGTTTTCCATAGTCTACCATTTACACTGCTGCCATCCCATCTGCATTTTGGTGAACGTTTCTCGTGACCAGCTGATGTCAGGAGACTGTGTGTAACACAGCTGATTCATCTCCCCTGGCAGCAGACATCTTGACCTGCCCCCGGAGCTTTGCTCTGTCTTCTGTAGGTCAAGGCGTTAGATTTTATTTTTTAATAAATAAAATGGAACCTGACTCATGACTCAAGAGAGGCTACAGCTTGCTTAGTACCTTCAGCGTCTCCATGGCAACAGAGCCATCCGTGAGTACTTGAAAATGTCATCATCAACAGAGACTTGGTATATCCCTTCTCACCTCATGGCAACAGCCTTGGGGCCTCCACAGCTTTCTGACCCTTGAGATGGGAGACTGGATAAATGACCCAGGTCTGGGCTATCCCTCTCTAACCACCCCCCCCAATAGAAATTGAAACTGGCCATCTTTGTCCAGCCTGCCTATCGCTGAAATGCTCATCTGTAAGGGGTGGGAGGCAGGAATCTCTTTCGTGCTGGGACAGGCACTAAGAGTGGGTATGAGGCCTCTACTCTGGATCCTCAAAGTCTATGGTTGTCATTTCTAACGTTGTATGGTGAATAGACCGCATTGCTCCTGATTCCTAGAATCCAAATAACATACAGACTCTAATGGTGACAATGACAGCTGTGATTGTCTTCCTCCAGTGGTCAGACAGAATGTAACACCCTGTACATCTTATTTTCAGGGCCTAGATGTGATTACTTACCTAGTGACGATTTGAAAGAGTTAGTTTCAGTTCATTTAGTAACGGTGATATGTAGCCTACATGGCTTGCCAAACACTCTATCAAGCACGTTAATGTTTAATTTCAAGCAGAACATATATGATTACCCTTGTTTTACAGATGAACAGACTGGGATTTATAGAGGTGAAATAACTGCTGAAGGTCATTTTCCTGAGGGTGGAGCTGGTTCAGATTCAGGTTGTGTGTCCAATCCACGTACCTGTTGTTTTGTGGCTGCTGAGTGCTCAGTTGAGGGCCAAGCTATGGCTCAGTAGTTAGAGCTTCCAGGATCACCTTGTTTAAATGTCCACCAGGAGCCTGGACTGACATTTCTTCTCCAAAATGGTTCCTGGTGGCCCTTATCAAGGTGATCTGAGGGGACTGAATAATTCTAGCCCTCTAGCACCTATGGTTTCAGATTTAGAGGTGCAGGCTTCCAGACTGTAGGCTAACATTTGAGAACCTACAGTCAACTGAACTCCCGGGGGTGGGGACCATTTCTTCTCTGAGACACACTCAGAGCCTAGAAAGGATTTATAGCATTTGTCGAACTCAAATGAAGAGTGAATAAGTTCCACCCCAAGTCCTGCACACTCCACATGCCTCTGCTGCCTCAGGTGGTGGCCTGTCTTCCAGGCCCTGTCCACTCCTGTAACTTCCCCTGCCATGGGCAAGGCAGGGCACTAGTTGCTAAAGGAGTGCATTTTGAGAGCAGGAAGGAATTGAGTCCCCAATCAGGCTTTCTGGACAGATGTTAGAACAATGTGTGGTGAGATTTTCTCATAATCTCAACTCTCAGGAGACTGAGAAGGAGGATTGAGAGTTCAAAGCCGGCCTGGGCTATATAGTGACAGCCTGCCAAAGTCTACGAAGGGACAAAGAAAGAGGGGAAGGCATGCCTGTGGGAGAAAAGGAAAGAGATACTTCCGGACCAAGGTCTTAGGTGAGAGCTCACGGTGCAGCCTGGAGACAGCTTGGGGAGCCCTAGGTGCAGGGGACAGCTTAGGATCTCTTTAGATTTCTTCTTCAGAGAAGTAAGGGGTGTTTGTCTCTAATAATAGCAATTGTAATAGTGCATTTTATTTTCTTTTTCAAGAGAAATTTTTACAATGTAGCCTTGGATGACTTTGCACTCACAGAGACTCACCTGCCTCTGTCTCCTGAGATCTGAGATTAAAGTTGTGTACCACCAGACTTGTTAATTATTATTCTTGTGTGTATGTGTGCATGATATATGTATGTGGGTAGGTATGCCACAGCCCACATATAGAGGTCAGAGGACAGCTTTGTGGAGTTGTTATCTCTTTTTACCTCTACGTGAGCCCCAGGTAGAGAACTCGGGGACCAGGCTTACACAGCAGGCACTTTGTGCATTAAGCCATCTTGCTGGACCCCAATTTCATTTTAATGTATATAAAAAGTAGATAGAAATGCTAGACACCAAAAATGTCAGCAGGCCGTCCTTCCTGAAATAATAATACCAATAATAAGGCTGCAGGAATGCACATGTTCTTCTGTTTATCTCTATTTTCTAGGATTTCAACAACAAACTAAGAATATATGACTTTCTAAGTAGAAAAACAAAACAAAACAAAAGCCAATACATAGTACGTCTTGTGATTTTACTATGATCTACCTGAATCTCAGTCATAAAAATACCTTCTCAGTGAGATTGCAAAGGTAGCCCAACTGGTAAAGTGCTTGTCACCCGGGCACGAGGACCTGAGTTCAGTTCTTAAGTCCCACATAAAATGTCAGACATGGTGGTGCGTACATAATTCCAGTACAGGGAAGGCAGTCAGCTGGGTCCCCGAGGCTTGCTAGCCGGACACTTTACCCTAATTGGCAGCAACGGATTCTAGTGAGAAACTCTGTCTCAGAAAAATAATGTGGAAGGCACCTGAGGGATAACATCCGAATCTAATTTCCTGCTTCCACATACATGTGTTCACACATACCGACATACATGCACACCTACCCATGTGTGGTCATGCACACCCCTCTCCACAAACAAGCGTTTATAGAACTTGTAAGTTGGTCATGCTGGTCCTTGGCAAGATAAGGTACGAAAATTGAGAGTTTGAGGTCAGTATGGGCTTTGTAGTAAGACCCTGTTTCCAATAGAGAGACAGACAGACAGATGGACTGACGGATGGATGGAGGATAAATGGATGGATGAATCAGAACCTTAGGATTACACCAGGAAAAATCCCTTAGAAGATGTATACTTACGTAAATAAAGGCCCAAGAAACTGTTCAAAATATATTGTGAAGGACAAATGGTTCTGCAATCATGAATCCTTTTCAAAATTTATTTATTTTGTGTTTCTGCTTATATATGTGTGCCTGGGAGAGTTTATGTGCACTGGGATCATGCAGGAGCCCAAAGAGGCCAGAAAAGGGTGTCAGATCCCCTGGATCTGGAGTTACGGGTGGTTGTGGGCCAAATGTGGGTGCTAGGAACCAAACTCCAACCCTTAAAAAAAAACTCCATGTGCTCTTAACTGCCAGATGGCTCTCCAGCTCCGTGGTTCATTCATTCCATACACAAAAAGAACAACATGATATAAATATACACAGAAGAAAATACATTCATATACCAATGGTCTGCTTCTAGAGGAGAGGTATATGTCTTATATTCCTCATTATCTATGCTTCAACTTCTGTGAATCTTACCCCAGTAAAACCATGCTGGTCTCGTGGTATGTTAGTGTGAGGAGCTCAGGGTCCCACTTGTCCTAGACTTGTGGTTCACCCGTCATCTCAACTCCAGTCCCTTATTCTTTATTCTTATTTATTTAGTATTTATTTACTTAAAGACATTTTAACAGTACAGAACAACACTTCACAGACAATAATAAAACACATTCTTTACCCTCCAAAGTTGAAACTATTAATATTTTATTATATGCAATTACAGTTTGTATTTTAAAGAAATAAGCAGAGTCCATTTATGATGTAATATATACGATCATCAATTAGAGAGCCCTGACTCACGGGAACAGTCCAGCATGGTTGCTCCTAACCAGGCCCTGCAAGCCACGGTTAGCAATTTTTAACTTCCGTCCACCTTTAGCAAGAGAGTCTTGGCTCTTAGTGATTATTTCCAGGACGAAGGCAGCCTGGGGCCAGGGCACCAGCTTAGCCTGGCACTTCCTTTGGAACCTCAGTGGCAGGCTAGGAGAGGCAGGGAGCAGCCAGCACTTCCCTCCTGAGGTCAGCTGGTGCCCAACTAGTGTTTACACACAGGGTGGGGCCTGTGCCTCCGGCTCTGAGCCCTTTGCTCTCAGGGGAGCTGGTCCTGGTCAGGCCACAGGCAAAGGATGGTGAAACCACTGTCTCCTGCAGGCCCCAGGCCACAGTGTGGGGAGGATTCTGGGAAAGAGCAGCCCCACCTCCACAGGTGGTCAGGTGGTCAGGAAAGGCAGTTAGGATCTGGAAGGGGCAAGGGGTGGACTCTGTCACTTTTATCAGACACCTGCCCATAGGAACCAGAGTCTCAGAAGGACAAATGAAGACACTTCTCTGTGGCCTCTTGACTCCAGTCATACAGGCTGAGATGGAGTCCATGGCTGCTGCTTTTGATATCACACCAGATGATGGTGTCTGGTACTGTCGTGAGAGACTCAGCTTGCAGCAAGGCTGGGGACATTTGCAGATGGCTTTCCAGGATGTGGGTGTTTGAGGTTGTCTGTTTTTTCCCCAGTTTACAGAGAGCAAGGGCTTCTGAGTCCACAGCCTACTCTCCAGGAAAATATTTCCCAGGGACTGTGCAGGAAGGAGAACAACAGATACAATGCTGGGCCCATGTGACCTGTGAAAGCCACAGACCTGTGAGCGCTTGTGACAAAAGACTCCTCCTCAGGACCGACCTCTTTTGGATTGCCCTCCTCAGGCCTCTCCCTTGCTTTTAACATCTGGCATGAATCCCAGAGAAAGCCCAGGTCTCACTGTGGCAGACTGGCTCTGACAGCGACCCACAGGGCCTTACTTCCATGACTCAAATGCCAGAGCCCATTGACCCTTCAGGACAGAGCCATAGGCAGCGACACACCTACTCTCCCAGGGTGGCCTGGGTAGCCTGCATCTTTCATCATAGGAGACTAGCTACAATTCTGTCTCTGCGACCTTCAGGCTGTGTGACCTTAGGGAGGTTCCTTAACATCCCCAAGGCTCAATGCTTTGATAAAACTGGGATTCGGCTAGTAACAAGGATGGCAGAGGCTCATGTCTCTCCTAGATAGATAACGTGCCAGAAGGGACCATGCCTTTTGCACTCACCGGAGATCAGCAACATGAGGTGAGGACCTCGAGCTTGTGTTTCTCCTCAGGACCCCTCCTGACTGAGATCCAGGAGTTGGTCTCAGCCACAAGCTTCTGTCTTGTTGCTGGGCTGATTAGCAGCCCCTGATGGGAACATGGCAGCTGCTGCTGATAAGCAACGGGGGAGGGGAGATGGTAGAGGATGAGTGGAGGGAGGAGTAGAGCAGAGTCTGAGATGCCAAGGGAAATGGTGCCAGTCCTTGGGGTAGAGAGAACAGTATGTGGACCCCAAATCTTGCCATTCTAATTTTGATAACTTTGGGCTCCCCTTTTTCCCTTGTCCTTTCTTCCTGAATATTCTCATAGGTAGGCTACTAATCCTTTTCATGCTGCCAAGGCTGTTCTCCTCCTCCTCCTCCTCCTCTTCCTCCTCCTCCTCCTCTTCTTCCTCCTCCTCTTCTTCCTCCTCCTCCTCTTCCTCCTCCTTCTCCTCCTCCTCTTCCTCCTCTTCCTCTTCCTCCTCCTCTTCCTCCTCCTCCTCTTTTTCCTCCTCCTCCTCCTCCTCCTCTTTTTCTTCTTCTTCCTCCTCTTCTTCTTTTTCTTCTTCATCAACAGTGGTGGCTGGTCCCCATGAAAATCACTGACTATATTCCTCATACCAGCCAATGTGCTTAGTATTGTCTTAAGTTACTCTCATGGCAACTTCTCCATAGTTTGGTGAAGACACTGAAGTACAAGAGGTTATGTGATTTTTCTGAAGTCACAGATATGAAGTGGCCCTCCTGGGATTCTTACTAATGTAAAAGAATGTAAGTAGCAGTAAATCCCAGTGGACGAGAAAGCATGTCAGACTCACCTATCGACAAGATGCATGTGTACAACACAGTGGAGTCCTGCAGCCACCAGCATGACCACCTGACTGGCATCCATGGGTATCATGGTGGCCTAGTTACAGAATTAGTTCCTAATCACGATCGTATATGGTATTTTCCTGTCACTTTGCCCAGTGAGGTTATGCTCAAATCTATCCGGGGTAAGAAGCAACCCACCTGCTGACTCTTTTTCCAATCTAGGCCAGGCAGGGTCCTGTTGGGGCACCAGGATCCAGGGTCAATGAAAGAGATGGTGGAAAGTTAAAATTAAGTAAAGGCATGAGGGGGTGGGCAGGCAGGCTGTGAATAGCTGAGAAAGTCACCTCCAGCCTCCCAGGCTGCACAGCTCTGAATGTCACCTCCAGTCTCCCAGGCTGCACAGCTGTGGTCACCTCCAGCCCCCCAGGCTGCACAGCTGTGGTCACCTCTAGACCCCCAGGGTGCACAGCTGAGAAAATCATCTCTAGACCCTAGGGTGCACAGCTGTGGTCACCTCCAGCCCTCAGGCTGCACAGGCAAAGAGAAGAACTGGTAGGCTGCCCCAGAGCTCAGTGACTGGGGTTGCCACAGAGAGAGCAGTTATCGCCAGAGACGCCGAGGATTGAGGAAACACCATCTTCCCCTAGCGTCATCCACGGAGCAACTCTTGTCAGAACCAGTGGATGAGGAGCCCTAAGGTATGACATTTGCCTCCAGGATGTTGAGCGGAAGAGAATGTCAGGAGATACTGACCAACAAAGCACATGACTAAGACCCAGACTCTCTGACCACGCCCTGTTCCTATGGCCGCTCCTATCTGCCACAGGGCTTCTCTTGGGTAAAGCGCTGGTAGGCAGGCCCCCACTGCCCATGACCATCTTTCTAGGAAAAGACCCTCTGCCCATCCCCGGGCTGTGTCTGCTGCGGCTCTGCTGTTCCCAGCTCCCTCTGTACCTCTCTCTGTGTGTAGTTCTGTCCTCCGGCTGGGAGCTGTTTCCAGAGTCAACAGGGAGAGAAAGGAGGATGGGTGTTCCATGAAGCTCTCTCATAAACACAAGAACACTCTTCCTAGAAAGTCTCGCCTGTCTTTCTGTCTACTGGCCTAACTAGCCCACGTGCTCAGTCCAGAGCCCGTTCCTGGGAGCTGAAAGACCAGGTGTTTCATAGAGTATTGGGAAAGCTGCCTCTGAACACAGGCATGCAAACAAAACAGAAACAATGTCTGTCTCATATAAGAGTTTAGATCAAAACTATCCAAGACTGACGGAGGCTTGGCTGTCATCAGCGCAAGGTTTCTCTTTTCACCTCTATGGAGACTGATTCAATCTCTGTCACCTCCTAGTCAGAGAGAAGGACAAGAGAGGGCTTAGGGAAGCATCATACATTCTCTTCAAGGGTACAGCTTAGAAACGATACTATTATTTCCACTTACTGTACATTTGTACATGGCCATGTTCAGCTGCAAGGGAGCCTGGGAAATGTGGTCTTTGGCAAAGCCGCCATCTTCTCAGTCAAAAGTCAGCTTTATTCCTTTTTAAACTTGATTTTATGTGCATGAGTGTTTTGCGTGTGTGTGTGTGTGTGTGTGTGTGTGTACCTCTTGTGTCAGAAGAGGGTGTCATATTTCCTAGAACTGGAGTCACAGACAATTGCAAACTGCCATGAGAGTGCTAGAAACTGAGCCCAGGTCCTCTGGAAGAGCAGTCAGTGCTCTGAGCGCTGAGCTGTTCCTAGCCCTCACTTTTATTATTAAGGAAGGGGAGAGGGGGAGTGGATATTTGTGGATCAAGAAAGCCTTTGTTGCACACTACCTAATTTAGGCCTATGTTCCCCAGTCAACTCTTGGTAAGACTTGTAAGTCCACATTTGAGTTGCATAAGGGTCATTTCTATGGAGGCTCAGGTATCTGCTTGTTAGAACACCTTAGCAGCTATTTGAAATTATCCTGGGCTTTGCATTTCGTCCGCTCCCTTAGGAAGCTGAGAGGAGGAGTGTGCATTCAATAGTCAGTTGTCCAGTGCACTTTACTTCATTACCTGCCTACGAGGTCCTCAGACCCTGAAGGAGGGGACAGATTTAAGCAGCCAATTATGGGCCAACATGACAAATGGTCACATAGCGGCAATATAAAGCCCAATGAAAACAGATGGAAAAATTAAGAGAAGGCGTCTGCAGAGAGGCGAAAGGGCGCCGAGAGTTCGTTTCATCTGGGTCTTAACTGGTTTGTAAGAATTTCACAAATGGTTGCTTGGGAAGGGCATCTAGACAAAGAGAGTAGAAAACTGTGGAGGTGTGGAGGCTCTCAGGGTGTGGCTAGTGATCCCGGGCAGCCATAGTGAGGCAAGCCAGAGGGCTGTTGGGATCGGTCAAGGAAGGGCACCTGAAAGCCAGGGAAGGCGGCAAGCTGTCTGACACACCTTTGGAAGTCTCAGAGGGTTAAGAGGGGAGATGTGCTCGGATCCATCTTTCTTTGAGGTGGGGACTGGATAATGACTTCTTAGGAAGCTATTTCACAAGTCTGCATGAGCAAGAGAACGTCCTGCATCACACCAGGGTTTGGGGACAAGGGGGGGAGGAACGGAGGCTTCGAGACAGTTTGCATTCTAGCCTGCAGTAGGATGACGGAACTTGGTAACTGGTTGACTGAGGGTGAGGGGTGGTGGTTGGAAGATGGTTAAATATGATCCCAAGTTTACATGCCTGTGCTAGGAACACAGAAAAATGAGGACAGGAAGTGCCAGCTTAGGGAATGAGAGATGCCTTCCCACTGTCCTGAGCCTGATCTATGGCAGATTTCTCTGGGTTCCTTAACTGTTCAGCAGTCTCTTAAGGTGTCAGGATACTGTGCCTGTGTTCCTCAGAGCCCCTCCCCTTCCAGCCTTTAGCTGACTAAGGCCTCATTTTCTCCAAGAGCCTCCTTTGACTCCCATAATGGTCAGAACCCTTTTCTAGATTCCTGTCTTTCTTTCCCATATCTCTCCCTGAAGGTTCTTGAGGGTCTCCTGTCCCAGAAAGCCATCACTTCCCTGAGGGCAGGAGCCATCTCTGCTGTGTTTCCTGTTCTGTTTTCAGTACTGAGGACAGAGCCTGGCACATAGTAGGTACTCACACTAGGCTTGGGGTATCCAAGCTGTACTTGGAAATAAGAGTTCACGTTCACCAATAGTTTAGATACAGGTTCACGAGATGAGTGGTTTTGAACCCCTGACACACTGGCCATCTGTGGATATCTTTGATTGTCATGACTGAGCGTGTGCACGCTACTGGCATCAAGGAAGGAGAGACCAGATATGCTCCTGAACATCCTTCCAAGCCAGGGCAGTTCCCCACAGAATATTATCCAGCCCAACGTGTCAATAGCATTGAAGCTGAGAAAGCTGGCTGGAGAGACAGGCAAGCCAGCTGGCACAGTTAAGTTCCAATGTGGCCCAAGTGAGTAAGAGCAGAAGCATAGCGACTGTCATAAGAAATACGGACTTGTGATGTGCAGCCAGGAGCCACCTTGGATTGGGCCTCAGTCAAAGGGTCCAACACCTTGGGCGGTTTCCCCTTAACTGAACTCCAGGCCATCAGCCCAGCCGGCCCAGCCTGGCGCTTGCCTCTCTCTGACTCACCCCGTTTGGATTTCTCCCACTGTTTAGTGGAAGGGTACCACTTTCTTCCCACCCCATCTGCCTCGCTGATTATTTTCAGCTTGGCTTGCAGAGGCTCAACGCTGCAATTACTCACCAACCTCAATGGCTCCTTCTGAAAATAACATTTGGGTTGAAGGAAACCTCAGTCTGGTGGGCTGGATTTTATACGAAATGGTTAAAGCATGGGTGTGGGGATGGGGTGGGGTTGAGGGCCAGGGAGGGGCTCAGTGCTACAATTAAGAGAGGAATCTAGAAGAAAGAAAGTGGAGAGACGGAAGGGGTGGCAGTGGTAAGGGCCGCTGGAGAGAGAAAACAGGCCTCCTAGACAGGGGTCCTTCTTCCAGAAGCTTCATGCCAAGTTTTCATGCGTGCTTCTAATTGAAGGTTCTTTTTGCTGTAATAACTTGTCCCCTCCCCTGATCTCTGAGGCCTGGGAAATCCATGTCTGCCTGGGGCCAGAAGAATTAAGTCTATGGACATACCAATCTTTATCCAAGCTAGTGACCAAATTTTCCGACCCCAAAATAGGAGACACATGGCTGACATAGGATTTTTGTTCTCTTTCCAGGAGAGGATGGCATTCTGGGATATGTAGTTTCCTGTCGGAGGCACAGAGGTCCTTGTACTCACAAAGCACTCAGAGAACCAGGAATGTTAATCTTGCAGGGATGTCTTCTCAGTGGAGGAGATAAAAATCAAATACCTGCATTCCATCCAGAGAACTGAGAGTGGATTTTGTTAACAACCTGGTGACCTTTCTGTTATCTGTGGAGGCAGACCTCACCCACTTTCTGCTATAGAGGCAGACCTTACCCAACCCCCCCAGCATGGTTATCTCAGACTCTCCCCCCCAGATCATTACCCCTCCTTAGGGGAGTTGTCACATGTACTTTATGACCTGCTGGCCTCTATGCTATTGTTCAGAGACCACACTAGATTCCAGGCCCTTTAGCTAGAGAACCCACGCTCATGGTCACGCGTACTTTATAAAGGAGTTTCTATGCAGTCACACCTTAAGCTTTATTGTGCACCTGGAATTAGACTGCTTGGACTGCTTGCTGTCTGGAAACCTTTTCCCCATTTGTACTGTGTTTTAAATACGTTGACCACACCTGGCAGCAGACTCCCCAAAGTCTGAACCAGTTTGACAAAGTCAATCTGCACCTCGTTTTCCTTCTTATCTCTTCATGGGGTTCACTTCCATGACACCTACAGGGAACCCATCAGTTTTTAGGCTGGTAAGTGGAATTTCTGAGTGATTCTGTAGCCAACAGAGGAGAGTAGAGGAGGAATGGAAGGTCGCTTGCTGGGTAAAGTGCTTGCTGTGCAGGCAGAGGGTCTGCGTTTGGATCTCCAGCACCTACATACAAATCTGGATGTGGTAGTCTGCATTTGTGATCCCCCAGATCTAGGGGATAGAAACAGGCAGATCCTGGGGCCCTGCCATTTTAGCCAAATGAGAGACCCTAGGGAGGGAGGGCGGGAGGGAAAGAGGGAGGGAGAGAGAGAGAGAGAGAGAGAGAGAGGTGGAGAGCAATTGAAATGAGGTAGACACCTAATGTCAATACATGTGCATTCATACATACCACACACATACATACACACACACACACACACACACACACACACACACACCACACCCATATACAACACACATCCACCACCACCACCACCACCACCACCACCACCACCACTTAGGATTCTTGGGGGAAATTATATATTTACGGGTTACTTTGGCTCAGAGAGGAAAATGAAAAAGCAAAGATGGAAAACCTTGTCCCAACCCTTGTTAGGTAAGGGGGAGGTGCATGTAGTGAGGCAGGGGTTAACTGGAAGCTCCTATGGGATTTCCAAGGAGGCAGGGGCTGGGGAGAAGGCTGTGTGAGGTGAATTTTGGAAAGAAGGGTGGGAATAGTTCTACAGATAGGTTAAATTCTGAGTTTAATTCCAGATGGTTTGAATGCCTGGGTGGACTTGCAGTAGCAGCTTAGCGTCTGCTGACCTTCATTTCCTCACTTGCTAAGGTTAAGTAGGGCTGCAGCTTCCTGTGGCTGTGACGATGGCTGAGGGAACTTGTGCACTTGGGGTGGACCAAGGAGCTGACGCTTCAGGAGTGCTGCTGCGGTAAGGATGCTGGAGGCCTGAGGCCGAGTCTGGGAGATTCCTGAGCTCAGCTCATTATCTTCATCATCATTTTCCACCTCTTGTCACCAAGCAAAAGCCTGTGGGGGGTTTTCAGACCTAGCACACTGGTTTTCTGGAGCCATAGTACCTGGAGAAGGAGCCTCAGACAGGCCAGAGGGTCCTTCTGTGTTCTCTGGGGGATGCTTCCATCCCTCTGGGACAGGGAAGGAAGGACCTTTCTCTATTCAGGGTTCACTCTGCGCAGTGGCTCAGCATGATTTTAGTGGGTGCCATTTTCCCTTGTCCCCAGATTCTGAGGGAGGCACTGGAGATGCAGTGGCAAGCCAGATTGTGCTGTGTGCGTGAGGAGCCTTTGGTCCAGAGGAGAAGCAGCTCTTTGCAGTACAGTGATTGTCATAACCCACACAGGTGCCAGAACCAGAGCACACTAGGGGTGGAGTCCTCAAACCCACCTTACTGTAGACAAAAGGAAACCCCATTGTAGAAGAGTGTGGTAGGCTGGAAAGTGAATACTGAATTGGCCAGATCAAAAATGTAGAAAGAAACTATTACTGGGGCTGGAGAGATGGCTCAGCTACTAAGACTACTGGCTAATCTTCCAAGGGATCTGGATTCTTAGCACCTACCTACACAGGAGCTTGCAACCATTTGTAACTCTAGTTTCAGGGAATAAGATGTCCTCTTCTGGCCTCAGAACTCACAAATGGTGCACAGACATACATATAGAACACACACACACACACACACACACACACACACACACGATTAAATTGCATGAAGATATGATTGAGTAGATAACTAATCTTTAAAAAGAATGGAAGAAGCTTCTGCTGTGGGCATTCCTCAGTTAAGGCAGCAAAAGGCCCAAGTCACAGCTGTTGACAGTAGAGTTCGTACAGAGCCCAGGCTGAGGTAACCCCTCCCTCCTAGGACACTATTCCCCTGACAATAGATTTTTGAAGGCCTTCATCCAGACCCTGACATTTGAAAGTGGGGTGGGATTTGGAGAAATCTTTGGGTCCCTCTTTCATTGGGCTTTTGAAGGGAGGCTTTGGAATCATCAGGCTAGTTAACTTCTCTGGGCTTCCTTTTTCTTCTCTGTAAAGATTTAGAGAACATCCACTTCCTAGGGCATCAGGAGGCAGTAGGATGTGTACAATGCTTAGAGTAAGTTCTGGAAACACTGACAAACCCCAGCACAATGACTATTTATTACCTCCAGACACCTCTAATGTGGTAGGTAAGACAATTTTAGCTAATAACAACAATAACAACAACAAACATTTTTATTTGAATAGTTCTGAACTTATTTTCAGGCTATGGTTTCTCTAATGTTATCGCTTAGGGCAAGGATACATTTAAAAAGGGAATCGATTTAAAGTTAATTTAGAGAAACAGTTAATAAAATAAAAGTCAATTATAATCTATAATACAGGAGGAATGTGGATATGGAAGACAATTGTCTTCCTCTGAATCGTTAGATATCTGAAAGGCTGAAAATATTGATGTGACATGTTCCCTCCCTCAAAGAAAACGTTTAGGGCAAGATAGGTGATACAGCAGCAGAAATCCGTAGGGTCGGAAAGGAAGGCCGACTCAAAAGCCAGCTAACTCTTTAACTTCTCTCTCCACGGGCCTCTTTTTTTTTTTTTGGATCACTGGGTCAGTCAGCCAATGCCTGCAGAGAACACTAATTCAGTTCAGATCGCAGGCGGGATCTGCCAAAAGGTCTTTGCGCCTCTGGCTCCGCCTCCATCCCCGCCCCTCACATCTGGTAAAAAGATTCCCGCCGCGGGCGGGGCAGGGCACATCCAGCGCATGCGCGTCGGCCTGGCCCGGGTGCCGCACCGAAGGCCTCCACTCCCAGAACCGCGTTGCAAACTGTTGCATCAGACAGCCAGCAGCGGGCCGCGCCGCCAAGGTATCTAGGAAGATAGCACGGTTTTGAGCTCCTCCTTGGTGGCTTAAGCGCGTTGGTTGCCCCTCCCTGCGTATACACGCCCGCAACATAAGCTTCTAAAATCTCAAGCTTGCGGGCCAGGATGATATCCTAGGGATTCTGTTGCTCCTGTGTCCCCACGCACGGCCGGCCGCAGGCAGGACCCGCTGAACTGTATTCGATTTACTTTCTTAACCGCAAGGACCCTGAAGGAAAGAGCTGGGTTTGATTTCTCTTTCCGAGTACAAGAATGCCCCTGAGGAATTTCACACTCTGTGAAAGTGCAAAACTCATTTCCCCAGACTAAGCGCTGCAGACGTTTTCCTAAAGGTCTTGGCAATCTCCCAGCAGGCATGCACTGGGAGAGTTTCCAGCTCTGTACCCCGGGCAGCTGAACACGCAGAAGACCCTGAGCTAGGAAGGAGGCCCTCTGGATGGAAATATCTCTGTAGGAAGAAGACACCCCTTCCCAAATATATCTGCCTTACAGCATACTGCAGTGTGTTAGAGATTTGGGGCCTCAGACAGAATGCAGGACCACACATTCACACATAGGCGGCGCCTATATAGTGTCCTTGACTCTTGGCCCTAGCATGTGTGATCTGCAGAAAAATTTGCCTCTCGCTTCTCCCTCACTCTCCCAGGATCTAGTTCCGCTGCCTTCCTCAAAGGGAAGGAAACGGTGCTCATCTAGAAGGGTTGGGGCAGTCTTCGGGGTGGAATGTTTAAAACACTCAGAGGTCTAGGGATGTAGCTCAGGATCGCTGGCACGTACACATCTCTGGCTGCCAATACCAGCACAGAGTACAGATTAGGAATCCACCCGTTTTCAATTCTTTTCATTTTTTAAAATAGGTCAAGGCCAAGATCATTCAATGTTAATGGATTTTCCAGAAAAGGGGGGGGGGGGGAGAAACCCTGGCATTTTACCTTAAGTATTCTGTCTTTTTTAGGGTGTGGATGGTGAAAGTCTATTTTGATTGAATAGTCTTGAGAGTTAACAAAAGCCCCGTGTTCTTCTTCCCCTTGATTATTGTGACTCACTTAATCCCAAGATGCAATTGTAAAAAAAATTGACTTTATGCAGCATGTCCCAACAGTCAATGCTGTTTAAAGTAGCATTTTCCTGTCAGCAACGGAGTACTGTGTCAGTTTGGGATTTTCATTGTAATTCGTGCTTCATAAATATGGCCCGATCTGTTTCGGTCTGAATAGCAGTGCTTTTATGAGCCAAAGGAATGGGAGTTAGAAGCCAGCTGGAGAAGAAAGTTATTAATATCGTGGAGCGAGGCAGAAAAGTTGAAACCATGAGCCTTGGGCTCATGTTAGGGTCTTTGCTATACCCCTAGCTGATGTATGTTGCAGGTTGTCTCACATGTCTGTGGACTGAATGCTCTGACAGAAGGAAAGGCAGTACCCGGAAGGACAAAGAAGCCCACTATTTTGCAGGAGGCAGCTGAGGACAGCCTGAGTCTCTTGTGTTGAGTGAAGAGGGCTAATTCTTCTGGCTCACAGACAGTGCAACAGAGACAGCTATTAGGTGACAAGTCTCATGAGATCCTTTCACTGGCTTCCCTGTCTGGAAAAGCCACGTTCGTCAAGGAGTCATTCTACATAGCCACACCTAACGATGTGATTATTGATAGTCTCACCTGGATTGAATTTCCAAACAATCCTCTGGAAAAGTAAGATGCCTGAGGGACAGATCCAGGGGGCAGGACCCCTCCCCCCAAGCCCCTGTATCTTACACCCAGATGGTCAGAGATGCAGGCATATTCAAAAAGGAAGATATAATCTCTTCATGGGGGCACTCTGGTTTAGACACTAGACCCAGCTCAGACCCAGACCCAGACAACACTCCTGTTACAAGAGCCATGATCTAAATTCCTCGTGGAAAATCTGTCTGAATTAGACACCTCATTTTAATTCCCATTTCCTTTTTAAGTCAGGTCCCTCCTTCTTGAGAACCACATTTAAAGTTGCGAGCTGGCCTTCCTTCTGTTTTTGCTATTTGTGTGCCAATTTCAAGGGTGTGGAGAGCCACGTTAATTTAAAAATATAGCACAAATAGCAAAATGAGGCTTAGTTTAAAGTAAAAACCACAGAGAGGGTTTCCCCCTTCCCTCCTGTATTTTTCAGATTTTCCTAGATCCACCTTTATTTCCTCAGAGCCCAGACATAGAAAATGAATGAGTCTTACTGGATGCTCTTCCAAACTAGAGCAAAAAGCTTCCAGCTCACTCTCTCATGCCACTTTTAGATTTTATTTTTCTGTTTTAGAGATTTGAGTTCCAAGGGGTGCTCAGAAAGCTGGCCAAGCCCCGATTCCATGGTAGAATTCTAAGTTATAACCCACATCTTCGAATCAGTTGTGTCTACTTGTGCATTCTGGGTATTGGGAATGTGGCTTTTAATGGAGTTCCTAGATCAAATCCCGGTTTCATTATTTATTAGTTTTTTGACTTTACATCAGACAGGAATCATGATCCACGTGGTCCAGGCCACACTGAGTCAAGGTCTAAAAAGGGTCTGGCGGGGCCAATAGGCGGCGGCTATTATGAAAATAGACCCTCTCATCTGTCGGCTCTCTCTTTAGTCACCATCTCCCATTTTGGAAAAGGAAAAGATATCCGTTATTTATTTCAAGTGGAGGGTCTACCTCCATTTTAAATCAGCCACGGCCTCACCAGAGGGGAAGACCAGACCAGACCGAGCTGAATTTGCAAACACCTAGGCCTTTTAACCGAAGGAATCTCTGCCCTTGCCCCTTAGCAGAACAAGCTCGAACCGGCTGGGACTTGGAAAGCCTTGAACGAATGGCAATCGCTCAGTCTAAAGAAGAAGGTCTAAATGCGGATGTGGGGGAAGTCACCTGGAGAAGGAAAGCCAGTGCAGGCGTCTGTAGGCAGAGCGAACGGAAACTCCATGCGCGAGCGGCAGCGCCCTCTGCTGGCCACGGGATGTAAATCCGGAGCCTGGACCCGCGGTTGGTCAATAGGACTCGGGATCCTTTCCGCTGCCTCCGCCCCCGCTCCGTCCCTTCTCAGGATCGCGGAGCCTGATCTGGGACTGGATTCCAAGAGAGGCGTCCCCATCCTACGCTTGAAGGCAGAGCAAGGACGCTGCTCCAAAACACCCGGTTCATCAGCTGAAAGGAGGCTGCAGGAAACTACCCAAATCCACCAGCGGCTGCTTTTGCCTCCCGGAAGCCGGGACAGAAGCCGGGGCTATCGGAGGTGTTTTGAAAATGGCATCGCCTATGGCCAAGACCGAGGGTTCTGCGGACAGAGAGGAGCCCTGGGTTCGCTTTCTGCCTCATCCAGCTAGGTGACCTTGGGCAAGGTACTCAAATTTCCATGTGCCTTGTTTTCCTCATCTTTAAGATGGAGAGAATGCTCCCGACCTTAAAGGGTTGGCTTGAGAATTACACTAGAACAGGCAGCCTAGGTTGGGATTCTGGCATTGACATCAGCTAGCTGTGTGCCCTGGGGCAGGTTACTTAACCTCTCTGCCCTAGTTTCCTGAAAAATAGGGATCATAACGGTACTTACCTCTGAGGGTTGTTGCCTGCAAAGCGCTTAACACTGCGGTGGAAGAGTAAGCGCTCAATAAACTGTGGCTATTATGGCTGTTGTCGTCATTATTGTCCTTAAGAGCACTGAGCACAGGAGCAGAGGTCTATCTGGCTGGTTATTATTAGTCTGTTTCTGGAGTATGGCTATTTCTTTCCTGGAATTGTTAAAATTATTATTTATTATTATTATTCACAAACTCGCGTCCTTATCATTAGCTGAAGTCTTCCTGAATTAGCAAAATCCAGATATCCGGGAGGAGGGCCAAGGACGCGGCGGAGGACTGCAAAGACTGGGACCTGCGGGGAGGAAGCCCGCGCCCAGGTTAGCGCACGTCAAGCCTCGGTGACGTCGCCGGGCCCTCGGGCCAGGGAGGCGCGGCCTGCGCACGCTGGGCGTCTGCAGTGGACCGGGATGGCCGGGTGGTACCCGGAGCCATACTCCAGCTGCGTGGGTGCCCGGCCGGGAAGAACCTCCCTGAGTCAAACCCTGCTCCTGCCGTTGCGGGGCGCACCCGGGGCTCAGTCTGCAGCCTGGCCGGGAGGCCGTAGGTGCCATCCCCTGCTCGGGTGTCTGGGCCCCGCCCAGCCTGGGGCACCGCCACCCGCGCTGAGGTTGCCCTGCATCTTCTTAATCCTCCCCATCCCTCCATCCTCCCGGAACCCATTCCTCATCATCTCGCAGGGCCCCAGCTCAGATTCTTCTCCCTTGGTGCTCTCTCTGACCGACTCCTCCTCAGTCTCTGGCGCCTCCCACTCGCCCGCAGCGCCGGGAGCACGCCCCGCAAGTCCACTTGGCTTGCTACGCACGCATCTGCAACTCGCAGCATCTTGTCCCCGTTACTCTCCGTCGCAGTGAAGGTGACACCACCCACCCGATCACTCGCGATGCGTCCTGGATGCTTCTACCTGCAGTGGCTATTACAGGCTACGCTACTCCCTCTGTGACCTTGTGAATTACCCTCACTGCGTTGGGTATTAACATCTTCCTCTCCAAGGTCTCCCGAGTCTGTCCTTCTGAATTGCGAGTTCTGTACACCCCTGTTGCCCAAGCCTCGCAGCTTCTGTGGAGAGGCCTGGAGCTACAGGCCCTCCCTATCTTCCTGAGCACGCAGGTCTGCCATTTTCTAACACCTCATAAACTAATCCCAGTTTAGACCGTGCCTGAATAGCGCTTATTTAAGTTGTTCAGTGTTTACTCTATCTCCGATTACCTTTCTCTTATTCTGCTGAACTCCAGACCGGAGTCTCCCTTTCAAGGATGTCCCCTACGCCCGTTCTACTATCCCGCTGTGTGAAATGTTTCTGGGCTACAGAACCTTTCTAGGTGGCCCAAGGTCTGTGCCCCGCCCCCATTCCGCTCCCTTCTTCCCATAGTTAGGTTCTTTTTACATGGAACATTTCTCTTTCTCTCACCCCTCCGCCATCCTAAGGACCCCAGCCACCCCCGATATACCCACCTCAGCCCAAGCTCGACTCAATCAAATACCCCTTTGAAAGGTCAGAGGCCAATTTAAGAAAGCTTACAAAAACTACATTTAAAAAACGCTTACAAAAACTACTTGGTTTATATCACATGTTCTCTTTCCTTTATTAAAACTTAACATTTCCTTTATTCAATCCAGAGTTTCTTAAAAAGGCACAGATCCTTTTGGACTGGGTGGAATTCTCTGAACCAATTTCTGTCCCTTCCAGAGCAATTACGTTGGGAAGCACGGTGGCACTTCTTCCTTCCCACAAATGCTTTTATGTTTTTCCTCCATATCTTGCTGCCTATGGGCACTTTATGGAATCATCTGAAATTAAACGTTGAAGAGACGCTATTAGACTGAATATATAATCGTGTAACTTGCTTTTTATTTTTATTAAAAAAAAAAAACCAACTAGGCAGCATGGACCCACATTAGTGTATGTATTTCTTGATCATTTTTCAGTGCTGACGAGGGACCCGTTATGAGTTCAGCACATTTTATTTTCCAGTATTCTAAAATATATTTAGCTCATTTCCACTTTACTTTTTCTGTTAGAAACAATGCTATAATAGCTTTAAAAAAATCTCATTCCGGGTATGAAAGCAGACTTCGGGTAGATACTTGGGTGTGGAATTGCTGGACTCAGGACATAGAAACTGGAAGCATTGTTAGGCAAGATTCAGTGGGTTTTCAAAGTGGTTGTACTAATTCACAGTTCCATTCCTTATGTGAGAGTTCCCCTGTGTTCCACATCCTCAACACTTGGTAATGTCAAACTTTAAAATTGTTGCCAAGTTGATGAGTGTGAAATGGCATTTCAATGTTTTAATTTGCAATTCCCTGTTTACAAGTGAGAGAGATAGGAACATACTTTCTTTGTTTATTGGCCATTTGCCTTTCTTCTTTTTTTAAAATTGGCCATTGGTTTGTTTGACAGTGCACTATTGGTCATGTCCTATGTGCAGGAGTTCTTTATATATTCTGGATACTAATCCTTTGTCAGTCTGTGGCCTATCTGGTGTCTTTTATTCCACTCAATTGCAATTTTAAATTGATAAGATTATTTGATAAATGTCTGATTTTCCTCTTAAACAATAAGTCCACAAGAAGAGGACTGTCCCTTTTAATAAGTGCTATATTTAATACATATCAGGAAGTTAATAAATACTTCTGACTGAAATGTGTTGATAATTGATACTGTTACTACTACTACTATTATTATTATTATGTATTGAGTTTTCTCTCCTCCCAGCTTCTTTTCCCCTCAACTCCTTGAGAGTAGGACTCTGGTGGAATTTTATTTCTTCGTGTCTCCAGTGTGTATCACACCACAATGCTTTGATCATAGAGCATGTACCCAATAGTTGTTAAGTTCCTTTGTGGGTTTTCTTTTTATTTCCCCTCTCATTCTTTTCATGTCGTCCTCTATCTCTGAGCCCATTTTAGCTCTGCAAGTGGAATAGATACTAAAGATTCTGCTGCCATGCATTTGTGGGGACTGTATGAACTGTGCATACATGGGCCACTTAACACTCAGCTCTTAGCCATCAAGAAATGGTGACTTTCAGTGGCCCCACACAATCACTTTGGTCACTAAAGATATACTGTCATTAATTTTAACAGAAAGTTCTTTCAAATACAGAATAAAAGTGCTCCTCCTAAAGATGTGGTGACCGAGTTTTTTCTTTTTTTCTTTTTCTTTCCTTTTATTGGCATTTGACCTACAATGCAAGGCTTGGTCCTGATGGGAACTCTGAAAAACATCAAATATCATTCTTTTCCCTTTCTTTTCTAAATTCCAGATATATCAAAGTGTGGGAACTGTACATAGAATTCAGTCCTCTAAGAGGAAACATAAAGGCCAATCCTACATCTTTGGCCAGAAGTCAGAGAGCAGAAAGGAGGTCTGTCAGCAATGCTAGAGCCAGTTTGAGGCGGCTACAGCCCGGACAAAAGCAGAATTCTTACCTCTGTTTCCACATCTGCATTGATTACATGACCTTTGATCTATTTATAAAATGAAGCTAACAAGTTTTGCTTTTTATGGAGCAAGGATTCTAAGGTTGAAATTTGCTAATTACTCACTGAAAAGTCTTGAGCTCCTTGGCATGAAAGGCTGTTTGCACTTATTTAAACAGAGCTTCCCAGAGGTAAATGGCTCTGCAGTCACATCTGTCCCCAGTAACAGCTGTCTGTGCCACAGACTCGCAGGGGTGTTCTTTTGCCAGAATGGGGGGGGGGGGGCAGGAGAATGTATCTAGTTCCCACCACACCTACAGACCAGGGGGACTCAGGCCTGCAGCCTGACATTTGCATGAATGACCGACCAGTTTCTCGGCAGCTGTTTTTGATCATGACGGACGGACGTACTAGGAGGCCTGTCCTCTCCAGGACTTCATCTCTGTGGGAGGAAAGCAGGTGTCTACACTGAGCTCACTGTGACATGAGCCTCCCAGAGAGAGCAGTTAGCCACAGGGACTCCTGGTCTAGACGCACTCCAGAAAGGCTGGAAGGTGTGCCAGGAGAAGGTGGGCAGGAACCAAAGAGCCCCCCATGGAAGCTCAATGTTTCCTCTCACAGACATCTGGAAAAGGGAAAAGAGCACAGAGACACTGCAGGACTATCTCATGCGTCAGCATTAGGCCTTTGCCTCTGCTGCTCTGGTGGGAAGTGGCAGCCATGTAGACTGGGGAAAGAACCACCTAGTCAGATCTCAAGGCTTTAAAACCGAGAAGATCACTAAACCTCACTGAGACTCCAGGCCTCAGCTGTGGGTCAGGATAATCTTGACACCAATCTGTCAGGGTTAGCAGGGACCTCACAGTCGATGTTTATAAGCTGTAAACAACAAAACTCCACTTAAGACTAAGCATATTTTACTTCCTTTAATTAAATTTTTTAAAAAATTTGATGGTACTAGGGCTTGAGCCCATGACCCTGAACTTGCTAGACTAACGTTCTATTGCTAAGCTCCACTATCACTGCTTACCTTTAATTTTTTTTTTAATATAGTGTCTCACTCTTGGCTTCTAGCAAGCACGTACACACACACACACACACACACACACACACACACACACACACACACACACACACACTAAAAGAAGAAAGAAAATGAACATTGCCCCCTCTTTAAAATTATTGTTTTTTAGAATCAGGATCACCATGAATATGGTGCTTGGTGAGAACTGACATCTTCCCAGTGGTACACCATCCTATTAAAAAGCCAGGTCACACCTTCATTTAATTGATGCAGACTGCAGTGTGAGTGTCAGGTGGCACCCTTCCTGTACACTCAACACACGGGCAATGCTAACATACTGTGTTCCTGCTCAGAGAGGTGGGATTTCTCGATGGTAGCCAATTGCATAGAAGAAAGATACTATTTTTTTTTTTATATATAACAATCATGTAACTAATCATCTTAGTTACTTGATAATTGATAGTGAATTATTTTATCTACCGCTTCTCAGCTAACCATCTTGGGTTAGCTTATAGTCATAGAGCCAATGATAATTTTCCTTCCCTCTTTTCTGTTTACATGCTTTGTTTGTTTGTTTGCTTGTCTGGAGAGAGGGTTTCGCCCTGAAGTCCATGCTGGCTGGGAACACCCTGTGTGGCCTGGATGTGAATTACTACCCTTGGCTGCTTTCGTATTTCTGTGTCTACAGTCTCTGTGCCCCTCTTCTTCGGCATCGGCAGTGCCTCTCTTTCAGACAGGATGGTGTTGGCATTTGTGGCTGGCTGTATTTTCTTTGGGTCTCTCAGAGATGCTTCAACCTTGAGGCTTGGTGGAGGGGCATCTTCCAGGTCTCTTCAGAGCCTGCTGTGTTCTCTCCCTGTTGAGTCTCCTGCAGTGTCACGCTGGCTTCATAAAAGAGCCTGGGAGTTTCCCTGTGTTTTCTTTGCAGGTAGAGTCCTCCCATGGAAGCAGCTGCTTTGACCAACACTTCTTTTGAGTATAATGCTTCTAATGCAGTCTCAATTCAGTCTACTGAATTTGCTGTTTTTCCCCTCTGTGTATGGAAAAATAAAAAACCAAAAAAAAAAAAAAAAAACCAAAACCCAAACCTCTTCTAGAATTCATTGCAATATTTTTTATTTTCCTGGAAAGCCACCTATTCAGTGGTGTTTAAACCAAAATAGTGCTTAACTATTTTTGCCTCTGTTGGCAAAGGTATAAAGGCCTGTAGTTCTTTCTACTAATGAGCTGATCTACGGTTACTTTGCAGCTTTTATTCCGTATGTCATATTACTGTTGTTTTTGAGTTTTTGCATTTTTAATTAAAAAATTTTTTTTGAGATAGTCTTACTATGTTGTCTAGGCTGGCCTTGAACTCAGAGAGATCTGCCTGTCTCTGCTACTTAATGCTGGGCTTGAAGATTCGCACCACTTTGGTGGGAGTTGATCTTTCTGCTTTGTTTTTTGAGTCTATGTAGACCTGGCTGGCCTGGAACTGTCTGGAGTTGATCTTTTGAAAGTGGCGTTGGGGTTTCTCTTGACATGAGTTGGGCTTCACTCCTATTCTGTAAGCAACTTCAGTTGTGACTCACTGTTAGATACTTGCCCAGCTCTGTACTTCCTTTTCTGATTTAATTCCCACAAGATCTTGCCAAGGAGGAAGCTGAGACTCAGAGTTAAAGCAGACCACACAGCTAATGGCTGGCATTCGGACCTGACCTGTCTGCCTGCCTCCGGCCCAATTCTAGGCACATGGTGTCCCACCTGCCCGTTCTACACCTGCCTGGTCCTCCTAGTAAAGCAGCCGAGACTCCCACTGTTGGAAGGCTTTTAACTCAGCCTGCTCTCTGGGGTCGCAGTGTGACCTCCCTCTACCTCTTATCACTGTGAGCTATCTTTTTGAGGCTTGCTGTGTACCTAACTGTACCACTAAGGACAGCTGTGGCCCTGGACCCTGCTGTGTGGCAGTGTTTATAATCCTGCCAGATGGATTTAGCTGGGTCACCGGCTACATCGAGATTCTCATTTAAGAGCTGGAGACACAACTTAGAGGTAGAGAGCTTGCTAAACATTCATGGGGCCCCAAGTTCAATTCCCAGATTCCCAGTAACACACCTGCAAACACTCTCCCTCCACCACGGCAGGTGGGGTGGAGCTAGGGGAGAAACTCTCATTGAGATAGCGGAGCAATTGACAAAAACAAAAGCAAAAGTACACAAAACCACTACAGTGCCTTGAGGTGCAGTTGTAGAGAGAGTTCAGGACTGGTCTCAGTCATCCATGTCACCTCTGGACAACCACATCACTAAGGCATCCTCTCTGTCTCTCTGACACCACATCTACAGAATCCCGACAAAATCACACCCTTTACTCAAGGAGCTCTCTCTCTCTCTCTCTCTCTCTCTCTCTCTCTCTCTCTCTCTCTCTCTCTCTGCTGTCCTATTTGTTTATCTTGTCGGGGTACAGAAGGGAAAAGGTTGGGTGAAAATCCAGTTCAGATTCAGGACTGGAATCTAGAGGCTGGCCTCACCCTCTAGCCCATGATCATGGAAAGCACCCCTCCCCTCTCACACACACCACACACACACACACACACACACACACACACACACACACACACACACACACACCCCTATGGCTGCTTGGGAAAAAAAGAAGAGGGCAAAGGGCAGTAGGGAGAGAGGGAAGAGGGAGGAGGTGTTGGAGGAGGAGGGAGGAGGTGTTGAAGGAGGGGGAACGTCCACCTCAGGCTTGTTCTATGTCTTCATTAAGCAAGGGTTTGCCACACTGCGTCTCATTCATCTCTCACTCAGTGCTAAAGCCAGGTGTAGCCAGCACACTGTTACTTCTGGAACGCAAGGTAGAGGCAGGGGAGTCTCTGTCAGTTCAAGGCCAGCCTGCTCTACAGAGTTCTAGGTCAGTAAGAACTACAGTGAAACCTTCCTTCTTTCCCTCCCTCTCTCCCTCTCTCCCTCCCTCATTTTCTGTCTCTCCATCACTCCCCTCCCTCCTTCTCAGATTTACTTTTACTTAAGAACTTTCCAGGTTAGGAAACTCCTGTCCTGCTTGCTGTGAGTTCTGTTTTGAACTTGGCTCAGAAAAACCTACCATATACTGAGTACTTCAGCTTCCCCCTTCCCTAGAAGTTTCTGACTTTTTGTTTGCTTGTTTTGTTTTTGTTGTTGTTTTTGCCAGCCTTGCAAAAGACCTCAAGCAGGACTCTTCCCTCCTGGAGGAAATTAAGGAAACAGAACACAGACCTTGGGCTTTCTCGATAAGGGCTGTAAAAGTTATTGATTCCAAAACATAAGAAGAAAATATTTAAAGCTAGAGATGTCTGGTTAAAAGTTTACAAAACATGGTGTTGTGTTAACTCCATTACTTGTTAAGTTTAATAATTGGTTATTTTTGAAATCTGAGCCCCAAGTTAGCCTTGAATGTGGCAATCCTCTTGCCCCCCCCCCCCCTTTCTTCTTCCACACTGCATCTCATTCAACATTCGCTCAGGGCTAAAGCCAGGAGAGCTGGAATCCAAGAGCTAGATGTTCAGACACGTGCCCCTAAGGCTTAATGTTTGCTTGTTTGTTTAGAGACAGGGTCTCACTATGTAACGTTGGCTGTCCTAGAACTCACTAGATAGACCAGGCTGGTCTTGAACTCACAGAGATCCTCTTGCTTCTGCCTCCTAAATTCTCCGATTAAATAGGTGAGCTATCACACCCAGTTCCTTAATGTTTTCTGTATATTTGGAAACACCCTGTAGAATGGATTCTTCTCAGTTTGCAGGAGTGCTCAGACATGCACAGTAATTGCATCGAAGTGTATCACCAACTGTAAATGAAGAGACTTGTTTGCAGTTATGAATTAAATTTGGGTGCTTAGTCAAATACAACAGTAAAGCTAGAAAAAGGCTTTTTAAATTTCTACGATGAAAATTATTAATATGGAATGTTTTAAACTGTTTCATGAGACAGGAGGTCTGTCCAGGGCTGAGGGATGTCTTTACAATATTTTGTGTTGTGGTTGTGTTCAATGCTTCTATTGTTTCACTGCCCTGTGACAGCCGATTCTCAGGCCCACTGTGAGATATGTAATATTTAGAATTTGAAATAGATTTGGAAAATATTCATGATGTAATAAAAAAAACGCAAAACATTAAACTATAGTTCAATTTGATCTTGAGTAGCTTGAAAATTCATGCAATCATTAGAAAAGACACTAGAAAGAATTTCACCAAAATGTTACAGACTCTCTAGGTAGAAAGAGATGCATAATTATCTTTTATTTTTATTTTTTTTATACTTTTGAGGCTTTTTGAATTTTCCATAACGAAAATGCATTACAATCAGAAAAACAATTTTTGGTAGTTGCAATTTTTTTCCTTACTACAAAAGTAATTTTTACTCATTATAGAAAAAAAATCACAAAATACATATAAAGTACAAGGAACGAGAAGAAACATGCAAATTCCACCCACCCAGAAACAGTCACTGGGTTCTTCCAGATCTTTCTCTGCATACATAAACATTTGTATTTTTATCACAAAACAGGATCATTCTGTGCATAGCACTGTTTGAAACCTGCTTTTTCCTTCCCAGTGTATATTGAGAACACTGGAAAGTGTCAACAGTGCATTCTGGGAGATGATTTTTAATGGTAGCACACTCCCAGGCTTTGAGGAAAACTATCCTCTACTTAATGCCTAATATTAGACATTTATGTTGCTTCCAGACTTTTTTTTTGAGACAGCGTTTCTCTGTGAAGCCCTGGTTGTCCTGGAACTTACTCTGTAGACCAGGCTGGCTTTGAATTCAGAGATCTACCAGCCTCTGCCTCCCAAGTGCTGGGATTAAACGTGTGTGCCACCATTACCTGGGCTTCCTGATTTTTTTCTATTCCAAGTAATGTCAGAATGAGATTGTCTGAGAGTCTTCATGTTCATAAGGAGACCGGGAAATGCACCGTAACTCATATTTTCACAAAGGTATTTATTTATTTACTTATTTTATTTCACCGATTTATTTTATTTTATTTAACTGATTTATTTTGTGTGTGTGTGTGTGTTTGTGCGCGCACGCATGTGCGCGTGCGCGTGCTCTCGTGCTCATGCACCTGTGTAAGCCAGAAGTTCACTCCATTTCCTGAGCCTTCCTCCATCACGCTCCACCTTATCTGTTGAGACAGGATCTCTCACTGAACATAGAGGTGGACTGGCTGCCCAGGGATCCTCCTGTGTCCTCCTCCTTGGGCTGGGATTATGGGGATATGCTTTGTTTTTTTCCAGCTTCATTTTTTCCGTGGGAGTTGGTGGTCAATCTCAGGGCCTCATGTTTTCTGCCAAGCATTTTGTCTACTAAGCCATGTTTCTGCCCACAGACGTTTGTTTTTGAATGATGCCAGACTCTGAGGATTGAGTCATGAATGTGTTTTGTCTAAAGCTTGTGATGATGCAGGGAAGTTATATGTATGTTCTCATCTAAGTCTCAAAACTGTCTTAGCCCCACTTTCCAGACAAAGAAACTGAGGTGACATTGCCTATTTAACTATAGATAGAGCAAAGATTTAGACATAGACTCATGTAAAGACTACTATCTTTTTAATTCTACACTTCAAGAAGAAAACCAAGTCTAACCCCTTTTATTCTTGTTTCTTTTTCAACTTTTGGAGACAGGGTCTCTCTACAAAGCCCTGTCTGTCCTTGAATTCACTCTGTAAAGCAGACTGTTCTGAAACTCATGGAGATCTACAGTTCTCTGCCTCTGGAGTACTGGGATTTAAGATGTGAGCCACAGGCCAGGTGGTGGTGGCACACACCTTTAATCCCAGCACTCGGGAGGCAGAGGCAGGCAGATTTCTGAGTTCGAGGCCAGCCTGGTCTACAGAGTGAGTTCCAAGACAGCCAAGGCTACACAGAGAAACCCTGTCTTGAAAAAAAAAAAAAAAAAAAAGATGTGAGCCACTACACTGGAAGAAGCTTTTTTTTCAAAATTGTTCTTGTATTGTTATTTATTTATGTGTATAGATATTTTGTCTGGGAGAGACCAAATCTTTTAAGTTCAGACTCCATTTTAGAGAAGTTGAACTCAAGTAAACTAACAGGCTGGTACCTAGCATTGGTTTCCAAGTTACCCTCCAACAAAACCCCGGCCTAGCTCCAGTATCTAGGCTAACCCAACAAATCCAGCATCTCCAAGTGCCATAGTAGCTTTCTAGTCAGATGCTTGCCAGGCTAGCAACAACACTCAGCATTCCCCAGCACCCCCAACATCCCCTCCTCATCTCACCCCCTTGTTGCTTTCTATAAAGCTTTACCCTGTCTCCATCAAAGCTATCTTGCTGTGTCAGGGCTGGCGGGTGGTCAGGGAGTCCAAGCTTGGGCTTAGGGATAAAGGCCCTGTTGTGGTTTTCATTGGATCAGCACCTGTCTGTTTTGGGGGTTCACTAACACTTCGCCTGCACTACATGTGCACCACACATGTGCTGGTAGAGGGCATCAGATCCCCTGGAACTGGAATTACAGATGGTTGTTAGCTTCAGTCTGGGTGCTGGGAATTGAACCCAGGTTCTCTAGAAGAGCAGCCAGTGCTCTTAACCACTGAGACATCTTTTCAGTATCCAGATCTTTCTTGATAATAAGCATGTGATAACCAGCCGTCTTATGGCTGGTGCTACCACAGCCAATGGGTCAAGCTCAACTCCCCGCACTGCTTTGTCTGTTTCAGTTTGAAAGAGGCAGGAACATTTGCCACCATCTTGGACTCTTTTAAACCAGCCTGGCGCCCTCTACTGGACATTGCTTAAAGACATGGAGTTAGGCTCAGAGCAGCAAGTTTGGGGGATGGAAAGATGTTCAGGAAATCAGGACCCTGAAGATAAGGGCTGAGTGGACCGCCAAGGGAGTAGGCCAGAGATGGGAGCATGGGGATGTGGGATGGATGTAAGGAGGTGGAGAGAGGGGAGCTGGACTAGTAGAGTTTGTCAGGAGAATGAGACCATCAAACGGCTCCTTGGGAAGGGAAAGGGCCCATGAGGACATAGCATGGCACAGCTTGCAGGCATATCCAGCCTTTAACATGTGACACAGCATTGTTCATGGCCGAGAACTGAGTTACAAAGAGAAAAAGTCACAAAACTTCCTAATACTTCCGGAGTTTGTGCTGGGCTGCCTTCCTTAGCCATTGTTGGCTGCACAGGTTGGAAGATAGGTGCTGGAGCCAATAAGTTAACTACAGGCTGAGCACAAGCACAACTGAAATTTGGGGTCATCAGATGCTGTTCTAAGCATTTAGAACTATCTTAGCAGCTCTGAGCACTGGCTGCTCTTCCAGAGGTCCTGAGTTCAATTCTCAGCACCCACACGACCACTCTCAACTATCTATAATGGAATCCAGTACCATCTTCTGGTGTGCAGACTTCCATGTAGACAAAACTATCATGATCTCTACAAGGTAGGAACCCATCTGCCTTTTTCAGATGAGAGACGGGAAGCACAGAGAGGTGAACTAACTTCTCCAAGAACACACAGTCCTCCGAGGGGAAAAAAAAAGTTGAGATTTAGATGGAGACCGCCCACTTTTCACCACTCCGCAGGCTCTGCTGAATTTATTTGAGGCTGAAGGAAGCAGTCTGTGAGAGGTCTGTGGGTCTGGTTAACCCCTGCATCTCTGCGTGGAGCCTGGCTTCTAGACACACTGTCAATGGATACTTGATTAATGAGTGAATTTGAAGGATGAACTTGGCCTAACATAGTGGCAGAGAAGTAAGAGTGAGGGAGGGATGGAGGGAGGGATGGAGAGAGGGACGGAGGGAGGGATGGAGGGAGGGATGGAGAGAGGGACGGAGGGAGGGATGGAGGGAGGTTCCTGAGTTACAACAGAAGGTCTTGGTTAGACAATGATGGGATGAAAGTTTGGGAAGGGAGGATTGGAGGGGACAGGCTTGGGGGAAATCAGGCTAGTGGAGCAGGTGGGAGGGGCTGTCGCTAATGAATCAGTACCTCAGCGGCCTGTGGGCTCAGCCCTGGCTCCGCGTGTAAGAATCATATAGCGCTTTTCTTCAGATTTGGATGGAGAAGCGAACAGGCTTGCAAACTTCTCACATGCTAATTAAGAAACTAATTAAAACCCATGAGTTCTTAAGGACATATGGTTTATTTAAGGTTGATCCAAGATTGATGTTGAGTTAAACAATGTTCTAATAAATCATAAAATAAGTTGGCTTTAATAATACTGGCATGGTGTCCCAGTGTGCCAGATCAGTTCATGGAAATGCATTTTTTAAATTTTATTTGAGATATGAAATGATGTAGACACAAGGGTCTCAGGATCCTTTAAAGATAGCCCCTCCCCCCCAGACCCCCCAGAGACTCTGCTGGGTATATGTACCTAGAATGCCGGGTTTACAGAACAGGACACTAAAGAGACTAAGGGTCTCAATGAACGTGCAAGAGACTCAGAAACCTGGGGGTTGGGATAAAGTGCTCTTATGCAAGCTTGAGCACCTGAGGTTCAATTCCTGAATCCACTTAAAAATGCTGGGTATAAGCCAGGTGTGGAAGCACATTCAGGAGACAGAGACAGGCAGATCTCTGTGAGTGGGACGCCAGTGTGGTCTACACAGCAAGTTCCAAGACAGCCGGGCTTATGTAGAGACCCTGTCTCAAAACAACACACACCAACAACAAAGCTGAGATGGGTAGATCCCTAGGGCTCACTGGCCAGCCAGCCTTGGGTAATTAATGAGTACCAGTATCACTGACAGACTCTGGCTCAAAAAAATAAGGCATGTAGTGTCCCAGGGAAGAGTTACATCTTAGGTTGACCTGACTTCCATACTAATGCTATCTTACACACACACACACACACACACACACACACACACACACACACACACACACGGGGGGGGGGGGAGTGGAGAGGCGGTGGGCGGTGAGAGGAGAAAGAATGTAAAAAATGCAGTCTTTGTATGATCTATTCTTTTGTTTTCTTTTGTTTTTGTTTTCAAGACAGGGTTTCTCTGTGCAACCCTGGCTGTCTGGGAACTAGCTCTATAGACCAGGCTAGCCTCGAACAAACTCAATGTTCTGCCTGTCTTTGCCTCCCTAGTGCTGGGATTAAACATGTGCAGTCATGCCCAGCATATGATCTATTTTTATAAGCAGCAGTCCATCAGTTTCTCTGTGTTCTGCTCATTAGAAGAGAGTCATTAGATCCAGATTCCACTCGACGAGAGGGGACCTCACACGGCTCGGCGTGCCGGGAGGCAGCGCTCCTTGGGGACCGGTCTAGGGCAGTCCCCATGGTGCCTTTTCTTCTGGATCATCCGCATCTTCTCATCGCCTCTGTCTCTTCTCACTCCCTCTCCCTCCGAGCAGGATTACTTTATGACCTCGGAAGTTCCAATGTGGCCAGTTTGGGGCGATTTATGTCTCCTATAGACAGGCACAGAACTACTTAGGAAACCAGGAGGTGGAAAATGGTTATAAAGGGATCCAATTACTTCCATTGCCAGAGCAATGTAAAAATGCAACATGAAAAAAATGGACTTAATTGGTGAAAAATTAATTAGACAATTAAACTTATTTCTGCTTAAATACATTTGGGTGTTAATTGGTAATCTTGCTTGAGGTTCATTTGAAGGTGGATTTGTTGCTTTGACTCTGTCCTAAGAGAATGGTCTCTGTCTAGTTTGCTATGAACATTCCAGATCTTGATGAGAAACAGTGATCAGTTAGTTCATTGTCATGGTTCCTTTCCAGACAGGAGCAGCAGGTCAGACTTTCCCAGAGGACAAACAAGAGTTTGCTTGGGAAGTCCAAGAGAGGAGTCCTGCTCCTGCCTCAGGGTCTTTTCTTAAAAGGCCAGCAAACTCCAGGAGGGCACAGTGTTCCTAGTTTGAGCAGAGGGACTCGAACCCTGTCGCTTTGGGCAAGAAACTTGGGGGGGAAAGTTTAAAAGACGTGTGTGTGTGTGTGTGTGTGTGTGTGTGTGTGTGTGTGGTTTTTGGTAAATTATTCTATTTGTATGGATATGGAGTGTTTCTGGCGAATATTGCAATTGTGTGTTTGTGTGTATGTGTGTGTGAGGTGTGTATTCGGAGGGTGTTTCTGGTTTTCTTGCAAATTTACTCTGAGGTCTTTAACCTCTCTTGATTGATTGTTTTTTGTTTTTTGTTTTGTTTTGTTTCCTCTTCTATTAGAAGGGGTTCTGGGCACACGGAGCAGCACTTATGGAGGTCAGAGAATGACTTATTCACGGTAGTTCTCACTTTCAGGCACGTGGGTCCAGGAGATCCAACTAGGTGGTCGGCTTGGTAGGACTCACCTTTAGCCACTGAGACATCTTGCTCTCCACACTCAGCCTGCGCCACATTGGAGGGAAGGGGAGGAACAGAAAGAAAGAAGCTGCAGACTGGAAATGAGATCTGAACATTAGTTTTTCTTTTTCTTTTTTCTTTCGAGACAGGGTTTCTCTGTGTAGCTCTGGCTGTCCTGAAACTCTCTCTGTAGACCAGGTTGGCCTCGAACCCAGAAATCCGCCCGCCTCTGCCTCCCAAGTGCTGGGATTAAAGGCGTGCGCCACCACGGCCCGGCTGAGATCTGAACATTAGAATGCATCATTTGCCTTAGTGGAATCCTAGAAGGGCCTAAGAACTCCAGGGAGTGAGGGCAACTGGGCCAAAGTCAGAATGCATGCATGAATGAATGAATGTGCATGGTGGTGTCCCCTCCTGCCAGACTCCCCTCTGTTCCCTGCCAAGACACTAGAAGCTTCTTTTGTGGGGCGATGCCCAGCAAACCTTGAGATGATGTTCTTCGGTGAAAAAGCCAACATGACTTCTTCTTTTTTTTTTTTTTTTCTTTCGAGACAGGGTTTCTCTGTGTAGCCCTGGCTGTCCTGGAACTCTCTCTGTAGACCAGGCTGGCCTCGAACTCAGAAACCTGCCTGCCTCTGCCTCCCAAGTGCTGGGATTAAAGATGTGCGCCACCACTGCCCGGCTCCAGCATAACTTCTAATAGTGTCACCTTGCAGTGAGGTCACCACATGACAAACCCTCCACTTCACCCAGATCCAAGAGCATCCCAGCAGCCTCTAGGATCTCCCTCTCCATGTGACTGCTCAGCTAGGACTCACCACACATGTGAGGAAAGCTCTGTGTTGAGAAAAAGACAAAAATAATGGACAGAAGAGAGCTGGCTTGTAGCTCTGTGGGTCCAGTGCCTACGGAACATGCCTGAAGCTCCAAGGTTGGCCTTCAGCTCCAAGTGTGATGGGACATGCCACCAAGCTAGGGAGGTGGAAGCAGGAGGATTAGACCTTTAAGGCCATCCTTGGCTATATATTGAGTTTGAGGCCAGCCTGGAACACACAAGGTCAAGCTCTATCTAAAATAGAAATGGACAAAACGAAAAGATACCATTCAAGGAACAAAAGAAAGATAATATTTTTTCTCTGAGATGAGAAGGCATATGTTTGCCCTTCTGATCAAATTCTACTTCATCAGACTTCTCTTGACCCCTCATTCCAAAATAATATCTCTTATTATTCTACCTTATTTCAGTAGGGGGGAATAGAGGCAGAGATGAGAATAAATTGAAATATAAGTAATATGAAAACTTTCCCCAGAACTGAAGGGCCCATTACGTCCCAAGCACAGTGAAGAAGAGACACCACCCAGGCCGCTGTGAAGTCCCAGAACTCAAGGACAGGATCCTAAAAACTTTCCCAGGATTAAAACAGTCATTTTTTCCCTTAAAGGATCAGTAATCAGAATGGCCTCAGAATGCTCTACAAAGCATGTAAGAAAGTTGTGTGAACCCCAGAACCCTAAGAAGAAGGTCTGCAGCTCCCTGAGTAGCCAAATGGACACTGCAAGCAGATGGAGAAATCTCAGACACACGGCTTCTCTAAAGACTCGCTGGCTTCCCTCTGGAAATAAACAGAGAAAGAGGGTGACGGGAGACCCCAAACCAGGGAAATTGCAAAAGAAAATCCTAGGATGGTGGAAAAGAGAAACAGCCAGCCCAGACCGAAGGGGACAGAGGGTAATGGGGGGGTCTCCGAGAAAAAGTGGGATGGAAGGGCTGGAGAGATGGCTCAAGGAGTAAGAGTACTAGCTGCTCTTCTAGAGGACCCAGGTTCAATTCCCAGCACCCACATGGTGGTTCATACCTTGCCTAAGACAAACAGTTGTTTAACATCCAGAATATCAAGCAAAAAACCCACAACAAAACCAAACCAGCTGCTGGCAGCCCAGGGTGCTGAGAGGCAGCTCAGCAGGAGAGAGGATTGTTTTGCAGAGGTCTGGAGCTCAGCACCCGGTCTTCCCACCTAGTGACTTACAACCACCTGTAACTCCAGCACCAGGGGGCTCAGTGGTCTCTTCAGGCATCTGTGGATACCTGCAGCCACACGTATACAAACTTACATACATATATGAACCACTACAATGAAAACAACAGAGCAAATTGTTAATTTTATCGACAACTATAAATTGTTCAGGGCTGGAGTTGTGGCTCTTCAGTGGAATTCTTACCCACCATGCATGAAGCATCAGGTCCTGGGTTGGAAAGAAAGGGTAGGGAGGGGGAGACAGTGCCACTGTGGAAAATGTTAGCTGTTAATTCATGCAAGACTCATAACCACATTGAGTAAAGGGGATAGGAGAGCTTCTTTTGTTTATTTGGTTGTTTGGTTTGGTTTGTTATTTTGAGACAGGGTTTCTTTGTGTAGCCCTGGCTGTCCTGGAACTTACTCTGGAGACTAGGCTGACTTTGAACTCAGAGATCTGCTTCCCTATGCCTCCTCTGAGTCCTGGGACTAAAGGCTGCACCACCGCCACTGCCTGCAACCACCACCACCAGGCTGAGATAGTGCATCTTAAAAGCTCTTCGTTGGTACAGGACGAAAGGAAACAGGGTTCAAGCCTGGCTTTAGATAAAGGAAGTTAAATGCTAGAAAAATATGTTCAACAGTATGATCCCAGTCACTCAGGGGCCAAGAGAAAGTGGAATAAGGTATGTGTCTTCAGTGGTTTTTGACTTATTGCTTTTTGACAGATTCTCACGTAGCCCAGGCCGGCCTGAAACTCACTAAGTAGCAGAGACTGACCTTGAACTGTGTCTACCTCCAGAGTGCCAGGGTTACAAGAGTACATCCCCACCCCTGCTCTGCTTTCTTTAAGGGCCATCATCACTATGAGAACCATCAAAGTGAAGCTGGAACGCTCTGATGTGAAGGACAGGCATTCCCAGTTCCCAGCATCTGCCGATAGGGACCGGAACAGAATCGCACTGGAGAGGACACTGCTCCCTGCTCTGATCAAGGGGCCTGGGAAGGCTGTCCTCGCCTGGACCCTACCCTCGATGGCGATGGATGCCCCACTGTTCAGGGGTGGTGGGTAATGACGTGGGACTGAAGGACATAGCTTTACATCTCATTTTAACATTTTGTTATTATTTTAAAATGTTATCTTTGTGCCCATGTGTGCACATGAGCCTGTGTATGAAGGTCAGAGGAGAGCCTCTTCTGTTGTTTGGGTGCCATCTATCTTGTTTTTGAGATAGGCTCTCTCATCAGCTTGAAATTCACAAAGCAGGTTAACATGACTGACCAGCAAGTCCCAGGGATCCGCTGGTTTCCTCCTCTGCAGCACTGGGACTGCAGCTGTGGCACCAAGCCTGGCTTTTTTGTTTTGTTTTGTTTTGTTTTGTTTTGTTTTGTTTTGTTTTGTTTTGTTTTGTTTTGTGTTGTGTTGTGTTGTTTTGTTTTGTTTTGTTTTGTTTTGTTTTTAACATGAGTTCTAGGGCACTGAAGTTAGGACTGTATCCTTACAAGGTAAACACTTTACCAACTGAGATACCACTCTAGCCCATCCAGTCCATTTGCTTGAGACAGCATGAAGTCTTAAATTCACTGTGTAGCTGAGTATGACCTTGAACTCTTCGCCCCCCCAACCTCTACCTGCCAAGCACGAGGTGCATACCCCATATCTGGCTGTTGAAAATAATTCATCTTAAAGTCCACAAACTCCTACCACCACCAGGGCTAACATTAGACAGACACCAGAAATACCGTCCTGAGGATTGAGTTATTTTGTCACCATTAAAGTGGGAACTCATTCAGTTATTCAACAGCTACTTACAGTACCTACTGTGTGCGGGAGCCTGGTATAGAGTCAGGAAAATGTTGGATTGGTCTACTGCTGGGATCCGAGTGTCCAGATGGACAGAGCAGATGGAAGAGGGGGGATGGGGAATGGGGGAGCTCATTGGCATGTGGCAAAAGCCCAAACTCAAGGCTTGTGTGCTGTGTTCTGCTGGGGGAGGGGTCCCTGGTGTCCCTTTCACCAGTGTGGTTGAGACTTCTGAGGATGATCTTCAGAACCCTGGAGTCTGGGTTTTGGAGGAGGGGACTTTGATAGGGACTCAATGGTCTGTGTCCCACAGGCTCCCGTGGCTGTTTGGGGAGATGGTGAGAACTTTAGGCGTGGAGGTCTGCCTGGAGGAAGCAGGTCACTGGGAGGAGGTCCTTTGGGGGAGCATCACCCCTAGCTCCTGCCTGTATCCCTCTCTGCTTCCTGGTTGGCTGCTTGATCATGAAGTGAGCAGCTTTCCGTTACCACCTCACACCCAAGCACCTGGGGTCAAGTGACCACCGTGGGGGGACACATTCGAATCTCAGAGCCATGCTCAATGTTTCTTCTACAAATCTGACTGTTCTAGGTAGTTTATTGACAATGACAGAAGAGTAACTAATGCAAACTCTGGAAAATGTGTAGGCCACTCATTCTTGCCCTTTTGCAATTCATGAATCAGTAATATTCATAAACTAATTTTGTGGGCCAACAGCCGAAGCAACTGTTTTCTCATCAGATAAAGATATGGCAAAGAAACCTCAGGGGGAACCATCAACCCACACCTACTATCATGTCACATACACAGAGCGGCACAACAAAGGCATGAACTGAAATCTCAAAACACAAGACAGTCACTAAAAGATTTTTAAAAATGGTGTGTGTGTGTGTATGTGTGTGTGTGTGTGTGTGTGTGTGTGTGTGTGTGTGTGTGTGTGTGTGTGAGTGCCATGGTGTGCAAGTGGAGGTCAGAGGATAGTTTGTGCAGTCAGTTTTCTTTTCCACCTTTGTGTAAGTTCTGGGAATTGAACTCAGATCGTTAGGTCTGCACAGATCTTCTTACTGGTTAGCCGTCTCAACAATCCTACAAGAGAGTCTTTTAAACTTATACATTTAACTTCTTTCATGAATGAAAAAAACCCCACTACTTAAGCCTTCTTTTCTGCACATCACTCACTGCAGTCATGTGACACCCTAGTGCAGACTCACAGCTAAGCACTATGGGTTTAAAATGCTTCCTCACAAGCCTCTCTGTTCTATCACCCCAGGGTGGGCTCCAGCTTCTTCAGGTTTTGCGGCTGCACCAGTGTGTGCTCAGGTAAGCAAGGATCCGAATTTAGATCACACCTTGCCATTGGTAAAAGCAAGAGAAACCAGGAGGGAAGCAACCTGCACTTGATTCTGGAGTGGGTCTGGGATCCCTGCCCCAGGGGCTGCCCCGAGGCACCGCTCCGCCAGGTCCTTGCCTCCTGAACTTCTGAAGCCCTGGATTTAGCTCACATCTCATTCCTCTTTTACCTTTTTCCCTTAAATCCCTTTTCACATTTATTTATTTCAGGTGTATGAGTGTTTTGCTTTCATGTATGACACATGGCATGCCTGCCTGGTACTCTCGGAGAACAGAAGGCACTGGAGGCCCTGGAACTAAAAGTTAAAACTAAAAGCCTGGGTCCTCGAGACACTAGTACCTATCGATCCCACTCTGTGTGTGTGTGTGTGTGTGTGTGTGTGTGTGTGTGTGTGAGAGAGAGAGAGAGAGAGAGAGAGAGAGAGAGAGAGAGAGAGCAAGAGCGAGCAACCTGATCCCAAGATCCCCAGGGACTTCATTCACAACCATTCCCCATTCCCCATTGCCAGCCTCATCTTCCCTTCTAAGCATCAGCCTGGGACTCATTTCCAGTCTCCTCCCGGATCTCCCCCAGGAACCTGAAGTGACAGGTTGCAAACAGGGTATCTTGCTTCCTCTAAGCCAGATCTACCCTGTGCCCCACATCCCTTCAGAGTCAACCTTGGGGCTTCTCCCTTCCTCTCTGTCCTAGCTGCTTCCATCAGAACTCTGCCTTACCTTAGAAAACTCTGAGCCAGGCTTGGTGCTCACCTTTAATCTCTGCACTAAGAAGGCAGACATAGGCAGATCCCTGTGAGTTCCAGGAGAGCTAGGGCCATATGTATAGCGAGCCCCTGCCTCAAACAAACAAACAAACAAACAAACAAACAAACAAACAAACAAACATGCCCAAGAAGTGTCTGTTGAATTTCAGTCCTATAAATCTACTGCCGCGCTGGACAGTGGTGGTGCACACCTTTGATCCCAGCACTCGGGAGGTAGAGGCAGGCGGATTTCTGAGTTTGAGGCCAGCCTGGTCTACAGAGTGAGTTCCAGGGCAGCCAGGGCTATACAGAGAAACCCTGTCTCGAAAACAAACAAACAAACAAACAAACAAACAAATCTACTGCCGCTGTCCTGCCTGGGGCTGGCCTCTTCTGACTAGCTCATCACCTTTATCCTCTCCACTGTAAAAACTCAGTCTCTCCCTCCGTTGCTTATGAAACTTTTAGAGCAAAAATAAAAGCCAGGCCAGGAGGCCACACTTCAGTAATCTCAGCACTCAGGAGATTGAGGCAGGAGCATTGCCACAAGTGGTAGTGGAGCCTGAGCTGCATAATGGGACCTTGTCTCTAAAACTAGAGCAAAAATCAACGAACCAGCAGAGGGAATGAAAATTAAAATAACAGGGAGTTTTTTAAAAATGTGTAAATCTCAGTACTGGAGAGGCCGCTGTGAAGCAGACACCGAGTCACTGGTAGACGTTCGAGTTGTCAAACCCCTTAGAATACAATTCAGGACTGCATACTAAGTACTTAAATATATTCGGTCTTTGACCCAATAGTTTCATTTCTGAGAAGCTAAGGAAATAACCCGTCTATGAAAATGCTTCGTGCTTTTATAAAAGCTTATTTATTACATCATTATTTACATAAGAAAAAATTAGAAATCACCTAACTACATTACAATGGGAGTAATTTGATGCTGTGTGCCTACTGTACAGCCACTGAAAACGGTGCTTGCTCACAGGAAGAGAGGCAAAATCAACTGCGCTAAGACGCTCACAGTGATTACTTCCAGCTAGTGGGATTATGGATGATTTTAATTTTCTTCTTTCTTTGTAATTTCCTATATTTCCCAAATTTTCTACAATAAATCACTACTATAATTAGATGAGAAAGTTATTTTTAAATGATGTTTAGAATAAGTTTGTGGTAAAAGAGAGGGAAAAAAACCCAGCAGTATACCAAATTGTAAATAAGATAGTCTGAACACAAACACAAACAGGATCGTAAAGAAATGAAGTGACAGGCATCTGTGTGTTGATTTCACCGTCTGATGGTAAGAAACTCTCCGTTATCTTCAGCATGTCACAGTGACCCCAGATGAAATTTTAAAAATTGAGAGGTAGCTCAGTGGGTGAGAGTGTTTGAGGACTTGAGGTCAAGTCCACAGCACCCAAGCAACAAGAAGCCCACTGTGGTTTTATGCACCTATGGGCCAGCAGGGAGGGGGGCTGAAGATCTTGCTGAGCTCCAGCGGCGTTGAACGGGTGAACTCCATTCACCCCAAACACACACCACACACACACACCACACCCCATACCTCCACAGATTGAGCTATATAATTCAAACGCCACACGACCCACCCTTTCATATCTACAACTTAGTGGTGTGTAATACATTCACAAAGTTGTCCTTGCTACAAATTAGCAGTCATTCCTCATTCCTCCCTGTCCACAGCCTGTCAATTGCCAGTCTTCTAGTCTGTGATGCATTTCCTGAGTACGAACTTTGCAAAGGATCAAGGGATATGTGTGGTCCTTTATGTCTGGCTTCTTTTGTGTAGCAGAATGTTTTCTAGGCTCGTTCATGTGATGGCATGGACCACTTCTTTCTTATTGCTGAGTCACAAACATACTGTCGAATGAATGAATTGAATGAATGAATTACCACACCTCATTTATTTACTTGATGAATATTTGAATTGTCTGCACTTCATACTGCTATCAATATTTCTGTGTAAATTTGTATGTGGTCACCTGTTTTCTTCCTCCCTTTAATTGTATGCCTGTGCAATCAGAGGACTTCTGTGGAGTTGCTTCTCTCCTGCTTTCACGTGGGTTCTAGGATCAAATTCAGGTTGCCAGTTTTGCATGGTGGCAATAGCTGCCTCCTCTTCCTCCTCCTCCTTCTCCTCTGCCTCCTCCTCCTCTCCCTCTTCCTCCTCCTTCTCTCTCCCTTCCTCCTCCACCACTCACACCCCCAAGATAGTTTCTCTGTGTAGCCCTGGCTGTCCTGAAGCTCATTCTGTAGATCAGGCTGGCCTCAAACTTAGAGATCTGCTGCCTCTGTCTCCTTAAGTGCTGGGATTACAGTGTGCACCGCCACCTCCCAGTTCCCCTCCTTTTTTGAGACAAGGTTTTGCTACAAAGCCCAGGCTGGGCTGGGGCTCCCAGTGAGCCCCCTGCTGCCTTGGTCCCAGTGCTGGGCTTACAGTGCATGCTGGCATGCCTTGCTTGGGTACATGTTTTCCATTCTCTTGGGTCTGTATTTAGGAGTGGCTTGCCAGGTGATGGGATAACTCTGTGCTTAGCTTTTTGAGAGACTGTTTTACAAAGCAACTATATTCCTTACATTCCAGCTCATGATGCAGAAAGATTCCAGTTTCTGCATATCCTGCCCAACACCTGCTGAGCTCTACCTCTTTTTTTTTTTTTTTAAATAGTTGTTTTGGTTTGAAATGGTTTACATTTACAGCCCCCTAGTGACTGGGCGTCCCCCCCCCCAGGCATCTTCTCACGTTCTCATTGGTCACTGGTACATCTTTGGGAAATATCTGTTTAAACCCTTTACTTTATTTACTTATTTACTTATTTATTTGTAGGCAGGGTCTTGCTATGCAGCCCAGACTATCTTTGAACAGGCTGACTTGGAATTCTTCTCATCTGTGCCTCCCAAATGCTAGGATTACCAGTGTGTACCAACACAGCTAACTTGGCTCATTTCATTTCTTATAAACATCACAATTTATATATTTGTGTGTGTGTGCCACGTGGACGTTAGAGAACGGCTTTTGGGAAGGTTCTGACTTCCACCCTGATTCTGAAGCAGGCTCTCTCTTGTTTCTGTACTCTGTACTCCAAGCTTGGTGGCCTGTGAGCCTCTGGGCGGTTCTGTCTCTGCCTCCCATCTACCCACACGAGTGCTGGGATTAGAGATGCATGCCTGCACATCCGCTAATGACATGAGTTCCAAGCTTTGAACTTGGACCCTCAGGCCTGCACAGTGAGCACCTGCTGAGCTCTCTCTCTCTGGCCCAACGTGTCTCATTTTAAAATTAGGTTACTTGTCTTAATTTTGATGAGCCGTGTTTTTCACGTACTCTAGATGCCTGCTGCTGTCACGTGAACAATCATGCAACCGTGTGATCACCCTTTCTTCCTTCTTTGCTTTTTTTTGTTCTTTTCTCAAGGCAGCTTTTCATGTAGCCTAGGCTGGGCACCAATCCACTATATAGACAACCTTAGTTTTGAACTGTCCATCTTCCCACCTCTGTGTCCCAAGTGCTGGGATTCTAAATGTGCACCTCTGCAGCTGGACCATGGTCTGTGAGAAGCACAAACATTCAAACGTGATGAAGGCCAGCTCATGCATTTTTTTTTTCCTTTTTAGTCTGTACTCTTAGCGCCATATTTAGCAGGCATGTCCCTAATCCAGGGCCATGAGGACGTGCACCATGCTGTCTTCTGAGAGTTTGGTAGTTTTAGCATTTACAGGCAGTTCTTTGGTTGATTCTGAATTAATTGTTCTGTGTGATGTGAGGTAGAGGTTCACCTTCCTTTTTTCCCAGGGACCAAACACTGTAAAAGACCACTCCCCCCCCCCCGAATTATCTTCACACCCTATCACAAACCAGTCGGCATACATAAAGGCCAGCTGGCATCTCACATTTTTCTTACACCTGCCTGTTTGCACGTGTGAATGCAGGTGCCCCCAGAGGTCAGGAAGGGGTGTGAGGTGCCCAACTCCAGTGACAGAGGGTAGTGAGCCTCCTATCATGCTGAGATTTGAACTCTGGACTTCAGCAAGAGCAGCAACTGCTCTTAGCTACTGAGCCATCCCTACAGCCTGGCATTTCACTGAAGCTTCGTACTCTCGTTCAGCTGCGCCTACCTTTGTGCAGGCTGCTCTTTGCCTGGCTTGTGGTCTTGGTGGCTGATGCCCTCACGCTCCAGGCCCTGCCGACGTGCATAGCCTTCCCTTCTCCCTCAGGGAGCCTAACGCCAGGAGCATTTTCCTCATATTCTATCTACCCCTGCACTGTTCCCCAGGCGTTCTTGTTTGTGTACAAGTTTTCCTATTTTCTGAAATCTCGAGGTGCCATTCATGGCTCATTCCTCAAAGCATGGGCCACAGGGCCTGGCGCTTCCGAGATGCTGAACAAAGGTTAGTGAATGACTGTTGACGAACATTTCTGAAGTTTAGGACTGCAGGAAGGGGCAATTATTGGCTTTCTGCTTCCCTCAGCTTTTCAGCCCTCTTCCTCCAGAAGCATTTGTTTGTTTACCCATTCATTCATTCACTCACTCATTCATTCAACCAGGGTTTTTGGTTCCTTCTATGGGCCAGGCCCTAGATGCTGAGGTTGACTGTGACACCAGTGTACTTAGCTCACCTTAAAGGTGCAGAGAATGCATGGGCTCAGTACTAATGAAACAATCCTACTAACATGTCACTACAGATTCTCTTGGCTTACCTCTTGCTAATGTGCTTATTGACAATTTGGTCACCTGACTCCCTCTTTTCCTGGCTCTGGCCATTGCCAGAACAATTTGAGGTCCACATAGGGTGTCCCTCATAGCCTGGCTTCAATGTAATGGTCTCCTCCTAAGCCCAGCCATCCACACACTCCACCCTAGATAGAGTCACGGCAGCTCTGAAGGGGCCATTTCAACCATCATGGTCACCCCATTATTGTGTGTCTTCCAACCTGTTGGTTGTCCTTGGACTCCATTCTAGCAATTTCCCAACACTACTGGGCCTCAGTCTGGTTCTTTGCCTCTATTTCTGGGTCTGTCGTCACCCAACCCAGGTTCCATGGCCTACAATCACAGCTGTCTGGAGACACTTTGCTCACCTCTGCTCACTTGCCCTAACGTAGCCCTAGTGAAGTCCCATAGAGCAGGTTTCCCATTTGCCTCTGAGCATAGGATGGAAAAGACAGGAGTGTCCAATCTCATCTAGACAGGTCTTGGTTTACATTTGAGTCAGCAAACAAGAGGATCCAAGCCTTCCTCCACAACCTGTGTGCTCTATCACACCCTAGCTGGCTGGCTGTGCCTTCGTCTCTCTCTGACTCCTGAGAACAGCTTCAGGTGCTAGTCCTGGCCTCCCACCTTGTCTGAGCCAGGGTTTATTGTGCACTGGTGTGTACACCAGGTTAGCCCAGGAGCTTCCAGGGATTCTCCTGTCCCTGCCTCCCATCTCCCATGGGTATCCAGGGATGCAGGGGGCTTTCTGCCATGCCCAGCTTGACTCTCCACTAAGCAGAATGAGCTCCAGCATCAACACCTGGCTGCTCTGTTGCTCCAGTAGCAAATTACATACTGTCCTATGCTTCCTTATGTCTGGCTAGGGCCCTGAATCCCAATCTCTATCCCCGTCCAAGGACTTCAACTGTGACTCCTCTTTCTCTCTCTCTCTCTCTCTCTCTCTCTCTCTCTCTCTCTCTCTCTCTCTGCCTCTGTTGGAGCTTTCTCTTTGGTGTATGCTAAAATGCTTCCCATGTTAAAAACAAGCGACAGCAACATCTTCCATAGCAATGTGTATGCTCTGCTGGCTCCTTCCCATCTCTGCATATCTTCTAGCGGAATTCTTCAAAAAGCGGTCTCCAGATCATCTCACCTTAGCACTTTGCCCATCCACCAGCAGCCACATGGTTTTTCTCTGTTGTATTTTCTGAGTTCATTCCTGCTCAGAGCCTTTGCTCTTGTGGTCCCTGTTTTCTAGAATAGTTAGTCTCTGCATGGCTTGTTCCACTGTTTCACCGAGGTCTCCGTTTAATGTCCCCCTTAAACTCACTATTTAGCTGAGGCTGACCTTGAACTTCTGTTCCTTCTGCCTCAACTAACCAAGTCCTAGAATTACAAGTGTGTCTTTATGATCAACCTGGCGGTTAATATTTTTTTAAATTATTTATGTACAATGAATTCCCACTGGATGAAGAATTGGCATGGATTATGGAAGCTCTCTTCACTTTGCTGATTGTCTCCTTCACTGTGTAAAAGCTTTTAAATTTGATGTGATCCCATTTGTCAATCCCTACCAGTCTTTCCTATGCTATTTGAATCCTATTAAGAACATCCTCTCCTATGCCTAGGTCATTTTTTAAAAGGCTTTATTACAGGTGTGTGTGTGTGTGTGTGTGTGTGTGTGTGTATGTGTGTGTGTGTGTGTGTGTGCGCGCGCACCCGAACACTTGCAAGGGTGGGGTATCATGAGCAGGTGCCAAAGTGGTGAGAGTTGGTCAGACAACAGCTTTTGAGAGTAAGTTCTCTACTTCTAGCAGGTCCTGGGGATTGAACTCAGGTCATCAGATTTTGCAGCAAGCACCTTTACCTACTTAACCTCTCACTGGCTCCTTCTAGGCTGAGATCTTGAAGTCTTATCTCCTAGACATATCCGTATCAAATTTTCAGGCCATGCACGAAGATCTTTGATCGCTTTCAGTTGACTCTTGCACAGGGTAAGAGATATGGAGTTAGTTTAGGTCTTCTACTTGTTGACGTCCATTTTCTCACCACAGGACACCTGCTCTCTTTTGATCCTCATCACCTATCACTGCCCCACATTCTATACACCCATGTGTCTCTTTGCTCATCATTTCTTCTTGTGCTTGACTAGAAGCTCTCTGGAGGCAGGCCCTTCTTTTTTGTTATCTTATATTTCCAGCCTTTGAGTCCTGCCTGCACATGGTGGGGAGTGGGGACTCAGTACATCTGCATTAATGAACAGATAACTTTTCGTGATTCCATGAGAACATAAAGGGAAGGAAAGGTGGGGACTGCTTCCCCAAGCGAGCGTGTCTATGTAGCTATCTGAACAAAGATGTTAAGCCTGGAGAGGCAAGGGGAGTAGGATTGGGAAGCATGTGTTCTAGACAGCTCGAGTTAGGCTTTCTACTGCTGTGATGCAGACATCACAGCCAAAAGCAACGTGGGGAGGAAAGAGCTGGTTTCATCTTACAGCTCGCAGTCTATCTTCAAGGGAAGTCAAGGCAGGAACTTGAGACAGGAACCTAGAGGCAAAAACTGAGGATACGGAAGCCATCAAAGATTGCTGCTTACTGGCTTGCTCCTCATAGCTTGCTCAGCCTGCCTTCTTACGGCACTCAGAATCACCAGTCCAGGGGGAGTACCACCAGCAGTGAGCTAGACCCTCCCACGCCAATCATCAATCTAGAAAATGCATCACGGGCTTGCCTTCTCAGATGAGGTTCCTTCTTCCAAAATGACCCCAGCTTGTGTCAAGTTGACACAGAACTAGCCAGCATGACAACCAAAGACATGTGCAAAAGTCCGTAGACTAGAATGGAGTGTTTGATTGGCAAGCTGAGAGAGGTTGGTGTTGGGACGGACGTGAGAGGACGCTGGTACAAAGTGGGCAGGAACTATGTCTTGCAGAGCTTGAGGGCCATGGCCAGGCTCTGTCCTTGATTGTAAGAGCAGAGGAAATCCTTGGCCACGAGGCAAGACATGATTAAATTGACATTTGGAAAACTCCCCCACCCCAATCCAATTATCATTGCTAATGATGATGGGTTAAAAAATGCTTGCGTCTGTAGAGTACAAAAAATATTTTCCTATCCTCTATGTTAGCCTGTTTATTGAATCCATCAGCAAAGGCTGCCAGACACAAAGACAAAGTGCTCTCTTCTTAGAGGATCTGTCCCCTGAATCCCAAATCAGGTCACATGGTCAGACAAAGGCTATTTAAAAAATACAAACAAAGCTACATATTCCAATCACATTTAATTATGCATTTGATAAATAGCCTCAATTAAGACTCCACAACATGCTCTGCCACTGAGACTGTCAACAAAAGTTAGAAAAAAAGGTATTTCTGGAAGGGAGCCCCATACTAAGACCCTGCCACTCTTTAGAGAGCTATGTGTGCTGGGAGTTCCATCTATCACAGCACCAATCTAAAAGTCAGCCAAGGTTATTCTCCCTTAGAAAAATAGAGTAGTTTTCCTGTGATTCCAGGGCTGATTCATATGGTGAGCTGGGCAAGAAGGTCTGAGACCTCTTCCCACAAGGAGCCCAGGGCCCAGGGTCCATTATCTCTGAGCAAGTGTTCCTTCAGTGAGCTGTTGACTGCGAATCGGAACCTGGGAATGGTCATAGATTCTCTGTTTAGGAAAGGCAGAAATTCAGTGGGGTAGATATAGCGCAGCTAGTGAAGTCCTTGTCTAGCATGCACAAGGCTCTGGCTGCCATCTCTAGCACAACAGAAAACCAGGTGTGGTGGTGGTGGTTCATGCCTGTAATCCTTGCACTGGGGTCATAGAGGCAGGAAGATCAGAAGTTCAAGGTCATCCATGGCTGCATAGCAAGTTCGAGGCCAGTCTGGAATACAAATGATTCTATTTCTAAAAACAAAACAATTTTTTTGAAAAAGGAATACATGATGCATTTGAAGATGTTAAAAGGAGTCCTCTCCTGAGACTAGCAGGCCTGGGAGCAAGGTGACTGGGTGTGACCTTGCCAATTGACTGATGGGCTTGAGAAATCGTTCTAGAACTCTCCTGGGGAAAAGTGAGAAGAGAGAGTGGTTTTCTGGGAAAGGATTAGAAAGAAGTAGGGCAACCTCCGGGGACCAGAGCATGTGTGGCAACTAATGTCAGAGCTGGGGACATCAATGAGTCACACACCTCTCTTAGGTGAACTGAACCATGTCATGGGACTGGGAAATAAAAGGTTGGAGCTGGCTTTCCAACTGCCTTCAGGTGGGGAGAAGGCTTCCCCCTGAAGCGATGAGTCTCTTGTTTCTTCCAGGGGGCAGAAACCCACTCCCACACTGGATGTGGCTTTCAAGAGCTTTTCAGTTTAAATGTGAGAATCACCAGCTTCTGAGGCTGGCTTTCCTGGTGACCCAGGAAGACACTGGTTTCTGAGCATGAGGTTTTAGAGTTGGGGAATCCCATTTGAGGTGAGCTATATGGATCCACCAAGCTTCTTCCGCCACACCGTGGACTACAGCAGATCTGAGGATAGAGAGGTAAGAGGCAGCTAAGTCAGCAGTTCTTGCTAGGAGACTACAAGGGCCTGAACTGGAAACCAGAACCCAGGTGGAAAGGGCAGGCATGGTGATGTCAGCCCGTAATCCCAGCATGGGCTAGGCAGTTGGGACTCACTGACCAGCCATCCTAGCATAATCAGCAGGCTCCGGGCCAATGAAGAGACCCTCTCTCAAAAAACAAAGTGACTGGCACCTGAGGAATAATACGCAAGGTTAACCTTTGGTGGACGTGCATGCATGCATGCCAGTGTGTACACCCTTTCAAACATACACACATGTAACACACACATCAATAAATCAATCAGTTGGATTGTCATCTGGGTATGGTGGGTTATATCTTTAATCTTAGCACTTAGGAGGCAGAGGCAGGCCTACATAGTAAGTTCTGAGCCAGACAGGGTTACATAGTGAGACCTTACCTCAAACAATCAAAAGCATCTTCATCTAGAGAACAGTGACCATGGTAGCCCACAGGATGGGATCTGGGCTCCTGACAGCTTACTCTGCCCTCTTTTACTTGATGAGGGTAGACTCCAGAAATGTCTCCATTTTCTTAACAGTCCTCCAATAATCTGAAAGGGATGTTAGGCATTTCAAGGCCTCTGGCCTTCTGAAGCTAGTGACCCCAGCGTTCCTTCATTCACAACAGAATCCCTGAGTGCCTACCCTCTGCTGGCCGTAGAGGCAGACAAATCTTCCAGGCATGAGCTTCATGGCTGGCAGCCTTGCACCCTGACAGAGAGTAGACTTGAGTTTTATGAGGCCTGAGGCTTACAGAGTTTGGGAAGACAGAATCATGAAGCAAAGGATGTGTCCTTTTCAATGACATTTGGCATGAGGAAATGGGTGATTGAAGAGAAGTCATTGTGCCAACAGCAGTAGGCTTAACTGATTAATTTGCAAGAAGATGTGAGCAGCGACCCTGGGAGAGCCTTGGGAGGGGCTTACACGACCACATCTTTGTTCCCCTTTCCCTAGGGAGGAGTAGGAGAGAGGAATGGTTTCTGTAATTTCCGTAGCTTCAGGGAGAACCTTCTTTGGATGCCAAACACTGCATGTCATTGAGTCTTGTCACAGTACTATGAGGTAAATACTGTTCTGGCTTCATTTTCCTGAGGAAGAGATTGAGGCTCCAGGAAGTTGATCACTTGTCATGCAGCTAGAGTGTGGCAGGCAGGGCCAGTATGGTAGTTTGAATATGATTGGTCCATGGGAAGTGGTACTATGAAGGAGTGTGGCCTTGTTGGAGGAAGTGAGTCACTGTGGGGGTGGGCTTTGAGGTCCTATGCTTAAGCTCTTTCCAGTGTGGAAGAGGCCCTCCTCCTGGCTGCCTTTAGAAGAGACTGCCTCCTGGCTGCCCTCAGATCAAGATGTAGAACTCTCAGTTCCTTCTCCAGGACCATGTCTGCCTGGACTCTGCTATGCTTCCTGCAATGTTGATAATGGACTGAGCCTCTGAAACTGTAAGCCAGCCCCAATTAAATGTTGTAATTTATAAGAGTTGCCTTGGTCATAGTGTCTCTTCACAGCGATGGAAACCCTAACTAAGACAGCTAGGTTATCCAGAGCAGAGTCCACCTCTAGCCTGCTCTTGGCCTCCAAAAACTTGTGGTTCCCCAGAGGAGCAGAATACACACAAATGTCCCCTAAGTCCATCCAATTTCTGGAATGTTCCTTCCTTGTGGAAGTCATCCCATCTGTATGGGACAGTTGTTTCTACTCTCAAAACAATAGTACTGTTCTTAGCCACTGAGCCATCTCTCCAGCTCCCCCATACTACTTTTCATCGTCTGACATATTCCATGTTTATTTGCAAGGAAGGGACCTTGCAAGGATGTGAGCTTCATGAGGATAGGGACCTTGTGGGCTTTGTTGCTCTTTTTACTTGCACCTAGGACCCTAGCAATGCAGAAAACATTTTGAATGTGAGTATTGAACTAACTAATGAATTAACTCACTAGTTATGGTACCTATCTGGTTTTTGGTTTTTTTTTTTTTTTTTTGGCAAATACCTGAAGAACGTCACACTCAACAGGTGTGAGAGTGGTTAGAAGATTGAAAAGCTTCCAGACCAGGGAACTGGAGGTTGGCCTGGAGAAGGAGGGCTAAGCATGCGCAGATATATATATATATATATATGGGGCGGGGGAAGGTACGGGATGGTGGCGGTCCAGCAGGCTGCTTGGCAAGCCTCCCAGCCTTGTCAGCCTCCTTGGATGTGGGCCTCTGTGCTATATTCACACATCATCTAAGTGGGTTGTTAAACACAGGCACCAGCTACCCAGGGATGCTATGGTCTCCTTCCTTGGAGATCTTTAAAAATAGTCAGAAGCTTTCAACTGTCCCATATTATTTAGGAAGGAAAGTGCTGGAAGTGTTGCTCTTTCAGTGTGTCAGGCACTTTGACTGTCACCTCATGCAGCCATATCAGGATTCTGTGAGGCTGACACGTCCTTTGGTTCCCATTGCATGATGGGAAAAGGTAAGTGACCATCCAGCCTCTGACTGCAGAGCCTGTGGTTTTCCTGGTACTTTGGAGGTTCTTGCAAATTCTTCTTGTAATCCATTGTTTTTTTTAGGAGTTAACATATTCTGGATTAGAATAGTACATGGCTCTCCAAGAGACTGACTGACATTGACTACCGCACTTATAATAACAGTGATGTCAGGGGCTGGAGAGATGGCTCAGTGGTTAAGGGCACTCGGTTTTCTTCCAGAGGGACCAGGTTGGATTCACACTATTCACTGACAGTTTGCAATGGCCTTTAACTTTTAGTTCTAGGGTATTTGACACTTTCTTATGGCTATCATGGGCTCTGCACATATGTGGTGCACAGACATGCAGATAAAACACTCATACACATAAAACAACAACAACAATAAAACAATCTCACTAAAAGCTCAGTGATAGCAAAGGTAACTGTAGTCATGTGACTGAATTATTAATTTTAGAGAGGTATTTCTTAAAGGCACAGGTTTAGATATGACTCGTGATCCCCCTTCAATATTACCCTTATTTGTGTGTGTGTGTGTGTGTGTGTGTGTGTGTACACCTGTGTTTGTGTAAATGACAGCCAGAGGTTGATGGTGTTTTCCTCAGTTTCTCTCCACCTTAGTTTTCAACTATTGTTTTATTTGTTATTCTCTGTGTATGAGCACGTGTGTGTGTGTGTGTGTGTGTGTGTATGCAAGTGAATGTGGGTGTGCCCATTGCACAGGTGTGTTTAAAGGTCAGAGGGCAACCTCTGGGCATTTGTTCTTTCCTTCCTGTGTGCTCTAGCTCGTCAGCCCAGGTCTTCATGCTTAGATGGCAAGTAAGCTATGCTGGTAACTCTCTACCTTATTCGTTTGAGACAGGTTCTCTCACCGAACCTGGAGCTCATCGAGACAGTGAGGTTAGCTGGCCAGGGAGCTTCAGAGATAGAGCTGTCTGTGTCCTTGGTGCTGGGGTTAGACATGTGAACTACTGCCATGGCCATATTCTTTTAAGCATAAATACTGGGATCCAACCTCAGGTCCTCATGCTGTGGAGCAAGCAGTTTCCTGACTGAACGCCACCCCAGATTCAGTGTTTTCTGTTTTCAGAGAGGTGGTGGGAGCAGTTGTAAATCATGCCCCGCACCGAGTGTAAGTCAAGGAGTGAGGATTAAGGAGGTCCCTGAATTCAGCACTGGATTCCCAAAGTGGAGGCGTAGTCTCATGACCGCAGTGCTACTGGTACTCTCCACGGGCAGAGAGACATGTGCTATGAAGGCAGGGGCGGGAAAGGGAGGGCTTGGAAAGGCACCTGAGCTTGACTGCTTATTCCCAGCATCAGAGAAGCAGTGTGGGGCACTGACATAGACATCCCTGGGATCATAGCCTCACCCTGTCACCTGCTAGCTGGCTGTGAGTGTGAGATTTGTTTTTCTGCTCAACATTCTTGAGTCACATGAAACAGACAACAACTGTCGTCTGAGCTGAGAGAGCTCTGCCTCCGGAGCTGAGGAATGAGCTTGAGCTGCCTCTATTCCTTCCCACTCTCTGGCCAGGGCACTTTGATGGTTGCTTTCATCATGGCGATAGCCACTGAGGGAGGGGACTCTCTGAAGCAGATATCCAGAAATGCAGGACAGGCATGGCTAACTCTTAGCCTTAGACCATGAGTCTGTAAAATGGGGCTGATTGGCTCCTTGTCACAGAGGCTTATGTGTGTGGAACAGAGGAAACCCCTCGTGAATGTGTATTGTTGATATAGGCATGGCCATGTTGAATACTCTTGTGCCTCAGCCTCATGGGAGGGGCAAAGCTTTACCCCAGCAAGGCTCAGGAGGGACGGCAAAGCTTTCCTTGGGAGTCCCAGTGGGAGTGGATGACCAGTGTGCTCAAAGACTAGCAACTGCGCTAATCTTCCCAGATGTTTACAACCTGAGACTGCTCACCTTCCACAGAGATCTTAGACTAGCTAACCCTTCCCTGTGCTGTGCATAATAAACATATCGAGGCTCAGTAGGATAGTAGCGGGCCCCCCCTGGTCCCAGCGTTATTGTGTACCCGTGTCTTGTGTACCTAGCCTTTCTTCAACTCCTTGCCACCCCTACTCAGGGTTTGAGGACCCAACTCTAGTGGGACTCAGCAAGCTGATTGCCTAAGCTGGTGTGTATACAAAGCCCTTAGTATAGTCAAATGCTTAATATCCCCTTTGCAGATGGTTCATTGTAGCTTTTATTTATCCAAGTATTAATTCCAGTGTGCAATTTAGAAAAAGAGAGAGAAAGAAAGTCTAGTGGTATAGGTAGTGGCATGTCTATAATTCCATCACTTCAGAGGCTGAGGTAGCAGGATCTTGGCTTCTCGGTCTAGGTTAGACAGCTAGGTCTTAACTCTAAATAAATAAATACAGCTATCTCCATACAGCTATAGCAATATTAGCTATAATATTTGTTATTATAAATAATTTATTTCCTCCCTCCCTCCCTCCCTTCTGACATACGTGAGGTGGCACGAACCTATAATCCCAGCCTTGGGGAGATGGAGACAGGAGCATCCCTGGGGCTTCAGTTTAGCCAAACCAGTGAGTTCCAGGTTCAGTGAGAGACCTTGTCTAGTATAGAGGAAGATACCTGATTTTGACCTCTGATTTATACAAGCATGAAAATGAACACACACACACACACACACACACACACACACACACACACCACTTAAAGTGAATCTAAAGATTAATAAAGTCTTTTCTGCATGCGTGACGCGATGAAGAGTAAATATGGGGTAGTGGGCCATGCCTTTAATTCCAGAGAGGCAGAAGCAGGTGAATCAATGTGAGTTTGAGGCAAGCCTGGTCTATATATCAAGTTTCATGAGAGCCAGAGCTACATAGAGAGACCCTGTCTCAAGGAGAGAGGGGGGAAAGGGAGGGAGGGAGGGAGGGAGGGAGGGAGGGAGGGAGAGAGAGAGAGAGAGAGCGCCCAGCACTTCATCGTTGCAAGGCAAGGACTTTCCCTTTGAGCTACATGGTCAGCCCAAATAGTAATAACATCGAGATCTCCTAATATGTCCCATTGTCTTAGCTGCTTTTCTGTCATTTTGAGGAAACACCATGACCAAGGCAACTTACAGAAGAAAGAGTTCATTTGAGGCTTACAGTTCCAGAGGGATAGAAGGCAGTTCTACCATGGTGGGAAACACAGCAGCAGCAGGCAGGCATGTAGTCAGGCGGGTGGGCAGGCGGGCGGGCAGGCGGGCAGGCGGGTGGGCAGGCTGGCAGATGGGCAGGCAGGCATGTAGTCAGGCAGGCGGGTGGGCAGGCTGGCAGATGGGCAGGCAGGCAGGCAGGTGGGCAGGCAGGCAGGCGGGCGGGTGGGCAGGCAGGCAGGTGGGTGGGTAGGCAGGCAGGCGGGCAGGCGGGCAGGCAGGCTGGAACAGCAGCCACCCTAACCCTAACCTTAACTTGAAGTGGTAACTTAAAGGTTCTTTGGAGGGTCAGTTGTGTTGGATGGTGTTTTGCTGGGACAAACACATGAAGGAATGTTTCTTTGAAGCAGACACAGGTGAAAGGATGTTCTGCTAAAGCAAGCACATGAAAGAACACGTGATGAAGGATTCTTCACTAAGGACACACATGTATTGGTTCGCCTTACATTGCATAGTTGAGCTCCATATGTAGGGACTCCATAGAGAGAAAGGCACCAAAAAAACTTCTGGTGGGGTGCCAAAAGGCTTTTTGCTGCTTCCAAGGACTCAGACTGATAGAGTGATATCAGCTGAGACAGACTCACATGCAGAGGCAAGACCTGTGCCGAGGCAAGGCCTGTGGAGGACACGTGATGTTTGGAAGGTGTAAATAGGACTCAACAGACAGTGACAGAGGCTGAGCTTGTCTTGCTTATAGAGCTAGCTGTGCAACACTTGTGGGTCTCAAGTCTTAGCTAATCTTCGCTTCACTGAGAGAGGCACAGATGAAAACTTCCCTCAGCGTTCTTGTTGGTCCTGGTCCCTCATGTTGACTTGTACTGAGGCTGAGGCCTGGCTGTCTCTGCTAGGTAGTGCCACCGCTGCTGATTCGTGCTGCTATCCTGACTCTACTGAATGGGTCTGCTAGTATATCCGTGAAATGGATCCAACTGCCACTGCTGACTTCTATGAAATGAACTGCTGATTTCCTGACAACGCAGTTAGGATTTGCTCCAAGAAAACATTTCTGAACAGGTCCACTTCCCCCATATCCTTTCTTTTCCACTACCTCTGGTGGGTGGTGGGCTAGAAGGGAGGTTAAAGTTTTAAGAACCATCATTAAAAGTAGACTTTGAAAAAATGAAAGTTACACTAACCCTAACACTAACCCTCACCCTCACCCTCACCCTAATCCTAACCCAGGAACTCACATCTCAACCCACAAACAGGAAGCAGAGACCTAGCTGAGGCCGGTGGGAGGCTTTTGAAACTTTAAGTCTGCTCCTAGTGACACATCTCCTCCAACAAAGCCACACCTCCTAACTCTTCCTAAATAGCAACCAACTGGGGACTAAGTAGTTAAAGCCAGAGACTTACAGGGGACATCTCTTCCAACCACACTCTATCACGTTTCCTTTAGACAAGATCTTACTATGTATCATGGCTGGCTTGGAGCATGCTATGTAGACCAGCCTGGTTTCAAACTCACAGAAACCCTTTTGCTTCTGCCTCCTGAGAGCTGGGATTAAGGGTGTACCCACCACACCCAACTCCTTTGTGACTTTTAAATCCTATCAGGAAACTCGGTTCCCCAGCACATCCTCTTCATGGGCTTGTGGAGGATGAACTTATTGCAGGAAGTATTTGCCTAAACCAAACAAAACTGGAAAGGTTACATTGTTACTAGGAAAGCCCATGGACTCTATTTCAAGACTTCAATAGAGTTCACTTGGAGTTCCCTATCCCGAAGTATTCAGGTCCCCCTCCCCCTCGTTAGTGCCGGTTGTATTTAACACTGCCACAGTTAATGAAAGCTTTAGCAGTTAAACGCACACTTGGCATCCTCTTTCCCTCCAGGCTGTGTGTCTTGATCTTGCAGCATAGTTCAAACATTTGTCGTTATGTGTACGGTTCTCCTTATAAACTTCATTGTGGAGATCTTACGTTGAAGTTAAAAGAGTTTTAAATTCCCCTTCCCAGAAAATTTTGTTTGATTGTCTAAAATAGGAGGGAAGGAAAAGCCAAATGACTGCATCACCATGGGCGAAAGGAGCTTCCGGTTGGTTTGGGTACAAAAATTTTACAATTTAAACATGAAAATCAGCAAAAGTGAGTTTTTTGTTTGTTTGAGGTTTTGTTTGTTTGTTTGTTTTTTTAAACAGCCTGTGATTTTTTTTTTTCCAGCAGAACAAAGAGATCTTCAAAAAAAGGTCTTAGGGGATGGAGAGATGACTCAATGAGTAAGAGTACTTGCTACCAGGTCTGGTAGAAGAGAACTGAGTTTTACAAGTAGTCCTCTGGACCTCTACATAGGTGCCACAGTGTGCTCTTCCAACCTGCTACAAAAATTAAACAAATACTTAAGCATCTCTCTCTCTCTCTCTCTTTCTCTCTCTCAGGTCTTAGGCTAAGTCTGGGCAACTTAGCCTTCAGGATTTGTGTTGAACAAAGAAAACTGATAGTCCCAACCCAGATCTTGGAGTCAGAGAAATCATTGCCATCAGGATAGCACAAAGAGAAAGAAAAGTTCTGAGCCAGCATTAGGAAGGCACAAACCAGAACTGAGGAGATGGTGCAGTGCTTTAGAGTGATGGCTGCCCTTCCAGAGGATCCTGGTTAGTCTCTCAGTACCCACATGGTGGCTCACAAGCATCCGTAACTCCAGTTCCAGAGGATCTGACCTCTGGGAGCATCATGTACATATGTGGTACTACATATATGTAGGCAAACCACTCATATACATAAAATAATACGATAAATAAAGCAAAAGAAAACACCACAATCAAAAGTCTTAAAAATAACCATACTCTTGGAATTGATCCCAAGGAAATAACCTGGGCTAAACTTAAACACTTATCCATAGGAATAGTAACCTCAGCATTGATTATAGCAATAAAAAAAACAACCCCGGAAGTAATCTAAATGTCTGATCAAAGTGGCTGATTAAAGCTGACCTGAGAATTTCTTCAGCATCCTTCTGTGATGGATGTCATGGAGACATTAGAATAGTATTGTCATATCAGGGCTCTCAGCTAGGGTCTAGGGCTCCTGGAATTTCTGAAGTCATGTGCATAATTGTGTGGGAGTGTGTATATTTCTGGAATGAAGATTCTTCGGGATTCTCAAATAGGTACATGACCCATGAGAGTAAAACAGTCACTTCTGTAGAAAATGATCAAAGCAGAAAAATGTTGACAGCATATTATTAAGGGAAAGAGTGGGAAAGATAGGTTGAAAGCAACTATGATATGATCTTATTTTATTAAAAATATATACACATGTATATACCCGTATAGGGAAAACATGAAAGTGTTACTCACCAAAGCAGTAATCGCAGATCAGGGTGGGGAGGCATGGTGGCTGGGCGGCTCAGTGATGGGAGCTTGTACATCTTGGTGAGTCAGGAGGCAGAGAAATGAGACCAGAAGAGGAGACCAGGCTACAGCCCTCTGCTGGCCAACCATCACTGCTAAGTGGACTGGCTTTAGACTCACTAAGGAGACACACCTATGGGTGTGTCTGTGCAGGCATTTCCAGGGAGAATTAGCTGAGGAGGGCAGAATCACATTGAATGTAGGCTGCACCCTAGCATGAGAGTGAATAAAAGGAAGAAAGGGAGCAGAACACCAGCGTTCCTCTCTCTCTGCTCCCCATGTGTGGGCACAGTGTAACCAGCTACCTCACATTCTAGCTGCCGTAGTCAGCTGTTCTGTCACCATGCCTGCCCATCATGATGGCCTGTACCCTCAGACTGTGGGCCCAAATAAGTCCTTTCTTCATTCAGTCGCTTCTTGTCTGGTATCTTGCCACAAGGAACAAGGACGGTAACTCATATGACCGGGAGGCCCATCTGACCCACCGAGCCACCCATCCAAAACATTTCACAACCTGGGGACCTGCAGGGCCACTTCTAGTGTTGGAATTATTATTTGTTGTTGTTGTTTTTAAGACAGGGTTTCTCTGTGTTGCCATGGTTGTCCCAGAACTCACTCTGTAGACCAACTGGTCTTGAACTCACAGAGGTCCATCTGCCTCTAGGACATTTCTAATATAAACCATAGCAGATGATAATCTCAGAAAAGAAGGATTATAAATTATTATTGTTATTTATTTTCTTTTTGAGACAGGATCTTGCTGTGTAGTTCACACTGGCTTTGAACTCATAATATAGTTCAGGATGTCCTCAAATTCTTGATCTCATATATCCCAGGATGACCTCAAATTCATTATGTAGCTGAGTCTGACCTTGAACTTTTGACCCTCTGACCTTCCAACTTCTGGTTGTATGTGTGCTACTGCACCCAATTTCTTCAGTGCTGGGATTGACCACAAAAGCAGGTGCATGCTGGGCAGCTGAGTTACACCCTCAGTGCATGCTGCTGTTGGATCCTGGGACCTGGACCATACTGCTTGTACCTTAACATAGAAGCTGAGGGGTGGCTAGTGGAATTCTTTAGTTTTTGAGACCTAGACCTTCATTTCCTTGTTTGTAAAGTCAGTTTGATACTTCTTATTGCTAGCTGTGAAATGCCAGGGCTTGTATGGGGAAGAGCTCACAGAAGGCCAACTGTCCTTAGCAATCTGAAGGTGAGGCCATGCAGCATGGCAGACAGGGCATGGGTAAAGAACACAGCCTGGGCCCAGATTTGAGACTGGTTCTCTAATGATTCCCTTGTCTAAACCTTACTTTTCCCATCTGTAGAATGGATACAGTAGCAAAGTACTTTTACTTAGTAGAGAAAGCAGAGATGTTACAGCTCGCATGTCTGTGGGCATAGTAGGGGCTCAAAAATGATAGGTGTAGCTAGAGAGATAGCTCGACAGTTATGAGCACTCGCTGCTCTTGCAGAGGACCTCAGTTTCATTCCCAGCTCCCACATGAGGCAGCGCACAGCTATCTGTGACTCCAGCTTCCGGGAGTCCAGCACTTTCTCCTGGCCTCCTCGGGTGCATTTGATATACATAAACTCATGCAAATGCATACACATATGTACACACAAACAAATCAATAAATGGTAGGGATGCTTCAGCCCGAGTCTGGCAGCATCCACAGAGCCTCAGGTAAACCAACAGCACCGCAGGAAGGAGGCCGCCTTAGCTCGTCTCCGGGTTTGCTGAGTGTTACCTGTGGCTTTATTATTTTGCACTTGTCCTAGCATGAGTCATTCTTGTTTTTCTCTGTACCATACACAGTTTATCTGCCCTTTCCAGAACTGAGATGCTGACGAGAAACTGCAGCGTATGGAAGAGGGCTTTTAGGAGGTGGGTAGAGCTCAGCCAGCCTCTCCTAGTTCCCTGCCTGTGTCCTGCCCTAACCCCTACCCTTATTAGTATATGACGCCATTGAGGAGGCCATCTTCTCTTCTGAAATGTTATGAGACTTTGCTCTGTGGTGCATATCTCTATGAACACACTTGTCACAACACCAGTGCTCAGGGCACCAAAGCAGGAAGATCCAGAGTTGGAGACCAACCCTCAAGACCAACAAACCATCCAGAATATATTTTTATAAAAAAATTATTTATTTTCATTTTATGTGTATGAGTGTTTGCCTGCATATACGTGTGCAGTGTGTGTATGTATGCATGCATGTATGTACAACATGCATCCCCGGTGTCCTCAGAGGCTGGAAGAGGGCACCAGAACCCCTGTAACTGGAGTTACAGGAGGCGGTGAACCAATATATGAGTGCAGGAAACAAAACCTTGGTCCTTTGTAAAATCACCCAGTGCTCTTAACTGATGAGCTATCTCTCTAGCCCCAACCATGAAATGAATATTTATTATATGCTTAGCAGTGTGTGTGTGTGTGTGTGTGTGTGTGTGTGTGTGTGTGTGTGTTTTACTGGAGATCAAACCCAGGGCCTTATGTATACTAAGCATTTCCTCTACCACTGACCCCAGCCCTAAGTTGTCTTTTCTGTTGCCTTATGCACTGCTGGCTGATACTTCCACTGCCCTCCCAGGCAATGTCATACACACTGGCAAGGTCTCTTGACTTTTCTTTGAAAATATATCCAAAATGAAATCATCTCCCCTACTTCACAGTTACTATTCTTGCCCAAGCTACCATCATCTCTCACCTGTTTTTTTTTTTTTTTAATTAAATAAACTATTTTTAAAGCAACTGTAGCCTCATAACAAATTTTAAAAATTTAAACAATTACTGTATGTGTGATACGTGGCTGTGAGCATGTGTGTATCACAGCATGAACCTGGAGGTCAAAGGATGATTTTTCTGAAGTCGGTTTTCTTTGTGTATCTTTATGTGGGTTCTAGCGATTGAATTCAGGTTCTCAGGTTTGCCTTTACCCCCCTCTACTGAGGCATCCTGTTGGCTCTGTTTGTCTTTTGAAACAGGAAGTCACTGTGTTACTCTGTAGCAGTTGGTTAGCTTGGTGCTTCTTACAGAGTCCACACTGACTTCAAAGTCATGAAGCCATTCCTGCCTTACCCTTCCAAATGTTAGGATTACAGGTCTAATATTTTTGTTTCTGTTTGGGTTTTGTCATAGGATCTCACGGTACTTGCTTAGACTGCCTTTAGCTCCTGGCCTCCATGGCTCCTGCCCAGCCTCCTAAGTATCTGCAGTGACAGGCATTGTGTGTGTTGCCATCAAGCCCAGGCGCCCCGCCCCCAGGTTACTTCGCGGGAGGAGCAGAGATTTCCTATAAGTCCCTTCCTGGACACAAGCTGCCTCCCTCATCAGCACCTCCACCGGAATGGTGTGGTCACTATAATCAATGACCCTGCATTGACACACCATTCTCACTAAAAGGCCACAGTTTACTCTTATTAGACAGTGTGGGCCCGCAAATGTATACTATGTGTATCTGCTACCATAGCATCACCAATGCATTTCCACTCTTCCCCCCTGCCCCCTGAAATCCCTAAAAATGCTTTGCCTGTCTGTCTCTACCTCCCTTCTAGCTCTAGCAATCACCAATCATTTGCCTGGCTTTCTAGTTTTGATTTTTTTCAGAAAGTCATGTAGCTGGAATAACTAGTCAAGCAGTCTCTTCAGGCTGGCTTCCTTCACCTAATAACCATCTTAGTTAGGGTTACTGTTGCTATGAAGAGACATCATAACCAAAAGCAAGCTGGGAATGGTAAGGTTTGCTTATTTTATGCTTCCACATTGTAATCCATCACTGAAGGAAGTCAGGACAGGAACTGGAGCAGGGCAGGAACCTGGAGGCAGGAGCTGATGCAGAGGTCATGGAAGGGTACTGCTTACTGGCTTGCTCCTCACGACTTGCTCAGCCGGCCTTCTTACAGAACCTCAGTTGGCCAGGCCCTCTGCCATCAAGCGCTAATTAAGAAAACACCCTACAGGCTTGCCTCCAGCCATGTATTCTGGAGGCATTTTCTCAATTTAGATTCCTTCCTCTCAGATGACTACAGGTTATGTCAAGTTGACATAGAACTAACCAGCAAAGTAATATACATTTGTTTCCTCTGAATCTTTTCATGATTTGATAACTCATTGCTTCAAAAAATAATTGAAATTTCATTTATTTTATGTGCTTGGGAGTTTTGTTTCTTTGTCTATGCACCATGTGCATGCCTGGTTGCCTGGAAGCCAGACGAGGGCATAGGATCTCCTGGAGCTTGTTACTTTTCAACACTGACTATTCTATCGCTACAATTTATTTACTAGGTCACATAATCAAGGACATCTTGGTCACTCCAAGATTCGGATGAAGAATAGTCTGCTCCAGCTGTCTGTGCAGATTCTTCTTTCTGTGTGTAAGCATGAGTATGCATTCAAAGGCATGCTCATGTGCCTGTGTATGTGGTGGGAAGCTCTGGAGACCAAAGCCAGGACCTTATGTGTTCTAGGCAGTCACTCTGCCACTGAGCTGCATTTCCACACTTCCCTGTAGATGTTTGTGTAACTGTATTTCCTATTCCTTTAAGTAAGTACCAAGAAATGTGCTTCCTAGAGTGTATGGTAAGAGTCTGTTTTGTTTTGAAAGAAACTGCTCACTGTGTTCCAGTCTGGCTCTGCAGTTTGGCGTTCCTAGCAGGAGTAAGTGGAAGCTCCTATGGCTCTACATCCTAGCCAGCTTCTGGTGTTGTCACTGTTCTGGACTGTGGCCATTCTTGTAAGTGCATAGTGGGGCATGGTGTGGTTGTTTTCAGTTGCGTTTTCCTACTGGCAAAAGAGAGGGGGTAAATGTGCTTGTTTGCTATTGGTATATATTCTTTGGTGAGATGTTTTTTAAGGTCTTTGGTCCGAGTGGTGTGTGTGTGTGTGTGTGTGTGTGTGTGTAGTATATGCATACTTGTCATTTCAGGTGCACACACACAGACACAGACACTTGTGTGGGGGCCAGAAGGGTTATGTGGAGGCAGGAGGAGGAGATTGGGTGGCCCTATCACTTGCCACTTGAGACAGGGTCTCTCGCTGAGTTTGCAGTTAAGCTGGTGGCCAGCAAGCTTTGACAATCCTCCTGTCTCATCTCTGCCTCACAGAGTTGTGCTCGCAGGTACATGCAAATGTGCCAGACTTCTTATGTGGGCGCTGTGGATTTGAACTCAGGTCTTCATGCTTGTACAGAATAAGGTCTTACCCACTGAGCCATCTCCACAGCCTCTATTACAGTAGGAATATTTTCCTTTAAAAATATTTATTTTTGAGAATGTCATTCTTTCATACTGTGGCTATTCTTAGTTGTCAACTTGACTGCATCTGGAATTAACAACCCTAAATGGCCGGATACATCTATAAAGGATGTTTTTTCTTAATGAAAGCATTTGAAGTGGGAAAACCCACTTTTAAATCAGAACTTTTGAGGTGAAAAGATTCACCTTTAATCCAGATCTTTAGAGGTGAGATCCATTTTTAATCTGGGTCACACTTTCTGCTGGCATCCTATATAAAGGGCGCAGAAGAAGAAAGCTTGCTCCCTTTGCCTGCTTCCCTCAAGCTTGCTGGCAAGTTTACTCCTTCACTGTCATTAGAGCCTACTTCTTAGGGATTCCAGCACATACTGAAGACAAGCTGGGACATCCGGCCTTGTGGACCGAACAACTACTGGATTTTTGGACTTTCCATTGGAAGACAGCCATTGTTGGATTAGCTGGATCACAGCCTGTAAGCCATTCTAATAATTCCTATATCTATCTATCTATCTATCTATCTATCTATCTATCTATCTATCTATCCTTCCTTCCTGTTTTTTAGAGAACCCTAATTAATACACATATAATGAAATATATTTACCCACGTTTCCTCCCATGTCACCCAATATCTCTCACTCCTAACTTTATGTTTTTTAAAATAACCGACTAAGTCCACTTAGTGATGCCCATATGTTTATGGGTGTGGGGCTGTCCACTGGAGTGTGAGAAGTCTACCAGTGGTCATATCTAAAAAGTCATTGTTAAAACCAAGGTTTTCTTTTATGGTACCAGAAGGAGCTGCACAAGCTTCAAAAGGAGGGAGGCAACCAACAGTCCTACCCAGCTATGACACCTATAAGCCACATCAACAACCAGCATGACATGATAACCCTAAGTGTGTAGTAGAGGCATGCATACCTTGGTGGTAACCAACACCTCTCTAATTGAACTTAGCACCACTCATCAAGAGGAAGACTGTGGTTGGTACTGGAAACCTGGCTAACTACTCAGTGCTAGTGAGACCACGATTATTAGGGAATAATTTACAACCATTAATTTATTAAACCGCCATAGTCCCTAACAACAATCTATAAACATTTATCCTTCTGCCCACAGATAAGTGGTCTTCACCTCTTATCAAGAAACTTCTACTTTGCAGCAGGTAGCGACCACTGCAGAAAATCACAACCAATCAAAATGCAGAGTTGTGGATCCCAGTCCTAATGGATACACCTGCAAAACGTGCCTGCCTGTACCTAAGGCTCAGGGAACATTGTGGTTGAAGGGACAAAAGGACTCTAAGAACTAGAAGATCTGAGAGTTTGCTGTAGATTGTGTCTCCTGGTAATATCAGAGAACTACAGGCTACTGAGGGAAGCTGGGAGTGGGAGAAATGGTCTTCCCAGGGATGAGAACATCAACCGCTAATGCCAAACAGCCCTAAAAATATGCATACAGGTTGTATTATATGGACTGAATATATAGGTTATATTCTTTCCTATGTTAATGAATATCACAGTTTTCACCTAAATGTGAGGTCCATAACCCATTTTGAATGTTAGTATATAGAGTTCCCTTTTATTATTCCCGCCCTTGGCATGCTAGTTGCTATAACACCTTTTGTTGAAAGGCAATCTTTTCTCGTGTATTTTGCCTTTGTGGCGTGTGTATGTGTGTCTATGTGCAGAGTATATGTGTGTCTGTTTCTGGGTCCTCGGCTCTGTTTCATCGATCTCCACTCTTCTCTCATCAATACTGCACAGTCTTAATTACTGTTGCTTATCAGTTAACGTCAGCTAGTGTCAGTCCTCCAGCTCTGTTCTCCATCAATATTGTACTGTCTGTGTGGAACCTTCTGCCCCAAAGTTTATCCACTGTTTATTTTGCATAGACATAATGATTTGTTTGTTTTTTGTTTGTTTTGTTTATTGAGACAGGGTTTCTCTACATAGCCCTGGCTGTACTGGAACTCACTCTGTAGATCAGGCTGGTCTTGAACTCACAGAAATCCACCTGCCTCTGCCTCACCAGTGCTGGGACTAACAGCATGAGCCAACAAACCCAGCTTTGTTTGTCTTTTTATTAATGCAGTGTTGTATACATGGTTCAAGTAGGGAAGAGCTGACAACCTGACAGCTGTAAGCCTCCCCTCCATGAACATGGGCTATCTCTCTGTTCATCTGGGGCTGCTTCCATTTCTTCAGAGAGCTTCCTATTGTTCCTCAAGTAAGTTTTATACACATTTCATTAGATATTGCTCCACATAGTCTATTTTGGGGCTGTTGGCATAATGGTTACTCTGTTTCTAATATCGAATTTTACTGTTGCTGGTTACAATTGATTTTCGTGTGTTAACCATGTGTCCTGGTTCTTGACTGCTATTCTTAGTCCATTAATGGAGTCTTTAGTTGTTGTTTATTTCCCTAATTATTCTTGATGGCTGAGCCATTTCTCCAACCTCTAACAAATACTGTTTATCAACTGGGGAAATATTTTTGAATTTTTAAAATATTTGATCCGTGTATTGCTAAGTATGTTGTTTAATTCCCACATATTTAAGGAACTTTTTCAATAACCTTTCTCTTTAAGAAAATAGGCCACCTGTATTTGATTTTGAGGTTAGATATATGATTTTACACACACACACACACGTATACTTCAGTTTAAACTTGTTGAGGTGTATTTTGTTGCCCAGAATGTGAGTGACCTTGATGAATGTTCCATATGAACTTGAGATGAATGCATGTGGTTGTTGGATGAAATTGCTAAAGGTATCAGTTATAGCCATTGAATTGATGGTGGTGTTAAGTTCATTGACATCTTGCTGATGGCCTGCCTGCCAATTCTGTCCCTTGTAGGTCTACCCATTTTTACTCTATGTGTTTTGTTCATTTGGTAGGCACTTACACATTAAGGATTAACATCATCTTTAGAAATGACCCTTTTAACTTTATGGAATGTATTCTTGACATCTCTGCATCCTTGATAACTGTCTTTGTTCTGAAAATGTCTGAAATGTGGCCGTTCTTGCCTTTTCCTGGGCAGTGTTAGATGAGATGTGGATCCTGCCCATTTACTGCGAATCATGTGGGTCTTTGAGTTGAAAATAGATTTCTTTCATATGAAACATATTTGGACCTTGTTCTCACTTCACTTTCTTAATTTTTGTTTTTAAAAAAATGGAAAGGGGAAAACATTTGAAATGTAAATAAAGTAAATATCCAAAAAGAAAAAGAAAAACATTGTTTTCAAAAATTAATGTGTGTATGTGTGTGTGTGTGTGTGTGTGTGTGTGTGTGCATATGTGTATGCACACGGATATGCAAGTATCCTTGGAGGCCACAAGAGGGCGTTGGATCTCCTGGGGCTGGAGTTACAAGTGGTTGCAAGCTATCCAAGTTGTGTGTCCTCTGTAAGAGCAAGAGACACTCTTAACCACAGACCCATCTCTTCAGCCCAGGAGGTTTTTGTTTTTGTTTTTGTTTTTTTGTTTTTTGTTTTCTGCTTTCAGTCTGCCTACCTATCTATCTATCTATCTATCTATCTATCTATCTATCTATCTATCTATCTATCTATCTATTTTTATGGCTCTGAGGATTGTGCTTCCTGTGCAAGTATTTGACCATTAAACTCCACCCCAGTTGTAAATTTTTTGTCTTTTAATTGGTGAATTTTGACCATGGATGCTCCAACTATTCTTTGGAGCCCGGTGACTAAACAGCTGAAGACAATGATACCCTTCCTGAAGAATCAATAAATAGCCAATAGTTTAGGATGGAGGAATGGGATTGTGTGAGACCCTCTTCAATCCGTGATTGACCTTTGACAGATCCAGTCTAGTACATGCCCAGTGTGGGCAGCCACAGATGCCGTGAGATCATGGTTACATTAGCTGTATACTGCTCAAAAGATGGCAACCCTTCTCCCTGTCTTCTGGATCTTATATTCTTTCTGCCGCTCTTCTGCAGTGTTCCTTGAACCTTGAAAGGGGTGGTATAATGTCCTCCTTAGGGATGAGCACTAAACAGTCACCGTCAGCACCTTGAACTACCGGGAATCCCCACATTCACTGTTGTTCACTGCAAAGAAAAGCTTTTCTGATTAAGGCCAAAAGTAACATTTGTCAATGGCTGTAATTACGAACATTTAGAAGGCAGTTTGACATGATGTCAAATTACCAAAATAACTAATAAGTTTCTTTATAGGGTCTAAGACCTCCCCACCCATGGTTTTTGGTCATTATTGCCATGCTGCCACATATTGCTTTTTATGTGGGCTCTAGAAGACTGATCCCAGTTTCTTATGCTTGTGCAGCAAGCACTTTACCACCTGAGCCACCTCCCCAGTCCATGTTATAACTTTTTAAAGATACATTTTCAGAGTCTACAGTTCCTCTTTCTAATATAGTGAATTTTTTTCACTGAAACATCAAATGTGTCAGTCCACTCTTCTCTTGCTTCTTCAGTTCCCAAGAGGAGTTGGATGTAATTCTTAGTCTTGCTTCTCTCTAAGGCAAAATACATTTCTTTCCCGTTTTCCTTCTGTCAGGAGCCATCTAAGAAAGGCCAAAGGCATGCAAGTAAGTTTTCTGAGGATGGCCCACCACTTTGCATCGCTGCAGTGGGTAAGTTCTGAATTGCAGGGCTTTCAGAGATTTTGCCCCAGGATTGCTTCTTGCTACTGATATGCGTTTCCTGTCGCTATTACATAATCTGATAGTTTCTGGGCAGTAGCCCACTTTATTGGGCTTGCCAATCAACATAAGATAAATTTTCATGAATTAATGCTGTTTAGATGAATTAATGGTTTTGTAGAATTACTGATTTGATTCAAATAATTTTAGGAAGAAAGTTTCAAGAGATAGGTTTAGTTGTTTGCCAGAAAAATATAAAGTTAGAATCAAGGATAGAATGTGACCCCTCCTCATAGAATAGTAAGTAAAGGCTGCATAACAAGGAATACAGTGAGCTTTCACAATTACACTAAAAAGAGAGATAGACTTGGGACAAATTTGTGATCAGGAGAAAACATTCATTCTAGGTCAGATCGAAGGAAGAAGTCACAGGTGTGCACTATGATAAAGCAAGGCCGTGTGAAACTGTTGCTTTGAACTTATAATGAGCTTATAGAATGAAACACTGCTTTGAACTTAATATCAACATGCTTCGTAATGCCCTTTTTGTGTAACATTTTATCTATAAGGTAATTTTCTTTTTTCTTTTTCTTTTTTGATACTTTATTTACATTTCCAATGTTTCCCCCTTTCCAGGTCTCCTCTTTCGAAACTCCCTATCCTCTCCCCCTCCCCGCCTCTATGATGGTATTCCATCTCCCACCCACCCGCCCACCCACTCCCATATTCCCACCTTGACATTCTCCTTTACTGGGGCCTCTCAGGCCCAAGGGCCTCTCCTCCCCCTGATGGCTAACAAGGCCCTCCTCTGCCACATATGTGGTCCGAGCCATGGGTCCCTCGATGTGTATTCTTTGGTTGGTGGTCCAGCCTCCAGGAGGACCGGA